>OX463822.1:1293171-1937257 GCA_949825045.1 Argyresthia goedartella
CAAACTGACAGTTAGATAGGTACGTAGAGCTTAGTTCGGCCTCAAATTACCTTCGCCGTTAAGTTGGTAACAAGGAAATCAGTGTTGCTAGCTTTTGAAAAACGTTACCCAAACCCCATAGCGAAAAAATATCATAATTAATGAATGAATGTGAAAAATATTTTAGCTCATACAATCAAATGTTTATACACGTTGCCATTTGTATATGTGACCGTAAGATAGCCAAAACCGTTAGTTGATAAACAAACGCGTTAGTAGATCAACTATCGACAGATAGTAAACCAGACTGACAAATTCCAAATGTCTTTATTACTGTAGATATTTACGTATACTTAGCAATCGTATTTTTTGCCACTTTTCTCCATTGGACCACTGTGGGACAAGAAGAGCGAAGCTACTCCCACAGATTGATTTTTAGATGTCTTTCAAAAATTGCTTGTGATTAACCAATACAAGTATTATAATATCTTTATGATAATTAATAAGCTGGAATAAATAATTGCAAAATTATTAACAGCAAGGTCTGTATTGAGCCAGATTAACCCCATACAGTCCCGTCATTTAAGTAATCTTGAACATTGTTATATCACTTTTATATCGTCGTCTAATGCTCATAACTCATAACTAGCTTTGTAGCACTTAGTATGGGCCTAGTTCGATTTGTGTAAGATTGTCCTCTAATATTTATTATTATTGACCGAGCGAGCGAAGCGAGCGAAGCGAGCGAAGGGCTCCTTTCGAAGGGCTTCCCTTTTAGGGGGGGAGTTATGACGTCATTTTTTTTTTTGTATTGGTTTTTTCTTTTCTTTCTGTAACCTATCGTGTGGGTTATCAAATTAAAGGGCTTCATGAACCGGTTCTAAAAATATACTACACCATTACCTTTCGGCCGCCTGTTTTATAAAAATCAAAGAAATATTTTCAAAACACACCAAGTTTGGACTCCTCGAAGTAGGACACGGATTAGAAAAGAGGATCTATACAGACCATGAAAGTGAGTGAAATAGACTACAACTATTTTCGTGAAAAGTCAACAGATTGTATTTTAAATCGCAAAATGTAGTTTACAAAGTTCACCAATAACTTTGTAAACTACATTTTGCAATTTTTAGGGTTCCGTACCCGAAGGGTTCCAAACGGGACCCTATTACTAAGACTCCGCTGTCCGTCCGTCCGTCCGTCCATCCATCCGTCTGTCACCAGGCTGTATCTCAAGAATCTAGCTAGCTAGAGAGTTGAAATTTTCACAGATTATGTATTTATGTTGCCGCTATAACAACAATTACTAAAAAACAGGATAAAAGAAATATTTAAGGGGGCTCCCATACAACAATACCACATACAAACTTATGGATGCACCTGGTTACGTACATGGTGTGTGAAAGTAACCGCACCAATAACTTTGTAAACAATATTTTGCTGTGTAAAATCCAAACTATTCACTCCACACCATCGCTTCCATTGAACGGTGGTACGGAACCCTTCGTGCGCGATTTAGACTCGCACTTGACCGGTTTTACATTTTACATTGCGGCTATTTTACTACTTGATTTTGATTGAATCTAAAATTACCTATAAATTGGTTCACAGTCCCCCCTGTTAGCGAGGTCTACTGCCCACAGGGCCACTAGTTATTGTTATTATTAACATTTATATGAATCCGCGGGATTTAATGTGAATCTGTTGACAGTTGTGCACTACAGCCAATATAACGGCGAAGGGAATTTAAATCGAATTACACTCTAGTTTGTATTGCTACCAACTGCAAATAATCCACAACGTTTTGATATCGAAATTAACGCAACCCAAGAAACATATATTTTGTAAATTATAATTGTTCTAAACTGTAATGAAATGCATGGCAGAAGCAAACAGGTTCATTCATCAAATAAATTGGTTTTCTTTCCTAATTTTTATCACACTGAATATTTTGTTTACATTTTTTTATAGTCTGTAAATCCCTAGCGATAACACAACGTTTACTTAATTGCCAACATAGCAACATAGAACGTTTTGTTTTTGCATTTATCGAACCATTTGTAATGCCAAAATAAAGTGATATTTTTGCCTGTCTGATGTATCATTTGTAACTTATATCAAAACAATTTTGATGTCTCAAATTAAAATAAGAGTGATCGTTATATTTAGTACTTTCTATTATTTTACTTAGGGCTTTTCTGAAAAACATCAAATAACAATAACACCCAACCCAATAACGAAACAAATACAGCTAATCCTACCTTTTTGACAGAAGATAAAATGTTATTTGATAATTCTTTGTAAATATTTGATAAATCTGCTTTAAGAGAATGTGGTCATAATGGGCGGTTGTATTGGAATAACCAGGAGAGGAAGCGGCCCCATAGAAGAGTCCTCGGGTAGCGCTTCGCGTCCGAATTCCGGTAGCTGTCCCGGTAGGACCCATCTCTTGTCGCCGTGGGGCCTTGTTGCTTCATCCTTCTACTACTTTTTCATTACCCTCTAAATCCCCACTTCCTTTATAGGTGGTCTTCGTAAAAACCTCTCTCTATGCCACGAGACGATTCGATGGAAGTCCGACGTTCCTTTGACGGAGGGTCAGCTTCGTAGTAAACGTGATGAGTTCTGGGATACGGCGCCCGCCTTCGAGGGCCGCAAGGAAATCTGGGACGCTCTGCGGGCGGCGGCAGTGGCGGCCGAGGCGATGGACTTCCAGCTGGCGCAGGCTATACTCGATGGTGCTAGTGTCACAGTGCCTAATGGCTACCTCACAGAGTGCTATGACGAATGGGGGACGAGATATCAGGTATGTTACTGAACACCACTCTCTTGTTTATTAGTATTAAGCTAGAAACTTGTCAGTGGTTACTTTTCCATTTCACATCTAAGTATTCAATTGTTAGTCAAGGCTTATCGACACTCTGACCAGGCTGTGGGATCCTTTTGCAATCCTAAAGCACTGGCTATCTATCTTGGGAATACAGGTCTTAGATTATGGGCCTATGAATGTCCTGCCTTACTTTATCTCCAGATTATCTAAACTAACATTACATTTCTTGTGTTTTTTTTTAAAGAAAGCTATTTCATTGGCAGGTTCTTCTAAACCTTTGACTTTGACATTCATTATATTTTTGTACTGGCCAATGACATGGCTTTGTTAACAAAAAATCATAAGATTAGTATTGCGAGTTTAGTGCATACCACAAAAGGCACAGATTTTTGTGTCCCTGGAGGCAAAAGAAAGGAATTTACTAAAGCTATCTATATCATATCAATGAACTAACATTTGTCTTCCACAAAAGTGGAAGAATGTAACTCGTGTTGTTTGGAATCCTTTTGCCGTGATGATGGTTTGCTGGAAGAAATCCCTTGATAGAGATAAGCTAGCTTTTGGTCATGTTTTTCCATTTACATGTGTCTGTATATTTAGTTTTTTGTTTCCTAGATGAACTTGCAGCAGCAGAACTTTGCAGCATCTAGACTACTTTCACTTACTCCTCTGTTCTCAGACTTTATGGTCCAAATGATTGACCCAGGTCAAATTATTTTATTTATTTGACAGCAGGACAGCTTATTCAACTTCTAGTGGGCCAGAAAGTGATTGATATAGTCATGGTTGCATCCAGATTCAAAATGAACCCCTATTACATTGATATCTCCCATTCCAGGTCCCAATCTACTGCCTCTCTCCACCCATCAACATGGTGAAAGAGACGAGCGGCCGCGACTCGCCGGCCGAGTGGTCAGAACCGGTGGAGGGTGGGGCAGAGGTCTCGCTGCGGCTGCGGCTCTCACACACATGTAAAGATGTTGTGCTGGCTGTCTACTCAAAGCATACTGTTGCGCAGTGCAAGAATAAGTTGCATGTAAGTCTGTTTATACTTACTGCCCCTGGAGTGTGCCACACTTTCACCCGTATCTATTTTATCAAGTGTCTGTGTATTTTTTGTGTGAGTGATTTTGTTGTAAAATTTTGAGTTGCACCGGGCTTGCTATGGGAGCTTTTTGTCTTGTTTGTTTTTGTCTTTTAGGTAATGGAAAACAGAGTGAGGAAACCTTCATATCGCCATAGCTGCGGCGATGGGCTAGTCCCCTGTCAAGTCAACAGGCTAAACATGAGCATGACTATACCTCTGCTATCCTACATGGGAAAAGGCAAGCCAACAGGCATGCTATAGTTTGACTGTCATTTTATAACCTCTTTTACCTCAGACACAGCACAACATCACATCATTACATTGGGGATAAAGAAATAAAAAACCCCGGAACTTGGATGTTTACATGTTTGTGACATCGCTGTTTCTGGTTCCTACAACACAGGGTACCCTAGTGTGGAGCCAGAAGCATTGTATGCGCCTGTATGTAAGTGTTGTTGTTATTGCAATGAGGAAGACTATGCAAAACTTTTTAGTAGAGGGCACTGAGTGTGTGTGTGTGTGTGCGTGTGTGTACATTGTCAATAGCAAAAAAGAGATACAATCATCTCAGTTTCTATCAATATCTAGGTGGATATTGACAATTTATTTCTCTGAATAGCGAAACTCTTTCAGCCTTACTAATAAAAGAAGTTATTTACAGTGTTTTGTCTTGCTTTGTCATTTACTTGATGTATGAAAAGGACAAAACACTGTCTAAGTTAAACAGTGAATAACTTTTTTTTTATTAGTAAGGCCGTTTTAGTCTGTGATTCATTTGTTTAGTAACCTCAGATGAATGAAACTCTTTGCTTAATTACTCTGAGTTTATTATCTATAAACTTTAGCACCCTCTAAGTGGAACTAATTTGACAGATTGCTTTTCAAATATAACAAACAATTAATACAAATGTGATTGCGCAAAATAAATAATAGGGGAAAAATAAATGGGGCCAGCATGTCACCCACTTGGTACCCAGGAGTTGGCACTAGAAGGCAAGGTTGCCGGCCGAGACGATGGGAGGACGAATTAAGCCTAATCTTGGGACCACACCGGACTAAACTATAGTCTTTTTTTATTTAGCTGCAGAAAAAAATACTGTTGTTACCACGCGCCACGTATTAAGAGCGCTGAGCGACGTTGGCGGGAATTACTGCGCATATGTACAAGTATTGAAAAGTGACTACTGCGCGTTCAAGGCTACCGCTCATAACTCGTGGCGCGAGATATACTTTGCCATTTGACACATGCCGCGTCCACACTGAAGGAGCGGTGCTAGGAGCCGTGGCGAGCGCGACTGACTTTAGTGTGGTTACCTACCACATAGTGTAAATTATATGATGTATTTGCTTGATTGCGTTAGCTGGTAGGTATGGGAGGCGAAGCCAATAAATTCACGAATATCACGGGAATCGGAACGAGAAATAAACTAAAATAGTAAAAATTTCGGAGCGGACCGATCATTGAAGTATTTTGACAACCTTCTTCGAGGAAAGTCGAAATTGCTGCGCTTCTTGAATGCATGCTTGCCTGCGCCTTGATGCCAGCGTAGTATGTTTAGTATGTAGAAGTGGATTGGGAATTAATTGCTGGTGAGTTTTGGCCATCAGCAATTCCTGTTAAAACCCATTTTTGTCGGGTTTGAGTTAGTAAGTCTGGGCAGCCTAGAAAAAAAACAAAAGCGCGGGGAAGGAACAAAAGCGCAGCCCGGTTTTTAGGGTTCTGTAGAGAAACAAGGAACCCTTATAGTGTCGTCAAGTCTTTCTGTCCGTCCGTCCGTCCGTATATCACAGCAACTTTATGCAGAAACTATTAGGACTACACAGTTGAAACTATATTCTGTAAACCGCTTTAAGATTTTTATACAAAAATTGAAAAATTAAAATAATTATAAACAGAAACCAAAAATTTGTCTTTATCAAACCTACATGTGTGGGGTGTCTATAGATAGGTCTTTAAAAGTGACGTTGATGTTCCTAAAACCATTTTTCCTCAATCGTTAAAGAGACAGACCCTGCCAAAGTGGACAAATGTGTACTCCCGGGAGGGGAGCGGGTTAAAGTTAGAGGGGGGGGGGGGGGGGGGGGGCTCTAACTTTTAAAGTAAGAGAGTAAAAAATTTACAATAAATATATGCTGTGTATCACAATACACACTTTCAACCAAAATTGGTTTGAACAAAATAAAATAAGCAGTTTTTTAAATATAAAACATTAAAAACTGCAAAGATAACTTTGCCATTCATACAAACGTTATGAAAAACAAAGTTACAACACAAACATCCATTCACATAATTACTTGCTACAACGGAACCCTTCATGGGCGAGTCCGACTCGCACTTGGCCTTTTTTTACAAATATCCATATTTTGTTCCATAAATTTTCGTGATAATCAAATTATTCGCATTGTTTGAGTAATGCACTGTACATATACAAACCTTGGTCCGCATCACTGCACTGCTGGCCACCACGCTGTGATGGCCAGCAGCTTTAGGCTTGCTCGTCATACCTACGGTCTTGTCCTGTATTCCAGCCTGTCCATCAAAGGCCTGGAGCTGCCCTTTCGGCCCCCAACAGTGCTGCCAGCAACGCAGTCATTATTGACCGCGGCAGTAATTTACTGCAAACAAGTGGAATTATTATTATAAATATGTACAATCGAACCAACTGAATCATGACTCACTTGCCTGATAATTCGTTTGAAACTTTCAAACTTGTAAGATCTATCGCTATGTCAGTGTCTCATCAAATGATAACAAGTTCGTTACCAAGAAAATAAACCTTCAAGCGAATTTCGACCTACTTGCATTTAAGGGGTTTAGCAAAATAAGCTTATGGTGGGTCATGATTCAGATGGTTCGATAGTACATAACCCGACTCCATTTTCTTTCAATACCAAATACATACCTATGAATGTACTTGATTAAGAATATGGCGTATGAAAGTAGCGGCACCGATAACTTTCTAAAATACATTTTGCGGTCTAAAATCCAACCTAGGTATTGACTTTTTCCTGATGTCCAGTTTATGTATTCTGGTAACTCGAGGAACCTACATTTTGATTTTGTCTCGGTGCATATTGATAAACCTGTAAAATAAATCGGACGAAATCATAAGATAATAAAAAATTAAGAAGAAAGAAAGAAATTAAGGAAAGAGACTAATCAGTCGCGCTCGCGTCCGCCACATACGTCCTGTCAGTGTGGACCGGCCTCACAGTCGCGCTCGCGTCCGCCACATACGTCCTGTCAGTGTGGACCGGCCTCACAGTCGCGCTCGCGTCCGCCACATACGTCCTGTCAGTGTGGACCGGGCACCGGCCTCACAGTTAATACCATTTAATAAAAAAGTATCCATATTTGCACCATGTTGTTGTTTTTATGTGACACAGTCTTTTATTTACGGTTCGAAGCATTCTACCGAGCACCACTATATATTTTACAATGGTATCACTGCCTCGTATATTTTTTGCAGCTAAATAAAAGCAGACTAGAGTTGCGTTAGGTTGGGACTGCACAGAGGCGAATGGAACTATGAAATATCAGTAGCTTTTTATCGTAGCAAATAGGCATGACATATTCTCTACCATCTACTGTAAATAACCCGTATCCCGACAGGCCCAAGAGAACATTGAGCCCTGGCGCCAGCGCTGGTTCTACGGGGGCAAGCTCATCGGCGACCGCCTCCTCATCGAAGAAGCCAAGATCACCGCCGGGTATGTTGTGCAGGTGATTGTGAATACCGACCCTCCGCCGCCGAGCTAGTGGTCCATGCAAGTCGGCAGGCTCTACTGTCCGCCCGAGATGTTTCTATAGCACATTTGGAAAGTTACATTGTCTATGAGCATTAGGCTCTTGCCTATCGGGGATGGGCATCCTCCCGGGAACATTCCCTGGAATATTCCCTGTTTTGGGAATATTTCCCGGAATATTCCGGGAGTTAACAAGCCGCCCATCTATAGGCGCGAAAGATGGAATGCGCGTTAGCAATAAACTCGAGTCAGTTCCGTATTAAATATCTATGGAATGTCGAAGATTATCCGAGCTAATTTGTTTTCCATCTCTCGGTACTTATCGGGTATGTTTCGAATGCTAAAGCAATAATGCTTAGCACGGGCTAAGCTTTACGTATGCACATCCACAAAGAGCTACTGAAAAGGAACTGATCCGTGACGCGAATCACCAAGTTTACTTTGAGTCACTTCCTGTTATATTTAAATGGAACGGCGCTACGGGCTGAGGACTCGCCTGTGATTCAGTTAGTGTATATGAGTCAGTAGCCTGAGTTATCAACTGAACGAATAACGGCCCAAGTTTTATAAAAACACCGCATATACCAACACTCATAGACAATAACGTTTCACATTACATACCATTACACAGTATGGCAACTCATAGACAATAAAGTTCCAAATTACATACCATTACACAGTATGGCATGTGTATGTAACTGTATGGCTGAGTTTACCCGAAAAACGATGTGCTCGTAGATACATCACTCAGCCTCCCACGATAAGATAAATCGCGGTAAACTCACTTTCGAACTAAATGCTTAGTTGTGACAAATGCAATTTAAAACGCAGGAACATACAGAAAAATACCTTTTTTAGAACTTCCTCTGATATTTATTTTACGCCCACCTGCATTTAAAAAATGGACCTGGCCAGATGGTGACGAAGGTGTACCAATAAGGCACTAGTAGTACCATCAGCCGGCTAAATTTCTTGTTCAATTTACAATGATAACCCATATTAGTACGATTTGTTTCAAAACACTTCGAAACTCGACTTGTGTTTAGATTACTATCACGGTCTGTGAGGTCAAAAGATTGCTTTATCGATTTTTAAAACAATGCCTAGCGAAATTTAGTATCCATTCTACATTAAATACACTTTCGTAACAATACCTAGACTGAGACTAATATAACACTGTAATCTAACAACAATGTGTTTTAGATTCATTAAGATGTCCATCATAAACGAAAAGCTCATTGACAAATAGTTTGATGTACAATGAAAAACAGAATCAGCAAAGCCGGCAGCTAAATCCTTTTCTATGTGTACTACAAAAGCACTTCTTGCTTTCAAGCATGCTAGGAAGGATTTTCTGCACAAATTTTCCAACCTTAGAAACTTTCTCATAACAAAAAGGCCCCAATGACGTAGAATAAGGAACCGATTTCTAATTACAGACTAATTTATAATGTACAGAATAACAAAGCTTCGAGCCGGTTGGCCCCTGTTGAGAGAATAATGAATTATTGCACTCGAAATAGACCACAGGTCCAACAAATGTTAAATGGTCTTGAGTAAGTAAAGGAGTTCTCTTGATATATCGATTGGTTACTGAAATAGGTACTTTCATTTCTTGACACTTGCAAAGATTATAAAATTTTAAAAAACTTGGGGAGTGATTAAGTTCTAGTTTAGGAATGTTATGAATTTTATTTATACGCGGATTCTTTGAAACGGACTGAATGTAATTTGAATATCGCCGTAAAATTATGAGGACTAATTTTACTAATATAAGGCTGGTATTTAATCACACATCAAAATACTGATTTGCACAGCAAAAAAGGATCAGCAAAAACACTTTTTATGTTTTAAATATTTTATGTGTATTCAAGTTTATGTTTTAAGTATTTTTTGTTGTTCTTGCATGTTTAACCTAACGCGAAGGATAAAGGGGGCTTCGCTTCCCTCACCCGCTTTACCCTTCACCTAAGCTTTTTTGCCCTGATATTTGCTGTGCAAATCAGTATTTTTAATGTGCAGTTTAATATTTCCCGTAATATAACGCGGCAGTGTAAAATTGTATAGTTCTGAACTGGTGATGTTAGCCTCAGCAATGAATGCATTTCTGGGACACATCGGGTCTGTAAATTATTTACGTAAATGATGATTATTCTGTGTATAAAATAAATATAAGAGTGGAATCATTATTAGAAATAATCATCAATCATCCGGTGTATTTTTCGTTGAATCTGTCACGCAGTGTCGTTTCCATGACAAACTATTCACGATGGCCGGATAAGCCCTGTGTGACAGAAAAATCACGATTTTATTTACAAAATGTATGGTTTATCCGGACACAGAGCTTATCCGGACACAGAGCTTATCCGCGACACAGAGCTTATCCGGACACAGAGCTTATCCGCGACACAGAGCTTATCCGGACACAGAGCTTATCCGGACACAGAGCTTATCCGCGACACAGAGCTTATCCGGACATTGTGCACAGGCTCTTACTGTTTGATGAATATCGCAAAATTGGAAATTATAAATTAGTTGGCCTAAAATAAGTTAACGTTCCCGCTTTCTTTGTTCTAAAATACTAATATGAAATTGCCAATGCGTTTTTAACTTTTTTATATAGGTGTAGACATCGCAAGGTATCTTGGCACCTGAGCGTGGCCACCATCTCTCTCGCCCATGTTCGCATATCTCTATCATGTTCCCATGCGCCGCTCCTTCCTGCTCCTCCCTGCAGGGTATGGCAGGGTGCTGCAGCAGGCGGCGACTCTCAGGCGCCAACCACACTAACAACCATGAAGTTCTAATGATAATTGCATTCTGCGGATACAATGTGTTGCCATATTACAGTTGAAATGTATTAGAAGGTATAATATTAAACAGAGTACAATATACTGACTCAGGTCCGTTTTACTCCTAGATTTTTGCTACATTCCTTGCATCTCGATGTCTTTAAACATTAGGGTCTTGAATCCTGTCAGGCGGTGAGCTAGCACCTTGAAACATGTGGGTACAGGCCGCGCCAAGTTTCTGGGGCTCTGAGCGAGATGTGACCTCTCTTTCTCGCAAAGGGCGCATAGGGTAAGGTGGGATGAGAGAGAGCGAGACAGAGAGCGGGAGGTGAGTGATGGATGACTGTATAAAAGCAGCAGAATAGGTCTTGCAATCTTCTCGTTAGTTTTTAAAATCGAGATTTTTTGAGATTATTTTGTTAATGAAGGGGCTGTTTATTTATTGTGCAAGACGATCTGGGAAGAGGGCGACTGCATAATGGACAGAGGATAATGTAACTTACGTCATCGTCAGAAAGTGGTCAAAATTTTCAGAACGGGGTGGCGAAGGTAAAATAAATCTTACGTAATAAATGAACATACCCTGAGGTGGTATACGTAATTGAGTTATCCAACATAGCAATTAACTAATACTTTAGGCCTCCGTAATGTTAAGGCCTACATATCTGTGTTAACAATTTTTGTGTTCACGTTATCTTGAGTATTGTCTGTTTAAGTTAAATATGATTAGGCTAACGGCCAAATGCGCGACTGCTGATCAAATTAAGTGCCGCTTAAATGTCACACTGGCGCCGGCAGTTCTCGAGCGAGACCGAGTTTCGGTTGTGCACCAAGCCAAACTAACTCATTATACATAGTCAGGTCATAAGTTCTGTCACATGTGCAATATGAAATAATTTAGACATGTTTATTATTTATGTAAACATTTATATAGCAAAATGAACTTAATAAAACATAGATTCTTATGGTAATAAAGTTTATTCAAAATGACCCCCGCGATTTTGAATACAGGCCTTTATTCTGCGCGGCCAGTCGTCTATCGCAGCACGAACGAGGTCCATGTCAATATCGGCGGCTGCCTTAATCAAGGATGCCTTGAGTGACTCCAAATCGGGATGAGGCTTTGAGCAGGCCTTTTCCTCCAAGTGTTGCCATATCTTGTAATCTAACGGACTCAAATCTGGACTGGAGGAGGGCCAGTCTTCGTGCCGGATGAAGTCGATTTCACGCGCCGCCAGCCAGTCTTGTGTGCTTTTCGCTCTATGAGCTGGCGCAGAATCTTGTTGGAATACCCAGTGCCTGTTATTAAACATGGTATGAGAAACAGGTTCCACAAGGTTCTTGAGGATTGTATTTTGATACACAACTGCATTCGTTTTTACGCCTTTCTCACAAAAATGTACCTCAGTTAAGCCCCAATAAGAGACTCCCAACCAAACCATGAGCGAGGATGGAAAATGACCTCGTTGGACACGCGGAATACGGTTGCTCGCTTCTTCACTGCTGTGTGCCTACACCTTATCATTTTGTTTGTTGTAGCTCTCTTCCAAGGTGAAAATTTTTTCATCCGAAAAAAGAATTTCCCGATGCTTTTTTCCCGCGTACCGCTTCAACAAAGCGCGGCATCTCTTCAGTCTCAGGTACATTAAACGAGCGTCCAAACGATGTCCTGTTTTTCTTCGATATGCCCTAAGCCCTAAGTCTTCATTTAACACCCTTTTCACCGTGGTCCTGCTTAACCCCATCTGAAGGGCCAACAGTTTCTGCTTACGTATGGGATTTCTTTGAATTCGCGCCTTCACAGCTTTTATCACTGCTGGAGTGCTAACAGAGCGAGGGCGACCACTTCTTGACCTGTCATCTACACTAGAGTCTTCATTGTATCGTTTTATGGTACGATAAACGAATCTTTTGGTTATATTTAAATTTTTCAGTAAGTCGAAAATCTGAATTGGCGCGTAAGAATTAAAATAATGAATTGGCGCGTAACCGCAACGATGCAACGCAATAACTGCGACACGGTCTTCTTTAAGTGTCCACTCCATATTTAAAAATGAGGAAAATTCTAAAAAGTACACATTTTTATTTTCATGAAAAATTCGAAATTCGAATTCAATAAACTTTTTTGTGGCCAGCGTTCTAAATTCAAAAGTTTTTATTGTGTGACAGAACTTATGACCTGACTGTGTAGTTAACGGTGAACATGGGTTAGGGACTTGGCACTATCAGGCCTAAGCTTTCAGTTCAATGTCATAAAAGTATTCTGAAACTTTTAACTTGGCCAGGTAATACTCGATCACTACCTACTTACTGCCTGTGAAGCACATTACATAGTAACTAAGTAACTGTGCGCTCTTACTCAATGTTTAAATCATAAGTTATAGAAAGATATATCAATAAAATAAAGATTTATGGGTGTAATTAATAATAATAACAGATTAGTTTATAACGAGTTTCGGTATTTTCTTAGCGTAAATTGATTTTAAGGTTATGGTATAAATTTGAAGTTTACGTGAGGCTTAATTATGACCACTTGGTACCTAAATGGAGTAGTTTCTTCATTATGGGTTTTTATAAATTGATTGATAAATCAAACTACAATCAATTGTTATGGGTCCCGATGATCAAATTTCAGCTCAAAGTTTAAGTGACACCCAAAGTCATACTAGAGCGATGGTGCTAGGTATATGATAGCACCTGTATGATATTAAGTTGTACTCAACTTGAGTAGCCGTTTCTGTACTCGGCCAGTATACCCAGTAGGTATGAGTGTTATGGTATGAAGGACAAAACAACTTCTGCGGCATACATTTATTTAACGGCTTCTAAGGTGATACAAAAAAACTTGTTTTTTTTCGAATTCATTTACTCCACTATAAAGTCATCTACAGATTAGATATTTGTGTTAACGTTTGTTGAGTATTTACGATAGAATTTAATTGCGAAAATACCTCTAAATTTTGATTTTTTCCTGTAATTTTGTAATTGCATGCGGCGATTATGTATTCGTACTCTCCTAGAAAATATTTTTTTACAAAATGGCGTAGTTTATTTTTAAACAATTTTTATTTGGTTTGGCGCTACGTTATGAATTTGAGTCGCGCGCATTGTTTGCGCTCTGTTTTTTTTTAATGTGGAAGTTGTCACTTTCGTTTACATTCGTATTCCTTTTATATATATTTTTACGTATTTCCTTAACATATTCCGATTCTTTCCAAATTCAAAAGACGCTCTAAATGACGACGGTTGTTGTAAAATACCCGCGTTCTGATTGGACCAAAATCAATTTGGAGTATGCAAACATACTTGGAAACAACAATCTGAAAGGGATTTTGATAGAAATTTGTTTCAACCGCGCTCTAAATCCCTTGTTTTAGTTACCATAGGAAATATAGTGTTTCTATACTTCTGAAGTAAAATAAGTCGACTGAAACATTCCTGTATTGTCTTCAGGAACTCATGCCTACAATTATAAGCTGCATGCACTTGGGGACAGAAGAGGCATTTGTTGTGATCTACAATGTATCTGCCTTCTCAGTCATGTAGCTTATATTGGTAGCGAAGGTGTAATGATTATGCCTGTGTTCATGTTATAGTTGTCGCTCCAGTTAGTTTGTTACACTGGTTGTATCTTTTAAATTAAACATAAGGAATGATTGTATGGTGCTAAATTATATATTACACCCAAGTTGAAGTGGAGGGCTAATATATGTATTCTATATTTACTGCCGTTAACGCTTTAAGTTATAAAATATTTTGCTTTGATAGTAATATTAGCTTGTGTAAATCTTTCGGTCATTTGTTTATTTATATACTTACTTATTTACTTGCTTTGTGGCTAACATGATACGGGTTTCGACCAAAATGATGTTTTTCTTATATACTTTATCTGCGTGTCACAATTTGACTGATACTTATCTGGTACTTCATCTTATCTGAGCTATAAAACAAGTATGAAATACCTCTTTGTCATTCGAATTCGATTTTTAGTAGATTGCTGTAAGCACCTATGGATACATTTGTTTCGATTAAATTGTTAACATGACGGCCATATTGAAAACATAAGTAAAATGCACCGTGCACGAATTGGTTTAGTGTTTAGATTCGAAGGCACACCAACCTTTACATGCCTGAACGTTATTTACTTACTTTATGTGCGAGTTTTCGACAAAAGTGTAAAGGTTGATCTGTTGCCGACTGTACCATAGTTATTCCGATACAACACTAGGATGTTTGGATCATATACTTGTATTTTAATTAAGTATGTAGATAGATAGCTATATTCAATGAAATAACAAGTGTATTATGTTTACAATAAGGTCTATATCCAGTTGTATATTTTGATGGAAAGGCTACATATGCTTTATATAATATTTACGAGATATTCATAATGAGACGTTTTATAAACAGTGAGACCGATTTCAAAGGCGTCAAAAACTTCCTAAACTAATAAAAGACGAGTTTGTAATGAGAGCCTGCGGCAAAAATGGGCCAAGTGAATAGAGAAAAGTATCACCGGTCATTGGAAGGAAATGCTTAATTGACGTTCGCTCAGATCAATAATGGTTAGTTTCCTTCATTTATTAGAAGTAAATGGTTGTACTTGAGGCTCAGACACACTAGGGGACAACTGTCACCCAACCAACCACCACCATCGTTATACCGACATGTTGCAGCAACATGAACTCAAATATTTTATAGTAAGTAAAATAGGCAAAAATAATGCACTTTTACTTTGGGAAAATTCGTCCCCTAGTGTGAGCCTTTATCTGTTTCATTCGGCCCCGTATTTCAAGCTGTCAGTAAATTACTATAGTAACATAGTTATGGCTGCTTCAGAAATAACCTAACCACCCAAACCTCAACATTGGAGATACTAATAGTAATATGAGCATGTACCATGACATGCTATGTACCTAAATTAAACTGTGTGAACTATTAAACCTGCAAATTAAATGTGATAGGAAGCTAAATCAAATAATCACATGTTGTCGCTTAGCTTGCTTGGAAATAGGGACGAAAGTTGACAGGCTGCGACCATTTTGTTGATGATTCTAATCGAATTTGGTTTTAGCATGCAAAGAGAAGCTCTCATGTGTTTGTATCCACTTCTCAGCTGAAATTTCGGGCGACTTAGTTGTGTACATAAAACGGTTTTCAGTGTGTAAGCAATACTAGCATTTTAAAATTTCAAAATAAAAATCACTTTGTGAATAACAACATCTTGTATTTCATTTACCACTTCTCCTTATTTAGATGTTAGTTTAAATGCAATTGATGTCAACATTTATCAATCACTAATCAGTCTTTAGTAACATACATAATTAGAATCGTGATTTAGTTCATCTAGAAGGTAAGACAATAACAAAATCCATAACTAACGTTCTGTGAAAATCTGTTTCAAGATGGCCTCCTTAAATGCATATTATTCGGTTTAATCGCTTCGCTTGACAAGTAAACAAACGCCTAGAGACAGGCGCCACTAACAATTTCTTCTATTTCGGTATGTACTTGAGCAGTTTGACCTCATGCGTGAGCCATATCGCCAGGGTAAGCAGCACCAGGGAGCCGGACTGGTGGCTGGCTGCGAGCGGAGTCGGTACATAGTGCACGAGTGTCGCAATGCCGAGCGCCACCTGTTGGGAGACACGGGAATCTTTTGAATTGGGTCTATGCAGATAATGCTCTATTCTAACGCAACGAAAACTCTACCGCAGGCGTTTTCAGCACAACCGCACCGTAGTCACACCAAAATGCCACACTAGTGTGACTATGGTTACTTTTATTGTTCCGTAGTCACACCACAGCATCCGGCGGACACACCTTTACCATTAAAATACTTCTTTTCCCAGATGGGGTGGCAAAGCCATCTTCAAATAATACATCTAACCTTCCTACCAGTAGGAAAATTTTGACAGCTGTCACCATTTTTGACAGGTGTCACTACATTTGACAGGTGTCACTATATTTGACAGGTATCACAATTTTGACAGCTGTCACCATTTTTGACAGGTGTCATGTACTTAGTTTTTCGGAGTTATACTGGTTGACAATTTGACATTTGACACATGGCGCGTCCACATTGGACGAGCGGAGACTAGGAGCCGCGGCGAGCGCGACACTACTTTATTGACACATGGCGCGTCCACATTGGACGAGCGGAGACTAGGAGCCGCGGCGAGCGCGACACTACTTTATTGACACATGGCGCGTCCACATTGGACGAGCGGAGACCAGGAGCCGCGGCGAGCGCGACACTACTTTATTGACACATGGCGCGTCCACATTGGACGAGCGGAGACTAGGAGCCGCGGCGAGCGCGACTCTACTTTATTGACACATGGCGCGTCCACATTGGAGGAGCGGAGACTAGGAGCCGCGGCGAGCGCGACACTACTTTATTGACACATGGCGCGTCCACATTGGAGGAGCGGAGACTAGGAGCCGCGGCGAGCGCGACACTACTTTATTGACACATGGCGCGTCCACATTGGACGAGCGGAGACCAGGAGCCGCGGCGAGCGCGACACTACTTTATTGACACATGGCGCGTCCACATTGGACGAGCGGAGACTAGGAGCCGCGGCGAGCGCGACTCTACTTTATTGACACATGGCGCGTCCACATTGGAGGAGCGGAGACTAGGAGCCGCGGCGAGCGCGACACTACTTTATTGACACATGGCGCGTCCACATTGGAGGAGCGGAGACTAGGAGCCGCGGCGAGCGCGACACTACTTTATTGACACATAGCGCGTCCACATTGGAGGAGCGGAGACTAGGAGCCGCGGCGAGCGCGACACTACTTTATTGACACATGGCGCGTCCACATTGGAGGAGCGGAGACTAGGAGCCGCGGCGAGCGCGACACTACTTTATTGACACATGGCGCGTCCACATTGGAGGAGCGGAGACTAGGAGCCGCGGCGAGCGCGACACTACTTTATTGACACATGGCGCGTCCACATTGGAGGAGCGGAGACTAGGAGCCGCGGCGAGCGCGACACTACTTTATTGACACATGGCGCGTCCACATTGGAGGAGCGGAGACTAGGAGCCGCGGCGAGCGCGACACTACTTTATTGACACATGGCGCGTCCACATTGGAGGAGCGGAGACTAGGAGCCGCGGCGAGCGCGACACTACTTTATTGACACATGGCGCGTCCACATTGGACGAGCGGAGACTAGGAGCCGCGGCGAGCGCGACACTACTTTATTGACACATGGCGCGTCCACATTGGAGGAGCGGAGACTAGGAGCCGCGGCGAGCGCGACACTACTTTATTGACACATGGCGCGTCCACATTGGAGGAGCGGAGACTAGGAGCCGCGGCGAGCGCGACACTACTTTATTGACACATGGCGCGTCCACATTGGAGGAGCGGAGACTAGGAGCCGCGGCGAGCGCGACACTACTTTATTGACACATGGCGCGTCCACATTGGAGGAGCGGAGACTAGGAGCCGCGGCGAGCGCGACACTACTTTATTGACACATGGCGCGTCCACATTGGAGGAGCGGAGACTAGGCGCCGCAGCGAGCGCGACACTACTTTATTGACACATGGCGCGTCCACATTGGAGGAGCGGAGACTAGGAGCCGCGGCGAGCGCGATACTACTTTATTGACACATGGCGCGTCCACATTGGAGGAGCGGAGACTAGGAGCCGCGGCGAGCGCGACACTACTTTATTGACACATGGCGCGTCCACATTGGAGGAGCGGAGACTAGGAGCCGCGGCGAGCGCGACACTACTTTATTGACACATGGCGCGTCCAAATTGAAGGAGCGGAGACTAGGAGCCGCGGCGAGCGCGACACTACTTTATTGACACATGGCGCGTCCACATTGGATGAGCGGAGACTAGGAGCCGCGGCGAGCGCGACACTACTTTATTGACACATGGCGCGTCCACATTGGAGGAGCGGAGACTAGGAGCCGCGGCGAGCGCGACACTACTTTATTGACACATGGCGCGTCCACATTGGAGGAGCGGAGACTAGGAGCCGCGGCGAGCGCGACACTACTTTATTGACACAATCATGGCGCGTCCACATTGGAGGAGCGGAGACTAGGAGCCGCGGCGAGCGCGACACAACTTTATTGACACATGGCGCGTCCACATTGGAGGAGCGGAGACTAGGAGCCGCGGCGAGCGCGACACTACTTTATTGACACATGGCGCGTCCACATTGGAGGAGCGGAGACTAGGAGCCGCGGCGAGCGCGACACTACTTTATTGACATATGGCGCGTCCACATTGGAGGAGCGGAGAATAGGAGCCGCGGCAAGCGCGACACTACTTTATTGACACATGGCGCGTCCACATTGGACGAGCGGAGACTAGGAGCCGCGGCGAGCGCGACACTACTTTATTGACACATGGCGCGTCCACATTGGAGGAGCGGAGACTAGGAGCCGCGGCGAGCGCGACACTACTTTATTGACACATGGCGCGTCCACATTGGAGGAGCGGAGACTAGGAGCCGCGGCGAGCGCGACACTACTTTATTGACACATGGCGCGTCCACATTGGAGGAGCGGAGACTAGGAGCCGCGGCGAGCGCGACACTACTTTATTGACACATGGCGCGTCCACATTGGAGGAGCGGAGACTAGGAGCCGCGGCGAGCGCGACACTACTTTATTGACACATGGCGCGTCCACATTGGAGGAGCGGAGACTAGGCGCCGCGGCGAGCGCGACACTACTTTATTGACACATGGCGCGTCCACATTGGAGGAGCGGAGACTAGGAGCCGCGGCGAGCGCGATACTACTTTATTGACACATGGCGCGTCCACATTGGAGGAGCGGAGACTAGGAGCCGCGGCGAGCGCGACACTACTTTATTGACACATGGCGCGTCCACATTGGAGGAGCGGAGACTAGGAGCCGCGGCGAGCGCGACACTACTTTATTGACACATGGCGCGTCCAAATTGAAGGAGCGGAGACTAGGAGCCGCGGCGAGCGCGACACTACTTTATTGACACATGGCGCGTCCACATTGGATGAGCGGAGACTAGGAGCCGCGGCGAGCGCGACACTACTTTATTGACACATGGCGCGTCCACATTGGAGGAGCGGAGACTAGGAGCCGCGGCGAGCGCGACACTACTTTATTGACACATGGCGCGTCCACATTGGAGGAGCGGAGACTAGGAGCCGCGGCGAGCGCGACACTACTTTATTGACACATGGCGCGTCCACATTGGAGGAGCGGAGACTAGGAGCCGCGGCGAGCGCGACACTACTTTATTGACACATGGCGCGTCCACATTGGAGGAGCGGAGACTAGGAGCCGCGGCGAGCGCGACACTACTTTATTGACACATGGCGCGTCCACATTGGAGGAGCGGAGACTAGGAGCCGCGGCGAGCGCGACACTACTTTATTGACACATGGCGCGTCCACATTGGACGAGCGGAGACTAGGAGCCGCGGCGAGCGCGACACTACTTTATTGACACATGGCGCGTCCACATTGGAGGAGCGGAGACTAGGAGCCGCGGCGAGCGCGACACTACTTTATTGACACATGGCGCGTCCACATTGGAGGAGCGGAGACTAGGAGCCGCGGCGAGCGCGACACTACTTTATTGACACATGGCGCGTCCACATTGGAGGAGCGGAGACTAGGAGCCGCGGCGAGCGCGACACTACTTTATTGACACATGGCGCGTCCACATTGGAGGAGCGGAGACTAGGAGCCGCGGCGAGCGCGACACTACTTTATTGACACATGGCGCGTCCACATTGGAGGAGCGGAGACTAGGAGCCGCGGCGAGCGCGACACTACTTTATTGACACATGGCGCGTCCACATTGGAGGAGCGGAGACTAGGAGCCGCGGCGAGCGCGACACTACTTTATTGACACATGGCGCGTCCACATTGGAGGAGCGGAGACTAGGAGCCGCGGCGAGCGCGACACTACTTTATTAGAGTGAATTAGGTGGTGTTATCTCTTCAAGTCCTCTCTCCTTTTAAAAAAAGCACCCACATTAATTATTATTTCGCGAACACGCTATTGAGTATTTTTCTACTCATCTGCTCCACACCAGGAATTCACACGTTAACGTGATAATAATATGTAATTAATTGGATAAAGTAGGTTGTCTGATGTCCAGTGACAACAAATTATCATGTTGTTACTGTGGGCTACATCTATGGAAACGAAGGAGTATTATCTACATACAATTACACGCCTAGTAATGTCGATCCTCATTTCTCATCTCTAGTGCCGAGCTGCACCTTGGCAAGAAAACCAAGAAAATAAATGATGGCTACATTGTCTATTAAAGCAGTAGTCCTCTAATTTTTCACTTATGTTGCTATTTTTATCTAGGATTTCTTGCCAAAGTATAACTTTGTCTGCAATAGGATAAAGAGGAAACCCCAAAGAAAGTTGGATACAGTAAAGGTTAATTAAAAAATCTCACGAGCCCTTGAAAATGTAACATGGGTAGAAGTATGTAAGGGAAGATTAAACAATATTTAATGCCCTCACAGGTGATGATTAAATCAATAGGTACCTAATGCAATCATAAACATTCTTTCTCTCTCTCTCTTTCACTCGTGATCACACTCGAACAACATCGTTGGTATTGTTTAATTCCACGCCTCAACCGAATGGCGTGGAATCTTGAGGGGCTGAGTTTTTGCCAGGAGGGAGAGAATCGTGAGTGGTACTTTACCTTGCCGCCGTAGACAGGAATTCGAGAGCTCAATTCGAGGCAGGAATACGGGATATGGAGTGCACGAGTGGGGGGAGAGGAACCGAATCTCACTCTCTTCGCAGCCCGATGCTGTCGCCGGCGTGTTGCTTGCCGACACGAGGAGTCGCTATCCGATACGACGAGTTGGGGACCGTACAACTTCAACCTTCACAACACGAATCACTCACTCCGCTGACGCGAATCTACGTATTTCCCGACGATTATTATGATTAACACTCCGACCAGGCCCGACACCTGTGTTAGACAATTGTTACACTGAAATACAGTCAAGGCCCGACGCCATGTCCAGACATGTTTTTTCCTCACGACAAGAAAATAACCTCTAATTTCTCATCTCGTTTCTGTACGAGTGACAGCTGCGGTTCCGTTTCCGCTAGTGATGTCCCGATTACTCGCGATCGATCCGCGCAACGAAAACCGGTGCGTTCCGAAGCATAAATATTAAACAGATATGATAACTGAACTACGATTTCTTCCCTCGGTCTGCATGTCTCTGGGCGATGACGTCAAATAACAACTTTGACCATTCAAAGTTGTTATTTGACGTCAAGCGTCGTCGACTGTCAAGCGCATTACCTTTCTGCGGGGCTTGTACTGAAGTTACCTGCATCCGATACCTAACTGTACCTGCTTTCAATGCCTATCTGTAGTTACCTGCATCTTATTGCGTAACTGTAGTTACCTAAATCTGAACCTAACTGTACTTACCTGCATTCAATTCTATACTTTAACCACCTGCATCAAATGCCTCAAAGTTTCCTGCATCCCGGCCTCATTACAGTTACCTGCCAGCATACTGCATACTAGTATATATTATTCTGTGCTCGATAGAATATCTCATTGTATTTCACTTACCTACATCCAGGGCCATCTTTAGGTAACTGCAACCATATTTACCTGCACCCAAACCTATACCTGCATCCAAAGCACATTTACCTGCATCCAAACATTATTTACCTGCATCCAAGCCATGGCGCCCACGCCATTCACGACTCGCCTCGCCATGGGAGACAGCGGCTTCTTGCGCGCCATCAGCCAGAGTACAGACGCCAGCGTGAGTGTGGTGGTGCCGAGGATACGGTGGTCCAGTTGTACCTGGAGAGGAAATAAGTCGTTTGTAGGATCCCATGCCCGAAGGGTGCCAAACGGGACCCTTTACTAAGCCTCCGCTGTCCGTCTGTCTGTTCGTTCGTCCGTTAACGGGCTGTATCTGAACAACCGTTACAGGTATAGAGTTGAAATGTTCACTGCAATAGCAAATAATGAACTACACGAGATTTTATGAATGAAAGGGGGTCCCCGTACAAGTGAGGTGAGTTAACAGCCCCCGCGATATAAAAATCATATCATTATTCAAGCATGATCGTGGATTTGGCGGGTTATCACATGGCTGTAGTGGCGCAATTGGTTTGATATCGGTCGCTGGGTTCTGGGTTCGAATCCACGTCGGACTTTTGTGTTTAATGTTTTATTATTTTGTTTTTATTATTTATAGTGCTTAAGTTTTCTTGGGCGATAGAAGGAAACCCTTTACGGACCCACAATTGACTGATTTTAAATTAGCCGACTGCCTGCGGCGAAAAAAAAACTAATTAAAGGGCTTAATTTGCACATTCCAAAAAATTATATTACTAGCTCTTTCTCGCTACTTTCCTTGCATTTAGTCGGATCGTTAGAAGCGCATTGACCGCCCAGCTGTTATAGGTTTTACACTTTTTTAGTTTTAGCGCGATTTTTTAGTTGTCGTGTTTAGTTTTTGAACTTATTGTTTTGTAATTAATAAGTCATTATTATGTAAAGCGTCACCTCTTTTTCCGTACGAGGTGGCAGAGCAACACACGTCTTATTGAATACTCCATTATAAACAAACAAAACAGCGTCACCACTTTTCTTATACGGGGAAGCAGGGACAGATGCGTTCACGTTTGGTCAGTAATTCGATAAATAATAAATAGTAATCTAGAAACTTTATATTTTGAGCAGCCCAATCCCTTTACTTTTGACAGGTAAAAAGCCATCATTTTTGACATCTGCGATGGAAATCATGTTTTTAGTGTAATAAGGAAATTTAAAAAGTAAAATAAAGAATAGGACAGAGTATACAGGTCGCTGGAGTACTGACCGTGGTGGGGTTCTCAGTGAAGTTCCTCAGCGCGGGCGAGAAGGCGAGCACGTCGTCCGGGATCCAGTGGTCGCCCATCTTGGGGAACGAGTTGTACACCAGCCCCGCGTCGAGCCCTGCCACGAACGCTCCTGGGCACGCACGAACGTCATCATTCATATAATCACATACGCAAATAAAACGTTTTAAGTTGAACGATTTTATTGAAAAGATAGACAATAATTATGTGGAGAATGTGCCAAAGCTGTACCCTGTAAAATATAACATGATAGCTGTGACACCCTAGCTGTCATAATGACAGGACTAGAACTGAGATTAGGTCGATATAATTATCGATATTTCGACTATATATAACAGAATGTTTCAATTAAATCAAACGAAAGGAAATTGTTACACGTTTTTAATCTTAGAATAAAGTTTCACAGCCCAAATCAACGTCAAATTATTTTCTTTATGAAAATTCTAATCTCGATCTATTTTCTCACACTAATATATTATCAATTTATTTTTTCAAGATCGATAACTTGTTCTGTTGTACATTGACCCTAGGACAGCACTATTCGCGTATAAAGTATGTACTTATGCCTATACATTTCACCGTCGCAAAATACGGTACTTGATAGGCGTGATTTTGATGACAGCTGTCACAACTATCATGCTATATTTTACAGAGTATGAATAAATAATAAGGTAGGTTCTAAGTTCATTCTCTTCGTAAATCTAGGGCATTGACCAGACAAGATGTAAATCGTGGGGCCTGTAACATTTATTTCAACAGTCAACCGCTCATATTATCATTATAAATACTATTTACATAAACTTGGATTAGGTTTTTTCATAGTATTCTCCTGTCACTTGCCCTTTCATTTGATACCCATATTGATGGGGTCGTAAAAAAAATATGTGAGACGCCATTATGTGCCGGCGGCCATCTTGGATTTGTTTCTTTCATAGTGTACTGTATTCTTCTAGTGAAGCCCTTTCATTTATTACACCATTTTGTAGCGGCCGTCCTCATCGATTTACAATGATATTGAATACCTATATACAATTGTATATTTTTTACATTCACTAAAGTTTCATTTACATTTAACTGTCAAGAGCAAAGGTCAATAATTGTAAATTGTAAAGGTCAATTCCTGTAATTATTACAGGAAACTACCGCATGCACTTAAGTATTCATTGTAACGTGATAGTAGATACTTAAAAAGACTAAGGTCTAAAAAAATGACAAAATCCAGTAACTTAACCTCCGAGGGATGAAAAAGGCCATGGCAATTAAGAAATATTTCAGGAAATTATGGAGGAAGCCCTCACTAAACTATGTAATAACAGAAAAAAGAAATATATTTGTGGGGATCTTAATGTAGATATGCTTGTAGATACAACAACGAAACAACGATTAATAACTCTGTTAATATCATTTGATTTATGTCATGTATTTCTAGAGCCGACTAGAATTACAATTACCAGTCAAACTTGCTTAGATAACGTTTTTGTAACTGTACATTCACGAGTAAAAATGTAATTAACTGCTTAACCTCCGATCACAGTGGTCAAACAGTTTCATTCCCAATTGCTAGTAAGGATAAGAATGGTCCATCATTCTAAAGATGTATAACATCCCTTAGAATAGATACATATACGAAAAACTGAGATATAAATTTGCCAGTACCGGATTTTAATAAACAGAACCCAAACAAAATCTACCTTGACTTCTTCAACATTATTCAAACAGAATTCAATAATGTTTTTAAATTAAAGAAAGTCAGTGACTACAACGGTAAATCTAAATTTAATGACTGATTAACATTTGGAATTCGTAAAAGTAGAGCTATCTTGTATGACCTTTATGAAACCTGTAACTTTGATAGAAAATTTCATGACTATGTTAAAATATTCCAAAACTTTCAAGTTCGTTTGTAGAACTGCAAAAACTTTACACATTAATAGAAAAATACAAAATTCATATAATAGAATGAAAACAATTTGGCCAATCATAAACCGTCAAACTGGCAAAGTTATACCAAGGGACAAGGATTTCTGCTTAAAGATAGGTGATGTTGTTAAAGCCAACGCTGCGGTAGCTCGAGCTTTCGAATCATGCTTCACCAATGTACCCTTACTCACAACAGAGCGTCTAAATTTATCTCCATAGGTAAGAAGTAGCGAGTAAGCAGACACTTTGGGATTTCAAAAAGTCCTATACATCGCATATTGACTGAAAACTTGGTCATGAACAGCTGTGCGCAAGATGAGTGCCGCCATCGCTCACCGTTGGACGAAAGCAGCAACGTGAGGAAGCTTCGATGCAGTGTTTGGAGAAATTTCAACGCAATAAAGCCGACTTTTTACGACAATTCATCACGATGGACGAAACGTGGGTCCACCACCTTACCGCTGAGACGAAAGAACAGTCGAAACAATGGACTGAAAAGGACCAGCTCCAAAGAAGGCGAAGTCAGTTTTATCTGCTGGCAAGGTCATGACATCAGTATCAGTATTTTGGGATGCGCATGGGAATAAAAATATTTTATTGATTATGTTCAAAAAGGTGAAACCATCAACGGCGATGTACTACGTAAAACGATTGCAGCGTTTGAGTGAAGAAATTAAGAAAAAACCGGTCAAGTGCGAGTCTTAAAACACGCATGAAGGGTTCCGTACCACCGTACAATGGTAGGGATGGTGTGGAGTGAATAGTTTGGATTTTACATAGCAAAATTTTGTTTAGAAAGTTATTGGTGCGGCTACTTTCACACTCCATGTAAGTAACCAGATGCATTCATATAATTGTCTGCGGTATTGAAAGAATTGTTGTATCGGAGCTCCCTTAAATATTTATTTTATTCTGTTTTTTTAGTATTTTCTTGGTATAGCGGCAACGGAAATACATCATCTGTGAAAATTTCATATGACTAACTATCACGGTTTCGTGAGATACAGCCTGGTGACAGACGGAAAGACAGACAGACAGTCGGACAGCGGAGTCTTAGTAATAGGGTATCGTTTTTACCCTTTGGGTACGGAACCCTAAAAACGGCCGCATTTAGCGAAAAAGAAAGTGTTGTTTCATCAGGACAATGCACCAATCAATCAATCAAATATCTTTTCACTGTAGATATTTACATATACTTACCAATCGTCATTTTTTGCCACTTCTCTACATTGGACCACTGTGGGAGACGACCGGTTCGCAAGTCCATTATCGCAATGGCAAAAATTAATGAGTTGAAGTTTGAATTGCTTCCCCATGCACTTATCCGCTAGATCTAGCTCCCTCGGATTATCCGCTAGATCTAGCTCCCTCGGATTATCCGCTAGATCTAGCTCCCTCGGGATATTTTCTGTTCTCAAACTTGAAAAGGTGGCTCGGCGGGAAAAGATTTGCCAATAATGAAGACGTTGAGATTGCTGTTGATGGCTATTTTGAGGAGCTTGTCACAGACCATTATAAACAAGGTATCGAAGCTATCCAATGTCGCTGGGAAAAGTGTATTGCGTTAAAAGGAGACTATAATGAGAAATAAATAAGTTATGTTCGATTTATTTTGTGTTAGCTTTGTTAGGCACCTTACTTCTGGGACCACCCTCGTAAATCTAAGGCCGGTGTTACAGCAACGCCTACCTTCCGCGCGGATAGCAAGAAGTATCAGTTGCATAGTAACGTTTTATTAGCAAGCGAAAGGTCCGCTAGAACGCTACTGTGATACATACGGAGAGTCCGCGCGGAGGGTACGCGTGAAACGAACCTGAGACTGCGGTGAGGAAGGCCATCGCTTTCACTGAGTGCGCAAGAGCCGTAACACCCTTCATGCCTTTCAATCTGAAAATATCGGAAAACATATTTGTGTGTGAGTACGTGAATAAAGAAAGGGGTTATAAACAATTACATACAGGCACATATATTGGCGTCACACTAGGATACCCTGTGTCGTCGCGAAACAGCGACGTCACACACATATGAACATCCAAGACCAGCGCCCGTAGCACGTATACGTGACGTAGACGACGTAGCGACGCGAGAAAAAGAGAGACAGAGCATGCGCTATTAATAGCTCTCTCTCCCTTACAACCACGCGTCGCGACACTCCCCCGCCCCCACCGTTAACTTGCTACCGGCGCAAGGGTATGTGTGTTTTTGTGTTAGTGTGTGTGTGATGATGATGATGATGATATAATCCTGTAATCCCTCATCAGGGACATAGGGCTCGAAGAAGAGATTTCCACTTCTTAAGATCTTGTGCGGCAGTTTCCAGGTCCTTCCAGTCGAGCCCAGTTGATGCAGCCTCTTTTTCAACTGAGCGCCTCCAGGTGATACGGGGGCGGCCCGGCCTTCTTTTCCCATACGCTTGCCACGTTAACCCTTGTTTGGACAGATGATTATCTGGTCTTCTCAAGGCATGTCCAATCCAGCGCCATTTCCTCATTAGGATCTCCTTGTCGATGGGTTTTTGGTCAGTCATCTCCCACAGCCTTGCATTTGAGATGGTTCGTGGCCAGCAAAACCCTAGTATCCGCCGTAAACATTTGTTCACGAAGACCTGTAGCTTGCTGGTTACTTCATTTTTGACGAGCCATGTCTCACATCCGTATAGGAGGACTGACTTGACATTGGAGTTGAATACTCTGATCTTTGTACGCCGAGTGATTATGGAAGACGTCCAGACAGGTTTCAACTGCGCATACGCGGCTCTAGCCTTGTTGATGCGCGCCTCTACATCCGCCTCCGCTCCCCCCAGTGGGTCCACGACGCTCCCCAGGAAGGTAAAGCGCTTCACTTGTTCGACCACCTCGCCATTTACATAAATGGGTGCTGCATCAGAGGTGTTTAGGCGCATGTCTTTGGTCTTGCTACAGTTGATGCGCAGCCCTTCTTTAGCAGCTTCGTTTGCGAGGTCGTCGGTCTTGGACTGTAGTTGGTCACGGGATGTGGCGAGCAGACAGAGATCGTCTGCGAAGTCTATGTCCTCGAGGGACTTACTTTGCAACCATGGCAGACCTCTCCCTTCTTTACTGGTTACTCTACGCATCACATCATCCAAGACAATCAGGAACAGCAGCGGCGACAACAAACAGCCTTGTTTGACTCCGGCGGTGACTGTTATCGCGTCGGTTAGCAGGCCCTGGTGCAACACTCGGCAAGAGGAACCCTCATAAAGGCACTTGATAATATCTATAACCTTGACCGGTATACCTCTTCTCTTGAGAATTCGCCAGATACTAGACCATTTCAACCGATCGAAAGCTTTTTCGAAGTCTACAAACAGAGTATAAAGTTCGTTTCGCATTTCATTGCACTGTTCTAGTATCATTCGCAATACGTTAATCTGGTCTGTGCAAGATCTTCCCGCTCTAAATCCGCTCTGTTCATCCCTCAGCGTACAGTCAACCGCGATCGTCATTCTGTCTAACAAGACTTTACAAAGAATCTTGTAGCATACTGGCAACAAGTTAATTCCGCGCCAGCTGGAGCATTGAGACAGGTCTCCCTTCTTTGGCAATTTGATAATAATACCCTCTTTCCAGCTGACAGGTACTCGGCCTGTTTCCCATATGGCCGTCATTAGGGGCAACAGTATCTCAGCCATCACGTCCGCGTTAGTCTTAAATGCTTCTATCGGAATGCCATCATTACCAGGAGCTTTACCACACTTTAGACTCTTAATGGCTCTTGAAACTTCAGCCTTGCTCGGGGGATCGACCTTAATGTCTAAGATATTAGTTTCTGAATCGACATCGTCGTCAGCTTCAGTATCATCGCTCAATGTGCGCAACACCTCATTGAAGTGCTCATGCCATCTTTGCAGTTGCTCCTCCAAGGTAGCGAGGAGTCTTCCGGACTTGTCCACTATTGGTCGCGCTGCCGGTGGCTTATTGCACAACTCTCTTCCGGCACGATAAAGCTCTCTGGTGTTTCCAGCGTTTGCCGCCAGTTCCGCTCTTTGGGCTATGGATGCAGCTCTCACACGTTTATCCCTTTTTGCACTGCGTTTTATGTCGCTCTCGCACATGGATTTTCGGTGTTGTATTTTATCCCATGTATCAGCGGATATCCACTCTTTCCTTTTAGAACTACGGTAGCCTAAGAATTTTTCGCAGCATCGTCGCACCGTGCTTTTAACAGCGCTCCACTTTTCCTCCACAGATCTATTCTCAACCTTCTGAGCGAAATACTGGTTGTGCAGTTCTACGCTGAACTCCCGCTGCGTTTCAGAATTCTGCAACTTTGAGACATCGAAACGCCGAGATAATGTGGTCGTCTTGCTCTGAACCTTTGCTATCTTCAGGCGGATTTTTGCTACTATAAGGTGGTGATCACTGTTTACGTCTGCTCCTCTTCGGTTGCGGACATCCAATAAGGAGTGCCGCCATTTCCTGCTTATCATGACGTGATCAATTTGATTTTCCGTACGTCTGTCAGGAGAAACCCAGGATACCTTATGGCAGTCTTTATGTGGAAATATCGAGCCTCCAATCACCAAATCTAATTCACAGCAGAAGTCCACGAGCATGTTGCCATTTTCACTTCGTGTACCCAGCGCATGTTTCCCCACCCATGATTCTATGTTTTGGCTGTCACCTCCTATCTGGGCGTTATAGTCACCCATACAAATCACAATATCGCCTTTTGGAATAGTTCGCACTGTCGCCGAGAGCTGCTCATAGAACGCTTCTTTAACACCAAGGTCCGCTGCGTTAGTAGGTGCGTAACACTGTACTACAGGGATGTTCCTCACTTTAGAATTAAAGCGTGCTGAGATAATTCTGTCCGACACCGGTTGCCACCCCAGTAGATTATTTCGGGCATTTCTGGCTAGCAGGATACCTACGCCATATTCGTGTTTCTCTGCCTGCCCCGAGAATAGTAGGGTATAGTCCTCAATTTTCTGTGTTCTGTGTTTCTGTGTTCTCAATTTTCTGTCACAAGTGTGTGTTTGTGTGTAAATTTGTATGAACAGGATATGTGACCCTAAAAATCAAAGCTCGCAAGTCAAGTATCAAGAATAACTAACCAAAAAGATCCTGTTATTTAAGGAGCATTGCACATTTTTACAGAAAAGAGCTATTCGAGCAATTTATAATTTGAAATGAACAAAATCTTAAGAGAGCTTTTTAAAGAAATTGACATACTAACTGTAGTCAATTTATTTTCGAAAATATAATGTATGTACGCAAGAACCTCAAAACATTTACCAAGCTTAGCGGTAGCTGTAATGTTAACCTAAGAAATAATCACAGACTACTTTCGCCCCGGTTTAGACTTGCGAAGGTTAGCAATTCTTTCAAGGGTCAGTGCATTCTCTACTACAATAAGATACCTCTGGAGATCTTGAAATTGCCTTATGAGCAACTTAAAAAGCATGTTAAAGCGACTTTGTCGAAAAAGGCATATTACAATGTTCGAGATTAGTTAAATTATGGGACTGTATGGGGTTAATCTAGCTCAACACAGTCCTTGCTGTTATTAATTTTGTAATTATTTATTCCTGCATAAATACATATATTTTAATAGCCTATAACAGTGTCCCACTGCTGGGCACAGGCGTCCCCGGTTCGAGCCCACACATGGTGGCCGCAAGATCGATCCACTCTGGTTGGATCTTGTCCAGATCGTCCCGCCATCTTCTTCTGGGCCTTCCTCTACGCCGGCGTCTGTCTGTAGGTACCCATTCAGTGGCTATGTTTGCCCATCTGTCTGGGTGCATTCGACACACAAGGCCGGCCCAATTACATTTTAGTTTGTCCGTCTGCATGCCCACATCGAATATGCCAGTTGCAGAGCGCAGTACGGTGTGTCTAACGCGATCAGTTCGCTTCACACCCATGATGCTGCGCTCCATCGCACGCTGGGAAACCTTGAGCTTGGACTTCTGATGTTCACCACCAAAGATCACCCATTACCGTGGTCTAATGGGTTCCAAGCTCTTATGTATTGTATGAGAATATAGATATATTTTTTAATTCTTACTTGCTTAAAACAGCGTTATACGGCACAGGCCTCAGCACCCTTAGGGCGCCAGCAAGCAGTCCCGAGTAGAGCACGAACGCCAGACTCAAGTGAGCGGCCAGCCGGTACTGGGAGACGCGGGGCACGTCCGATGGGCCTTGGAACCTGTCCTCCAGGCCTGACTTCACCATGTACCAGCCCATTAGACCCTGGAAGGGAAAAGGTTGTTTTGTAAATGATTTATTAGCATTGGTCATGCTCTAGATATAGTTTGTTATGCCTGCCTTCCTGCCTGCCAGCCTGCCAGCGTGGTGGAATATGGCCCAATCTTACTCGAATGGCGGTAAAGGTCTGACCCTCTTAATGGGGTACATTTTGGTGCTTAATGTCATATTTTGATGTGTTTTCTAACGAAACCACATTTGTTCTCCAAGCACAACAAAGTATGGAATAATTCACCAAGTTAAAACTTAATAAAACCGGCCAAGTGCGAATCAGAAGGCCCTTCCTTCCGACTCGCACTTGGCCTTTCCGTACCATTATCTATTAAAACGGCAAAAAACACGTTTGTTGTATGGGAGCCCCCTTAAATATTTGTTTTACTTCAATTTATTTATTTATTTTTAAAGTAAATATATAACTAAATATTCTGTGAATGTTTAAAGCGTCTACGTGTTATGAGGAAATACGAGAAAAAAAAGTTTTCAGTATGGGGGGCTCTTAAATATTTATTTTATTCTGTTTTTTAGTATCATATAATCATTATCAACAGAAATTCATCATCTGTGAAAATTGTGAAAACTGTCTAACTATCACGGTAAATGAGATACAGCCTGGTGACAGACGGACGGACGGACGGACAGCGGAGGCTTAGTGGTAGGGTCCCGTTTGGCACCCTTCGGGTACGGAACCGACTTCAAGTTCAAGCCCTATCTGTTCCCCCCCGGGTCGGGATGCGCGTGGCGCATGAAGTCTGTGTTCATGAACATTCCTCATCAAAACTTTGCGGAACCGCAAACCATAAACTCATCTGTGTTTAAGTCACCGGAAAATAGTCAAAACCGTTAGTTGATAAACTAACGCGGTAGTTGATCAACTATCGACAGATAGTAAACCAGACTGACAGGGTTTAGAATTTACGTTTCTTTTGTTCTTACATGTCAACCTAACACGAAGACTATTCGGGGGCTTCGCTGCGCTCGCCCCCTCTAGTCTTCACCTAAGCTGCCGCAGTGTTTGCCCTGGTATTTCGTTTGCAATTCAAGTTTAAACCAGTTTAATATTTAACGGTTTTAACCGTTTGTTGATCAACTTACGCATCATATAGTAAGCAGTACGCTACAGTTTACTGTCGATAGTTGACCAACTTACGAGAAAATAACGTTAGTTTATCAACTCACGGTTATGTGACTATCTTACGGGGACATATATATTTGTTGTTTTTGTAGATTTTTTCAAATAGCGCTGAATCGATTTTGATTCAGCGTCTGAAGTATGACCTACTTGTAAAAACAAGAATCATCATAATCGGTTCATAATTGACGGAGTAATCGCGTAATAAACACCCAAAAAAACGAATTAAGAACCTCCTCTTTTTAAGTCGGTTGAAAATAGTAGTTTATGTGACTGCTGCATAATGGAGGGCATTAAAACTCGGGAGTGGGTTTATGAAACGAGCCGAAGGCGAGTTTCATAATAATATCACTCGAGAGTTTTAATGCCTAATTATGTACAGTTACATACACAAGTTTATCTACACACATATCATAAGCTCTCTTTGATGTGTTCAGGAACCGCATGTTTGACCGGCATTGTGGCTCTGCAATTGTTTAGCTTGTTCTTTAGTACCAACTTAACGCAGGCGGGCGTCGGCGTTCGAAATTTGAATTTCAGTACCAACTTCACAGACAAACTAGGGACGGCACGCGGGTGGGCGTCGGCGTTCGAAATTTGAATTTCATTATATGTAGAAAAACTACACATAACGGCCATAATGTGTAGTTTTCCAGATACGAAACGAGTTTTTACCAAGTAGTTTAAGATAATGCTGATCGTAACGTGCGGTTTTTGTACGCAGTAAAGAGGGTTTATGATACGTGTGTATATAGATAAATAATAATATACATTGGGGTGTCCCCTTATATGCATGACAAAAATGTTTTAGGCTATCGATACGCATACCCCCTAATTATTTGTAGACTAGTTTTACAACCTTCAGAACCCTGTCGGCACACTGTCGGCACCCTGTCGGCACACTGTCGGCACAGGTAAAAATTAACCCACTTGTTACTAGCGTTTGATAAACCGATCAATTTTATTTCATAGGAAATTAAACCTTATATTAAAGTGTTAAAGTTAAAAATCGCGATCCAATTTTCAAAAATCCCGTAGAATCTGGGTTAACGTAGGAATTTGAAATTGAGTTTTTGAGATTTGAAATTGCCATTTGAGTAATTTAAAAAGTATGTTAAGTGACTTTGTCGAAAAAGGGATATTACAATGTTCAAGACTACTTAAATGGGACTGTATGGGGTTAATCTAGCTCAAAACAGTCCTTGGGGATATTCATTTGGTAATTATGTATTCCTGCTTATTAATTATATTAATTAATATTGTAATATTTGTATTAGTTAAGCACAAGCAATTTTTAAAAGAGATCTAAAAATCAATCTGTGGGAGTTTCTACGCCCAGCTTCTCCCACAGTGGTCCAATGTAGAGAAGAGGCAAAAAATGGCGTTTGCGAAGTATATGTAAATATCTACAGTAATAAAAACATTTGATTTGAACTATGTCAGTCAATTTCTCCACCATGAAAGGCAGATCAGACCTTCATCAGATATAGACCAGGAATAAGAAAGAAGCCAGCTTGATGAGGTATGGCTCAATCTTACGCATATCCATAAAAGGCCTGTGCCTCTTAGTGGGGACATTAATGTGGGTTACATTTATTTATTTCCTACTTTATGTTATGACTTCACGTTATATCACTAATCTCTAGGTCGTATGGTTAAGCTTAGCTCCGAAAAGTGAAAATATGTACCACGTCATTAAAAAAAAATATATTATTTAGAAACACAACTTCGGTGTCGTCTGAAAGCTAACAAAATTAATAAAAATATTCCTTTATAAAATAATTCCATTTTGGGAACCAAATTTTGTGGAAATCTGCAATTACTAAAAAATCTCGAAAAACTCACTATTATTTCTTAAACAAAGCGTTATTTTAGTTTATCTACACACGTATCATAAACCCTCTTTACTGCGTTCAAAAACCGCACGTTACGATCAGCATTATGTTAAACTACTTGGTAAAAACTCGTTTCGTATCTGGAAAACTATGTGTAGTTTTTCTACATATAATGACATTCAAATTTCGAACGCCGACGCCCACCCGCGTGTCGTCCCTAGTTTGTCTGTGAAGTTGGTACTGACATTCAAATTTCGAAAGCCGACGCCCGTCTGCGTGATGTTGGTACTAAAGAACAAGCTAAACAATTGCAGAACCACAATGCCGGTCAAACATGCGGTTCCTGAACACAGCAAAGAGAGCTTATGATATGTGTGTAGATAAACTAGTGTATGTAACTGTACATAATTAGGCATTAAAACTCTCGAGTGATATTATTATGAAACTCGCCTTCTCGAGTTTTAATGCCCTCCATTATGCAGCAGTCACATAAACTACTATAACAGTTACCTCTTTTTCCGCAACTTTTTGTTACTGGCAGCACTACGTGTCTTTCATTATCACGAATCAGTCTATTTCGTTATGAAAAACCCTTCCATTCCGAAGGTATAATTATTTTTGCAGTTGGTACCTAGATAGCGCATTTTAATATTATATCTCAATCTCAATAATATTAAAATGGCTATAAAAAAATTGGGACAGGAGTTTTTTATATCATTCCCGATATATTACGATATTCTTCAACCCAGATCATTATGTGCACGTTATGAAGATTTATCTATACACGTATCATAAACCCTCTTTACTGCGTTCAAAAACCGCACGTTACGATCAGCATTATGTTAAACTACTTGGTAAAAACTCGTTTCGTATCTGGAAAACTACACATTATGGTCATTATGTGTAGTTTTTCTACATATAATGACATTCAAATTTCGAATGCCGACGCCCACCCGCGTGCCGTCCCTAGTGTGAAGTTGGTACTGACATTCAAATTTCGAACGCCGACGCCCGTCTGCGTGAAGTTGGTACTAAAGAACAAGCTAAACAATTACAGAACCACAATGCCGGTCAAACATGCGGTTCCTGAACACATCAAAGAGAGCTTATGATAGGTGTGTAGATAAACTAGTGTATGTAACTGTACATAATTAGGCATTAAAACTCTCGAGTGATATTATTATGAAACTCGCCTTCGGCTCGTTTCATAAACCAACTCTCGAGTTTTAATGCCCTCCATTATGCAGCAGTCACATAAACTACTATTACACTGTATATACCACACCACTCATCATGGTGCGTGAAAGATTTGAAACACTAAAAAACGTTTTTACCCGCGAAACTCATTTTGGGTTTTTGCCTGAATTATTACGCCTTTTTCCCAAAATGGGTTTATTTCTGGAAAGATTCCCATCACTAGTTGTTATATCTACACGCATATCCTCACGGCCTAGATAGAAAGAAAGAGACAAAAAGGGAGAGGGCGGGGAGGGAGAGAAAGAGAAAAAGAAAGAAAGAATAAATTAATGACGAAAGACAGGATAGTAGAAACAAACAAAGGTAAGGTAGGTATTAGAAAGATGGTATCTTGTGGATGGAGTTCGCGAACCACACGTAGGGCCGCGCTATTAGCGCTGCTATCTTTTTTGCCCGCACCGCCATCTTCAAAGTGATAGGCTACAATCCAGCAGAGTGTGTGGTATTCTTTATGAAGAAACTATTACAACCATGGGTTTGCGCTTTTACATAGTGATTTTAAATTCACGTTTAGATTCCATGAATATAATTGAAATTTTATTTTCTAAATAAACATAAAATAAAGTCAAACTCAAACTCAAACTCAAACTCAAACTCAAACTCAAAACGTTTATTGCGACATTGTGGTGGTATATGGTGATATATATATATAGAATTTGAAGAACCGACAATGAACCCAGTGAGGGCACTGCAATATCTTACATCTAACTTGCACAATAATAAAATATCATAAAATGGTTAACTTTATAACAATGAGATCATTACCTACTATTATCTACAGTATTAGCGTAACATTAAAGTATTATAATTATAAGATTTACATGCATTTGTGTATGTGTACCTGTGTGTGTGTTATGAGTGTGTTTGAGGGTGTGTAAGTGCATGTGTGTGAGTGTTTCTGTGTGATTGATTATAGAAAGTGTGTTTCATTTAAATATTCTTCAATGCTGTAGTACGCTTTTTGGAGGAGATGATTTTTTACTTTCTTTAGGAATTCTATTTCGTTAGAAATATTTTTGTAACTATCTGGAAGTTTGTTATAGATGGTTATGGACATAATATATGTGTTAGTGGATTGCAATGACATATTAATTTTTGGGAGGAGAATTTTGTGTTTGTGTCTGAAGGAGTATAAGTTATTCAGTGTGTCGCTGGTCTTGTATGTTTCTGGGTATTTTCTGACTAGCTTTATTATTTCGAATAAGTAAATAGAGGGGAGGGTGAGGATGCTATATGTTTTGAAATGTGGTTTACATGTGTGTGTTGGTTCTATGTTTGCTATAATTCTCAGCAGCTTTTTCTGTAGTCTAAATAATTGTGGAGCGTCGGTGCTGTTTCCCCACAGTATGATGCCATAATTAAGTAAGGAATGTGCGTGTGCGTAGTATGCTGAAAGAGCAGTGGCGGTGTTAGTTGATTTTTTTACTTCCCTTAAAGCATATGAGAATTTAGATATTTTACCTTTAAGGTTCTGTACATGCGACTTCCAATTTAAGTGAGAGTCTATGATAATTCCTAATAAACTTGCCTCTTTTATTATTTCTAGTGGAATATTATTATAGCTAAAGTTGATATCGAGGGGCGGTTTTTGATGTGGATAAAACGTTATTAATTTAGTTTTCTGGGGATTTATTTCGAGGTTGTGGTCAGTAAGTCTATGGCTGCAAAAGGTCGAAAAAGGGATATTACAATGTTCAAGATTACTTAAATGACAGGACTGTATGGGGTTAATCTAGCTCAGCACAGAACTTACTGTTAATAATTTTGTAATTATTTATTCCTGCTTATTAATCATAATAATTAAAATTTTCATATTTGTATTAGTTAAGCACAACCTATTTTTAAAAGAGATCTAAAAATCAATCTGTGGGAGATTCTACGCCCTGCTTCTCCCACAGTTTCCAATGTAGAGAAGAGGCAAAAAATTACGTTTGCTAAGTATATGTAAATATCTACAGTAATGAAGTACTTTGACTTTGACTTTGCAATTATTGTACAGTTGCGCCTGCGAGACTCAAACAAGGCAAAAACACCAGTACAATATTATCTTTTATCTACACACGTATCACAAACCCTCTTTACTGCGTCCAAAAACCGCACGTTACGACCAGCATAATGATACACTACTTTTTAAAAACTCATTTCTTATCTGAATATTGATACATTATGACCATAATGTATTTATTTATTTATTTATTTTCTTTATTTGGGACATCAACAGCATAATACACATAAATTCATACAAAAAACAAAAAAACAAAACTTTATATTGGTACATTATGACCATAATGTATTTATTTATTTTCTTTATTTGGGACATCAACAGCATAATACACATAAATTCATCCAAAAAACAAAATACAGTAAATAAGGCCAATTACAGATATCCACAGAAATGCAGTAAACTTATATGTAAATGAGCTGACGACGCCATGCTTAAAATTAGTTATTAAGTAATTAAACAAATTGCTTGTTGTTATTATGTAAGTTTGTGTGTGTGCATGTGTGTGAGGTAAGGGAGGGCGTGTGTGCATGCGTGAGGGTGAGTGCGTGTGTAGGTGTATGTAAGGGTGTGTATGTGAGTGCGTGTAGGTGTGGTGGTGCTTGAAAGGCAGTTTTAGGTGGGGAGGAGTAGTAAAGGAAATTATATGCTTAATTATTAAGTACCTTCATTATGCGACTTTTGAATGTATTTTTAGTGCAGTCAAAAGGGTCAACACAACTAAATCGTTTATTATATAAATTCATAATGCGGATAATAGGTGAGTTCTGGGCGTAGTTGGTATTTACACGAGGTGTGTAAAATAGAAGGTTTGCTGAATGGCGTGTGCGTGTGGTAGTAGCACGGTAGCCAACTAGCTCAACAATATTAGGACTATCGATACGGTCGCTCAGTATATCATGCAGGACAGACATATCAAGAGCCATTCGACGATCCTCAAGATTCATTATATGGTGATGAATGCACGAAGAATAGTAGTCTTGTCCTCTGCGTTTGGTGCGATAATCTAAAAATCTTACAAAAGACTTTTGAATGCGCTCTATTCGTTCCTTGTGCGTAATATACTGAGGACACCAAACAACGCTGGCGTAATCCAAGATACTGCGCACGTAGGCAAAGTAAAGTACTTTAAAACTCGTAATGTCACTAAACGCAGCACATGTTCGATAGATAAATCCCAAGTTTCTGAAAGCGCGATTAGAGATGTCGTCTATGTGTTGGTCAAATGTTAATTTTGCGTCAAGAGTGACGCCCAAGTCACGAACAGTATTCTCGCGTGCGATAGCCTGATCCTTAAAAGTATACGCATGAACAATTGGTTTCGGACTACGAGTAAAGGAGATCTGAAGGCACTTGGAAATATTGACTTTAATCCGATTTTTTACATAGTACTCGGAAAGACGGTTCAAATCTTCCTGCATTTCATTACAATCATTCCCATTACGTATTCCAGTAAAGATCTTTTTATCGTCCGCATACATTATGTATTGACAACTATGGAATGCTGTGTATATGTCGTATAGATATGCGTTGAGGAATAGAGGACCCAAATGTGATCCCTGAGGTACCCCAGAGGGGACGTTGACATAGTCAGATCTGAAGCCTCCCAGTACTACCGCTTGGCATCTGTTGGTTATATAGGATGTCACCCACCTATAAATGTCTCCACGCAGACCCAATCTGTAGAGCTTACGAAGTAGTATGACGTGGTCCACACGATCGAACGCCTTTTCAAAATCCGTGTAAACCACGTCAAATTCAAAATTCAAAATGAGTTTATTTCCATAAGAAACACATAGGCAACATAACAAGAGGCGACTAGAAATCTCCAGCTTTATACGTTATTTTTTACAGCATTGGAGCAAACACCTTCCCAAGCTTTCTTGTCTTCTACATAATCTGATATTTTGTAGTAAACTTTTTTACATAAGTGATTTTTAACAACATTTTTAAATTTATTTACAGACAATTCTTGTGACTCAGTCGGTATTTTGTTGTAAAAGCGAATACATTGCCCTTTAAAAGATACATTAACCTTATGGAGCCTAGTAGTAGGTATAGCCAGTTTATTCCTATTTCTAGTGTTGACATTGTGCCTGTCGCTATTCTTAGGAAATTTATCAATATTTTTGTGGACGTACATTAGGTTTTCATAAATATACTGACACGGCATTGTCATAATGTTAATTTCCTTAAATTTACAACGCAGTGACTCTCTGGGACCCACATTGTAGATTGCACGAACAGCCCTCTTTTGCAGCACAATTATTATGTTAATGTCTGCAGCGTTCCCCCACAGCAGTATGCCGTAAGACATAATGCTATGGAAGTAGCTGAAGTAAACTAGTCTAGCTGTTTCCACGTCCGTAAAAAGACAAAAATTTTTAACTGCATAAACTGCGGAACTGAGTTTTTTTGATAGCTTATCTATGTGTGGGCCCCACTGAAGCTTATTATCTAAGGTGATTCCTAGGAATACCGTGCTATCTACAATTTCTAAATTTTCACCTTTAACATTAACATTAGCCGAGACTTGTTTAACATTGGGGAGTATAAACCGAATACATTTAGTTTTGTTATTGTTCAGTAAAAGATTATTAGCACTAAACCAATTGACTACCTTTGAGATTGCATTATTCACATCGTCAAAGCGTCAACCTGCACCCCTCTGTCCATTGAGCGGAGGACGTGATTGACAAACTCTGCAAGATTCGACACGGTGGAGCGGCCCTTCAGGAAGCCATGTTGTTCCGGAGGTATTCCCCTTGTTAAGGTACCGTGTATGTTGTCATAAATAATTTTCTCAAGAACCTTTCCGAATATGTTCAAAATTGAGATGGGGCGATAGTTCGGTATCAGTAATTTAGAACCCTTTTTATGTATGGGTACCACAAGAGCTTCTTTCCATTTTGTCGGGAATATACCGTTAGCGAGGGACATGTTAAATAAAATGTTTAGTGGCATGGACAGGGTCTTGGCGCATCTAAAAATAAAATATGGGGGAATCCCGTCACTTCCAGCTCCACCATTAGGATCCAAGGATGCCAAATATTTTTCTACAGAATTCGCTGAGAGTTCTAATGTACTGACAACACTACTATCGTCACAGTAAGGAGGGTCCAACTCTAAGTGATCGTATCTGGGTGCGGGTTCGATAAATACAGATGCGAAAAATTGGTTAAACCCAGCAGTGATATCTTCACCCTTTTCATAACTGCCATCCTTGTATTCAAATTTCTTCGGGTAGGCTGAACAACCACGACGTGCTTTGACATAGTACCAGAGTTGTTTAGGATTGGACTTTATATTTTCTTGCATAGATGTGATATACTTATTGTAACATCAAGAATGGATTTATGGCGACTCCGGAGCAATAAAAAATCGTCGTAGTCGCGGGGGTTTCCATACCGCTTCCATTTAGAATGCTCTACTTTTCTCTTGTATAATTTTGATCAGTGGTGTGCTGTACCAAACTGGGTAGCTACACTTTTTACGACGGGCGTCTAGAGGTATTTAGTTATACTGTTTTTAAGAATGTCGTAAAAAGTTAATATTGCATTGTCCAAGTCTGGTGCGCAAATAAGTTTATCCCAGTCAATCCCAGAGAGTATCTTATTTACTTCCTCATAATTACCGTTACGAAACCTATATTTTGTTTGTTTTGATTCCTCTAATGGTGCTGCAAATATATCTTTTGCAGTGATTTCGAGTGGTGGGTGGAATTTATCAATTTTGATTAGTGGATGTAGAGACATTCTGACATCCGCTGCAAAATTTGATACAATGAGATCTAATATGTTGTCACTAGAATTTTTAAAAAAGTTTAATTGTTGCAGATTCCATGCAGAGAAGGTTTCCAATATACTGGCGCTTGCAGCCTGAATCTCCACTGACCCTTGGTGAAGTTGCGTGGTGTGGCCGTCGGGGCACCACGAGATATTAGGCATATTAAAGTCACCTGTTATTATGAAGTGTGCGTTGGGAGATTCCGAGATCGGTGTACGGTGACTCTCGGTGTGAGGTAGAGGTGTGGCAGTAAGTGGCGCGTTGGTGACGTCAGCTGCAACTTTAATTATATTGGCCGGTTCAGTTGTGCTCGGATTGTCATCTGTAACGAGGGGCGCGGTGACGGCAGAGTCGGCGGCCTTTGCAACTGAGGTGGTGGCAGCGGTGGCGGTGCAAATGATAGCGGTGGGGAAGGCGGCGTTAACAGCGCAGGTGGTGGTGGAAGTAGTAGATACGGTGGTCCGGCGAAGTTTGCCGTCGGCACTCCGTAGTGGGGTTTTCGAACGCTCTTCAATTTTGCACGATACGCATTTAGTTGTTTTGCGTTCTTCTTTGGTCAGCTTTCTGAACTCTTCCGGTGTTAAATTTAGACATTGGTAGTGATAAGATCGTGGGCAAGACAAACAGCCCATGGTATCAGCTGCGCCGATAAATTTACCACGTGCATCGCACTTCGCCGGCATATTTATGAGAAGTATGCAAAATAAAATAAAAAATATATAAAATAAAAAAAATACAAAAATATTTGTGGAGCCGAGATTTGAACCGTAGGCTCTAAGCGTGTGAAGCTGGCGTCGTTACCACTGATCCACGGCGACCCGATGCTTACAGTGCAAATAACTTGAAGGTGTTGATCCTATTGATTGCGGTTGGTTAGTAACAGCGCTTGGCCTTGCAACGCAGAGTCGTCGAGTCAAGATAACCGGTCCTTTTAACTGTTGGCACTATTCACTTTGAAACGAAGCGGTGATTTTAGTTGATGTTTGGTATTAAAAGGCACTTTAAAACGAAAAAACTCTTAGACACTTTTTGAGGTAACAGAATCTAGATTAAATCAGCTTAAATTTTGTGTAATAAAATGACACAAACTGCGGTTTTATGTACTGAATTTGAATTTAGAAGTACGAGCGTAAAGCAATACGTCTATCTCCTTTTACTGTCGGTAGATTCTAATATTCTTTGTATCAATTCTCTATATATGAATATTTCCACAAATTATGACATTCAAATTTCGAACGCCGACCCCGCCTGCGTGCCGCCCCTAGTTTATCTGTGAAGTTGGTACTACTGAACAAGCTAACAAGTGCAGAGCAATGACCAATGCCACAATGCCGGTCGAACATGCGGTTCCTGAACACATAAAAGAGAGCTTATGATATGTGTGTAGATAAACTAGTGTATGTAACTGTACATAATTGGGCATTATGTATCAGTCACATAAACTACCATTCTTGTACAAGTTTTCAAAAGACATCGCATCTCGCTCGCCCTTACAAAGCTGCGCTTTCTCTTGTCTCTGCGTCTTACAATACCCCAAAGTGTCGCGTTGGCGAGGCAAAAAAATATATTTTACAGTAAAATTAACTTCTGTTAGACACTGAATTATAAAAATGAATAAATATATTTTTAAAAAGCTTTTGATTTCTCATAGTTCCGTAAGGTTCATTGATAATGCATTTTTAATTGAAACTGTTTAATAATGAAAAGTTATTAATGTATTGATTGTTAATAATGAAAAGTTATTAAAGTATTAAAAATATTATAGCATGCATTTTTTAATTATAGTTGATGCTCGACGACGCGCCACTTTAGTGTACCTATTATATTATAGGATATTTTTGTTTAGTATCCTCTAACCATATATATCCCATTTGTTGTGCGCGGAAATATTTGAAAAAAAAACTTAATTTTACAGCTGAATTTTACCCCAAATTTTACACTAGGGTATTATTATATTATATGTTTTTTTTGTTTATTTACAAGTCCTCTATTCATATATATATCATACTCGTCGTGTGCGAAATACTTGAAATAATAGAAAACGTCTTTACCCGCGAAAAAACCCATTTTATGTTTTCCCCCGGAAATATTACCATTTTGGAATGATTTCACGGAATAATTATTCCGTCAGAATTATTCCGTGACCCATTTCTAATAACGACTCACCTGAGCGCCAACTAGAACACAATACGCCGCGACCCGCACTTTCATGGCCTTATCAAAGTAGCCTCGTGCCCAGAAGAAGGCGGCGGGCAGAAAGACCGCAGCGCCGATAGCGCGGCCCCACGTGCGATGCGCGAACTCCATCCACCAGATCCATTTGAACTCCGTCAGGGTCATTTGCTGGTTCTTGCTGTGGGTACACGAATATTTGCATTAATTTGATAGTGGACAAGTCCACATAGGTAGATACTTTTTATGAACTGTCAAAAAGCTTTTTGTTTTTCAGTTGTATGGAAACACTGTGATATGACGTCAAAACACATTTTTCAAACAAAAATATGTTTAACTATAACTGTTTAAAATGTACAATTCTGATGTCGACGATGCCTTTCGTTTATAAGGCTTCAGTTGTCTGACATATTTTTTATATTTTTAGTTTTGTAACTTGTGATTAAATTCATGAGATAGTTAAAGTTGTAGCTATCTCGTGAAGTCATACAGATTGAATTGAACCCACTAGGGGGCCGTTCATTAATCGCGTGATGTTTTTAGCAACTTATTAAAAAGCGTGATCCCACTAGGTTTTTGGTATTAGTAGAGCTTGTGTGGCACCATTTCAGAGCACACATCGTATAGCACATTTTGTATAGTTTCTTCAGAGATTTTTTCGTACCAAAGCGCATTTGAAGTGATTTAATGAGATTTCCATAGTCAACACTCATGTCAAAATTCTTGTAGTTGGCGATGCGTATTCGGAGGCAGGTATGAGGATTCTATGAGTAATTATTCGTACTCTAAGAATTTTGACAGGAGTGTTGACTATGGAAATCTCAGACAATCACTTTTCGAATGCACTTTACTGTAATCTAGTAAGTTGCTTACTCAAAGCACAGATATATACTAAAGCTAGATTTTCTCCTCGGCATGGATTCGAACCAAGGACCTCACAGTTGTACCCAAAATATTTAGGTATATACTTGACGACTCGTGCAACTTTACTGTAGGCACTATTATTTACTAACTGTACTATTGTGTACCAACCGAACTGCCATGTATAGGTCATGTACAGGTCGCCTCACGAATTAAAAGCGCTGGGTGACACTGGCGGGAATTACTGCGCATATGTACAGGTATTAAAAAATTACTCCTGGGCATTCAAGGCCACCGCCCATAATTCGTGAAGCGACATGTACCAACCGAACTATCATGTACCAACGGAACTAAACTTACTACTTGAACTCAGGGTACTGCTGGTACCTCTGGAACTCCGTCTCCCACTCGTGCTCGCTCCGCGGGAGTTTCTCGCCCAACAGTTTCCACGTGACCATAGACAAGCCTGACTCTGTGAGGCGGGTCACTCCACCTAGCGGTGAGAATAGGTGGTATGGTTACTTTACTGTTTGGTTTGGGCAGTGTTTTTGCTACTTGTATGGAAAATTGATACTTGTATTGCTAACTGTGCCAATGAATCGAATTGAATCAACCAACATCATGCTTTCTCTCTTGTACACTAAAGACAGCCGTATGCAAGTGAGAAGCATGATTTTTCGTTTGTTTCATTCGATTCGATTCTGCACACATCCCTTATGTTTGTAGACATGGTTTTAAGCTTGTGATTTATTTAACAGTAAGTTTCCATATAATTGTAAATGTGTAGGGGTAGCGCTAAGAAAGAAAACTTGTTATAACAGGAGTTTATAGATTTTATTTCTTTAAACCATACTGATACAAACTATGAATGTAATTAATGAAACTTCTCGTAATATCAATCAAACAATGCTTTCATTTCTTATCCCATATACTTCATTATACAATAAAGGTTCGCTTAGGTACTTAGACTAAACGGATACCCAAAGATATATTACGTACCTAACTATAGATAATTACTACGCAATACCTTTTTGACTGTACTTCTTAAAAATATTAGTTTCATAATAAATCACAGGACATAACACTTTAATTGGAACATCAAAATTAGTTCCAACACACCTTCTCCCAATTGTTACAGCATAGGTAAGAGGGTCAGAAACAGTATTCAGTCACATATACAAACTCACTTACTCCCATTGGTGGTACTTAGCGCAATATTCACCACATAGTAGATACTATAAAGCAGTACAAAATATCCGGACACCATACCTAGCACGACCGCTGTAAAGACCATTCCAGAGCAGCCGAGCAGCCAGTAGCCAACCACTTTGGACTGTTTGGGCTTTGGGGCTGACGAGCAGAGGCGGGCCATTATGCTGTTTGACTTGACTAGCTCGCTTAACTGGAAATGGCAATAATTTCTTTCTGATAAATATTAGTATTAAAATTTAAAGTGACTGTTAAAGTACATGTTAGGTTAACTAGGGCCTTATGTTATGAGAGCAGCCTGAATTTTTTAAACAGAGACTTACTGGCGACCAAGCTTTTAATCCATATCAAGCTGTTGTACAGTAAGCCGGTCTGTGTAACAAGTAACTTTTCTTATGTCTATTGTGTGCTAGAACTTGCTAGTATTCTATTAATTTGGACCACAACAGAAACAACCTATACCCAGAAGTGCATTAATGTAATCTGAGTATGATTATTTTGATGATAATTATAGGTAACTTACCCTAGAAATCCTAACACCATTGCTTCCCAGCTCTGTAGCCCCGCTCCGCAGGGGAGTCACCAGGCGCGCCGCCCCGCGCCCCGCCAGCGCCCCCGCCCCCACGCGTGCACACCGAGACAGCTGCGACACACTCCACATCGCGACTGAGGATGAATAAACACTAAAAGTTATGCAAACCATCAGAATTAGTTACCTATATCTTTATCAATTTATCAAAGCAAAATTACCGTGTAATGAAGTGAATTATTCGTCAGGTAAGGTTACGGGGTTATCGTAACAGATAAGAAGTACCTATGTAACCATGTAGAATGCGGTTTTTGCATGAAAAACTGTAGGTAAGGAATCACAACATTGAGTAATATCGAGGTAGTAAGCAGCTTTTCGTTGATTATGGTGCAGTCAGGCCAGTTTAGTAACTGTATTTGAGAGCGGTGAATGTTAACTTGCGCTAAAGTTACGCAATTTTAGACAAAGTGTATTGAATCGGTGTGAAATTTCTCAAAATTCAGGAAAATGCTAGAAATTGAGAAGAGAGGTCCTTTTGATATTTGACATTTCAATTGTCAAAATGGCAACAGTAAATGTGTGTTCATGAACGCACCTAACGGCGGATTTCGCAAAACTCAACTGACTTGATTTTTAGGGGTCCTTATTGATTCTAATTTATTTCACTACTTAAAAGACCCGCTGAAAGGTATTGTGCTGCTTACACTCTGTAAAATCTAGGATGATACCTGTGACAGCTGTTTTCAAAATCACGCATATGAAGTACCTACCGTATTTAGCGATGGTGAAATGTACGAGTAAATATCATACTTTATACGCGAATAGTGATGTCCTCCGGTCATCGTACAACAAGAAAAGTTATTGATCGTGAAAATGATGGATATAAAATTATAAATAAAATAACAAGGTTCTCTCAAAGAACTAATTGGAAATAGAAATAGGGTAGGGTGGGGCAAAGATCCGCAATTTTAGGTTTCAACCTTTTTTCTCACCCAATAAGTAAAAGGTCCTGCAGGTTTTGGCTTCACTGGAAATCTTAATTTATGTGCTACAATATACCATTTTATTACTAGCGAAAGCACCATTTAGGAAAAAAAAGGAAAGGTAGACAACCTTGCCTTTGCGGACCTTTGCCCCACTGTTTGGGGTAAACGTCCGCAGATGCGGGGCAATTGGCCGCAGCTGCGGATCTTTGCCATTGTCATGTCACTATTAATATCATCATAGTTATCCTTGTGGGAAGCTAAGATCTACCTGGCCACAGGTAAAAGTGTACCCCGAGGCGGGGTGTTAAAATCTATATTTAGGGCCTTATGAAAAATATTCTCTGGTACAAGAGGGTTGTCGGAGGTAACTACAGTGACATCGTAAGAAGATAGCACCAAATCCAGTACATTGTTGAAATTATTTGCTCGGAGCAATATTGATGCAGACCACAAAAATTGAGGGGTTCTTTAAAAGTTTTACTGACGTTATCCGTTAAATTGTAGGGTCTGAGGAATGTGCATTTCTCGGCCCATTTGAATTCGGGGCGATTGAAGTCTCCCGCCACTATAAACTAATCATCCGGATGACTCGTTTTATTATCAGAGTGTACATCTTAATAAGTTTCTAAATTAACTTTGTAATGTTCACCCTCCGGGATGCGTCTTCTGAAAAGCCCATGGGGTACAACTCTGGGCCGCGTTTTGCCCCACTAGGTTTTCAGAATTTCGAACCGCTTGAAAAGCCAGAGCGCTACAACGCAACAATGCGCCTATAGATTTCCTAATTTTAGTAATTTAAAATTTATACTTCTTATAGATCAAGTTCGTTCAAATTACGGCCGATTTTCTAATCCTCTTCTCTCTCCTCCAAGACAATCTTTATATAATCTAACGGAAATCACCATGAGAAAACCTTTATCACCCCATAGATGCGGCGATGGGCTAGCCTCCAGTCATGCAAAATGGAGTAATGATAAACTGACTAAAAGTGGGCAGAATGTGCCTCTTCCAGCCCCTGGGCCATGGGAAAAGGCGTGACGCTATGTTATGCTGTTAGGTTGGTAGGTATTTGAAGAAGTTGTGACCTTGCAACGCACATGTTTGCCAACACTAATAATATTGGACCTTTTTGTTCCACTCGTCAATAAGGTACTCAATGCTGTCTTTTACGTCTAGGGCATGTGTCACACCGCACGCGCTTGGTGCGATAATCCACTTTCTCTGTCTTGCCTAGTGCATGCATGGGTCATGCGTGGTACCCCACGGGATATTCAGACGATGAATTGTCAATGTGAGCGCTGAAAACCCCGTGTGGTACAACGCAGCGTCACGCTGTAGCGCTCTGGCTTTTCAAGGGGTTCGAAATTCTGAAAAGCCCGTGGGGCGCAACGCGGCCCAGCGTAGTAACCCACGGGCTTTTCAGAAGACGCGTCCGGGATATAGAAACAACATTTTAACCTGCGTGTGCCGCAAGAGAGTTGAGAATTCTGTATTAAAATTGATATCCATACGTCTTCTTAACCAATCCGAAAACTGCTGTTCAGCACCGCATTCAATGTACGTTTAACTAAAATAAGTACTCCTCCGCCATAACGTAGCCCTGTTCTAATATAATCGCGATCATGTCTTTATACGTTATATCTATCGTAGGCAACTTCTGAGTCATAGATACTCGGTAATAGCTACGTTTAAGTAATCATTATGATATCATAATCCTCAGACAGTGGGTTTTAGACCGTAAACCAGTTACATTTTGAACCCTATGCCATGGTAATAAAATTTATAACCTATTACGGAAAAGTGGCGTAAGCTAACGCCGCTGTCGGTGGTAACTGAGGGGTTAATTAATCTTTGTTAGATCCGACGCGGGGGCGATTGAATTATTGAATATAGGTGCCCGTTTTCGTCACAAAAACCTTCCTTTGCTTTTTTACGAGCATTGAGGTATAGCGACTTAATTCATAATTGTTTATTGAACACAGTTATTTAAAAATTGAAACATTAAGAGAAAACATATGTACAAAGGCGAGCTTATCTCTAAAAAGAGATTTCTTCCAGCAAACTAAGGCATGACAGGAAATTTTATCAATAAAGGGTAGGCAGTGCACAATATCTAAACAATAATAAAATACATTTAAGTAAATTACATATCTATAAAATACGGTAAATAAAATACATACTCGTATATACCAAACTACTAAATACGTATCAATACATTCATAAATCTGTACATATAGTTTACATATGATAATAATATACATACTACAACTATCACAAAAGAGAGAGGAAATGCTCTTTTACCCGGTTTTTGAAAGCGAAAAGAGTGGGGCTGTCTCTTATCGCACAAGGAAGTGCGTTCCATCCACAGTCGGACCGCCTGCAACCTGAAGGAGTGCTCATATGCGGAAGTGGTATGCCTTGGAGTGGCGAAGAGTGAGACCGTGTGAGATCTCCGTTGCCGATCTCCTGAAAAGAGATCCTCAAAGCGGTCTCGAAGGTAAAGATAAAGATAAGATAAAGATAAAGATAAAGATAAAGATTTATTTATTTGCTAAAACATGTGTCAGTCAAGATACATAAGCATGCATTTTGGATAATAAATAAGAAAAATTCGGATCAACATGTTCTACTGTTATCAGCGTACAAATTTGAGTGGCGGTAAGTCAGGACACGGTTTCAACCATTCTGATGTTAAAAAAAAAACTGACATTAATTTAACTTGCATTATAAAAATTCAATTATTAACATTTCAAGTACATCAAGAATATTTAAATAATTAAAGTTGTCAATATAATTAGAATTTGTCATTGAGAATGTCATTTATAAATTTCATCAATAATATTTTAATAATAACAGCGGTCACTACTTTAACTGGAATTTATCATTGAAGAAGTCATTTACACTATAATAACATTTATCAACTAATAATGATTTGAGCTTATTTTTAAATAGGGAAGTATTTAATTGTTTATAGCATTTTGGTATTTTATTGAACATGATAGGCGCCATACATAGGATGCTTTTGCTCAATAACGCCGTTTTACAGGAAAAAAGGCGCAGTCTTTCTGTGTCGCGTCTATCACGAGTCACAAAAGTAGCTACTTCTATTATGTATAATGACGGAAGTGTCAGAATTCGGTGCTTAGTAAATAAAGGCTTACATGTCTCGGTTGTCCTAATATGAAACATAGCACGTATACATCGTTTCTGCATTTTAAATGCTACTTCTTTATTAGTCGAATTACCCCAAAATATGATTCCGAATCTAAGAGCAGATTCTACAAGCCCGTAATACGCCGTGAGTAACACATCTGTACTGACTACTGGAGATAATTTATGTAAAACATATGCTGAAGTACTAATTTTTTTAGTTAATTGATTTATGTGTTCTTTCCAGTTTAATTTATTGTCAATTGTCAAACCCAAAAATTTTGCAGTTTCAACCTGATTTATCGTATTATTTTTAAAAATTAATTTAATGTCATTGTTTTTAATTCTTTGGCTGAAGTGCATAATATTCGTTTTCTTTAGATTTATTTTTAAATTATTGTTGTCGAGCCAATTTATTATCGAAGTCAAGGAATTGTTTATATCTAATTCATAATTATCGTCTTTATATTTAATAGTCACTGTGCTGTCATCGGCGCATAGGGATATTGGATTATTAGTCGATTTTGGTATGTCATTTATATATATAATAAATAAAAGGGGGCCCAGTACACTTCCCTGTGGCACACCGTGTTCAGCCTTGATATCTCCGTTATTTGGTGTCTATCTGTAAAATATGATTGTATTAAATCTAAAACATTACCTCTAATTCCGTACGCTTCAAGTTTTTTCGTTAGGATATTGTGGTCCACATAGTCAAATGCTTGTGTCATATCACAATAAATCGCACTGACTGGAGATATCTTGTCCATTTGACACATAACATTTTTTAGGAAGTCGTACATTGCCATATTGATTGTTTTATTTCGACGGAAGCCTTTTTGTTCGTGGCATAAAATATTATTCTTTTCTAGATAGTTGTTTATTTCCTTGTAGTAATATTTTTCAAATATTTTAGAAATTATTGAGATTAAGGCAATTGGCCTGTAAAACTCCATTAGTTCTTTGTTTTCTTTCTTGAATAGGGGTTTAACAAGCGTTAGTTTCAAATCCTTTGGGAAAATGCCCATTAATATACTTTGATTAACTATATGGCTTAGTGGGTGGGATATATATTTATTTGCAGCCTTAATTATTCTTGTTGAAATGTCATCCACACCCACACTATTTGTGTTTCTAAGGTTATTTATGATTTTATAAATATCGAAGGGTGTACTTGGAGCCATAAACATCGAGTTCATTTGGTGATTAATATTACATGTCACTTTATTTCTAGCGCCTAACACTGGTTTAATTTTATCAATAAAAGAGTAATTAAATGCTGTGGCTATGGCTGCAGGATTTGTTATATAAGTGTCATTAACTTTTATTTTTGCAATGGTTTCTTTGGGTATTTTAGGTCTTGATTGACTGATTATTTGCCACATTGTTTTCGTCTTGTTCACAGACGATTTTATTTTATGATTGTTTTGAGCACGTTTTGTAAGGTTTATAATCTTTTTTAATAATTTCGTGTAGTTGACAAGATTTAATTTATTCATTGTATTTGGTTGTAAGCGAAATTTCCAAAGTAAATCTTTTTTCTTTTTGCTGCATATTTTGATACCTCGTGAGATCCATTTTGGCTTAGTACATACTTTTATTATGGTCTGTTTTCGTGGAAAGCACAAATTATAAAAGAAATTGAAATTCTCTATAAAGTTTCTGTAGGCCGATGTTGGATCAGCAGCGTCGTAAACGTCAGAAAACGATAAGTTTTTTACGAACCCTACAAATTTTTTTATATTTTCATTTCTGAAGTCTCGTCTCATTTGGCGCCAGAATTTTAATTTTAAAGTTTTTTTGACTGGAAATTTTATTATTTGGGCAGTGTGATCCGATAAACCGCATTCCAACACTTCAGTTTTACATGTTTTATTATAATTATGTGCAAAGTTATCTATGCAGGTTTTACTAGCTGGGCGAGTGGGCTGTCTAAGCGCCAATTTCATATTATAATTCAAAAGTAACACTCTAGATCCAGAGTAGTGTTATTATCCTTAAGTATGTCGATATTAAAGTCTCCGGCTAATATTATATTGTAGGACTTCAGCTTAGAAATGTAGTGGAGCACTTTGTCAAGTCTTTCAAAAAATGTGTTCAAATTATTTTGTTTCGGAATTCTATACACACAAATAATAACAATTTTAAAGTCAATTAGTTCCACTGCACAACACTCGAATATGTTAATTAAAGACATTTTTTTAATATCTGGTAGGTCTTTGCATTTGTACTGATTGTTCACCAGAATACATGATCCGCCTCGTTTATTGTCATTTCTGCTAAAGCATGCTGCCAGAGTGTAGTTTGGAAGATTTAGGAATGACTCCTGTCCTGCCATCATAAAATGCTCCGTTATACATATCACATCTGTGTTTATATTTTTGTCTGCTAGTTCATCTAAATTGATCACGAGTAAATCTGCTTTATTTAATAGTCCGGCTATATTCTGATGTAGAATATTAAGATACCTAGTCTCGAAAAAAAAATGTGTCATTATCTATTGGGTCATAATCCTTGTCTTGTAGGTCAAAATTAGTTGTTGATCCCATTTCAATAAACTTTTTTATGTCGTTGATGATTTGTCGCATACCGTATTTATTTAGCTTGCCCGTGAAGCTAGAGAACATGTCCAATGATAAATTCTTGTTTGTGTCTAAGAACCAGCAGTGTTTGTGTGTGTCAACATCAAGATATAATAGATTTATAAATTGCTCAGCTCTGTAGTTGAACATTAAAGCTCCACAGATATAGGTCGGCGGGCAAATGATTACATTTGTAAGCCCCAGTTAAATATTGCCCATCAAAACATCCAGGGGCTACCTGGCAAAGAACTTGTATTAGAATTATTTCTAAAAAATTCTGACATTGATATTATTTGTGTTACTGAACACTGGTTGAAGGAAAATATGATGTCTTTTAACATAAATAATTACAAAATTGTCAGTTGTTACAATAGAAAGACTGCTGATAGAGGTGGTTCTTTAATCTTAGTGAAAAATAATATTAAGGTGAAACAACGGAAAGATATTCTTGCACTTACTGTTGAAAGACAAATAGAGGTATCCTGTGTTGAGTTAGATAGCCATATTATTGTTTGTGTCTACAGACCACCGAGGGATGAAAAAGGCCATGGCAATTTCGAAATATTTGAGAAAATTATGGAGGAAGCCCTCATTAAACTATGTAATAACAGAAAAAAGTTAATTATTTGTGGCGATCTTAATGTAGATCTGCTTGTAGATACAACACTGAAGCGACGACTAATAACTCTGTTCAAATCATTTAATTTATGTCATGTATTTCTAGAGCCGACTAGAATTACACTTACCAGCCAAACTTGCTTAGATAACGTTTTTTGTGACTGTGCATTCACAAGTAAAAGTGTAATTAACTGCTTACCCTCCGATCACAGTGGTCAAACAGTTTCATTCCCAATAACTATTAAGGATAAGACTGGTCCATCATTTTATAGGCCTATTACATCCCATAGACTAGAGACATATACGAAAAACTTAGATATAAATTTGCCAGTACCGGATTTTAATGAACAGAACCCAAACAAAATCTACTCAGACTTCTTCAACATTATTCAGACAGAATTCAATAAAGTTTTCAAATTAAAGAAAGTCAGTGACTACAACGGTAAATCTAAATTTAATGACTGGGCAACGTTTGGAATTCGTAAAAGTAGAGTTATCTTGTATGACCTTTATGATCAAAAAACCTATAACTTTGATCGAAAATTTCATGACTATGTTAAAAAATATTCCAAAACTTTCAAGTTGGTTTGTAGAACTGCAAAAACTTTACACATTAATAGAAAAATTCAAAATTCAAATAATAGAATGAAAACAGTTTGGCAAATAATAAACCGCGAAACTGGCAAAGTTATACCAAGGGACAGTGATTTCTGCCTAAAGATAGGTGATGATGTTGTTAAATCTAACGCTGATGTTGCTCGAGCTTTTGAAACATTCTTCACCAATGTACCCGTACTCACAACGGACCGTCTAAATTCATCTCCATTTGAAGCAGAGACTTTATTAAAAAATAACACTAGCGTCAGTAATGTATATTTAAAATTTCATCATGTATATCCCCAGGACATTGTCAAAACGTTTAAATTACTTAACTTAAAAAATACGGAAGACTTGTGGGGTATATCAGTCAAAGTCATTGGTTCAGTAATTCTAGTTATAGCCCCACACTTAGCTTATATATTCAATAAATGTGTTGACGATGGGGCTTTTCCAGACCTCATGAAACACAGTAAACTTATACCGCTGTTCAAATCGGGAGATAAGGGCGATCCTTCAAATTTCAGACCAATATCTGTTCTTCCAACACTAAGTAAAATATTTGAAAAGATTATACTCAATCAAATGCTCTCACACTTCAACCGTACAAAACAACTCCACGCTAAACAATATGGTTTCACTAGGGGTAAATCGACTACGGATGCAGGTATTACCCTTGTATCTCATATTTATTCTGCATGGGAGGCCGCACAGGATGCTATCGGAGTTTTTTGCGACCTGTCGAAGGCGTTTGATTGTGTTGATCATAATACGCTATTAATTAAATTAAATCATTACGGAGTTAGAAATAAAGCGTTGGATCTACTAAGATCATACCTAAGCAATAGAATTCAAAAGGCAGAAGTTAACGGCGTAAAATCTGATGGATCGAGTGTTAAAATTGGCGTTCCACAAGGTTCCATATTAGGCCCTTTCTTATTCCTGGTATATATTAATGATCTGCCTTTCATGGTGGAGAAATTAACTGACATAGTGTTGTTTGCTGATGATACTTCACTGGTCTTCAAAATTGAAAGACAAAAAGGAGAATTTTATGATGTTAATGGTGTATTGTCTTTAACCTTGAATTGGTTCACAGTTAATAATTTATTGTTAAACGCTGGTAAAACCAAGTGTATCAAATTCTCACTTCCAAATGTCAGGCAAGTTGAGACCAGTTTAGTGCTAGACAACAACACGTTAGAATTAGTTAATGATACGAAGTTTCTTGGAATAACCATTGATAGCAAATTGCAGTGGGGACCCCACATAGATAAATTGGCTGGTAAATTAAGTTCTGCGGCTTACGCTGTTAGGAACATCAGACAAAGCACGGATGTGGCTACATCTAGGCTAGTATATTTTAGTTACTTTCATAGTGTGATGTCCTATGGTATCTTGTTGTGGGGGAAAGCAGCGGATATTCAAACTATTTTTATTTTACAGAAAAGAGCTATTCGAGCAATTTATAATTTAAAACGAACAGACTCCTTAAGAGAGCTTTTTAAAGAAATTGACATACTAACAGTAGCTAGTCAATTTATTTTCGAAAATATAATGTATGTACGCAAGAACCTTACAACATTTTCCAAACTTAGCGATAGCTGTAATGTTAACCTAAGAAATAATCACAGACTATGTGCGCCCCGTTTTAGACTCGCGAAGGTTAGCAATTCTTTCAAGGGTCAGTGCATTCTCTACTACAATAAGATACCTCTGGAGATTTTGAAATTGCCACTTGAGCAATTTAAAAAGCATGTTAAAGCGACTTTGTCGAAAAAGGGATATTACAATGTTCAAGATTACTTAAATGACAGGACTGTATGGGGTTAATCTGGCTCAACACAGACCTTGCTGTTAATAATTTTGTAATTATTTATTCCTGCTTATTAATCATAACAATAAAATTTTTCATATTTGTATTAGTTAAGCACAACCTATTTTTAAAAGAGATCTAAAAATAAATCTGTGGGAGTTTCTACGCCCTTCTTCTCCCACAGTGGTCCAATGTAGAGAAGAGGCAAAAAATGACGTTTGCTAAGTATATGTAAATATCTACAGTAATAAAGTACTTTGACTATTTGTGTGTGTGATTTTTTTTAAGGTATTTCTCAGTAATTGTATCACACTGATGTAGTTTTGGTTCATTTTGATGTCCGATTCTCCCAGCAAAATTATACAGAAGTCTTCTTTCGTGAGTTTACATACTTTTGTCTCTATTCCCATCAGAAGTTCATTAATTTGTGCTGCAGGTTTCGAAAAATGACAGAAAGTAAACTTTTTCGCAAATGTGTCTTCAAGATTTTGTAGTACATTGTTATTTCTGCCGCTAATTACACATAGATGGGGTTTTCTTTGTTGGTCTGTTTTTGGTTGTTTTTCCATATGCTGCGTTTTCTGAGTCTGCATTAGAGAATTTAAGTTAGTATTAGATATTTTCCTAGTTATCCGAGCTTTGGATGCTGTATTTTTTGTATGTAGTTGTTTTTTCCCCGATACTTCGCTATTTGTTGCTGTTAAGTTAGTTTCATCTATTTCTGGATGGAGCTTTTTATGTGAACATAATTGAGCATTTGAATGGCTCTTAGTTCTTAAAGGGGTCTTTTGCGATTTTGGTGATGATGTAACCGTTTTTAGTAGTTGATTTTGTCTAATTAAATCATCATTTTTTGTTTGCAACTTAGTATTTTCTATGTTTAAGGCAGCTATTTCCTCGTGTGCACTTTGCAACTCAAGAGTTAAGTTTTCAATCTTCTCTCTCATTTGCTTCAACTGTTCGCTGGCATCGTCGTCGTCCGATATGTTTGGCAAGCTATTTGTTGTGTCGTCCAACGTCCGTTCCCTGATGTGACTGTTGTTAACGTCAGACTCTGAATTGTTACGTGGGCGTCGAAATGTGATGTTTTCGAGAAAGTTCTGCATTTTTTCTTGCGCTTGTGGCTTGGAGGAGTTTATTATTTGAATTTCAAGAAACAAAAATTGAAAATTATTTATTTAACTAGGTCTCGAACCCGGGGTACTTCGCTTAGCGACGACGTATTGAGTCAGCCCGCTAGCCGATCGAGCCACTGCGGATGTTATTGGGTGTCGCCAATTTGAGCATCTAGTGTTGCCTGAGAAAAGACAGCTTTTCAAGGTCGATCACTTATGATGTGTCATCGAACTCGTATTGCAATCACAACAAACAACAGTTTAACCGTCACTTCAAGACCATAATTTGGATAAACCACCACTTTTTCACTTCACATTTGTGTGATTAATGACTAATTTTAATTCACTTCAGTTTAAGTTTTAGATTATCAACTTTGTTTGTAAAAAAAGCACGATTTTTACGTTGTTTTGATTAAAGTTTTGACTAGCTATGCGTAAGCGTGTCTATTACTCGCGCCAGACGGTAGCTGGGGTTTTTTCAATATATTGAAAAGATAAAAAAGAATATGGGAGTCTCGGCAACGACGAATCGGAAGCCACCCCAACTCTTTGCGAAATTGAGAGACATGGTCGAATTTGCGCAGCCCGAAGATACACCGAATCCCGAGATTCTGAAGTCGTTCGAGTTTGTTCAGAAGATCTTCGTTCGCGCTCGCTCAAGAGACATCGGCGTAATCGATTAGCGGCAGGAGAAGGGACTGAGCAAGGGTGATTTTGGTCTGCCGCGGCAGGAAGTACTGCAGCCGCCTGAGGGAGTGAAAAGACGCAAAGACCCGTCTGCTGACCTCGCTGACATGTGGAGACCAAGACAGCTGGTTGTCAAAAATAACCCCAAGGTTTTTCGCCTTATCTGTGTACTCTATTGTGATGCCATTATATGATACGGGAACAATGGGTTTTTGTAACAAGGAAAGAGTGTGCCTGGTTCCTAAAATCATGGCTGGCGACTTATTCATGGGCGTAAGATGTTCGTTAAAATTATCTTCGCCCATCCACCCACACTAAGCCAGCTTGAAGAGTTATGGCTCAATCTTACGTATATCCATAAAAGCTTGGTTTGAACTAATTGAATCAGCTCCAAATACATGTGGTATGAAAGCCTTCAAAAAATACTTCGAAAGAACTTGGTATCCGCATCTTCACCCGAACATCATAAGTTGTGACAACCAAAGTCACCGTACCACAAATGCTGTGGAGGGATGGCACAGGCGTTTGAAAACGAAAATTCCCAAAAAAATACAGTTTGTTGTTGTTTATTTTCAAATTACGGAAAGAAGCCAAATTTACTGACATCAAAATTCGAAAAAGTTTTACTGAACCACCAAAAAGAAATCGAAAGAGGCGCGATATTTTGTTTGACAAAAAGTATAGTCTGCGCTTTGCGGGAGCGGAAGATTGTCTACATCATCATACCAAAAAGAACTAGGGTAACATGAACTCATGGAGATAAATATAGCTTCCGAAGGGCTTCCAAGCGATACAAAAGACTTTTATGAGAAAAGGGTGTCAGCTTAGACTGCATTCTCAAAAAATACTGTAGGCTTTTTTAAGTCAATAAGTTGAAAACCCTAGTATAAGCATTTTTTTTACTTCGTTATGTATACAGGCTTACTTGTTCATTTTGCCTTTTACTCATTTTGCGTGTGATGCTCATTCTGCGTGTTCCACATTCTGCGTATTCTTCTTTGTGCGATTTCTACATTTTGAGTGTGGTGCTCATTTTGCGTTTTCTACATTATGCTCCGAAGGGGGTAATACCGCATGTTTAGAAATTACTTAATAGGTAGATAGGTAGATACTTTACTTCAGTCTTCAGTGCAATTTCTCGTCCCTTGAAGGTTTCACGCTTGAACAAAGCGGAACTTTTATATGAGGTGCGAATCCGTTTGGAAACTCCTGCCGATTCCCTCTTAAACCTCAAAAAGCAGATTGAACCTCTGATTATAGGCAATCCCGCCTCTGAAATAGTAACCTCAGTCCATCCTGCTGATGAAGATGTGGAACAGGCTGAAGTTACCTTATCTCTCGTAGAAGGAACAATCTGTCAGCTTGAACATACATTTTCTTCGCTACTTTCTAAAATGGTTGAGACTTATCTACCTTCCTTTTTTACTGGAATGCATTGACACATATCAATGTCCGCACTCGAGGAACGGCTGCTCACATTACAATCGAACCTCTTTTCTCTTGAAAAAATATACGAAAACCTTTTCGTACTAGCTGAATCGTCTCTTGTCACTCAAACCATTCAAGTCACTCAAACACTATTCCTGTGAACACACCTGTCGTTAACTCGAATCTAGAACCACTTCATTGGTTTAGGTTCCAAAAGAACTGATACCCCGACAAACTCATGACTACTATCAACTCACGTACCCAAGGTGTATCTGAGACCATCATCATTTGTTTCCATCATGTTCGGAATGTTTTCTCGCCTTGAAAACAAACTCAGCTAAGAGGAGCAATTAAAGATTTTGCTTGCTCCTCTTAGCTGAGAAAGAAATCACTAATGATCATGACGTAGATAACCCGTTTCATTACCTACTTTTTTTAAAGTGACGAGGTCTTTATATTAGATAGAGGGTGTCGCGATGCAATTGACGATCTCAGGTCCATGAACTATCGCGCTTATAATGCCAGAGACAAAAAATGCTGGCGCGACGCAATTGACAACGCAACAGGCGAATCAAACTAGAAGAATAACATTATGTAGATGGAAACAATGAACGGACGGTTGAAAAATCAGTTTCGACAACTTAGGACTACCTTTTTTAAGTTAGCGAGCCACTTGTTCGATGAAGTAAAAAAGCCGGTGCTTTGTTAAATGCTTTTGGTAAACCACACACTGATCATCCTTTAGTAGAAACAATAATAATTACAAGAATAAATAAAACCAAAAAAATCAAAACTATTTCAGCGATTATGTTATTCACAGGGACCTTAATCAAATCAGAGCTGATTTCGTGTCAATGACTGCGAATGTTCCCGGCCTGGACAACTTTCCCATACTTGACATAGACGACCTAATAATATATGCTCTGGGGACGTACCAAATAAGTCAGGCCAGGAGTTATTTCGGCGAACACGTGAATGTGCGTACCATTTTGAACTTCACAGGCAGGACAGGTTAGATATTTCGGATTTGGAAATATTTTGCATCGATAACATCAATCCATGGCTGCTGCGTAGTCGAATCCAGTCGTGACATAGACGACAGCACACTTACTTCGTGTATAATATGATAGCAGGGTTTAATGATGCAACAAAAGGACATTAACGTTCTTGTATATCTGGGAAGAGAACACTTGGTTATTGTAGCCACGTCATGTCTGTATTATGGTTCATGGAGTGGGGAAGACATCAACAAAACTTAAGTCCTTCAGCCCAATTTTTAGATTTCATAGTAAGACATGATGTGGGAAGTGAGAGTGATGATGATTAATTAAGTTTATCTATAAGAATTTAATAGCAAATAATTGTTTTATGATAGGGTAAACAAATATTTTTGTAAAACCAGAAGTACTAATAATTTAACGGCTTTTATGGTTGTATCATTTCTCTTTTGTAACAATATTCTCGAAATGGTGGGGCCTTTACCAAGCAGTGGGACACGGTAGAGGCTACATAAAAATAGAAAATAATATTCCACAGTACTATTTAGAAAAGTGGCCCAGAAGACCTATCCTATAGTTGGTACGCGTTAAATAGTGTCGCAATAGCGGTCATCGACTCCTGTCTACCACTGTACGCTCATGGTTGGGTTAGCAATACGATACTTATTGCGTGCAACGTTCAAAATTGCTGTCGTTTAGCGTATTGTGGTAGCGGTCGCTGGCCGTTACCATTGTTACCAACCGTTACCATGATTACCATACATGGTTACATTCGGTTCTCATTAGCAGTCGGGTCAATGACCACTAACGCGTACCCACTATTCGACTACAAATCCAATCGATACGTTTATCAGTTTTTTTACTGGGTTTTAGTGATAAAAACTGCCAGTGAGAAACATATATTACAGTAACAAACAACTTAATCTATTTTATCATGGAAACCTCAAAATATCACGTATGATTGTTTTTTATTTTAATTATAATATAAGAAAAATAGTTAACGCCTGACAAAAAGATACTAGGAATATTTCCCTATTTATCTTCGTTCGGTCACAGTTGATAGACCTGATTCTTTTTGGTTTTGATTTCTCGTATTTTCCTCTAACATATAACCTAGTTTCATTTCTCGTGAAAGGAAAAAAGTGAATCATATCAATAGTTTGCATTGGCCTTTACTGGAATAATTATTTATATAATAATAACTTAGATCAAGCTCTTCAATATATTATACTCCTGGTATACTTCTCCACTCAAAAAACTACTAAAAGAAAAATTTAAATTCATGTAAATATCATGTATATAATAATACCGATAATTATGATTCTATTTCACTTCTTAGAAATCGAGCAAAGGATCTTGAGAGTGAATGCTATGATCGATATATGAAACGCGTGGAGAAGTCTATCATAAAAAATCAGAAACTTGTTTTAGTGTCATATAAAATCTTCTTCCAAAGCAACTAGCTCACTTCCCTCAACCATGACCTATGAGGGTTAGTCTGTGGATACTGGTGAAGACATTTCTAATGTTTTCGCTACATATTTTCAGTCAATGTTTCTTACTTCTTTGCCTTCCTCTAGTCATAAAGTATAGTTATCCAAATGAGACCAATTGTTTGGGTGAGGTTGAGATCGATCCTGTTTAATTCATAAGCTCCTGGTATCATTAGACTTAAGTAAGGGACCTGGGCCTGTTCAAATAGTACCGATTTTTATTTCTAAATGCGCCGATAGTTTAACTGCTCCCCTAATAATTGACAACATTAAATTTTTGTTTAGGTAAAAAATATTTAATGTCCATTGAGATATATTTGAATGCGAAACACATTTGAATATATTTTTCCATTCATTCGTTTTAAAGATACTTTGAAAATAATTTAGATATCGAGGATGTAGGCAGAAGAACTACAAATACCTTTGCCTAGCATTAAAAAATACTAGCTGACACTAGCTGTCAATGTCACCATAACATCTGACTTGTATTGTATTTAGCACAACCATGCGTTCGATTTGTTTGATCGTCCCCACACCCGCAGCAAACTAACAGAAGAATAGCACTATATAAGGTCTCTCGCCTGCAAAAGAGATAGCATGTAAGGTGGGCTCATGGCGGGCGTCAACTGAGACGTTGAAACCGAACACAACCTTTGTTTTTTTTTACTTTCTGGGACAAGCAAAGAAAAAGCCTTGACAATGACATTTTTATGATGTTCTGGCAAAGGTAACATGGACCATTATGTCAACATCCGTTTTACAAAAACTCAAGATTTCAAAATTTATTTAAATATACAAAATAAAAATTTTGGTAAATGGTAAAATGAAAATCCCTTAAGCTCTCGACCAACTTTCGAATTAGCTATTAAAGTTAGGGGGTTAATAATTTGAAATGTTGTCAATTATATTTAAAAGATCAATAAGTGAGGTTTATGTTCCTGGTATCTGGAAATCAGCATTTATAACCCCACAAAAGTGTTAGCAGAAAGGACGTGAAAAACTACAGACCAATATCAAAATTATGTATTTTTGCTAAAATCTTTGAACGAGTAGTTTATTCTCAGGTTTACTCAACTCTGTCTTCCAGTTTTATTCCTGAGCAGCATGGATTCCTTAAGAGAAAGTCAACTTCATCAAATTTATTATCCTTTTATTTATTATAATAACCTTACTTCATCTTCAACAGACTCTGGAGGACAGCCTTATGCTATGTTCACTGACCATAGTAAGGCATTTGATAGAATAGAATACTAAATTGTTCTACAAAAATTACTTTATGCCGGAATTCATGGTAATCTATTTAGGTAATTTACTTCTTATATACAGAATCGATCACAAGCTGTCGTCATAAATGGTACTACTTCTACTTGGAGAGATGTGCCATCAGGCGTCCCTCAGGGTTGCTTTTTGGGCCCTATATTGTTAATTATATTTATAAACGACATTAGTGTTTGCTTTAAACATTCTCATTTTCTTTTATACGAGGTCGCCTTTGTGTTTCCGGAACGAACGGACGTGTCTTTAGTGCCCATTCACCCCCGAGACCTTGCAAACGCATTCAAACAAACAATAGTTTACAACCCCGCCTCGCGCCTTTGGTTCTGACTCTGGACGCCCGAAGACGGGCCTGCCTTACAGGCGCAATATCGCGCGTTTCGGTGATTATGGTGATATCAGCGATATGATATGAGAGTGTCTAATATAGCTACAGGTGTGAAAGTATAATACATAAAGTGTGAATTAGCCAGTCAAACGCTTAGATGCGCGCGAAAAATAATACTTGAGTAAGTCATAAAAAACACATCACGGCCGACCCACCCGCCGCGCACGGTTCGAGTTACTTTAACATTATTTATGACTTAGGTTCATGACAATACTGCTTGAAGTGTTGTTTTTGTTACAGCTCGTAAACAAAACATTATATTGGCATAAGCATTGAATGTATTAAAGACTCGTACTGTGATACATAGCTGTAAACATAGACTTCAAGCCTAAAATGGATTGATTCAATATAAAAAATCATATCTAAAAAAGTAAATCAATAACCTAATTGTTTTATGTATTTAAAAGATTTCTGTATTAATATTACACATGAAAAAAATATAAACTTACATTAAGTATACAAAAATATTTAATTAAAAAGACTTAAACTGTCGCTGATATTTGGCAAAATGGCCGTTGGAATTTAAACCTTGGAAACAATGTCTCTTACAACTTTAATCGAGTGTATTTCCGTAATATTTTTACAGAAAACTGGTGTTGAATGGTTCTTCAACATATTGGCATCTTAATAGCAAAATATCGACATTTTCAACAAAAACAAGAAAACATTTCTGACTTACCTGTTGAACAAACTTGGGTTCGAAAATTGTGACGAAACTTCTCATGGCACAAAACAGTTTGTAAGTTAATCTTTCTGTATTTGTCAAAAATACTGTTATTATTCTATAGAAAAATGAACACTTACAAGCAAAACGCACAATATCCATTTATATATCGCAAAACAAAACACCGGCCGGCTACAACCACAGAACCCAACTCGACACGTGAACTGAATGAGATGTATCATTATTTTTTAACGTTAAGATTGTTTGAATACATTTTTATATTTACTTTCGTTGAGCCTAGTTCGGTAGGAACGAGATAGCATTAATTCCTTAACTGGAAATGCATTGATATAAAAGAAACAAGAGGTTTTCGTCAATGTGACGTCACGCAAAAGCCAAAGTGCGCTCTGGGATACTCTAGTATCCCAGCGTCATTCTACGGGTAAAAAATGCTGGGATAGCGCGCTATCCCAAACTTACTCAAGCGGTTAGATAGGCTCTGAGCTGCGCCCTACCAGATAATAGGCTACGCCACGCTGCTGTCACAGCCATCGTGTACGACAATAGGCGCTCATAGCAGAGACAACTCAACGAGTGTTGCCTAGTGAGCCCGTTCCGGTTCAGTGACCTAACGCATGCAACCAATATTTATCTCCACAGGCTAGTCTACTAGAAGAAGCCCGGAGTTTGCGTCTCACGCAATACATAACAATACTGCCTGACGACGCGCCATTATCCTGGAGTATTAATCGACCCTATCCAGAACAGTAATGGTGCCATAACATTGAGATCACTCTCCAGCAATAACCTAATTAATACATTGCTCGGTCCGGACACACAAACGAATACATGATAGGACGTAGAATCTTCATTAAATAATCCCCTAACGCCTAGTTTTTTCTTTGCCCTAGTAGTGCTACACGCCCAAAGTACTTTTAAAAGGTTCGCATGGTAGACGCCCAGAGATTGAAACATTCGAAAATGTACCTAAAACTGATCGTATTAATGTGGGATTTTTAATATTGATAAATGATGGATAAAGACTATCTTTAGCTAGGAAAGATGTCAAAACCAAAGAACCTTTTAAAAGGCATTGTATGAAAAATAAACAACATTGTATTTTTTATTACCTTATAAAAAAAACAGTTCATCAACGGCTAAAAAGTTATTCTTAGTCTTATGTTCAAGTCAGAATGGCATTATATATTTATCAATGAACTAGCTGACCCGCTCTCGCTTCGCTGCGGGTAGCTCTACCCCTACTTTACCCTTACACAACCTCTACCCTACCCTACCCTACCCCGACCCTACCCCTACCCCTCCCCAACCCCTCCCCTACCCAACCCCTACCCTACCCAACCCCTACCCTACCCCTACCCTACCCTACCCTACCCCTACCCAACCCCTACCCTACCCCTACCCTAACCTACCCTACCCTACCCCACCCTACCCATACCCTATCCCACCCTACTTTTAAACCTTCCCTGGTCTACAACAAACATTTCAAAACCAAAATCAGCTAAATCGGCCCAGCCGTTCTCGAGTTTTAGCGAGACTAACGAACAGCGATCCATTTTTATATATATAGATAGCTGAAATTTAAGGTGTTAGTAAATAAAACTCGAAAAAATCCATTAATGTTAATATTTTTCAATTTATTAATAGAATAAGCTCAAGAAGCTCAATATAGTGAAAGAGGTTCATAAGCCTTTTAAAAGCATATTCATATTACCTATTACAAATGATTCTACAAATCAGTCTTAATTTTGGGAGAGTCTAATATTTTTCATGAAAACATTCCAAATCTGTGTTTGGTACGGAATCCTTGGTGCGTGAATCTGACTGACACTTGACCGTTAATATAACGTCCTATTGCGACCCACAAGCTTTTTAACATCTTACTGAAATTATGAGCCCGTAAGCCTTTTAAAAATATAAGCTATCGTAGACCCACATACCTTTTAAAAGGTCTTTTAAGTTTAAGAGGTTACTACAAGGAACATAAAAAAACACAGATGAAATTTGATTCTGTTGGTACCCTTGATTGTCCATAGATAACTACAGACTTGACACTTTCATTCGAAAACTAGTATTTGTCATTCCACGTGAAATTGTAAAGTGTATGAGCAATTAAATACGAAGGCTTATTAAAAGAACCCTGGGCCTCTAGGTGATTAAATAGAACGGACCGTGGGCTTCTACCGCTAACTCGTAGAAGGATTTTTAAAAGGTTTAGGAGGTTAAGGTTTTTCTTAAGTGACTCCAACCCATGAAATTAGGCTCTCTCAACGGCAACAGCCTGGGAAGCAGTCTTATCTCATTTCATCACACACATACGTGGTGCTAAGTACATCATCATAAACACTAAGACTTAACACGCTCAGCGCCAGTGTATCTTTAATGATACACCACACTGCCCGACTTCGGAGGCCGGTGTATCCCACAATATACACCGTTTCATACATTTTAGTAGCGCATTCAAAAGCGTTGGCCCTGGAGAATGTGCCTGTGTTTTTGGGGTTTAAATATCTTAAAAAATAAAGAAAATATGGGGTTTTACTTAAAAAAAAATACTACAAAATTATAGGTATACACTGGCCTGTGAGAAAGCACCCTATGGTGTATCATTAAAGATGTACTGGCGCTGAGCGTGTTAAGTTACGCAGCAAGTCGTAGCGTCATCCCACGCCAAGAGGCAGGCCTCCTCCTGCACTTCCTGCAGGCACTCACGTGCTGCAGTTTTGTTTGAATTTTAGGGACCGTATTCACACGGTCCCTAAAATTCAAACAAAACTGGATAGAGATAGTTAAACAAAAGAGCAAGGAAACAAAAGAAAATAAATTATGACAAAAAAAAAACATTCCTCAATCTAACACAGCTGCAAAACGTCGACGCAAATACATATTTATTTGTCCAATAAGCCTCTTCTCAGAACAACGAGCTAAGGAAACGAGCAATAAATAAAAGGGCCTTGTTCAGTGTAACTTGTAACTAATACGCACTAATGAAGTGAATTGTCTCACTAGCTGAGCAACAACCTGGTGAGATCGCTCCGATTAAGATAGCCCTAACTCAGATCAAAGGGCAAAACTAACTCTAAATCTGGCAGGTAACCCCCTTCGTAATGCTAAATACCATTTCATAAACACAGGTATAGCCCCGTACCAGTAGGTAGGAGATAGGTATACATAAATACAAAACTAGGCAGGAACCTACCCAATCACATTAAAACAAAACTTAACTATTATTAACTTTATCCGGTCCGACAAGCTCATCTGGGTCTGTAATAAAAATAATAAAAAAAAACAATAATGCAAGCCTGTCTACTAGATAACCGCATATTCTGAGAAATAGTGAGAAAAGCCATCATAAAAGGACCATTTCACCATCTTCCAAAAAACAGGCAATTAACAAAAGACTTCCGCTGACGAACATTAACAAAAATTAAATCGGAGTCCTTTTTTCTAAGCGGCTCTCTCTGCCGAGAATAAAGGCGCAAATATACTCACAAACTTTGTCAATCGCAACCCGTACGATCAACAACACATAGGAAGTTCAAATAAATCACGCTAGAGCTCTAAGTTTTTTCTTTCAACAACATCCCAAGAAGATAACCTAATGGAAGCCTTACCAATGCTGAGATGGTAACTGCCTATTCCACGCAATTGCTGACCAAATTAATCACCTATGTCAATTAACACTCAGCCACACTCACATTCGTAACAGAACAAAGCTTGCAATCGCCAAGACTGAAGAAACCCTCAACAACTCAACATTAACGCTGGACTTGGGCTGGAGAGGAGATCATAATAGCAGCCGCCGAATACTTTCTAGTTAATGTAACAATCCACCAGCAAAATACACTATCACTTACATACAGGTCCAAGAATCCAGCCGATGATCTATCAACCTCAACGTCAGAGGAAACCACAACGACAGCGACTTGCTTGAATCACAAAATTTACCCACGGATCAAGCAACCGATAGCCAAACTGATAACCCATACCTTCCCCGATAATTAATGCAACACCCATGACCATGGTCAACCATAACATCGATAGAAGATATTCTCAGTTCAGTTCTTTATTGCCATAAATTATCTTATGATAAAAACAATAATGAGTCAGTGTAATTTTACTCATAAGAGTGTAGCAACTTATTATACAAGGATAATAATAATAATAATAATCCTTTAATGCACAGAAAACACAGTGGAAATTATAACAGAAACAGTATGCAAAGGTGAGCTTATTTCTAAAAAGAAATTTCTTACAGCTAACCTGTGAAGAAAAGAGAAAAATACAATATAGAGAGGTAATCCTAGTGTACAATTAAGAGTTAAAAGAAATAAATAAAATCAATATACTATCAAATAAATCACAATACACCCTACGTAATTACTATAAAATAAATAAATAGAATACAATAAATACATAGATATACATAAATACTATGAGATACCCACTATTCGGAAGAGGATAGGAGATGCTGTTTCAATTTTTTCTTGAAAGTGACCAAGGATTTGCAATCCCTAATAGCGCAAGGAAGTGCATTCCACAAACGTATTGCCCTTAACCTAACCGAGTGCTCGTAAGCAACAGTGTTGTGCTGAGGAATTGACAAAAGTGACACCGTGTGAGATCTCTGAAGTCTATCCCCTGAGAAGGATTTAAATACTAACAAGTCAATTATAATACAATTTACACAGTCACAAAGTCATAAAAGAATAAAAACTACACACGATCATTTGAATTTTAATATACTAAATAATGTCATTTTGTGGAATTGTATTACGTTATCTTATTATTAATTAATTATAATTATAATATTCATATAAGTTATATGGACACATTTCTAATAGATATTTATTAAGTTTATTAAAAAAGGAGATTCCAGATAAAGCTTTGATATCTTCAGGCAGCTTATTGTAAATTTTTATTGCGGTCACCTTTGTGCTACGTGTGTGCGACACTGTTCTGCTCAACGGAATTTCTAAATTCAGTTTGTGTTTATTATTCAGCATTTCACTTACACCAGGCGGCCTCTGGGGAAACTTTTTAGGATAGCGCCTGACCAACTTGCATAACTCTGTTATGTAGAGTGCTGTAACGGTACGAATCTTAAGTTTTTTAAAAGAAGAGCGGCATGAATCCATACTGGACTTAAGATCGTCAAGAATACGGATTGCCCTTTCTTGTAATGTGAAGATCTTTTTAATTTCAATACAACCCCCCCAGACCGCTAAACCATATATTATCCTAGACTGGAAGAACGCAAAGTAAGCCTGTAGAGCAGCTGTTTTTGTCGATATCCTCCTCAAAGACCGCAATGCGTAGCAGAAACCACTGAGTCTACCTTCAAGAACTTCAACGTGTCGTTTCCAATTTAAGTTAACGTCTGTATGGATTCCTAACAATTTGGCATACGGAACCGATTCTATTTTCTTGCCGTTTACTTGAATGTCAAGGTGTGGCAAATGGGTGTTGTAGTTTTTAAAATACATGAGTTTCGTTTTGCTAACATTTGTGCTCAGATTTAAAGAATTAAACCAATTTACAACAACGCCGATCGTTGTATTAATTTCTTTGGCTAAATCTTCACACTCGCTACGTTCAAATTTACACACAAAACACAGAGACGTCGTCCGCAAAAATTACAATTTTATTGTTTACTAAAAGCGGAAGGTGATTGATTTATAGTCAAAACAAAATTGGGCCTAATATACTACCCTGTGGCACTCCTATTTTAGTTTAGCGGCAGCTTGACTCTACATTTTTTAAGATAATTTTTCTCCCATGGTTGGTAACAAGACACTCTGTTTTCGCTCGCTTATCCCAGACAACACCGGATATACGATGATACGAAACAGCCCCATATTTAAACCAAAAGTCTCATGCGAGCGTATGCGCATTGCTACTTGGAACGTTAGAGGATGCGCCGAAATACTTAAAAGACTCAAGATTGATGCTGAATTGACGAACAGAAACATACACGTAGCCTGTATGCAGGAAACAAACATGACATATGTGTCAAAACACTATCTCTGGTATCTTTCAGGCACTACCGGCATCGCACACTGTGGTTTAGTTATACAAATTAAAAAGGACTTGAACCTATCGGTCCACAATATTAATCGCGTAACGGAGACCATGGCAGCCATAATAAAATCGGCAACTTATACACTATATGTAATAAACGCACATATCCCCAGCTCTTCCACGAGAGCAACAGCAGCGTTTTCGCAACTTATAAACATCATTTAAAAGAAACAAAAATATTAATGCTAGATGACTTTAATGCCCACATAGGACTAGATGATACAAAGGAATACAGGAAAAAGCGAATTAGTTATAGGAACATAACTCCTCCACAAATCATCAAATATCATCGTTCGAAAAACAGTTGTAGTTTGAATAAATGAACTGCAATGTGCAATCAAAAATACCACGTGAGTTTGTGTTGTAGTTGTAGCCTACAACTACAACACAAACTCACGTGGTATTTTTAATTTGATTTGAAACTTGTAGGCAGCAAGTTTTTATGTAATTCAGAATTTTGAGTAAAATATTACTTGATTGGTATAAGATAAGAGCGAAAAAATATGCAGTATATTATCATTAAAGTTAATAGAAAATGAATAAGACCGGATTATTTAATTTGAAGCTATGGTCGGACAAACGTAATAGAGATCGCGCCACGAAAGAAGTCCCGCGGATTTTCGATCTCTCTCTTTCACTCCATGGACTTTAGATTGTAGAGTGAAAGAGAGAGACCGAAAATCCGCGGGAATTCTTTCGTGCCGCGATCCCTAGGTGCCATTTGACTTTTACTTAAGTCATGGAGATAAGGTTCAATGTTGATTGGCGCTGCTTTTTCTATGGATTTCTTAAATGTCAAATGGCACCTATTACGTTTGTCCGACCATTGCTGAGATGTAGATTTAAATAGTTATCTATTAACTGTCGTCTTTGCCTTGCTTAATCCGTTTTTTTAAATAGACACTTGTCTTTATTTTTCAGATTGTAATTCAATATTACAAATGCAGTAAAATGACAAGTAAAATTGAATTTAAGGAGTAGGAGAAGTCAACGGACTCAAGTTCCGTCTGGCAACATTTTTTGCGCAGTACAGATGGTTTGCAAGCACAATGCAAACAATGCAAAAAAATACTGAAAATAGCCGGCTCTACTTCACCTTTGCACAAGCATTTAAACTTCACCCGACGATTTCAATCGCATCTACTCAGCAAACTGCATCAACATCAACTGCAGCTTCAACTCGGGAGACTGAAACGATTTCCGAACCTCCGACCAAGAAAGTTAAGATGACTGACTTCTTCAAAAGCGAGGAGAGTGCTGAAGTTTTAGTTTCTAAATTAGCTGCATTAGATGGACTTTCGTTTAACTGTATTTGCAGATCAACCTCAATCAGAACGCTTTTTAACAAAAGTGGACTCAAATTACCACATTCTCCCCACACTATAAGAAAAACTGTGGTTACCCGGAGCGAAGAGTTAAAGCAAGAGGTTAAAAAATAATCAGAAGTACTCAAATCGCGTGATTTCAGGTTCACAGCAAGTCTAGATGAATGGAATTCACTAAGAAACATACGTTACATGAATGTCAACATTCATTCTCAAGAATTGAAAGACAAAAAATTCAGAAACCTGGGACTCGCAAGAATAACAGGAAGCGCTAATGCAGATACATGCTATCAAATTCTTGAAAACAGACTGGCTGAATACGATTTATCCCTAGAAGATGATGCTTCGGATGGTGCGTCCGTTATGAAAGCTATGGTTCGGCAAAGCACGTCATTTCATCAGCTTTGTCTAGCCCACGGAATTCAGTGTGCAGTACTTGACGTGCTTTATAAAAATAATCAGCGATTGGTAGAGCGCATCCCAGAAACAAGCGACGTAGAGTCATATCATGAAGACAGCTCTGACGAGGAAGATGATAATGAGGGTTTCATTGTAGTACCAACGCCTGCAAATGTTTCCCCTGAGAATGCTCCAGAAATAACTAAGAATTACAAAGATGTTATCGCAAAGGTCCGAAGAGTTGTAAAATTTTTCAAGTCTCCACTTAGATCAGAGCGTTTATATAAATACGATCAAGAAGGTGAAAAGGCTAATATCAAATTATCGTTGGACGTCAAAACAAGATGGAACAGCCTCGCTGTAATGATTCAAAATTTTCTGAAACTGAAGAACAGTGTTCAAAAAGCACTTGACTTGACTACAACAATGAAATACGTTTCACTGATGAAGAGATACAGCTGTTGGAAAACCTATCAAGTTCTTTGTGCATTATAAAAGCCACCGTGGAAGCAATCTGCGAACAAAAAGCTGATTTATTGACAGCAGAAGCTGCATTGTAGTTTATGATTGAAAAACTTGATCAAGAAAACAGCTGCGTCAGCGACGAGGTCATGGTGTCTTTAAAGAAAAGGATCAGTGAACGACGAATTCCTATATTAAGTGGCACACTAAAATACTTGCACAACTGTGCCAATTTTTATAAAGAAGGTCCTTCAAGTTACCCTTTCCAGAATCCTGATAGTGAAGAGATATTAAAGTTCATCGCTAAAATGAATACGCAATACTTTTCGCCAAAACCGCAGCCGGAGCCGATGGAACCTACGCTCGATCACTCAACAGCACAATCCCAATCGCATACTGAAGAAGGTACTGCTAATTTGAACACAACCATCTCAATAAAGGAACAGTTGCAGAAAAGAATAAATGAAGCCATTTCAGCAACACCGTCAACTTCATCAGCACATAGTGATTCTTCTAGTCAACTAGACATGGAAACGAAGGTCCGAGTTGAGATGGCTCTATATGACAGTGGCGGCGAACGGGGTCTACATTTGTCGCTAGTGTACAAATTACTGAAGACTGTGCCACCAACCAGCGTAGAAGCTGAGAGAGTATTCTCAGCTTCTACGCTGTAATAAAATTCGTAGTTTAATGCATGATAATACTCTCGATGCTTTAAGTTTTTTAAGATCATACTACCAAAAGAGTCAGGTGAATAAATAATAGTGTTCAATAATTTTACAAAAATAATTTATATTTACGTGCCTTCTCCTCATTCCACAAAGAAACATCTTTGTATCGTTTTAGTTTAATTTTAATTATTTCAAATAATAAAAGTTTAACGTTTGTTGATTTTGCATGTTATTCTATTTAAATTTTAAGAAATGTTTCTTTTTTTATCGTAGTATTATAACGCATTAGTTAATAGGTCTTTCTAGTTAAGTATGAGAATATTATTATAAGACTTTAATATTGTTGATTTTGCAAATCTTTAATAATGATAAGAAAATCATTGTTATTTCGTTAAGATTTAACTTTCCAAATTACTTATGAAGCTTTTATTATTGTTACATACGATCACATCAGTCCATTCAGTTCAATAAACAACAATTTCCATGCATTTTATATTGTTTTTTATTTTTTTAAATATCCGCAGTCCATTTAGTTAAATAAACAACTATTTCCATACATTTTACTCTGTATTTTTTTTTAAATATCCGGGTATATCCGGATAATCAAATTTCAAAACGGATAATATCCGGATAGTAAAAAGTTCCGGATCTTGCAAACCCTAATAAGAACACGTCTTGCTCGGACGACGACTGCCGCGTCACTGCCACACAAATGAAACCTGTATATTTACAAGCGCACGCACACATAGCGCCGCGCGCACAACTGAGTTGTAGTATCTATACTGTTAAAATCTTCTATTCGTAAACCCATTTATTTGTCTGTAGCACAATCTAAAACAAACTACAGACGGAATACATTTTTCATTAGAGCTCCTTCTGAATTCAAGAAGCTTGTGCTATTGCACAAGCTTGTTGGATATTTCCTAGGATATTTCCTAGTTTGATATTTTTTAATTTGAATATTAATACTTTTAGACAACTTTTATCCAAATCCTGGTTCGATCAAGTGGTTCTTTAAACTTTAGATAAGATCAGTTTCCATCTTTTTCTCAGATTATTTGTAAATTTCGCTCTTATTTTAATTTGTTTCTTTTTTTTTTCCTTTTTTATGATTTTGTTTCACTAAGGTTAAGCAAGTTTAGCTTTTATATGCGGAAACATCTAAGTTTTTTTTTTGTTATTTTATTTGCCAGTTATATTGTAAACCTTTTGTTTCCCGAATAAACAAAAATAAAATAAAATGAGTAACTTCTGGGGAAGGCGTCGTTCGTGTGCCCTCATATGGCTTGCGTAGCCTATTTTATTGGAAAAAGTGCGATTGCACTGGCCACACGTCAGCACGCCATTTTGGTGCGTGTATTATATTGCGGCAGGTGTTCTGCCTCGTAGTTTGTCTCGCTTGGCATCAAGCTCTTCGTTGAGCCTCGAAATCGAAGATCTTTGTGTGCACCGTATGTCGGCACTTTGCCTTGTATTCCGTGAGTTCCTCCCACCTGGAATGGTCGATACCGCAACTCTTCATATGTCGCTTCTGCACGTCTTTGAACCTCAAGAACTGACCGCCTTGTTTGCGTTTTCCGTTCTGTAGTTCACAGTATAAGAGACGTTTTGCAAGACGTTCCTCTGGCATCCGTCGCACGTGGCCACACCATCGCAGTTGACGCCTCATCAAGTAAGCTTCGACCCCACCAACATTAGAACGTCGTAATATCTCTGTATTCCTGATACGGTCAGACCACTTGACGTTCAAAATGTTTCGAAGACATCTTAGATGGAATCTGTCTAAAGCGCTGATATGTTTACGGTATGGACAGCAGGTCTCGGCAGAATAGAGAAGGTTCGGAAGAACTATGGCCATATAGACGGAGACTTTGGTGGATAGCTTGATGTCATGCGATCGGAAGACTTTGCGCTCCAACCTCCCAAAAGCTGCAGCAGCAGCGCTAATTTTTCCATTCAATTCTGAATCAAGATCGTATTTCGACGATACAGTGCTCCCAAGGTATTTGAATTTATCGACCTGCATCAGTGAGTCTGCGCCAAGCTTTATATCGAGGGTCGAGTTGTCGATTCCTTGAGTGTCCATCGCCATGACCTCCGTCTTGCTGACACTGATTTTGAGCCCATATTTGCGACATACCTCGTCGAAAGCCGTGATCCACTGTTGTAGTCCCTCCACAGAAACTGAAACAAAGCAAAGATCGTCGGCGTACATGATCTCTCTAATTGTATCGCAGGATGTCTTAGTGCGCGCTTTTAGTCGAGCGAGGTTAAATAGCTTTCCGTCTGTTCTAAAGCGGATATGAATACCAGATGTCGATTCGTCAATTGATTCTCTTACGACTGCAGCAAAGTAGAGAGCAAACAAAGTCGGTGCCAGTACGCAACCTTGCTTTACTCCACAGGTAACGGAGAAAAACTCGGATTGCTCACCATTAAAGCTGACACAACACTTCATATCATCGTGCAGTAGTCGTATAATCCGTACGAATTTTTCAGGGCAGCCCAGCTTTGCAGTCGAATCGAGAGAGCTTCACGTGGTACACAGTGAAAAGCCTTCTCTAGATCAATGAAGCAGAGAAACAGAGGTTGTCCTTGTTCTCGACTTTTCTCCTGAAGTTGGCGTACAGAGAAGATAGCTTCACACGTGCCTCTCTCCGGGCGGAAGCCAAACTGGGTTTATGGCAAGTTAGATTCAGAAACAGGGATGAGGACACGAGCAAATGTTTTCCCTGCAGAAGATAGCAAAGATATTCCTCGGTAAGCATTACAGTCGGAACGGTCACCCTTGTTCTTGTATAGGGCGCAGATACGCGAGGCGATGAAGTCATCTGGGATCCTTTCCTCGTTCCACATCTGTACAAACAGCTTCCAGAGTATTTTATGAAGTTCTGCAGTGCCATATTTAAGTAGTTCAGCCGGGATGTTGTCAAGGCCCACCGCCTTATTATTCTTTTGCTGATTTACAGCGTCGATCACTTCCGTAAGGGTTGGCGGTTCTTCTAAATCAGGCATTGCATCAAGGCTTGTAGTACCCCGGATATGTTCCAGATCTGCTGAACGATCTACGTTGAGTAGGTTGTTGAAGTGTTCAGCCCAGCGTTGGAGAACCTCGTCCTTAGACGTTAATCTCTGCGAGCCATCGAGAGATCGTAATGGCACATTTATATGTTGGGTAGTGCCAATTAGGTTCCGGACTTCACTGTTAAATGCGCCAAGTTTTTTACAGTCAGCAAGCAGTTGTATATGGCGCGCTTTATATTTCCACCATTTGTCCTTAGTCTCTCGTGTAAGTTTCCTCAGTTCTCTGGTGCTAACTTTTATTTGGTCTTGTAGGTTCAAGTTGCCACTCTGCTCTTGAGTACGCAAAAGTTTCCGGTGTTTTTCTATAGCTTCTACCAAAGTCTGGTTATTGTCATCGAACCAGTCCTCGCGAACAAGTTTCCGGAGTCCCAGCGTTTCGGTAGCAGCTTCTTTAAGATCGGAGCTCAAAGACTTCCAGGCCTCTTCCAAATCTTGATCGCTAGTGTTACGTGTAGCCAGCCTGTTGTTCAGGGCAATTCCAAAGGCGGCTCTTGTCTCTTGGCTTTGAAGTTTCTGTACGTTCAGACTGACATTAGTTGTCTTTCCACGGCGATAAGGTGGGTGAAGACGCAATTTCATCTTGATAATAACCAACCTGTGGTCAGTCCAGCAGTTAGCGCCTCTCATGACTCGAGTGATTTGCACTTTAAATAGGTCGTTTTGGCGTACCAGAGCATAGTCAATCAGGTGACAGTGTTTAGACCTTGGATGCATCCATGTCGTTTTGTATTTAGCTGGCAATCTGAAGCAGGTGTTGGTAATGGCCAACTCATACTGAGCACACAAACTTAGCAGAAGATTTCCGTTGCTATTCATGGTGCCTATGCCATGTCTTCCGAGCACCTTGGGCCACGCTTCATGATCTCGTCCAACATTTTATTAGACCATACATAGCTGAAACAAGAGCTATCATGATGGGTGGCGTGATAATCCATATGGCTAGCATATCGAGTAGAGCATTAAACAACCCTGCTTGGATCCACGCTTGGTTACCCCCAACACTCCCATGTGCCACTGATCTGTTTCATGTGAGAAAGATTGAACGCTAAGATAATTTCATGAGCTATCTTTGGTAAAATAATACACTAATACACACCCCCTTTTGGGCTATTCATTAACAGAATTATAAGATTTTTATGCATTTTGCGAACCAAACACATTCGTACAATATCATACTAGTGAAATTCATTTTTATGAATAAAAACCAAACATACTTTATTTTTATACAGTAAAGGTACATAAAATTCTATATCACAATTACGATTTAATTTTCCATTTCCATATAATCGTTCACTAAAGCTTTGACATTTTTGAGCGCTGAGGTAAATTCTCCTTCTTCAAGACCTTCACCAACATAATGGTGCACAAAGGCCCGTTTGGAGTACATGAGAGAAAATTTCTTGCAGACTCGTTGCCAGGCAACTTTGATTGCTGAAGTGTTGGACACCATTACCACCGCTTGCATTAGCGCTGCTAGGTCACCACCAGGGACTGTTGTCGGTGGTTGATAGTTGATGCCAATCTGTTGAAAAGAACAAAATATTTTTGACAAGACGTTAAATCACTGACTATAGGTTACTGCTGTAGTAGAGCGGTGTGAAATTGAGGGGTGTGTTTCTATGAGGTCAAACACCGGCGCCAAAGTCTATTCCATCTTCAAATACCGTTTTAACATGTACAGTTCCACTCGGTAGCATATTTTTAACCGTTTTAAAAGGCTCGTGTCACCAGAAAGGATATCTATATCAAATATAATAATATTTTATAACGTATGCACTCATTCACCATGACGTAACTAGAAATGTCATTTTCCGTTAGACCTAGGCTGTTCCGAAAATTGTTAGCCACAGAGTAAATTATTTTGAATGCAAACCTCCTCCAAATGCAAACCCCATGGTGAAAATCATTGCCTGGCTATGAATGGTTATTTTATTTATTATGTTTAAAAATTATGTGTTCTTCTTTTGTTTGCAACAATGGACGTCTCGCGGGAACCATTTCTTGCTATGATTTGCTATTGGTTGACCTTTAAGAAATCCCACGAAAATTTACAAGCTGCCTTTGGGGAGTCTGCTCCTGTGGTCGAGAGAACCTAAACGATGAACCCCGCCCGGCCGACCAACAACTGCAGTAACTCATGATAACGTCATCAGGGTGGAGTGGCTATTGCGGGAAAATATAAATATTACACATAGGGAGATTCAGGATCAATTGAAGATTGGATCACAGGCAGTTTCCACTATCCTTACCGTCAGGAAAATTTCTGCGCGGTAGATACCTCATTCTCTCACAGAAGAGTAAAAATACCATCGTGTTGATTGGTGCAAATTTATGCTGATTTTTTTTCCCAAAACGTATCCTACATCATGAAAACTGATGAATTTTGGATCTATAGCTACGATCCTCTTACAAAGGAACAATCCACGAAATGGTGTTTGAAGAGGACCAGTTGCCCACAAAACTTGCTCGCGGTTGGAGCGTTAATAAACAAATGATTACCGTTTTTTTTTTCGACGTAGTGGACCAGTAGCAGTAATCCCGCTAGAAGACCGTAGAACAGTTACTAGTGTATGGTATGCCGAAGTTTGTCTACCTCAAGCTTGTGGGGAGTTGAGTAGTGAGTGCCCCAGGAGCGGCGTCAGTGGCATTCTTTTTCACCAAGATAACGCGCCCGCTCACAGAGCTGCTAGAACCATCGGCTATATTTCAACTTCGGGGGCACAAATGTTATCCCATCCTCCGTACAGCCCAGATTTAGCTCCGTGCGTTTTTTTTATGTCCCACAGTAAAAAAAATGCTGCTGGACGAAAATTTAACACCGCAAACGACGCCGTCGAAGAATTTCGTCGGATATTTTTCGACCTCCTTTCAAATGTTTTGAGGACTGGTTTACTCGAATGCATAAGTGCAGGGGTTTAAGCGGAATATTTTGAAAAACTGTAAATAAACTTTTTTGATATTCTAACTATTTTTCACTTCACTAAAAAAAATGGAACAGCCGTAGGTTTTGAATTTTATTACCAAGGCATAAGGTTCAAAATCACGATGTTTCGCGCGTAAGCGCAGTAATGGCCGGTCCATTACATATACTTAAAAACAAGAAAAAAAATACTAACATTGTACACACATTATTTTCAGTTCATCATCATCATCATCAGCCTTTCAGGGAACCCACTGTTGATTATAGGCCCCCTCGTGTAAGCGCCACTCAAGCCGGTCCCGTGCAAACCGGCTCCACTGCTTTCCTGCTATCCTCATTATCTCATCGAACCGTCTGGCAGGTGGTTTTGTGGGGCTTTGATCTTTGGCCTTCTCTTGGCCACCACTCGGTTACCGATCTGGTCCATCTGCCAGCTTCTCGCCTTTCCAAGTGTCCTGCCCACTTTCAAGTGAGTCGTGTTATCCGCTTACCGATGTCAGCCATCTTGGTTCGGCGTCTGATTTCGGTATTCTGGATGCGGTCAGTCAGCCTAATCCTAACATGGCCGATCCATGGCTCTCTGCGCTTCTGCGACTATGTACACAGTCTCCTCTATGAGCGTCCACTTTTCAGCACCATAAGTAAGAGTAGGCAGCATAGACTTAATATGACTTGCCCAGCGCGGTTGTTGGAGGCGAAATATTTTTATTTGCCGACGATGTAGCCGCAGTAGTGACTGCACCGACAATAGCAATGCTGGAAATAAAATTTAACTCAGTGGCCAGCCGGATGTGCCGCTGTTTTCGCCACAATGGTTTATTATTGAATACGACCAAAACACAATTTATATAATTTGATCTTTCCGGGCAACAAAGACCTAACTTGGCTGTCGAAGTGGACGGCGTTCAAATTGAGCATGCCCACACTGCACCATTTCTGGGTTTTCAGGTAGATCAAGCGCTAACGTGAGACGTACACATAGACAAACTGTGTAGCAAACTAGATAGCGCTTGCTTCGCGCTAAGTCGGCTATCATCTATGCTTCCGGCAGAGTCGATGCGCACGTGCTACTACGTGACGGTGCACTCGCTGCTGCAGTACGGCGTGGAGCTGTGGGGGCGCGCGGCTGCGGTGCAATGGCAGCGCGTGTTCGTGTTACAGAAACGCGCCGTGCGTCTGCTGGCGAGAGTACCCACTGGCGACTCTGCGAGACCGCACTTCAAACATTTACGAATTCTCTCACTACCTAGCCTTCTCAATTATGTAATTATGTGCATGAGAATATTCTTATGGTCTATATAGACCAATACAAATGACTTGGAGAATGGCCTAAATATGAGATATGCAGCTCCAACAAGCTGGGTACAATTATGCAGAAGCTTGCTAAAACAAGCAACACCATTCATGTTATGGGTCCGGTACTCTACAACGTGTTACCTGAAGCTATCTCTGGTGCAACGAGTATGTCCATATTTAAACTGAGGTTGAAAGGATGGCTTACCGGGCCAGAAGACCCTATACAGCTACGATGAATTTCTAAAACTAAATTACTAACCCTTTTTATAGAACTATGACACCGTTACTACAATGGGTATGTGTTTGACATACCTATATTCCATGGATGTAACATTATTTATAGCGGAATTTATTAATTTAACACAATATTTTATTTTTATTTTTATTATAATTTAATATATTTTCAATGACATGGTAATTAACAATTTATAAAATTTAAGTTAATCAATAATTATAATAATTTTATGTATCCACTATGATTTCTTGTATAATTTATTTTATCTAGTACTTGTAATGAATATTTTGAATAAATGATTTCTATGTCTATATCCTCATTGGTTAACTTACCGAAATCGGCCCATCCGAGCTGGACCTGTCTAGTGATCACCTTTATCTAGAACTGTCAATCGGAGTTGGACCCGTCTAGCGATCTCGTTTACCTAAAACTGCCGGTCAAAAGACAAACTATGACCAAGGTACATATACATTGACAATTATCAAGAGCAATGTTGATACGGTCACTTGTGGGAGTGTCCGCCTTAATCTTCGTCTTGGACATCTTCATCTAAAGCGATTCTGTAAGTATATACTGGAGATCAGCTAAGTTCTTCAACGTTAAACGTTCTCAGCCACCAAGACCAGATCATCGGCAAACCTCAGGTGCAACAAACACACCCTGTTGATATTGAGACCTCTTTGGCTCCACTCTACTGTCTTTAATGCTTTCGCCAGGACATTGGTGGAAACCTGGGCGCATGCGCCGTTCTATCGAAACATGTTTGGAGAGTTAATGGAGTCGCACTTGGAGAGTGGTGGACCTGTACAGCTCCTCCTCCACATATCTCTTGTCAATTCCGCAACGACGGATAAAAAAGCCTGTTCGTAATCGACAAAGGCGAAACATAAGGGACGGATGTATTCTGTTATTTTCGAGCAGGCTATTCATTATATAATTTTGCAGATTTTCCTTATCTCCCTTCTTGTGTAGAATGGTCTGGCCTTCTTCGAGGCCATTGGGGTTCATTTACTCGCATTATGACACTGTTGTAGAGCTTATTCAATACTTTGGGTACTGCAGCATCTCCATAAATACTCCATCTACACCAGCTACTTTTCCGCGGTTCATCTGACCCAGAGCGTACCTCACTTCGTCATCCGTGCTATGAGGCAAGTCATCCCAAAGTTGTTCCTTGGTTCTTCTTCTTGAACTGCTTCTTCATATTTAGATATTGAATAAAACTTTCACCATTTCATCCAGGTTTATTATAGTACACGAAAGGTAATTGGTATTTATTGTTTTTGAAAATGGTTGCGCCCCAAATAATAGATGTGTTCTTGGTTATATATTTTACTGTCTGAAGTTATATATTTCGGTTGATAGAGACAAGGTGTTTGCGAGAGATCTGATGCGAGAGTGTAATAGTCTGTCACAATCCTAGCTCACAGCAATATGGCTACTTAGCGCCATCTAGCGTCAGTTAGTCGAACCACTAATAAAGCTATTGATTTAGGTTGTAGTTGTGTGTGAAGTGGTTCGTGCTATGGAAGGCTAGATGTAGCTGTACATGATTTGTTCGATGATGTCACACATTTTGACAGTTTTTTAATTTATTTATTGAAAACACTGATGTTGTGAGGCCGCGCCCACACTGACGGAACGGTACAGTTGCATGCGATTTACTAATTCTATCGATTTATCTCAATTGTCCTGGGACGATGCATGCAATATCGCTGGACAATTCCAGTATTAATAGTATTGTTACCGTCAACTGCCCATACTTCGCCTTTCGTACTAAACTTCGCCTAATTTTATAAAAACCCCAATAACTAATTTTGTATACATTAAGAACGAAAAATGATTTTTGAACGCATTAGATAATTTACTTATGGCATCATTTAGCTTTTTTTTTGGGCTGACTTCATGTTATTTCCTGTCATTCCGTCCTCTTAAAGCTGTTTGGGTAGTTTTATGTGACCAATAGCCGAAAGGTAAGCTTTCTTCACCTACAATTTAAGAATAAACTATTTCTGCTCTTTTTAGAAAAAAATACGCCTGAAGCCTATCTATTACATTTTGTAAGTTATTTGATGAATTGTTATTGTTGTCGAGTTCTACTTCACATAGAGTCCAAACTTAGCCTAGGGTTAGGGTTGTCACATTTACCTTTTCTAAATGTATTATGTACTTACCTAATTTTGGTTGGTGGGTCAACTTGGGGGCGGGTTGTAGGCGTTGGGGTAAACGCATGGGGGCACTATGGGAATCCTAGCCGTGACATACCCATAATATTTTTTTCCCTTTAAAATTTATTTTTTTGGTTCTGTAAAAAAATTCAACATCCTCGTATGAATACTGTATATTCTTATTCATCAATTAATTGTACATAATTGATTTAGTTTTTTATAATTCATTTGTTACAAGCATTCATATTTTGTTATAGGAACATTCTTATAAAATGCCGAAGCGTAAACGAGATTATACGGTAAAACATAGCGATGATATGGTACAATTAGCAGTAGGCTTGTTAAGGGACAAAAAGATATCCTCTTATGATGCTGAAAAAAGGTTTGGAATACCTCGCAGAACTCTTTTGGACAAACTCCATGAAAAACACCCCAAGACCGTAGGAGGTCCAACTCGTCTCTCAGAAGAAGATGAACAAAAATTTGTTAATGTCATCATAGCAGCCGGAGATTTCGGCAGTCCTTTATCGCTGCTAGATCTTAAACTTGTTGTACACCGATATTTGCAAAATTCTGGCAGAGAATCGGTATTTAATGGTAAACCAGGTGACAAATGGGTGCGTCTTTTCCTCCAAAGACATAACCATCAGTTAACCCACAGACAGATTCAAAATATTAAGAGAGCTCGTGCTGCAAAAATATGTAACGAAATTAAAGCGTATTTTGAAAATTTGCAAATCACACTCAATGGTGTGCCCAGAGAAAATATTCTCCATTATGACGAGACTAACTTGTCAGACAACCCGGGAGCAAAGAAATGTTTATTCCGTCGAGGTGTGAAGTACCCTGAAAGGGTCATGAATTCAACAAAAGGAAGCATTTCTATAATGTTCGCTATAACGGCTGGATGTGAGAGGCTACCACCATATGTGGTATATAAGGCAGAAAATTTGTTCAAAGAATGGCGTTTGCATGGTCCCAAAGGTACCAGATATATTAGGACGAAGTCTGGCTGGTTTGATACAGCCATGTTCGAAGATTGGTTCTCAACTATAATTCTTCCATGGGCACGAAGCAAAGATGGGCCCAAATTATTGATTGGCGACAATCTGGCCAGCCACATCAATGTGAAGATAGTTGAACTGTGCGAGGAAAACAATATTAAATTTGTTTTCCTACCACCAAACTCATCTCATATAACGCAGCCACTGGATGTGAGCTATTTTGGCCCCATGAAAAAGCAATGGCGAGCTATTCTACTAAATTATAAAAACAAAAACAGAGGTCAGTCGTCACTAAACAAGTGTCATTTTCCGGAGTTGTTAAAGACATTAATAGATGCTGTTCATAGCAAGCCTGATAACATAAAAAGTGCATTTAAAGCTACAGGAATATACCCACTGAACCCAGAAATGGTATTAAAAAGACTGCCAGATTTCAAACCCGACCAGTCTTACAAAATTGAGCATGCTCTCCTTGACTACCTGAAAGAGAACCGATCACCAAATGTAGACCAACCTGAGAAGCCTCGGAACAAAAAGGTGAATGTTCCGCCCGGAGTATCGGTGTCAGCTTCCGACTTTAATTATCAAGTAAAACTTGACGTGCGGATTGGAAAGTCCTTACCTTCAAAGGAGCTGACTGCAGAATCTGATCTAAGAAATGTTATAGTAACATCAAATATATTACTTACACCTCAGAAAACCACAGAAGATGGCGTTGAGCCCAAAGCAGGAACGTCGTGGCAAGACAGAAATATTGGTAGTAGTCCTGAGAAAACTATAAACCGACGTAGAGCAAAAAACAAATTCTCCATTTATGGTAATTCTAGTTCAGAGGACGAAAGCATAGAACGGTATTCATTGTTGGACCCGTCGGATAATGAGTCGTGGTTTATTCCATAATATTCATATAATGAGTTGGAGCCAGAGCCAGATTACCCGGAAGAAGAGATAGTAGAAACAATGCAAAAAAATACGATTGAAGTATCTGTTAACCAGTTCGTTCTGGTCAAGTTTTCCACAGAAAAAAGTACACGCTACTTCATCGGAAAAGTGTTGGCAAAACTAAGTGTTTCCTGTTTTAAAATAAAGTTTTTGCGTCACAGAGGCAAAGGGATATTTATTTGGCCGCCCGTTGAAGATGTGTCCACCAAGTACACAACAGATTTAGAGATGGTGGTTCCCAACCCTAAAGAAGAACGGCGAGGTGCGCTAAGATTCGACATATCCTCTATGAAGACATATGCCATAGGTTAAGATTTACCTATGTACTTACTACATACTTGTAATGTTTATTATGGTCTAGAATGTTAAGAATAAATAATATAAAAAAACTTACCCAAATCCCTTTTCAAATTTCTAAAGCACTTACCCGTACTAGGGAACAACATTACCCATACTTATAAAGGTTGCAGGTTCAAGTCCTGTCCCGAGCTAATTTTTCAACCTTGTAAAAATCTTTACAAATTATTTTTGGCAACCCTAACTCCAAGACGACCAATGTATGTTGTTTAATATTTATGCTTCGGAACGCACCTCCTCTTGTTGCGCGACTCGGAACGGAAACAGAACCGCAGCTGTCACTCGTATCGAAACGAGAGGAGAAATTGGAGGTTATCTTTTCTCGTCGGGAGAAAAAACATGTCTGCTCAGGCGTCGGGCCATTGATTGTAATTCGGTGTAACAATCGTCTAATACAGGTGTCGAGCCTGGTCGGAGTGTAAATCTACCACATCGTCGGGAAATAAGGTAGATTCGCGTCAGCGGTTAAGTGATCCGTGTTGTGATAGGACATCGTCGTATCGGACGGCGACTCCTCGTGTCGGCAGGCAGCACGCCGCCGGCGACAGCGTCGGGCAGCGAAGAGTGAGATTCATTCCTGATCCTACCCAAACTTGTGCCCTTATCCCGTATTCCTGCCCCGAATCGAGCTTTCGATTTCCGGTCTACGACGACAAGGTAAAGTAATAATCAAGATTTTCTCTCCCGTGCTGGCAAAAACCCAGCCCCTCAAGATTCCACGCCGTTCGGTTGAGGCGTGGAATTATTCATTTTGGTAGCAAGCGCGGTTTCCTAGTGGGAAATCATCGATTCACGGTTGTAGGGTTGTTTTTTTTGTGGGTTATTTTTGTATTGTGTTTAATGGTGGCATTCTCTAATTGATTTAGAGTGTATATTTATAAGGTGTATGTCCACAGGGCGACCATATTAAATATTGTTTAGGATTTAATTGTTTTAGTGGTTGCCTTGGTTTTTACAACTTAGTTTTAATTTCTGTGCCCAGCGCTGACGGGCAAGTGCTGGTCTCTGGCTGTGCATAGTTCGGTAGTGAAGCATAGGACCAGAAACAATTGAATCGGTAACCATGGCACCTTCGCCCTTGACGGTACTGCGGTATGGTGTCCGTGAGGAGATGAGATGGCTCGCCCATACTCACAAGTATGTGGAGCGACCTGACATGGACGATGTCCTGCTCAAGCGTGTGGACGACGCAATGACACGCGTCGGGAAGGTGTGTCGGCTGGCTGCGGAGGCTGAAGCCCTCGGGCTTACGGATGAGGCCTCGGTGGCTGCAGAGAAGCAGCTCTGCGCGGATGCTGACCAAGCGATGGAGTGCTTGGGCGACATCTAGCGTCGCGCCGAAAAAATTAAGCGGTCGCGTCGGGATGACCGCGGGGAGGGTAGCGGAGACCCGCCCCCTAAGGGTGTTGTTGGACGGCTGCCACACCTGGAGATTCCGGCCTTCGGTGGGGCAATTGATGAGTGGCCGGCATTCATCAATTTATTCGATAGTCTGGTCCACGGTCGGGACGACCTGGACAACGCCTACAAGTTGGCCCAACTATTGATGGCACTGCGGGGTGAACCGAAGGAGTTGGTCGGTCACCTAACGGTCACGGCGGGCAATTATGAGATTGCCCGGGCCATATTGTTTGACCGCTACCAACACAAACGGCGGTTGGTTGATGCGCAGCTGGGGAAGCTGTTTAGCATCCCAAGAGTAACCCGGGATGTTGACATCCGGGTACAGGTGCTCAACCCTGTGCTGGTGGCCACTAAGGCCCTTCAGAACCTTAGTCTGCCGGTAGACCAATGGTCATATATCGTGTTATATATGGTTTTGTCACGGTTGCCTGCAGCTGCTCAAAGTCGGTTTGAATAGCTGCCAGGGGGGCAGTAGCTCGGAACTGCCCACGCTCGTCCAATTAACGGATTTTTTGGAGGGTGAATGCAGGCGATGCGACACATTGGATTCGGAGGCCAGTGTGCAGTGCCAACACGCGCGGATGCGGGAGGGGCCGCGCCTCCCACCCCCACGGGGGGGTGGGCGGTCAAAACAATTTGGCGTTTTGAGTGCCGCGCCGTCGGGTGACGGCTGTGTGCACTGCGACAGTGCCGGTCATGAAGTGACCAGTTGCGCCAACTTTAAGGCGCTCGGTGTGGCTGCCCGCAGGAAGGTGGTCTTCCGCCACCGATTGTGTTTCGGTTGTTTGGGGCCGCACCCGCTGAGCGAGTGCTCACGTGCGTCCCCCTGTGAGTGCTGCGGTGGCAAGCACCACATCGTGTTGTGCCTGAACCGGTCAGGCCCTTCGGACGGTCACCAGGGCCGGACTCAGGTTGGTCGGTCACAGGGCCCAACCAGGGCCGGACCCAGTCCCCCTCCGGGCAACGGGAGTCACCAACGGGGTGACTGGGGTACCCGCGGACAGGACCCCCCCCCCGAGGGGAAGGGGGCAGCGCGGGGGGTAACAGGCGCGATAGCCGGGGTTCGGTCGCCGCTGTCCAGGGTCAGCGAGGACTTCGGGCCGCTGGCTCACCGCGTGTTACGGGCGGGTGTCAGATGGCACCTATGAGTGGCGCGAATGAAATGACATGTGAAAGTGCCCTTGTGGCCTATTTACAGAATAAACGTTTTGAGTTTTGAGTTTTTTGAGAAGGCTGGGAGCCCACCACCATCTGCGCCACCCTGCCCGTCGCTCTGGGAGGCGAACAGGGAGGCGAACAGTCGGATGTCGCCCCCATTCCTAGAGCGCCCCAGGTTGGATCCGCTCTCCCCCCTCCATCCACGGTGGCCACCGGGCACACCGTACACAGTCCGGTATGGTCGGATACCGGGACAACGAGGGGCCTATTATGCGGGTTGGGACCCCCTGATGTACATACGGTCTGATATGCCACCGGCATATCAGCAGCCGAGTTACCAGGCCGACGGGGGTCCCAGCGGGTTCGGATCCCGCGGAGGTTCCCGCTAGGGACACGCCGCCCACTTACACGGTGCCGCCACTCCACAGACGGTCATGCTCCCCACCGCCTCTGTGATAGCGTGGAGTTCGGACGGCAAATCTTGTGTGGCACGAGCACTATTGGACTCGGGGGCCCAGGGGTGCTTAGTCTCGTGCAACCTTGTAAGACGGTTGGGCATTTCGGTAAGGGAGTATCCACATTCCATTCGGGGAATTAAGATAAGATAAGATAAGATAATGGTTTATTTAACGGAAGAATACAGAGTTTCACTTATTAATTAGGTACGTATTTGCTAAGGAATTGCATAGATTACCGGCGGCCCTCACACTAGGTTAGACCTGTATCGTGAGGCCCAGTTCTTTGACATAAGAATCACAACTTAGGTTTTACTTACGGCAAGAGGTGTACATTATAATTATGCAGTTTGTTTAATAAACAATGGATGTATGATATGGAGATAAGATCGTTAAATGGAGAGAAAAATTATAGGAATACTTACTAAATAGAAATACTTAAATATAATAAAAGGGAGGGGAGGTGATTATGTATCGATTTTCATGAAATCCTCAGTTTCTTGGTATTTAATAGATTTCAACCATTTTAGAATAATGAGTTTAGAAGCTCTCACCGTACAGTGCTTGATGTCGCATTGTCCGATAACCCTGTTATAGATGAAGGGCATAATGAAATTGGGGAAACGACGAGCAAACGATGTTTTGGCTGCAGGTTGCGGCACACGGAAGATTCTTTTTTTCAGAAGATCTTCATAAATTACACTGCGGATTGTCTTGCCGTGCATGTGGGTAGCAGCTTTCAGTATAAAGATTTGTCGTACGCTCAAAAGATCCGCTTCAGCATACAGAGCATCAGTCGAGAATCTGTATGGTTTTTTTAGCATGACTTTTATAACCGATCGCTGCGCTCTCTCAAGTGTCAGCATAACAGACACACCAGATCCTCCCCAGACTGCAATGCAGTAGCTCAGTATTGAGTCGCACAGAGCCACATAGACCAGCCTAAGAATACGCTTGCAGGCAGAGTTTCGTAGCGCACGCATGACGTGAATAACTTTCCTTACCCTTTTGGCTGTGTCGGCGATATGAGCTTTAAAGGAGAGGTTCTGGTCGATCGTGACTCCCAGGTATTTTATGGTTTCAGCACGTTCGATCACCTCACACTTGCATGACACTGAGTCACAGAGAGAGTGAATCCGCATGCGGGTGTCGGACTTGGGCTCTGATGCTCGAGTTTTGTGAAAACACATATATTTACTCTTTTTGCCATTGAGCGTAAGGAGATTGGAGTTAAGCCATTCAGCAATGCTCGCCAAACCTATTTCGCTCTTTTGCAGAGCATTGTGCCAAGTATCTCCGTTGAAGATGGCAACAGTGTCATCGGCGTAGCAGAGTATGCTTACGTCTGGGGGTGGGGCACTATGAATATCATTTATGTATATTAGGAAGAGTGTAGGGCCTAACACGCTTCCCTGTGGTACTCCGAAATTAATAGGAAGCTCGCGACTGATGTTAGTGTCAATTTTTAAGCAAAGTTTTCTGTCCGTGAGGTAGCTTCTGAACCAATCAAGAGTCTGCCCTCGGATTCCTTTGGTTTCAAGCTTCTTGAGTAGTATGGGTACAGATACGGTGTCGAAGGCCTTTGCGAGGTCTAGGAATACTCCAATACACTTTTTGCCTAGGTCAAGGTTTGAAGATACCTGATCAATCAGAGACCTAACGGCATCCTCCGTAGATAATCCCTTTCGGAACCCAAACTGGTTTTCCGAAATTAGCCGATATTTCTCAAGGTAAGATACCAAGCGCTTGTTAACAACTTTTTCGAGAATCTTTGAGAAGAGGCCAAGAAGTGAGATGGGTCTGTAGTTCTCTGGAGATTCTCTATTGCCATTTTTGTAAATGGGAATGACCTGTGCCAACTTCCACGTTTGGGGGAATATGCCTGTTGAGAGGCTCAGATTAAAGATATGAGTTAGGGGGACAACTATTTCGCTACTTATTTCTTTGATTAGCTTGGGTGTGTGGCCATCGTGACCAGGAGAGCTATCGTTCTTTAAATTCGCGATGATCTTCCTTACTTCAAAAACATCAGTTGGCTGCATGAAAAAGGATTCAGGAGTCGACTCACTAATTGTGATCTCTGAAGTGGCATCCTTGAACGATTTATGTTGTTTTTGAAGCAATTGGTTCGCTAGATTCACGCCTACATTGGCAAAGTATTTATTACAGTGATCCACTGACTCTTGAGGGTCGGGCTTAATTTTTATAAGTCCAGATGATGTAGATGGTTTGTCTGTACGGTTGCTAATTTTATTTATTACTTTCCACAGACCTTTCGGGTCATTTTTTTTGCTCTCCAATTCGGCAGTTTCATGAGCAGACTTAAGTTTGCGGAGCAGATCCACACAGAAGTTTCTGTACCTGATGTAAACAATTTTTCTCACAGGATCATTGGGATGTTTTCTAGTATCGAGATGAAGATTGTCACGATGTCTGATGCATCTCAGTAAACCTGGGGTTATCCATTGTTTGAGGATGAGGTTTGATCTTCTGACCCGCTTCAAGGTTGTGTGTTTATCTACAGCATCACTCAAAATCTGATTGAATTCTGAGACGGCCTCTTCCACATCGGTGGCCAACATAACGGGTGCCCAGTTTGTGTTTCGCAGTTCGGAAGCCACTAGCAGAGAATCGACCCTTTTTATGATTCTATCGGGTTTCTTCGGGCAGCCATTAGTTAGAGACAGTGCCATCACCGCTATGTTATGGTCGGTGATGTCTGTTTGAGCTACCATGCCGAGTATTTCTTTGGTTTTAGCTCGGACGAAAATGTGGTCTAGGCAGTTGTTTAGTCTGGTGGGTTTTGTTATTGCAGGAATGAGTCCTGATTCTGCCATTATACAAAGATACTCTGTGCTGTTTTGCTCGTCAAGGATGTTAATATTGATGTCACCAGCAACAATTACCGTTTGTTCATTTTTAATGCCGACTAGAAGATCATTAAGAGAGGCAATGAAATTTCCGCAATTTGTAAAGGAGGGGGATCTGTATAGGCATATTATAGTAGTTGAGTTTGGAAGCTCTATGGACAGGCATTCAGTTTCAGCTAAGTTTGGTTCCTGTACACTTGCGTTCCAGCACTCTTTTATGTATGTAGTTACACCACCACATCGATTGTGGGTATTTTTAGTAAAGTATGAGTTGTATCCTTGTATTTCTCCTACGCCGGTTCCGGTTGCCAGCCAACACTCAGTGAGCACAATAACATCGAAGCTGGTATCGAAGCGTTTAAGGGCTACTAAAAATTCATCGAAATTGTGGGCAATACTGCGGATATTGAACGTAAGGATTTTAAGGTTAAACGTTAATAAAGACTCGCTACATTTTTCTATTTTGTCGTGCAATTGACATTCTATTGTGAAAGATTTGTCTATTTGATTAACAGTTTCAATTAAGTCAAGGGGGGTGATTGTTGCAAGAGGCAGTTAAAGATGTCAGTTGCTTTAGGGCAAGGTATGGTAAAGTAGCGAGAAAGCGATAGTTTGTATCTGGGAGGATTTGATAGTTCAGTTCTAGTGGTTGGGAAAAGGATGGGGATTCTCTGGGATATCGAGGGTTGATAGATATAATAATACATAGGTATAAGGAAATTATAGTTGCCAGCATTTTACTACATATTACACTCAGTGCACAAGTAAATTTAATTATTTTTATGCGCCGAGTTTGGGGGGTCGGTCCAGAGGCCAATTTTCTGGTCAATATCAAAGACAGTGCGAATGGGGATAGCTGGCATTCTTTCTGCTTTGCGGACGAATATGCAACCGTCCCGTACCCAGCAGAATCGGTATTTTTGCTGCGATGCTCGTTGTCTTGCGTTCCGAAATAACAGTCGATTAGCTTTAGTCAGCCGTTCATTCACGAAGACCCCCATGGACGTCCCGGGTACAATGTCCTGCGAGGTAAGGTTTTTTCTTTCTTTTGCAGCTTTAACCATTTCATCGCGCTTAGCTCGGCGGACTAGTTTGACTACAATTGGCCGAGGTAAGTTTTTGGGATTGGTAGGGGATGGTACCAGGGGCGATCGCCGGGGTCCGGCTCGATGAATCCCGTCGATGTCTGACTCTGTAAGGTCAACTCCGATCTTGGTAGCGGCTATCAGGACAAGTTGGCGCGTATTTTCATTGTCAACCTCGGGAATTCCTGCAATCTCTAGCTCATTTCTGAGTCCTTGTTGCTGTAGTTCTGCTACTGAGGAACGAAGATCAAGAATTTCTAAGTCTTTTAGTTGCATGGCTTCATCGTTTTCTGGGCTTGATTGGCAGGTTGACAAGAGGCTAATTTGGTTTTTCAGTTCTGTTACTTCTTTTCTGAGTAGCAAAATTTCTTGATTTTGGAGAGATATGTCATTGACTGCCTGTCTGAGATGCCGGATCTCTGTAAGTAACATCGAAATATCGAAAGCAGCGCCAAACTCTAACGATGTGTCCAATTCGGGTGCCCTGTCTTTCCTATAAGTCACATTCATGTGCTCTAAGTGAGTATTTGTCCGCACGGGGGTATTGCTATTATCTCCTTTACGTTTCTTACACTTACACTCTGGACATACACAGGTTAGATTCACCGAGTCGGAGGGCTGGACCTTGAGAGAGTCGTACACGCATAACTTGTGTAGTCGGTTGTCACAGCTGATACAGTCGTAGTACTCTAGTTCATGTATTTCTTCACAGCAGGCGGCACATAGGAAGAACGGACCCATAATCATGGTAAAAAGAAAAAAAAAAAAAACAATCAAGTTCAAAGTTTCCTCACAGAGACAATTCGCACTCACGTTCCGATGTCGCTTCTGGCAAGTAGTGTACTCGCAGGTAGGCGGCTATGAGCGGGCGCGGTGAGTCACGCAAACTGCTTTTGGTCGACGCGTCGCGTCGTCGACTCCTGCAAGCGATAGTGGTTCTTACGTCGCTTGCGCAGCGGTGGAAGTTGCCTGCACTTGCGCGGTCAGCTGTTCCACGGGCCCGTCGCGTGATCGATGAGTTAACAATTGATTTATCTCTTCAAATGCTTTCTTGCAGTTTGTTGCAGGCGGCTGATAGGCGCACTTTGGGTAACTACGTTTAATTGATAACTGGTAGAAGTTTAGTTAGTAATATTTACAGATTACTAGATTTAAAGCAATAAAAACTGCGTAACGATTACGGAAGCGGTTTAACGGCCAAGTGGCGCGTCAAAGATCAAAGAAATTGGGAACACGGAAGTCGGTTCCGTTAAGGGAGTATGTCGGATTACTCTCTCGTCACGGGTGGATTCATCGGTGAATCTGACGGTCACGGCATTAGTCATGCCTAATGTGATGGGCTCACACCCTCACGTACGGTTGTCGCCCTCGGTGCGACAGTTGGTCGCTGGGTTGTCACTGGCTGACCTGGAGTTCGATATTCCGGGCCCAGTAGACATTTTATTGGGTGTCGATGCCTTGGGATACCTGTTAGTGCCAGGTGTCTACGTGTTGCAGGCGACTGGTCTGGTTTCGGTCAACACCAGACTGGGCCATGCGGTAATGGGTCCGGTCATGCCGGCTGCCCCACGCCTAGCGACTCGTAGTCCCTTATTCGGTTCTGTACTCTCGGAGGTGATACAGAAGTTTTGGGAGGTGGAGGAACCACCTACGGTCCGCCGGTTGGACCCGGTTGAAGAAGAGTGTGAACAGTTTTATCGGAACAATACTGGTCGCCTTCGGTCAGGTCGATTTCTCACACGTCTTCCATTCCGGAGTGATCGCCCACCGCTGGGCAGTTCACACCATGCAGCCGAGACGCGGCTTCTGTCGATGGAACGACGCATGAAGCGTGACGGTATTTTCCGGCAGAAGTACGTCGACTTCATGCGGGAATACGAGTCGCTCGGCCACATGTCGGTTTCGGGTATCGACTGGAAGCGTGAAGACTACTGCTTCCTGCCCCATCACGCGGTCTTGAGGACCCCGGAGGGCAAAATACGGGTAGTGTTCGATGGATCGGCATCAACATCTAACGGCATGAACCTGAACCAGTGTTTGCATTCAGGGCCGGAGTTGAATCATGACATCGCGGATTTTATCACACGGTTCCGTCGACACAATGTTGTGTTTGTAGCTGACATCCGGATGATGTTTAGACAGACGGTCATTCACCCTGACGATAGACGATATCAGCTGATACTGTGGCGAGAGAGCCCAGATCAGCCCATCAGGGTGTACGAGCTGAACACCAACACGTACGGGCTTCAGTCTAGTCCATATTTGGCGATTCGCACTCTGCGGGAGTTAGCGGATCGAGAACGGTTAAATTTCCCTAGAGGAGCAGCGATCCTGGAGCAGGACCTCTACGTGGACGATATCTGTACCGGTGCAGATTCCGTAGAGGAGGCGCTCGCTCGACGGGACGAGCTAGTTGAGCTCTTACGGGGTGGAGGCTATTTGACTAAGGATAGGTATTACCTATCTAGGTTTTATAGAAAACAGATAGCACAGTCACTATCTTATTTTATTTTGAACTCAGTCAAGTTTTTGCCTAATGAAACGCCTGCTTCTATTGAGCAGTGTAATAATAATGACATGTACTCCTTGGAATCTGTTCCAAGCTCTTTAAATTAACCCATTGGACAACAGAGAGTAACTCTGGCAGTAATATTAATATTTGTATAAATATACCTTCATCTTAGCCCATTAAATCAAGTTACTAGTAATGAAAAATGTAAAAGTAAGAATATTTTAAACGTGGTTCATCAAAATATACAGGGCATGTTAAGTAAAGAACTGGAAATTGAGTTATTCATGAACTGTAATAATATTGATATTTTATGTATAACAGAGCACTTTTTAAAGAGTTACCAGTTCATGTTCAACTTTAATAACCACCACGTTGCTAGTTCGTTCAACAGAAAAACAGCTGATCGCGGTGGCTCCTTAATACTTGTAAATAATAGTTTTAAATATAAGGAACGAGTTGACATAGTGAGCCTGTCTGTTGAGCGTACCATGGAAATAGCCTGTATTGAACTTGAACAACTTATTGTAATGAGCGTATACAGACCACCAGATTCATCCTTTGATTTATTCGAAAAGAAAATGGATGAAGTGTTGATTAAAATCAGCGATAAAAACAAATTTTTTATAATTTGTGGTGATTTTAATGTTAATCTGTTAGAGGATAATAATATTTGTACTAGATTAAAATCTTTATTTTTATGTCACAACATGAACTATCTGTTTTTGGAGCCTACTAGAATTACTGCAACATCTGCTACCTGCATTGACAATATATTTACTAACATTACGCCCATTTTCAAATCGGTCATCAATAAATTAACCTCTGATCACTCTGGTCAGATAGGTATATTCAATATTAAAATAAAAAAGGACCAAAAAGAAGATATTACATGTGTGCCCGTTAGTGACACTCGGCTTGAACACTACAGGAATAATATTTTAGATAAACTATGGGAAATACCATACAGTGACGATCCAAATTTGTTGTACAACTCAGTATTTAACCTTGTCAAAAATGAATATGATACGGTATTTAAATCAAAAACTATAAAAATTAATAATAAAGCTTTGTTTAGTGATTGGGCGACAGTTGGAATTCATAGGAGCAGACGAAGATTATATGAACTCTATGAAGAGAAACCATATAACAAAATTACGGCCTTTCTAGATTATGTTCGTAGTTATTCAAAAATGTTTAAACGCGTTTGTGCCGTAGCTAAATCTAATTTCATTAAAAACAAAATTGAATCTAGTAGCAATGTAATGAAAACGACTTGGCAAATTATAAACAGAGAGACTGGAAAGGCCAAAGCTACACATAATAACTTCAAGCTTAAGATAGATAATCAATTGCTAAGTACAGACCTAGAAGTAGCAAAAGCTTTCGAAAATTTCTTTACGGACATTCCAGTTTCAACAACCAAGTCTTTAAATTCATCTCCCGCTGCTGCTGAATCTATACTTAAATAAAACTTTGAGGATTGTAAAACAGATTTTAAATTTAGGCACGTAAATAATGAAGACATTGTAAAAGCGTTTAAATCCCTGGAAATGAAAAAGACAGCTGACGCCCATGGTCTATTAGTAAAAATTATTAGTTCCATTGTAGATTGTATTGCACCTCACCTTTGTTGTATATTTAATCAATGTATAGATAATGGTGTGTTTTCTGACTTGATGAAACTAAGTAAAGTTATACCTTTATTCAAAGCTGGTAGTACAACAGACCCCACCAATTTTAGACCCATATCGATACTACCAACGCTTAGCAAAATATTTGAAAAACTCATACTTAATCAATTGCAAAGTCATTTTTATCTCAATAATTTAATTCATATTGCTCAGTTTGGTTTCACAAAGGGTCGTTCAACAGCCGATGCTGGTGTTGAACTAATCGACAATATTTTTGATGCCTGGGAAGACGCAATGGATGCAATAGGTGTCTTCTGCGATCTATCCAAGGCTTTTGATTGCGTCCATCATGACACTCTTGTCAGGAAATTACGCCATTATGGTGTAAAAGATCAGGCACTTGGCCTTCTGGAGTCATATCTAACAGATAGGGTTCAAATGGTCGATGTTAATGGGAAAAGATCACCTGGGTCTTCAATAAGTATGGGCGTACCGCAAGGTTCAATTCTTGGTCCTTTCTTGTTTTTAGTATATATTAATGATTTACCTTACCTTGTTAAAAAGCAAAACATGGGTTAGTATTGTTTGCCGATGATACTTCTTTGATATTTAAAGTTAAAAGACAGCAATCAAATTATGACGAGGTAAACAATGCTATCTCTAGTATAGTGAACTGGTTCACTGTTAACAATTTATTACTTAGTGAAAAGAAAACTAAATGTATTAAATTAGTGTTACCCAGTGTGAACCCGGTAACTACAGACATATTTATAAAAGGACAGAGATTGGACCTTGTGCAGTCGACTGTCTTTTTGGGCATTACTTTAGACGCCAAACTACAATGGGATCCTCATATAAATAAATTGTCGAACAGACTGAGTTCGGCAGCGTTCGCAGTTAAAAAAATTAGAGCTCTTACCGACGTAGACACCGCTAGACTAGTCTACTTTAGTTACTTTCATAGTCTAATGACCTATGGTATTTTATTGTGGGGTCACGCTGCGAATGCTAATAGTATATTTATTCTGCAGAAACGGGCTGTTCGTGCAATTTATAGATTAGGGCCTAAAGTGTCACTGAGGGAAAAGTTTAAAGAAATCAATATTCTGACATTTGTGTCTCAATATATCTATGACAATCTTGTGTATGTAAAAAGAAATATAACTAATTTTCAGAAGTACAGTGATATACACAATTTTAATACTAGAAATAAAGACAAGTTGGTTGCTTATGTAAGCCGACTACATAAAATTAGTAATTCTTTTAAAGGCAATTGTATACGCTATTACAATAAGGTCCCTACTGATATTAAAAACTTACGTTTAGACAAGTTTAAAATAATAATAAAACAGAAATTGTATAAAAAAGGTTACTATAGGATATCTGATTATTTAGAGGACAGATGTCCATGGGAATAGATTGTTTGAGTAACAGGCTGTTTCGATATATAATTAGCATTCATTTTGTAATTTGAAAATATTTTATTTAAAAAAGGAAACGCAAAAGATCCGACGACTGTGGAGTTTCTTCGGTGAGCTCTTCTCCACAGATTCCGCCATTGTGTTAGTGAACTCACCCAAAAAAATGTAATGACGGATCTAAGTGATGTAACAACATCCTATGGAAATAAATGATTTTTTGATTTTTTTGATTTTTGATTTTGAGGTTACGAGCTCCGGAAATGGATGTCGAACTCTCCAGAGTTACTGACTGGTCTTCCGGATGACTACCAGCAGGATCCCCACATTTTTGAAAATTTGGAAAATCCAAATATGTTGTCGGTATTAGGCGTCCAGTACCAGCCGGTGTCAGACATGTTTTCGTATCGGGTCGAGTTGGACTCCCCAAAGGTCTGGACGAAACGGAACGTCCTTTCAACGGTGGCTAGGACATTTGATCCAAACGGGTGGATCACCCCGGTGACATTTCAGCTCAAGTGTTTTATGCAGCAATTGTGGTCTGCTGAGCTGAAATGGGACGACCCGATCGGCGGGTCATTGAGCTCAGAGTGGGAATCGTTCTTTTCAACCCTCCCTGGCATCAATCGGATTTCACTGCCACGGAGGTTGGTCCCCACCAAACGATACACCGCCACCCTGCATGGGTTTTGCGATGCCTCGGAGAAGGGCTACGGAGCTGCGGTGTATCTGCGTACGGTCGACTCCTCGGGGGAGGTTGATGTGCGGTTGGTCATGGCCAAGAGCAAGGTTGCGCCGTTGCGCACTCGCCTGACCATTCCCAAGTTAGAGCTTTCGGGAGCGGCTCTCCTGACTCGTCTGCTCAACCACACGATGACGGTTCTTCGTGGGTCAATAGCGTTGGAAGATACGGTCTACGCTTGGACGGACAGCCAGATCGTGTTATGCTGGCTGAAGGCTTCAGTTCACAAGCTGGAGATTTTTGTGGCGAATCGGGTTTCGCATATTTTGAATTCGGAGGTTCCCTTAATCTGGAGACATGTTCCAGGGGAAATGAACCCAGCAGACTGTGCGTCTCGTGGGTGTCACGCTCCGGAGTTGGTTGGACATCCCTTGTGGTGGGGTCCAAAATGGTTGACTCAATCCGAATCGGATTGGCCAATGAGTCCACGCGTTACCACGGCGAACGGCGGCTTGACAGCCGGTGTCTGTATGACGCAACCGGAGCCGGAAGAGGAGTTCAGCCTGCTGGAACGGTACAGCTCGCTCGACAAGCTGGTCAATGTGACCGCCTGGATCTGCCGATTTGCGTGGAATTCTCGCAATTCTGAGGCGCAACGAGTGCGGACACAGGTCCTGACACCACGGAAACGGAACCATGCGTTGTTCGCATTGGTACGGAACGTGCAGACGGTGCACTTTAAGTCCGAATTGGACATTCTGAGACGCGGACGCGTCCAACTGAAGGGAGCTGTGGCTCGGCTCAACCCGTTCATTGACCCTCAAGGATTGCTGAGGGTAGGAGGTCGGCTGCGGAATGCCAACCTGCCTTATGCGGCTCGCCACCCGTTGTTACTCCCTAGGAAAGGGAAGTTGGTCGAACTGTTGATACAGGATCGACACATTCGGAATGGGCATGTCGGATGCCACGCCTTGATGGCGTTTCTCCAGCGCGAGTTCTGGATTCTATCGGGAAGACGCTTAGTGCGTAGCGTCGTATTTCGGTGCCTGCCTTGTTATCGGGCCAAGGCGGCTACGATGCAGCCCCTGATGGGCGATTTGCCCTCGGATAGGGTTAACGAAATCCGGCCCTTTGCGGGTGTCGGAACGGATTTCGCGGGACCATTCATGGTCAAGTCTTCACAGCTACGGAACGCCAGATTAGTGAAGGCATACCTGTGCGTCTTCGTGTGCTTGGCCACGAAGGCAGTCCACTTGGAGGTGGTCAGTGACCTCACTACGGAGGCATTTATCGCATGTCTGGATCGGTTCGTCTCAAGAAGGGGCCTCCCGTCATTAATCCGTTCGGACAACGGCACAAATTTTGTCGGAGCCAGGCGATATCTGCAGGAGGTCACTCAATTCCTGAACGGTAACCAGGACGCCATCGGTACGTCTTGCTCCCGACGAGGGATTGAATGGGTTTTCAGTCCGCCGGGATGTCCTCATTGAGGAGGAATTTTTGAGGCTGCGGTTAAATCGGCTAAGTCGCACCTGACGAGGATCATCGGTGAGACCTCTCTACGCTTTGAAGAGCTTGCGACGCTGTTCTGTAAAATTGAAATCACACTGAACTCGCGTCCGTTGTGCCCGCTCAGTTCGGATCCAAATGACTTGGAAGCGTTGACGCCGGGTCACTACCTGATAGGTCAGCCCCTTAACGCCCTGCCAGAATACCCATTCGGTGATGTTAAGTTAAGTCGGTTAACTAGGTGGCAGATGTTGCAGCAGATGGCTCAAGATTTTTGGAAACGGTGGTCCCTTGAGTACTTGCACATCTTGCAGCAGCGCCTTAAGTGGACTGACCGGACGAGCCCCCCTCAATTCGGTGATTTGGTGCTGATTAAGGATGCGAACCTGCCATCATTGAGATGGAGACGAGGACAGATCGTCAATTTGTACACGGGTCGGAATGGCATGCCTCGATCAGCAGAAGTCAAGGTGGGGGACTCGGTCCTCAAGAGAGCGGTCGCAACACTTTCTCGCCTTCCTATTGATTAGGGACAGGTTCGGGCCTATCCGGGCGGGTGACTGTTTAATATTTATGCTTCGGAACGCACCTCCTCTTGTTGCGCGACTCGGAACGGAAACAGAACCGCAGCTGTCACTCGTATCGAAACGAGAGGAGAAATTGGAGGTTATCTTTTCTCGTCGGGAGAAAAAACATGTCTGCTCAGGCGTCGGGCCATTGATTGTAATTCGGTGTAACAATCGTCTAATACAGGTGTCGAGCCTGGTCGGAGTGTAAATCTAACACATCGTCGGGAAATAAGTAGATTCGCGTCAGCGGTTAAGTGATCCGTGTTGTGATAGGACATCGTCGTATCGGACGGCGACTCCTCGTGTCGGCAGGCAGCACGCCGGCGACAGCGTCGGGCAGCGAAGAGTGAGATTCATTCCTGATCCTACCCAAACTTGTGCCCTTATCCCGATTCCTGCCCCGAATCGAGCTTTCGATTTCCGGTCTACGACGACAAGGTAAAGTAATAATCAAGATTTTCTCTCCCGTGCTGGCAAAAACCCAGCCCCTCAAGATTCCACGCCGTTCGGTTGAGGCGTGGAATTATTCATATGTAACTATGTTCAGATTGCATCCAAACTTCGCCTACCTACGTTTAAAAAAATATAATGATTCCTACGTTCCTGATAATACGAACTATAGTCCGTTGCAAATGATTTAATATTTTTCAACTAAAAGTTGGTACCCTATACCCCGTACCAACATGAGAAAAAATTATAGGCGAAGTCATGGCAAGTTTCCCGGACTTCGCCTGTCTCCTTTAAACCTCAATATTTCATGGAATATTAGAAGAACATAGAATATTCACTTTAACAATTAAAGATCCAACCTGACAGTATACCTTTTTTTAATAAAACCATTCCTATATCGAATAATTTGGGAGTTATTTTGCAAAAACCTTCAAAAAGCAGGCGAAGTATGGGCAGTTGACGGTACTTTATATTAATTTCAGTGATCAAAAGAATAATATATCAATGAATAAGTGTGTATTGTGTGGCATTGCCTCTCAAGGCCCACAGGCATCATATGATGCCAAATCCCCGTTGTAGGTTTTGATTTTATTACCATGGCATAAGATCCAGGTTATTTTGAGGCATCGCGATTTCAAACCTTATGCCATGGTAATAAAATTCAATTTTGTTAGAATTAGTCCTTCCTTTTATGTCGGAGAGCGGGACCAAGTTTCATAAATCTATTCTATCAAGTTTATCTATTCGTAACTAACAGATGTGTAATCGATAAAAATAATCAAATGGCGGCGGCCTTTGATCGGTTTGACGTGACGGTGGTGTTTCCTATATCCCACTAGTGAAATCATCGTAATCTTTAGCCATGGTTTGCGACCCAAGGGCGGATACAGAGGGGGGCATACAACCAAGACTAGGTCGGCTCCAATTCGTCTTAAGCAGCAAAGGATTAAATTATGCAAACAAAGAAGGACAGCGCAAGCCGCCCTGGAAATTGGCTAACCAATCGAGCAATGAGCAACCAACTGGTTTTGATATAGTGGCGGCAATACTTGCGGTGCAAGTCGACCCGGACAATTCACATGACAATAAATCGACCAATGAGCTTTAGCATCCGTTATGGGCTAGTGCCGTCCCGATCACTTGGCTAGCAAGTAGAGTCGAGCACCTTATAATATCTGCTAAGAGGGGCGGGCTAAGCGACTAGAGAATAGTCGATTTGGAGCATCGAGCAAATGAGTGGATTGCTCAATACCAGAGGCCCAATTCCGGTACACAATGATAGCTCCATGACAATTAAATGACGATTATGGTCAACTTTAGATATCCAATATCTGACGATTTTGTAATCCCATTCCCATTGTTGATTTAATAAATTATTATGCTTACCAAGTAACTTAAATTTTACCATAATTGCTATATTTTTTTTTGTCCAAACGCAAAATATTGTATATCTAAAGTTGACCGTAATCGTAATTTAATTGTCATGGATCTGTCATTGTGTACCGGAATTGGGCCGCAGACCACTTGCATCATTGTTTAACATTATTCAACGAAGAATTAAACCAATTTACGACTATGGTGTCGTTTTAAAGCTGAAGAAGCATTTCTATGAAATCATGTTTTTCAGTTTGACTTTTGATGTAGAGTGACTTGTCCATGTCCATGCTTGCAGCATGAGTATATTTGGCTGCCGTTGGAGTTATTGTTTTCATTTCGTTCAATTCAATTCATCCTATGTCACATGGCAAAGTGGCACTTTTATACAGCTAATTATGGGATACACTTTAGACTTCTGGGGGGTCGGTTTAGGGTAATGTCAGCCTTACCGCACCTCTCCACTACAGCAGGAACCTTTTAGTTATGCCCTATGCCTGTAATTTTCTTCTTAAAAAGCACATCACAATACCAGACAAACCTTAAATCCAGTAGGAGACCACGTGACAAATTTGATCGTCTTCATGCTTTTGATTTGGTTGATAGATGTATTTATACTGTTGGCATCCACATCGCCTCTGAACAGCAATACACAAGACATGTAGTTGCCGTCTCTTGGGTCACATTTCACCATCTGACTGCTCGGTTCGAAGCAGGACATCATCATCTGTTGGGTTGTGTTATTCGCGTGCATAGCTCGGGAAGCAGGGAGGTAGGGAGCAAAAGTGACAAGCGGAAAATGTATCCTTGGATAGGGAATCAGGTTGGTCCTGAACTCTACCAACTGCACGTTCAGTGATCCTTCGAATCGGAGTGATGCCGTCATGCAAGATGTGACCTACAATGAAAATCATCATTAATTCGGATTATAACTGCAACAAACAATCACCAAATTAATGTTATCTAACCAAGCCTGAGACCGAAATTAAGAAAAAAATATATCTTTTCATAATCGGAGCTAGATTAATAATATATAATATATATATGTAGCTCGTTAATGTCCCCACCGAGGGGTAATATACTATCATATTTTTTTTAAAACAAAACAACAAAATTCAGTAATCCGGAACACACACCTTACCTAAGAGCGGAAATTAGGTCATTAATTCCTAAACAATTTCAACTCTTTGTTGTCTTGCCTTGTCTCTGATAAACGGAACTCTTTGGGTTTCATTTACAAATTCACGACAACGCAAGCGACGCTAAGACGCGCCAAGCCTTTTCGGCGGAAGTCGTAAAATATTTTAATTTTATTACTTAATTTAATATTTTAATTTTAATAAATAATATATGTACATTGGCAATAACAACCGTTTTTGGATAAAGTAGGAATATAACAAACACGTTAAAGAGGCAAATGTAATAGTTACCTGAGCAATAAGCCTGTTCAAATTAGTATACGTTGGTCTAGGCACATCCAGCATTCTCGCCAAAATATCATATAAAGCTTCATTATCAAATATAAAGCAAACATCCTCTGTATCCATACAGGCATGCGTAGTCAGCACAGCGTTATAGGGCTCCACTATTATTGGCGATATCTTGGGCGACGGGTATATGGCGAATTCTATCTTTGTCAACTTCCCATAATCCTTGCCAAGACACTCGAGCAGTAAAGCGGTAAACCCAGACCCTGTGCCTCCACCGAACGATCTGATAATGATAAACCCTTGAAGATTGTTGCAATTTTCAGCGACTGCCCTTATCCGGTTGAGCGCCACGTCTATCATTTCTCGCCCAACTCCGAAGTACCCTCGAGCAAAGTTACTGGCCGCATCTTCTTTTCCAGTTAGAAGAGTGTTCGGATTAAAAAGTTGTCTATATGCCCCGGTTCGTATCTCATCTGCATGAAGACACAAAAATATTGCCTAAATAGTTGAGGAATTATTTATTTTCCGCTTGACAATTCCCGGTTTTAGTCGCTGATACTATATAAACCTTCTCACAACTCAACACATGAACAAGAAAAATGGTCAGATTTAAACTATGGTATACCTGGCGCCATGAGTTATGAGCGGTGGCCTTGAATGCGCAATAGTCACTTTTCAATACCTGTACATATGCGCAGTAGTTCCCGCCAACTCACCGAGCGCTCTTAATTCGTGGCGCGAGGAAGGTACCTTTAAAAGAGATGATATTTGTCAGGTTTTGACACAGAGTAAGTAAGTAAATCAAAGAGTTTCATTCATCCGTGGGTTTTGACTTTGAGTTTTTGATAATTTAGTCATTTAATTTGTTATAAGTCAAATATGTGGCGGATCTGATAGCACCAGTTTTGAGCAGTATTATTAACCTATCAATCCAGCAAGGCTTATTCCCAGAAAAGCTCAAAACCTCAGTCATACGACCTCTGTTTAAGAAGAAAGATCGAGAAGACATGAGTTGCTATAGACCGGTTGCGCTGATCCCCATCCTATCAAAAGTTTTTGAAAAAGTATTTAACAATGCTCTTTATCAATACTTCGAGAAAAAAGGGCTATTTGTGGAAGAACAGAAGGGGTTTAGAAAGGGAAGAACGATAGACCTAGCTATATATGATTTTTTGGTACAGGTGATAACACATGTGGATAAAAAGATCCCTGTGTCCGCGTTATACATGGATATGACTAAAGCATTCGACTTTGTTGACCACGCCATACTGGTAAATAAACTTTATGCTTATGGTGTTCGGGGTAATGTGCTAGAACTTGTAAAAAGCTATTTGAGCAAAAGAGTACAGTTAACTCAGATCTCCAGAATCAACCCTAAAACGAAAACAGAAATTCAGTACTTGTCAGACCCGAGAATTGTACAATATGGAGTGCCGCAGGGTAGCGTGTTAGGACCATTATTGATCCTTATTCATGTCAATGTCATCCTGCATCGGTATCTCATCCAATGGTATTGTTTGCAGATGACAGTACCATGACTGCTGAGTGTCAAGACAAAAACACATATGAATCAGACATTAATAATTCTCTAAAAAACATTGTTGGATGGCTAGAACGTAATCACCTTTTGATTACTCTTGACAAAACAAACATTATGACATTTAAAAATAATTACAATCAATCGACGAATAATAATCTTGACATACACTATAATAATAAGATAATCGACACAGAAAATATGACAAAAATTTTAGGACTTTACATTGATTCACACTTGACATGGAAACCACAAATAGATCATATATGTAAAAAGTTAAGTCAGTTTTCTTATGCACTCTACATCCTTTCAAAAGTAACTGGACAATCGGCTTTACTAACAGTCTACCATGCCTTCGTCGCCTCAACTTTAAGATATGGGATTATATTCTGGGGGAACTCTACCGACAAAAATAAGGCGCTAAAAGCACAGAAACGGTGCATAAGGTCAATCTGTAAACTAAAGCCAACAGATAGCTGCATTCCTCATTGTAAAAGATTAAAATTATTAACGTTGCCATCATTATATATATATGAGACTGCTCTATTTGTAAAGACAAACTGGCATTTATTTAAGAAAATGAATAGTAAAAGAGAGGTCAAATTAAGTGCTCCTTTACGCTCCACTGCGTTTTATGATAAGAGTATTTTAGGTATGGCGCCAAGGCTCTATAATAAGTTACCGAAATCAATTAGGGATGCTAACCAACTGCACTCATACAAGGCTTTACTAAGAAATTTCCTGGTCGAAAAGGCTTACTATAGTGTGCAGGAGTTCTTAGATGATAAATTGACAATACATTAAAATAAATTAATATTGAATAATGATTGCGACATGTACTAATATTAACTATAATAATTCATTTGTTACATAACTATATTGTACTAAAATAATAATTGTTAATAAAATGTAAATTTTGCTAATTTATTTAATTACATATGTGATACAAAATTTGTATGTCTACATGGCAGAATATAGAGAAACTCTATGTGACATTCTCTGTAAGAACTGATGTAAACCTATATTCATGCAAATAAATAATACTTTACTTTACTTTACTTTACTTTACTTTACTTTACTTTACTTTACTTTACAACAAAGTAGTTTTTTTTATATTTGGCGTTTTAATTTTTTATAGAGGAAATTATGAATATATTACCATGGAGGCAACAACGAGCAATCCTGTTGCCAGTAATATTAATGGGTACAAAGCTTGCACAATCTCGCGAAATCGTTAACAATGTATGTAAATACTTTTGTAGCAAAGCCAATGCAATTAAATGTTATGAAAATAATTATTGTCGAAAAGTACTTCAAAGAGTTAGTGCGGACGGACGGAAATATCTGAAAAGAGCGTATTATAAAGGAAAATGACCCAATTGCCATAAGAAAAATACCAAAACTGGAATAAAGCCAAACATGTAACATCGGTTGAAACTGGATGATTTAGATTATTTTGTAATGTGGCGGACGATATACGATTATCACAAGAGTTTAAATAACTACCTACTCTCAAGTCATTACATCACAGACAAGACTAATAGAAGACATCGGATTGAAAGAGTCACTTGCAAATCTTCGAAATATTATTCGAGATATGGGATTTAGAAAAACAGAGTATAAACGAAAAATATTAATAGAAAAAAATTACGTGCGTTTAAAATCCGGAAATTAACAGCTGCTGATATAGATATTGTTTATACAAACAGATCAATTATATATTCACACTAAACACACTAAAAATAAAAGTTTAAAACAACCCATTTCCAAAGATCAACAATTTATAATTATACAGTGTGAATCTTCATAAAGTGCACATCTGCGTTGAAGAACTTCGAAATTCATCGACAAAAAATAATAAAAATAAATCTCATTCCTCCAATTTTCTATAGCCATTTTAATATTGAAATGCGCTATCTGGGTACCAACTGCAAAACAAAATTATAACTTCGGAATAGAAGGGTTTTTAGTATGTAGTGAAATTACTGATTCCTGATGATGAAAAACACGTAATGCTGCCAGTAATAAAAAGTTGCAGAAAAAGTAGTAACTTTAAACTAAAATTACGCCTTGTTTATGAAATAATAGTGAATTTTTCGAGAGTTTTTTAGTAATTACAGATTTCCAAAAAATTCGGTTCCCCAAATGGAATAATTTTATACCAGAATATTATTTTTTATTTTATTAGCTTTCAGACGACACCAAAATTGTGTTTCTAGATAATACACTTTTTTAAACATCATTACGTGATACCATAAATGTAGCCCACATTAATGATCCAACTGAGAGGCCCAGGCCTTTTATGGATATGAGTAAGATTGAGCCATACCTCATCAAGCTGGCTTAGTGCGGGTGGATGGGCAAAGATAATAAAGAATTATACATTGGGTATACTGGCTATAAATAATACTTGATTATTAATTTAATTCAACTAACAGAAATACTTACAGTGAAATTAAGTTTCTTTATTACAACATCATCATCAACCCTTGTCATACCACTGCTGGGCATAGGCTTCTCTCAAAGCACGCCATTCGCTACGGTCACCCGCCAGTCTCGTCCACTGCTTTCCAGCCACCTTAACAATGTCATCTGACCATCGGGCTGGTGGTCTGCCCGCTGTTCTCTGTCCTGTTCGCGGCCGCCACTCTGTGGCTGCCTTGGTCTACCCTTCCGTCCTGCCTTCTAACCAAGTGTCCCGCCCATTGCCACTTTAGCCCTGTGAAGCGCGTACCCACGTCTGTGACGTCTTTGGTAAGTCTGCGGATTGAACGCGGTCAACGAGGCTGATGTCAACAACAACAAGCCTTTTGTACGACTCTAATTTTGTGCTTATTGGCTTTTGAGAGCGTCCATGTTTCAGCACCATAAGTGAGGATTGGCAGGACACATTGGTTGAATACTTTGCTCTTCAGGAATTGCGAGATTTGTGATTTCAGGACGTCTCCTAATTTCCCGAAGCCAGCCCCTCCTAGCTGGATCCGTCTAGTGATCTCCTCAGCCTGAGCACTTTGGCCAAAGGATAAGTTATGTCCAAGATATGTGTATCGATCTACTGCCTCTATAGGGCAGTTACCTACGATAACAATAGGAACGTGCTCCGGATCGCTACATATGATCTTTGTCTTGGACATATTAATTCTAAGGCCAACCTTCAGGGATGCTTCATGAAGTTGTTCGAGCATGCTTTGGAGATCTTCGACTTCTTGAGCTAGGAGGATCAGATCGTCGGCGTAACAACATTATTACAACAAATACAGATAAATGCATCAGTTTTTCGAAGCACACACACTCTTGTATTTAAAAGCACAGGCTGAGCCAAACATAATTTTCACCATTGTAAACGTTTTTTTAATTGAGGTTGTAGAACAAATACGCACATACTTTCTTGTATTTTTTTTGTTTTTCAAATAACTTGTCTCCGAACAATAGAGAAAAGTTTAGTCAGTGGCCCTGATAGTTTCTTACTTCTGCTCAAGTTTTTTGGATATGCCCCGTTTGACTGATTTTTTTCCCGCTAAAATAGCCGACATCAATTATTATTATGGTATGTCACGTGGAAGGTCGAGAGGCACAAGCATCGTATATATCGCTGCCTTCTCCGACCGACACCGACCATCCGCGCGGAACTTTAAAGAAGTTCATAGACTCTCCTTGAATGGACTTGGCTTAAATCGTGATCGTCGAGAGCCACGAGTTATAATCGACGTGTCTGTGGATGAAGCAATCTTAAGGAGTTTATATGCGGATCCAGCATCAAGACGTTTAGCTGCACAACATGGCGTCAGAGGACTCTCTATCGAATTTTGAAGCAGGGAGTGATCACCCATACCACTATCAACGAGTGCAACATCTCCACGAAGATGTGGACAACGTGCCGAGATGCGTGATGTTGGCGTGGGTTCGAAGGCGGACCTCTGCCGACCCCGAATCTTTCAAGAACATTTTGTGGATGGACGAGACAACATTAAACAGAGATGCATCATAAACTGCCGAAAACAAGCACAAGTGGAGCTGTAAAGGGCAATATCCAAAGTTGACAAAATACTCCTCATTCCAAGTGAGGTTTTCTATTAACATATGAATATATAGGGCTCATAGACAACATGCTGATTGGTCCTGTAATATTACCAAGTGTTTTGAGGGGCCAACGTTGTCTGGTGCTTTTGCAGGACGAGTTACGTATATAGTTTGAAGAGGTACCAATCGGTGTAAGACAAGATACGTACCTACAAATGGACGGCTGCCCAGCCCTTAACTGCACGCCTGTGAGGACATATTTGAATGAAAAATTCCCAAATCACTGGATTGGTCGGAAATGGATGGATGGCCTCCTCGTTCGCCAGATATGACACCACTAGATTATTTTTTATGGAGCACGATCAAACAAAAGATATATAATGCCCCCATCAATAAGGAGGCAGATCTTCTAGATCGGTTTCTAAGTTGCGCTAACGCCATCCGAAACGACCCAGACTTGATTAGAAGAGCTATGCAGCAAATTGTGTTCCGCTCAGTATTGTGTCTTAAACAACAAAGGAGACACTTCAAAAACCTTCCATTTCCTTGTATTTATGTTATAAATAAATTATAAAATGATGAGGTATAATTATTTTATTTGTTTCATTATCTTCGCCCATTCACCCGCACTGAGCCAGTTTGATGAGGTATGACTCAATATTACGTATAACATAACATAAGGGTCCCCGCATACGGGCCACCGGCCACAGCCACAAAACGCCGCTTCCGGCATATTTCCTGTAGTTTTCATACATTATATGGACTAGTACTCCTGAGGTACTTTTATTTAAAGGAACCGTTTGGACGAAAGCTTGTTTGGATACCTAAAGTATTGATACCGGGTACCGAAATGCTACTTAAACGGTCAGGATACCTTTAAAAAGACCCGGTCAAGACCGTTTTTAAAGGTAGCTTTTCAGTCCCTGCTAGCCGCACTCGATTTAAAAAAAATACTCAAAACTCAAAACTTTTATTGCAAATAGGCAAAAATAATACTCTTTTACAAGTCAAACACTTACATGGATAAAAAAAAAAACTAATATGATCAATTATACGGATCAACAACAGGAAATACGCCCGTCAGAGAAGATAGCACCAAGAAACTCTATGGGGATTTCAGTTTTAAAATTTTCGTGTATTTTTTTTGTATTACATAATGTAATATACAAATAAAATGACAATATTATTAAATTTTATATTAATATTATAACATCGTATCTAAAAGCGCCAAAAAGCGTACCAGAACCTACTCCTAATTTATTTTAAATAAACTACAGTTCTTTGTTTGCTTTATTAGAATTTGCTACGAAAGGGTCCTTCAATGGCATCATACACACACACAAACACATCCCTAAACAGATTCCCATCCCCATATAAACTATGTTCCCGGTACTTATAAATTACCCCCCTTTTTCTCTTTAAACTTAAACTTAATACAGTTTACTACCATATGTTTAGCCTTAAAAATAAAAGCCGTTAATTGGCCTATGTCTAGTTTAAGTTCTTTGTTAATATTATTTTAATATTTAATATTTAATAATCTTCGTTAATATTACATAAATAAATAAAAATAAAATAAATAAAAATAAAATACACAGCCCGCTGTTCTTTCACGGGCCGGAGACTGACGCGCGTGATGTAGAGGTCGAGGCTGAGGCTGCGGAGACTTGACGACTATGGCTGGGACGGTAGGTGCCTTCAGGGCACGCGGTGTGATGACAGGGGTGTGTGACACCAGAGCCGTCGTCCGCAACGCGGGGGCGAGGGCAGGGGGTGACCCCGCCGACTGCACGTCATCGTCAGCCTGAGGTACGGAGGGCGCGGGGCAGGACGCACATGATACACCAGCACCGCGCCCACCGCGACGTCCTCCACGCCGCCGTGTTCACGCAGGATGAGAAAGAATAGTGGGCGTGACAGCTGGAGCAGCCGCGGCAGGTATGGCAGATGAAGCAGGCACCGCAGGTATGGCGATATCTGGCCCAGGTAGAGCAAGCGTGGCAGGCATGCCAGGCACGATATTTTTCATGTCCAAAGCCAAAGCTACCTCGTTGTCGTCCAGCAGTGAGCATAGCAGTCCTGTCTTTTGCTGCTGCAGTTGGATCCGCTCCGATGCTGCTGCGGATAGTTCTTCGAGGTCCCTTTGACTCACTTCATATCTGATGATAGAGTCTGCGAGTTGAGTCAGTAGTTGGTCAATATAGCCTTCACCTCTTCCTCAAGTTTGGTTGTCAGCTCCTTGACTTGAGCTTGAGCACGCTGCTAATCTGCTGTCAAGTGCTCAATTTAGTCCCAAAGGCCCTCACATTGTGTGATTAAAATTACTCTCTTAATTTTATTTGGAGCTGTTTTTTTCAACAATCTTGAATTTTGTCTTGTTTTCTAAATAAATTTGTTAAGTTTAAAGTATTTCTTAATTTTGATTTTGTTACCGCTTGAAGTTATTGTATGCATTTTTTCCACGTCGAGCTCATGATGGAGGGAAATATTGTGGACGATTTCAATACTTGCTTTTTGCAAGTATAAGTCTGCTATTTGGTTGTTCGCTTCATGTAGTTGTTGATCCAGAAACCTGCATCGTTCCCGGGCAGAATAAAGGTTTCGAAAGACTTTTTGAGTAGTTCCAGCCGGTCTATCTCTGCTTGTGATACTTCACACGTTGCTATTAGATTAGTCACACTCTCAATCAGCAGCTCATCTTGTAAGCGTCTCAACTCAAAGTTTGTCTCATCTCTTTCTGCTAGGTTTTGTTGAAGCTTGGTCATCTGTAGCTCGTGCGATTCCCCACCTTAAGGCTGTGATGGAGCGCATAAAAAAGTAGCTGCCACCGGCCACAAGTGCCTGAGGCGCGTTTAACTTTATTTGTGGCCACTTCTAGCTTCTCGTGGCGGCGTTTGTGGCTGTGGCCGGAAGCCCGTGTTTGGCGATACTTAGCCTTACACCTTTTCCCCTTCGGGGTGGTAGAGACACAATGGGCCCACTTTTAGCCTGTTATGCAACACTCCATTTTCCGTGACAGTGGGCTAGCTCATCGTCGCAGCCACGTCGCAGCTATGGAGTAACAATCAATCAATCTTACGCATATCCATGTGCCTCTTAGTGGGGACATTCATGTGGGCCACATTTATTTATTTACTACCTTATGTTATGACTTCACGGTATATCACTAATCTCTAGGCCTTATGATTAAGCTTAGCTCCGAAAAGTAGAATTAGGTTTATTATTTAGAAACACAATTTTGGTGTCGCCTGAAAGGTAAGAAAATTAAGAATAATATTCTTTAATAAAATAATTCCATTTTGGGAACCCAATTTTGTGGAAATCTGCCATTAATAAAGAAATCTCGGAATGATCACTATTATTTCTTAAACAAAACGTAATTTTAGCTTACAGTTACCACTTTTCCTGCATTTTTTGTTACTGGCAGCACAGCGTGTCTATCATCATCACGACTCAGTCAATTTTACTATGAAAAACCCATCACATCAATTCCGAAGTTATATTTTTTTTTGCAGTTGGTACCTAGATAGCGCATTTCAATATTAAAATCGCTATAAAAATGGGATTGGGGAGTATTTTTTTGTCGATAAATTTCGATGTTCTTCAACCCAGATCGTTATGTGCACTTTATGAAGGATCGCACTGTATACGCCGCGGAAAGGGATTCGCGCCAGGAAAGGAGCTCTTTTACCAGATCAGTCCGCGGACTCTGACGGAGATTATCAAAAGGAACTCTCAGGAAAACTCAGAGAAATATGAAAAGTTGTTGCAAAAACAACCGATATACCTCGCGCCACGAATTAAGAGTGCTGGGCGACGTTGGCGGGAATTACTGCGCATATGTACAGGTATTGAAAAGTGACTACTGCGTATTCAAGGCCACCGCTCATAACGTTTGGCGCGACGTATACCTCCATTAGGTATATTAATACCGCATAACAGCGTCGCTGAAATTGATAACGCGTCTTTGCGAGAGTGCGTGACAAATCTATGTAATTTACTCTACAAAATTTGAAACGTTACATTACTTTTTTTCTACTTTATGGTAAGTAGGCAGTACCTACTGTGATTATTATGCAGTTATGTATTTTTTTTTCGATCTGTTGTGCCAATAAAAGCCGAGAAGTGTCGTGCGGCATAGAAATAATAATTAAAGAAGGAAAGGGTTTACCGATGGGTGTAGGTTCCAAATCAATCATAACCACTCTAGGAACTAGTCTCCCAGCTCCTGTAGAACTGAAGAAAACATTGGAACTGCTGTCATCCTGAAAGGCCAACTGGCCATCAACCCTAACCCCATGTTCAAGGCAGTAGAGCTCCCAGCATGCGTTTGCTACCTGAACACCAGCCTGTCCTATGTGAATGTGAATGACTTCTTTCTAAAACAGGACAATTAGAGTAGCTAGGTATCTTTCAAATAACATGGCGATGAATTGAGAAGAATTCCTGGTTAACTTCGGGCGGCATTCATGTTCAACGATGTTGACTAGATAAACTATGCTGAAGAAAAAGAAGAATGGTCAACTTACGGAAGGCATATCTACTGAAAATGCAGTTGGTTAAAACTGACGATTTTGAATGATTTGGCCGAAAAGGGATCTCAGGTCATTATTCCATTGGTTTTTACTACATAATTAATTAATTTAATTTTGTTTATTTGTTATGTTTACAAACACTGACGAAGTTGACGGTTGATGTGAGAATACTTTTTTGAATGAAACCGTCATAGTTCTATTTGGTTATGGAAAAAAATCGCGATTTGACTCCTACACTAAGGGTTCCGTCCATATCAAGATCGAGACACTTAATATTATTAATATAATAAATATTAATATTTTTATTGTTGTGCACATAGTTCTACCTTCAGTTTCTTTTTTTCCTCTCCATATTAGGTTTGCTGGAAGAAATCTCTCGTTAGAGATAAGTTCGCCTTTGTACATGTTCTTTCCTTTATATTTGTTTTGTGTTATATTATGTGCAATAAAGTATTAAAAACAAGTATTACAAGACAAAAACGTTGGGAGTGGCGAAAAAACACGTTTCTTGTATGGGCAATTGGGGACTCCCTTTATAATAGAAGCTTTGTAAGTATTTTTAATTGTATTACTTGAAAATATATGCCCTAGTAAAACGGACAGTGCGATGTACCTATGTGGGTGCGACGTACCTATATGAACGCATAGAATGAGTGTCAACCACAATATGTGTCTACCCACCTACGGATACGGCGGCGCGCGCCCGCCGCTGGCACTTTTATCTCTATGGCTCCTCTACACAATGGCCCATGATGGGCGATTAAACAAGTGGCCACCATTGCTCTCTAGACAATGGTGACTGTTTGTTCATTTAATCACTGTGCTACTTTTAGATTCAAATTTGTTCTTCAAAGGTCTAAAAAAACTAAGTCTGAATTAGCAAATACACAAGATTTATTAGAATGATTATTAAGTGTTTTATTTGAATACATTTTAAAATAATTAAATTATTGTTTAATTTTGCAGTTATTATCGATTAATAGTGAATGTTTAATATTTATGCTTCGGAACGCACCGGTTTTTTGTTGCGCGGATCGACCGCGAGTGATCGGTACATCACTAGCTAGCTGTCACTTGTATAGGAAAAAAGAATGACTAGCTAGCTGTCACTTTTGCACATGGTAATTTGTCGGCCACAGGTATCGGGGCCTGGTCGGAATGTTAATTGTAATAATCACGGAACAATCGTCGGGAAATAAGTAGATTTCACGTCATCGGAGTGAGTGCTTCGTGCTGTGAAAGGTTGAAGTGGTTCGGTCACCAATTCGTCGCGTTCGGATAGCGACCCATGTAATCGGCAGCATCACGACAGCAGCGGGCTGCGATGAGAGTAAGATTCGACTCCCATCACCCCCAACCCTTGTGTTCCTCATCCCGTACTCCCGCCTCGAATTGAGCTCTCGAATGCCGGTCCACGGCGTCAAGGTCAGTACTGCTTTGTGACATTCCACTGAAAAACAACCCCGCCAAAGATCCCGCCCTTTCGGTTGAGGCGTGGATTTAACAGTGAAAATCTGGGAATTTTCGCCAAAAACAATAATTCATCGACAAAAAATAAACGGAAAGACTTCTTCATAGGCATATTTGGCTAAATGGTTAAAATGGTCCAAACCAGCTTCTCTTTAAGTCTTTGCTTCGATATATTTGCACAGAAGGCTTATTGGTAATAAAAACTTGCGACTGATTGATGGGCAATTGTGTGGACACGCGCATGATCATCGGCACGCATTACTTTGATGTACAGGCGTTGATGATCACTCACAGACTCTCTCTACTCATTCTCTCTTCACAATCGTGCGTAGGCCGGCGCACAGGTGTACTCGCCCATCATGGGCCATTGTGTAGAGGAGCCTTTATGTACGGAACCCTAAAAATAAATTAATACCCCAAGCAATACCTAACGTTCAAAATCACGGGCCATTTTTTATGATTGGTTGATCATACTCACAGTTACAGATGCAGCTAAATCATTATGCCGCGTCCGGATGCTTGCCACTTGCCGCAAGCTCCGAGCCACTACAAACGTTTGCGTTGATTTGGGTAAGCAACCGTAGCCAATCTCGATCAACACGCTGGCGAGTGCTTCGGTTTGATGTCAGCGACCAAGCATGGCGGACATCGAAGTTATTGCGTCGGCCATAACATTTGGCCTGAGTTATTTTTATTATAGAAAAGTACTTTTTTAAAATGATTTCTGAAAGTGGTCATAATAATTTCTTTGTTGGTTCGCAGTTCCTGCACAAGCATCGGCCACATTGATTTTATCCTTGTAATCATTATTATGAATTGGAAATAAATCCACTTATGGTGATACGAGAAAATATATAGAAAAGGAATTCTTATGTAAACGAAAGTAACAGCGTTAATAACTTCCACATAAGAAAGAGAAGTGAGCGCAAACTAAAATAACGTGGCGCCAAACCACATACAAATAGTTTTAAACTAAACAATGCTCTTTTGTCAAAAATATTTTCAAGGAGAGTTTACAGAGTCAGCGTCATTTTTTTATTGAATATAAATAAATAAATTATCTTATTCAACGTCAAAATTATACTTACTTATAACTACAAGTCATTTTTTTTTATACAAAAAAAAGACTACACCGTTTCGGAAGGTGGGCCTCGGGGTTAAGAAGAAACGGCAAGAAACTCCCCCATACCTTTTTTTTTTTAAAGTGACTTTACAACAGGTACTGATTTCGGTCTAAGGAAATTCGCCGGCGAGTGATAGACTTGATCCATCGCCCCTCGTCGAATTTCTGTGCGCTGAGATGGTATGGACCATGGAGTTTTGTCATCTAAGTATTCCTTAATACTCTATTAGGACTTTCTTATCAGCTCATTTTTTAACATAGTTTTTGAACCTCTTTTCAGGAAGGATCAATGATTCCTGTGGTAGTTTATTGTAGAAGCGAATACAGTGCTCCATGAATGATGTGCCTACTTTACTTAGTCTAAATAATGGTAGTGCTAACCTATTTTATTTCTAGTGTTAATTGTATGGCTATCACCTACAATTTTAAATAAAGCTATGTTTTTCTTACATGCATGATATTCTCGTATATATATTGACAGGTAACCGTAAGTATATTAATTTCTTTGATTTTTTCTCTTAATGATTCTCTAGCATCTAATTGATATATCGCCCTGATCGCCCTTTTTTGTAAGAAAAATATCGTATTTATATCTGGTGCTCTTCCCCAGAGCAATATTCCATAAGACATAATACTGTGAAAATAACTAAAGTAAACCAATCTGGCAGTTTCAACATCTGTAAGATATCTGATGTGTTTGACCGCAAAAGCGGCTGAGCTAAGTCTTCGTGCGAGATTAGTTATGTGAGGACCCCATTGAAGTTTCGAATCTATAGTGATTCCGAGAAAGATTGTGTCTTCAACGAGGTCCAATCTTTCAGATCCTATTCTAACACTGCTTTCAACCTGTCGTACATTAGGCAAACAAAATTTGATACATTTAGTCTTCATTGAGTTTAATAACAGATTGTTTACATTAAACCAACTTAACACATGAGAGAGTGTACTATTTGCGTCGTCTAGAATTTTTTCTTGTCTTTTCACCTTGAAAATAATAGATGTGTCATCAGCAAATAGAACAATCTGAGTCATTTTTTCCACCATATAAGGCAGGTCATTCATGTACACTAAGAAAAGGAACGGACCTAAGATAGAACCCTGTGGTACACCAATATTCATATGGGTTCCAGTGGACTTGCATCTGTCTATATCTACTTTTAGTAATCTTTCCATTAAATAAGATTCCATTAATTTTAACGCATTATCTTTGATACCATAGTGTTGAAGTTTGAGCAAAAGAGTTTGATGGTCCACACAGTCAAAGGCCTTGGAAAGATCACAGAAAATACCAACCGCATCCTGTGATTCTTCCCACGCACTATAAATGTGTTCTACTAGCGCTACTCCGGCGTCTGTTGTTGATCTGCCTTTAGTGAATCCGAACTGTTTTTTGTGGAGTAGCCCAGATGCAATGAAGTGAGAGAGTAGTTGACTCAATATGACCTTTTCAAACACCTTGCTCAACACTGGCAATACAGATACAGGTCTGAAGTTGGCAGGGTCTTGGCAGGGTCTTGTCTTACGAATACATACTATCCACATTTTGAATGTAATTCCGCAATGAAATTAGTTAGGATTTCAGAATTACAGGAAAAAATTAAACAATTTAGAGTTCTTTTCGTAATTAAATTGTATCGATAAAATTTCATACAGTCGCGTTTTCTTTCATTTACAATCTTAATTAAATACTCAATAAACGTTATACCGAAAATCAAATCTTTATAGTGGCTTTGTAGCAAAGTAATGGATGATGTGATGACTTTATAGTGGAGTAAATGGATCCGAAAATACCCCATTTTTTCCGTACCTATCACCTTAAATAGTACCCATCAAAATATCCCTTTGTGTTGTCACGAATCATTCCTAAAACTAATAAAATTTAAATTTAAGTTTGTTAGAACTAAACACCTTACAACGCCAGGAGAAATAGTAATAGCAATTTTCAATCAAATATGTATCTAATAGAGGTTTACGACCGTACTTTGGTGCACTACAACTACCTACATACACCTGATCGTGCCTGTAGGTATGCCTGTTCACATGCGAGGTGGCAAAGGCACAGTTAGCCAGAAACGGCTTGTGGAAGCTTGCCGAGCGTGCGGACGCGCCATTAGAGAACACAGCTGTCAAAATTGTTATCGGAGTTTAGACGTTTTCTATACACAGAAACACTTATTTATTTAATCAAAAGCTGCTGATTGGTCGTACCGCCCCTTAGTATTTTCTTACTGACAAATCACATTGTCTTTTTAATTAACCTTGACATTTCGTACTACAACAATACCGTAGAAAAAATCTTAAATCTGGAAGTTCTGATAACTAAGTACCTAAAATAGGTAAATGTTCTTGTTATCTTCTTACTATTAAGTAACGAAAGTGTTAAACCAGTTTTTCAGAAATACATATCTCAGTGGCTGTACTTACTACTTACTACGGCATAACTGCACCAGTTCAAAAGTAAAGTTAAGTATCATCTACTCTAGAGCCTATCAAATGAATTTCGCCGGCAAAGTGGTGATTGTGACCGGTGCTAGCTCTGGCATTGGTGCAGCGACCGCAGTGTATCTCTCGAAGCTCGGCGCAAGGTTGTCCCTCATCGGAAGAAACGTCGAAAACCTGCAGAAAGTAGGTAAAGAATGTGCTAAAACTTCTGAAATCTTATCTGTGCAGGCAGATCTAACCAAGGAATCTGATGTTGAATCGATTGTAAATAAAACCGTCGACCACTACGGCCAAATCGATGTTTTGGTCAACAATGCAGGTATTATTGAGACAGGTACCATTGAGACCACATCTCTAGCCCAGTATGATAAACTAATGAACACTAATGTTCGCTCAATGTACTATCTAACTATGCTGGCCGTCCCACACATCATAAAGACCAAGGGAAATATTGTCAATGTATCCAGTGTCAATGGAATCCGTTCTTTTCCTGGAGTGTTAGCCTACAATGTTTCAAAGGCAGCTGTAGACCAGTTCACCAGATGTGTGGCCTTGGAATTGGCGCCTAAAGGAGTTCGTGTGAACTGTGTGAACCCTGGAGTCATTTTGACTGAACTTCAAAAACGAGGAGGTTTGAATGACCAACAGTATGCAGCTTTCTTGGAGAGATCGAAGGAGACCCATGCTCTGGGCCGACCGGGCAAGCCTGATGAAGTAGCTGCCACTATTGCCTTCTTGGCCAGTGACTTGGCCAGCAACATTACGGGTGCCAGTTTGCCGGTTGATGGTGGCCGTCATGCCATGTGCCCACGTTGATATGATTAAATATTTTTTTGCAACATCTATTTTAAATTGGCTTTTAATGACCAAAGTAGTTGACAGTTTTAAGTGATGAATATGCTTTTGGGATTGTGCCTTATTTTCTTATTGTAAGTAAGTGTAAATGCATTTTGATGTTGTAAGTAACTCATTTATATATCTTTGTATTTTTTATACTGATGTACATAATCTGAATATCATATTATAACTGTTGTGATATTATGGCATTTTACTTCATAAAATAATATTAATTAGGAAGGGACAATTAAATTAAAAACTTTTTATATAATGAGGTAATTTATTTCCTTAGAATAAATTAAAATAATAATACTTATCCTAAAACTAATTAGTAATGGCCTGTTTCAAGAATTCCTTGTAAGCTCTAGTGACAGATTCATCTGTCACTTTAAATACAAAATGTATGATTTGATCTGTTCAATAGTGCTTATTGCTTCTTGGAATGATCCCTAAATATCACATTAAACCCAAAGTTCAATAAAAAAAGGTTATTCTATTATTATTATGTACTAAGGACTGGGAGCTCATTGAGTGTAGTTTAGAGAAGCACTCTTAATATATAAGGCTGTTTTATTCATTCTTAACTTTTAAATAATAGTCAATAAGTCCGAAATAACTGGAATATTTCACAAATTCTCCTATTTATCTTATTGTCCACCTAATCAGCTGTTTACACGCACATTAACAGGTGCGGGATAAGAGTCTCCCCAGTAGGAGAAGCAAGCCGCCCTCAGACCCGAGTGGAGGGTAAAACCAAACTCCGTGATTTTTAAATCCACCGGCGCGCCGAGCTCGACCCCGAGCGCGATGAGCTAAAAGCCCGACCACCTGCGCTCACTCAGATAACTATATTAATGGTGTGCTCACATGCCCGCAATGCGCTAGTATCTTCACAAGGAAGATTGGCTACACAAGCCACATGCGAGCACACCAGCGAGTTCAAAGCTCATGGAGCGGTCGCCGTGACCGAAATCGGTCGGACCTCTTAGATCAGTATAATCAAATGTTTATTTTGCAGATATCAGTTTTCTGATAACTGCAAAATAAACATTTTGCTACAATTAATACAATACATCATGGTTACAATCCTGTTATCAACAGCTATTTAAATTATCTTACTTAAGATATCACTTGTATTATTACTGACTGCAAAACAAAATGAACCTCGCACACGAATTCACTCAAACCTGTGTGGTATGTGTAACATCGGAAATTATTTCTTGTATCAGTAGCGTAGTTTATATTAACGGCCGAACTGTAACAGAATACGTATTTCGACAAAGGTAGGTATGTGAATTACAAAACGTAGGCAATGTAACACAGTCCATGAACATGCTCAAACTAACACAACAATCTACTAACAGGTACTTTCTGTGTTGCTGTAACAAGTTGGTGACCATTGGAATTTTTCAATGGATACTTATTATATTTAAGTCAATCAAGCTTAAGTTCCAAGAATTTCGTTGTTGTAAAACAGGTTGCAGTTCGGAATATGGTGAAAGATATCACTGTCTGAAATTGTTGGCTAAAATACATCAAGGACGGACTTTCTCAACCGTTAAATATACGAGTCTAAAAATATATGTTCATTTATTAACATTTCATACTTCATTCACACCTGTCAAGTCTCAAATTTCGTAAGTCAGTCGCAAAAAGTCGCAACAAAAAGTTGCCAATGCCCTTCTCCTAAGTGCAATCTATCTCAAACACTAATTCATCAAAATTGTTTCGGAGGTTCAGGCGCGAAATAGTCACAAGCACGCACACACTTTACAAGATAAGTCACATGTAGGTACATAATGTGGTGCCTTATATACATAAGTTATCTAAGGTAACAGTAGTTCAGCAGCTCGCACTGCCGCGAAGAGTTTTTTCACCTCAGTGACGTATGCCAGAATGATTTGATGGAAGGCGGGCGGCGCGATGTCCCGGATCATAGGCTCCCAGTTCTCGTTAATCACTGTGTGAATGGTACTGGCTGCAAATAAAAGCAATGGCGAATAAGTAAATATTTTTCGGTATATTGCCAGAGGCCAGAGGTGAGCCTCTCTCTCAGATTGTCATGATCAGGTCGCGTTATGAGGCTGCGAAATTGTAAGGGAAGTCCAAAAGGGCTAAATAGACAAGATTGCGACTAAACTGATTTCAGGAGAAGGTATTCACTGCTTATTTGAAATCGTGAAGCCACGATCACTCGATGCAGTAGGTAGATAATTAGATGTCAGTTAAGTTTGATGTGGTATGAATTTTATGAGCATTATGTATGAGCTTGTTAGTAGGTTATACAGTTTAATTCGTGTTAAATGTGTCATGAAATTAATTACAATTTTGACAATATTAGGCATGTATTACCGAAAAATACAGTGAAGATGATACGTTAAAAGCATGTAGACTAGTAAAGGCAAAGTATAATAAGCGAGAATCAATACAAAGACACAACAATATGATATAATAAAATACAACGAACTAACGACAAGAAGTAGGAAAAATGAAACGTTGGCAACTAATACAGCAGCAGATGAAACGCTAGCGGAAAAAATGAAAGTTGATGAAATGGTGGCGACAAATAAGAAAGTTTATGAAACGTTACCCAACAAATTTGATTAATTTGAGGCGACAAATAACGAAGTTAATGTGAGGCGACGAAACAATGAAAAAGAAAAATTTGAAATATGGTCAAACGCAGACGACAACATTAAATAGGTATGGAAGTTGATGAACCGTTGGCGCTGAAAGACCGAAAAAATAAAAAATGCTGAACAGATGAGATGATACAATCCAATAAGAGTGCCAACCATTCACGCTGTAAGTAGTTCACTGGCAGGTACTGCCTTGAAGAACTTGCCGACTTCCTCGACACATGTCTTGATGATCCCCGTGATGGCCGGGGGGGCAATCTCCTTCATGATGATTTCCCAGTTCATGTTCAAGAATTTACCCATTGGTTCGGCTGAAAAGGATAGGTGTGTGAGTTAACTATTACTGTGTTGCGTGTACCAATCAATGATTGGTGGGCATTCTGGGAGTTAATTAAAACATTTGGCAATTCAAAATGTATAGTTTTTTTTAAGTGGGTCAGTGAATTTTGGTCTGCAAACACAAAGTTAGTGTCCGTCCTTATCTTCAAGTTGTGATCTATACTATGCACCTATGCTTCAGCTTTGTCAGTTTACTTCACAAGAGTAAAGTATGTTACTTGTTGCTACTCACAGAGTTGCTTGTTCCCGTTGAACAGGTTGGTAAACTTGAACTGTGCTCGGTCCATTTTGTAGCTCTCCTTGTAGTTGGTCACTTCCCAATAGCCGTCCTTCGTGACGTAGTCGTACTTCACCACGATGTTGAGGTTTGCTGTGAGGAAACGGGATGGTTAGTAATAAATAAAAAAACGGTCAAGTGCGGGTCGGACACGCACACGAAGGGTTCCGTACCACCGTACAATAAAACTTAAGGACAAAAAAAACGTAAAACAAGTGTCCGCATTTGATTTCGATACCACCAGTACCTACAGATTGCAGATCCAAAGTCAAACAAATTTCGCCACTTTTGCATGGGGACCCCTTTAATGTATAAAATCTCCTGTAGTTCATTATCTGTAGCTGTAGCGACAGAAGTATACATTGTATGATAATGCCACCTCTCTACCCATTACGGTTCAAGAGATATCGGACGTGCTGTCGGACGGATGGACAGACGGTCAGACAGACAGACGCGCGGACAACCGAGACTTAGCAATAGGGTACCGTTGGACACCCTGCCGCTTCGGAACTCAGAAAATAATGCTTCTGCCACCATTTATAGGAAATGATTATATTGTTTTGAACATAATGCTTTTACACCTTTTTCCATACGAGGAGATTTGCACCCACATTAAGCTTAGCTACATCATTTTGACAAATGTTATTTTGTTAGAAATTCAAATTCGCAAACCATTAGAACACTTACTGATTTTGATCTTGGCCTGTCCTTTTCCCTTGATGGCGAGGATGAGGATCTGTCCGTCCATCTCATAGTTAGCCTTCAGAGTCACATTGGCCGTGAAGTCCAGAACTGCTTTACCCTTCGGGGGATCGATCCTGGAAGGAAACAATGTAATGCAATGCAATTATCTTTTGAAGAAACATAAACTGGACTTAAGCAAGTGTAACAGAAGTCTTGTACAGTTTTTTTTAGGTCTTGTGGATGATCCTGTATCATGCTAAGATAGTCCGACTCAATAAGAGACGTCTAGGCGTTCTATCTACAACAATACTAATAATTATAATCCTTAGCATTTTGTAACCAACATTCGACCTCCAAAAAATGTTCCAACTGCAGAACACCCACTCACTTGTAAGAATTCAGTTTGAACCCGCCGAGTCCTGTCACAACGGTGTCAAAAAAGGTCAGCTTCAGCGCGGGATTATCCACGTAGACTGTTCCAAGGTTCACGGGATCCAGGGAAGCGATGCCCAGCTCTGGTATACCACCAGCGAACTTGTGGCCGGCGGATTCGATGACCTTCTCGATGCACTGGTTGAGTTGGGGATCGGAGGCTGAACACGCCTTGATGAAGGAGGCTGGAAGAATTGAATGTCTTATTTATAAGAGATAAACTCGACTTTGTAGGAAGTATTTTACATGATAGGTACTCGTATAATATTTCTGTACCTGTTTTTGGCGGTGTACGTAAATAAATTACAAAGTTTCGGAATTAGTTCATACTTATAAAGTTCCCTGTTTGTATCGTCGTCGGCACAGTATTAGTAACCATTGTAAAAGGGGTAGGTCTATCAGGTTTCTGGGCCTGTGTCAGACTACTTGATACTTTTGACACCATATTTCTGTCACGTGACACTATGCTGATATCCCATTAGTGTAATAGTTTAAGTTGCGGTAGGTCAATGTCGACATCTCACAACTGCTTATCTATAATTTACTGAATCTGGGTGAAGCGTTGTCCATAGTCTATATACCGAACCTTTGCTTTACCTTGTGCTAAGACTTGTTCATACGACACTGCTATATTCAGGGAGAGGAGAAAGTGCTTTCCAAAGTTACCTACTCGCTTTGGTCACAAAGTGCAGATTCATGACAAGAGGGTTTTAACTACGCCGTTTATTTATCGACTGAAGCTTACAAGTACCTAGACATTTTGTTATCCCTCAAGAATTACTATTCGGCCAAAAACTCCGATGATATATGAAGAAGTTCACATAACCTTGAATAAGATCATCCGTGCATGCACGAACCTGTCATGTTACCTCATCGACCTCAAGCGCGTCACATTATTTATTGACAATCTTTACTTTATTGCCCAACTCTTGGAATGCTGGTTTTTAGGGTCCCGTATCCGACCCTGCTACTAATCCTCCGCTGTCCGTCCGTCCACCCCGGTCTGTCCGTCCGCTCGTCCGGCAGCGGGTCTCATGAACCGTAATAGGTAGAGAGTTGGAATATTTCACAGAATGTGTATTTCTATTGCCGCCAAAACAACAAGTAATGAACAACACGCGTAAAATAAGTGATATTTCGCCCTTTTTTCTTCTACGATGTAACGGAACTCTTCGTATGCGAGTCCAACTGGCACTTGACCGGTTTTTTTACGCTGCACGAAAAAAATCTGCTCATAAATATTTGACGATCATTTGTTTATTTTTTAGAGGCCTGTTAAACTTGAAATTTTAACGGATACCCAGTGTTATTGAGTCACATATTATGTCATCCACGAAGTCTCTCTTATGGTGAGGTGGAGGCACATTGCACCTACTATTAGTAAGGCAGTCGCATCAATTGATTGTTGTGCTACAATAAAGGCATCTGTACACCGCAGGCGGGACAGGAGCAGCTTGGTAGCGGGGCGGGTTTCAGATACAAGAAACGTTAAGAAACACCAAATTCGAAAGCCGGCCCGCGCTGTTGTGTCATTTTGGCGGCCATTTGACAACCGCTCTACCACCGCCCCACCCTCCCCCCCTGACTGTCCCGCCTGCGGTGCGCCGAAGCCTTGCAAGTTGCAATATTTGCATATTGCATCCAATGTACAGTATGCAATGGAATTAGCTGGCTTATACTAAATTAATATACGGCCCAGTTCATTCCTTTCCTTACTGTACCTACAGTCGCGTTTTCAAGTTACACCATTTCATATCGGGAGTGGGACTTGGTGGGACTTTTTCTATTTCCGTGCGATAAAGGAGGACTAAACCACAGAGCACTGAATGAAGACGCGCACGGTGATGTCTCGGTGCTACTACAATGGCATTGTCGTAGTGTAAATTGATCTTAGCCAGCGAAATCCATGCACTTATGTCAAATTAACTTGTAGTGTCGAGGAAAATTTGCACTTTCTGGCTCAACCAACCTAACCTAACCGAAATACTAACCGTGAGACTGTTTTGCCAAAGCGGCTCAGTATTTGATAACTAATGTTATTTGAGTTGCTAGGTAAATAATTTTCCAATACCACGGATGGACCAGATTGTATGGGCTGTCCCCGTCGCCAGCAGACATGGCAGAAGTACAATCTTATTATGACGACTTATAAACAGACTCGGCTTATATGAAAGACATCAGAGCGCGTGCGCGCTGTGCCCCACAACGATTTGACATTCGAAAGGTGCAGTTTTTTTCACGAAAAGCCCTTGAAGTCCGCATTCTTACGGCGGATGGCGTAAAAATCACCAGATAGTCAAGATCAACTGAGGTACGTATGAAAGCTGTTGGTGGGAGGGTAGGAACAAAGTAAGTGATATTTCCCCTTTTTTTTCTTCTACGATTTTACGGAACTCTTCGTATGCGAGTCCAACTGGCACTTGACCGGTTTTTTATGCTGCACGAAAAAAAAACTGCTCATAAATATTTGACGTTGATCTGAGCCGGCGAAATTCATTTGGCCAATTTGAGTCAGTGACTAAGGGCGAAATCCATGTACTTGTGTCAAATTAACTTGTAGTGTCGAAGAAATTTGGCAATTTCCAATAATTTTTGGCCACTTTGAGTCAGTGACAAGCTCAATCAGCCTAACCTAACCGAGAGACTGTTTTGCCAAAGTATTTAATAGCAAATCTTATTTGAGTTGCTAGGTAAGTACATAATTTTCCAATACCACGGCTGTCTCCGCCGCCAACAGACATGGCAGTGGTTTCAATATTATTATGACGTCCCGTAAACGGAGTTCGTCCACTAGGATTACAGAGACGGATCACATCAAACCAAGCAAAATATTCCGCTCGGATCCTGTAATCCGAGTGGAATACATTTTGAATCATATTTCTTCCGTTCGGATCACAAATAAGTCCCTACTTCATTACATTTATTTTCACACAAGACTCGGGTAATATAAAAGACATCAGAGCGTGCGCGCTGTGCCCCACAAAGATTTGACATTCGAAAGGTGCATTTTTTTTTACGAAAAGCCCTTGAAGTCCGCATACTTACGGCGGGTGGCGTAAAAATCACCAGATAGTCAAGATCAACTGAGGTATGTATGAAATCTGTTCGAGGGAGGCTACGATTTTCGCAAACGCGCTCATCTCCTAATATCATGAAGCTCGACTTTGGACTGGACTCGTTTACTTAATTAGTTGTCGATCACTCAAATTTTTGCAATCGGGACTGATCAATAACTATCGGTACCGGTACCAAACACCGACCATGCTAACCTTTTCACGCCTCTGACAATCGGATGGTATGATCGCCTCATTGCTAAGACCTCCTCAAACCGATTATTAACAGCAAGGACCGCTAATTGGAACTCACTTTCGTAATTTCCTATTAGAAACTTGGCTTCCGACAATGTTATTGCAAAATGTCCTTGTAGCTGCGGCGATGGGCCAGTCCCTAGTCACGCAAAATTGCACCTATATTAATGATTGTATCCATATTAATGACTAGTCGTGGGCGACACAGTGCCTCTATCACCCTGTTTGTAAAAAGGTAAAAGTAAAAAAGGCTTTAGTTAAGAATATGTTTTAGCGATCCTAATGGAACATTGCCGTCACGTCTATGTCCATACTAGGATAGGCATTTGACACCGGTATCAAACTGTGTTGTGTGACAAGTCAAATGAAAGGGAATTTTGCGAGATTTTATATATTTATTTTTTCATTGTTTAGAATTCATTAAAATGACCACCCCCTCTCCCCCCCCAACCTTATCTCCAAAAAACGGAGTTTTATAGTAGTTTATGTGACTGCTACATAATGGAGGGCATTAATACTCGAGAGTTTTAATGCCTAATTATGTACAGCTACATACACTAGTTTATCTACACACATATCATAAGCTCTCTTTGATGTGTTCAGGAACCGCATGTTTGACCGGCATTGTGGCTCTGCAGTTGTTTAGCTTGTTCTGTAGCACCAACTTCGGGCGTCGGCGTTCGAAATTTGAATGTCAGTACCAACTTCACAGACAAACTAGAGGCGGCATGCAAGCGGGCGTCGGCGTTCGAAAATTGAATATCATAATGTGTAGAAAAATTACATATTATGGTCATAATGTGTAATTTTTCAGATAAGAAATGAGTTTATCTACACACGTATCATAAACCCTCTATACTGCGTTCAAAAACCGCACGTTAGGATCAGCATTATGTTAAACTACTTGGTAAAAACTCGTTTCGTATCTGGAAAACTACACATTATGGTCATTATGTGTAGTTTTTCTACATATAATGACATTCAAATTTCGAACGCCGATGCCCACCCGCGTGCCGTCCCTAGTTTGTCTGTGAAGTTGGTACTGACATTCAAATTTCGAACGCCGACGCCCGCCTGCGGCACGTTGGTACTTCAGAACAAGCTAAACAATTGCAGAGCCACAATGCCGGTCAAACATGCGGTTCCTGAACACATCAAAGAGAGCTTATGATATGTGTGTAGATAAAGCAGTCACATAAACTACTATTTTACCAAGTAGTTTAACATTATGCTGATCGTAACGTGCGGTTTTTGTACGCAGTAAAGAGGGTTTATGATACGTGTGTAGATAAAAAAAATACGTATTACTTACATAAGTATCTATATTATAGGAAAATGTTGATAAATGTATGGATTAAAAATAGGAGGTGGAGGGGCACAATGAGAAAATAAAAATCAAACTGTGTTGACATGTCAAATGGCTTATTGCAAGCATCTCAATATTTTTTTTCATAATTTTGAAATAATTAGTTAAAAAACCGGTCAAGTGCGAGTCTTAATCGCGCACGAAGGGTTCCGTACCACCGTTCAATGGAAGCGATGGTTTGGAGTGAATAGTTTGGATTTTACACAGCAAAATATTGTTTACAAAGTTATTGGTGCGGTTACTTTCACACTCCATGTACGTAACCAGGTGCATCCATATGTTTTTATGTGGTATTGAAAGAATTGTTGTATGGGAGCCCCCTTAAATATTTCTTTTATCCTGTTTTTTAGTATTTGTTGTTATAGCGGCAACATAAATACATCATCTGTGAAAATTTCAACTGTCTAACTATCACGGTTCGTGAGATACAGCCTGGTGACAGGCGGACGGACGGACAGCGGAGTCTTAGTAATAGGGTCCCGTTTGGAACCCTTCGGGTACGGAACCCTAAAAAGTAATTTAAGAAAAAGACAAAGGCCATCCATCCCCAAACTGCCTTAAAAATAATACAGCAAAACTAAGAGACATGTATGGTTAGAATAGAGGGACGACAATTAAGGAAAAAACCGGCAAGTGCGAGTCTAACTCGCGCACGAAGGGTTCCGTATCACGGTACAATGGTAAGTATGGTGTGAGTGAATAGTTGGATTGTACATAGCAAAATGTCGTTTACAAAGTTATTGCTGCGGCTACTTTCACACTCCATGCACGTGATGAATGAATGAAATGAAATAATTGTTGTATGGGAGCCGACTTAAATATTTATTTTATTGTTTTTTAGTATTTGTTGTTATAGCGGCAATAGAAATACATCATCTGTGAAAATTTCATCTGTCTAACTATCACGGTTCATGAGATACAGCCTGTTGATAGACGGACGGACGGACGGACGGATGGACAGCCCGAGGCTTAGTAATAGGGTTCCGTTTGGCACCCTACGGGTACGGAACCCTAAAAACAGTTTTTTGTTCGGTGGTACGGAAAGGAACATTTCGCGCGCGAGTCCGGTTGGCCGGTTTTTTTTTTCAATTTACAACCGAAACTATTAGAGATTAGTTCATTTCCCACGAGTTCAAAAGGCTTATATTTACGAAACGAAAAGTTCACGGCACGAGTCGAAGTTAGGAATAGATTTTTCCGCCTAATAACCCAAAATCAAGCGGTGAAGGTGCTATTTTTAGCTCAGAAGTCGGAAAAGAAATAAACTACCACGTTTATCTAGTAACAAGAAACATAGAGTCACCTCTTTTCACATACGTGGTGGCAGAGGCGAAGCTGCGTCCACGTATAAACACTAAAGGAAATTGCGTAACTGGTGGTCAGCCCATCGCAATATTAATGCAACCGCAGTTCTGAAACGCTACTGATGATCTTTATTGCAATGGTTGTGAAAGGTCATTGTCAATGTTACCTCTTAACATTATAATTACAAGCTTACGTTGCGAATAATAATAATAATAATACCTTGGACACTATTGACACACATTGATCTAGCCCCAAACTAGGATTCCCTGTATCTTGGGTACTAGACAAGGATACACATACTTATATAGATAAATTTTGTACTTAAATAGATAAACAACCACGTCTAGGGTACAAACATCCGCTCTCATCAAACAAATATTTGCCCCCACCGGGACTCGAACCCGGGACCCTTGGCTTCGTAGGCAGGGCACTGCCTAGATCGGGTCGTCTAGATAGATAAATAATAATAAAATAGATATTAGGGTGCAAAGTAATGGTGTAGGAACTCTTATTTTAGGATATGGATCGTTGTGAACAAAAGTTGTTCATCATTTGTAAAAGAAAAAAAAAGTAGCCTGTGTTGCAGTGTACGAGTTTCTTGCGCCGCTTCTTCTCCGCTGCCCTAACACTTTCCCAAGCGGTAGTACTTTTTCTTGCATTATAAGATTCAAATGATGCTCAAAAAGTGTTCGGTCTATTTTGAATAAAAAGTTGAAGTTTGAAGTTTGTAGATTCGAGTGGCTGCAGCACAAATACGGCACCTACTTTTAGCCAGTAACTCAACACTCTGTTTGTCATCGTAATGTTGGTATCTGAAGTTAAGAGTATCGTTAGGCCCGCAGGTGGAATGCGAGTTAACACTAAACTCCAGTAAATATTGACGTTCCTTAGAAATTTTTATTGGAACGTTGCAAAGTTGACCCGAGAATGCTGAGTCGCATTTCATCTGCCCGACCTTACTTTATCCTACTCAGATACAGGGGAGACGTGTCGTATCGTGCTCGTTAGTTGTTAATTGCGTTTAGTGTATTATGATCCTTAAAATATAAAAAATGACGATTTTATATTAACCTATTGACTATAGAAAACGAATTAGGTATATAAAAAAAAACTCACGCAAAGCCCCCGCCCACACACCCGCACAGCAGCTCACGACCGCGAGTAAGCACAATTGCACACGCATTTTGGTGTAATATATTATGTGTAATAAAATAAATCAACGTAAAATGTGTAATCTCCCCGAAACTATCCCAAGAGGCGTCAAGTGTTCAACTGGTCCCGCGCAGCCGAGCACCGTTCGTTTTATACGTTGCGCAAACTTCGGCCACGGTGTTGATATACCACGATCACTGTTTTCTTCGACCGCTGTCAATTGGGCCAATGTTTGGTCAGCCACTAGCAATATTAGAAGGCCAAGATATGTTGGTTTTAACAGTGTATGTTAGACGTATTTGTTTACAAATTTTTTGGAGCTTTTCGACAGGTTTTTAGGGTTCGTACCCGAAGGGTGCCAAACGGGACCCTTTTACTAAGCCTCCGCTGTCCGTCTGTCCGTCCGACTGTCGCCGGGCTCTATCGGATCAACCGAAGTAGAGAGCTAAAATTTTCATAGAATGTGCGTTTCTGTTGCCGCAACAGCAACAAATAATTAAACATACCGATTTTCAAGAATCAAAAGAAGTACCCATAGAAGAAATAATTGGTATGGCCATTTTTTACCCATTTTGTTTTCTTTGTTTAGCGGTGAAAAATGGTCTATCCCGATCTTATCGGAAAAGATTTTTAATTGCAGTCATAGTTTTGTGCTTAGTTATTTGTCAATTATATGATTAATAATTGCTCATTCGAATTATATTATAATAAATAATGTTAAGTTTTTTTAACATATTTGATTTTATTTCTGTAAATAAGTTTCTCAATTTCTATCCACTTCGTAAAGACTGCCGTTTTACGTTTTTCCGTGTACTTACAATGGTATGGAACCCTTCGTGTGCGGGTGCGATGTCCTACTCGCACTTGACCGGTTTTATTTTCTTCAAATGTCAGTTGTAAACGATTCATTTGACAAGATTGTTAATTAGTATAATATATTTCCTTATTTATTTATTTACGTAGGTACTTCTATTCCAAATTCCAAATTCAAAATGTCTTTATTACTGTAGATATTTACATATACTTAGCAATCGTCATTTTTTTGCCATTTTTTGCCACTTCTCTACATTGGACCACCGTGGGAGAAGAAGGGCGTAGAAACTCCCACAAATTGATTTTTAGATCTCTTTTAAAAATTGCTTGTGCTTAACTAATACAAATTTTACTATATCATTATATCATAATTAATAAGTAGGAATAAATAATTACAAAACTATTAACAGCAAGGTCTGTGTTGAGCCAGATTAACCCCATACAGTCCCGTCATTTAAGTAATCTTGAACATTGTAATATCCCTTTTTCGACATAGTCGCTTTAACATGGTTTTTAAATTGCTCAAATGGCAATTTCAAGATCTCCAGAGGTATCTTGATATAGTAGAGAATGCATTGACCCTTGAAAGAATTGCTAACCTTCGCGAGTCTAAACCGGGGCGCAAGTAGTCTGTGATTATTTCTTAGGTTAATATTACAGCTATCGCTAAGTTTGGCAAATGTTGTAAGGTTCTTGCGTACATATATTATGTTTTCGAAAATAAACGCATCGTTGCGTTTGTGGGGCATGGGTGGATGGTTTGGGACGCCATGGCCTTCACTGCGTCAGGAGCGCTGGCAGGTTTTCTCCGCACCACGCAATTAATGACATTGTCCGTAGGGCTTTGGTTTCGGCCAACGTTCCCAGTGTGCTGGAGCCGCCTGGTCTGTGCCGTTCGGATGGGAAGTGTCCTGACGGACTGACATTGGTGCCATGGGAGCACAGAACATTTATTAAATGTTCTGTGCATGGGAGAGAGGGCGGTCTCTTTTGTGGGATGCAACTTGTGTCTGCACGTTCGCAGCCTCAGATGTGGTTTCCACAACTGCCACTGCAGGTGCTGCGGCTGAATCAGCCGCTAGGCTGAAGTATCAAAAATATGCCGCTCTAGCTAACAGCTACATTTTCGTGCCGCTTGCTGTCGAGACGACTGGAGTGTGGGGGATACAAGGCAGACAATTTGTGAAAGAGTTGGGCCGACGCCTCAGAGACAGAGGTTTTGACCACCGCTCCGGGGCATTTATCATGCAGAGGATTTCCTTGGCTGTGCAGCGGGGTAACGCTGCCAGTGTCTTGTGAACCTTTGGCAGGGAGATGTCCTGGGGCGGATTGTTTAGTTAGTTTTTGGCATATAGATATATTGTTTTATTGTTGATAGAATATTATTATTAATTTGTAATAGAGCATGACACTTGTATTTCTTTTTGAATGAAAATATATTGACTAGCTACAGTTAGTATGTCAATTTCTTTAAAAAGCTCTCTTAGGGAGTCTGTGCGTTTTATATAATAAATTGCTCGAATAGCTCTTTTCTGTAAAATAAAAATAGTTTGAATATCCGCTGCTTTCCCCCACAACAAGATACCATAGGACATGACACTATAAAAGTAACTAAAATATACTAGCCTAGATGTAGCCACATCCGTGTTTTGTCTGATGATCCTAACAGCGTAAGCCGCAGAACTTAATTTACCAGCCAATTTATCTATGTGGGGTCCCAACTGCAATTTGCTATCAATGGTTATTCCAAGAAACTTCGTCTCATTATTATTACAAGCTTTTATTTAGTTTCACCTGTCCCGTAGTCTGTCTGTCTGTCTGTCTGTAATCAAATCTTGCAAGTTAAAATTGATCCACTTTCCGGTTTCCGATTGAGTTGAAATTTTGCATGCATGTATAAATCGGATGACAATGCAATATTATTATGACATAGAGCTGATCTGATGATGGAGCTGGAAGGTGGCCATAGGAACTTAGTCATTAAACGACGCAACCTCATCGAGTTTGGGCTCGTTTAATTCGTCTTGATGAGTACTTTGACACTAGATGGTAACCAGGGTCTGATGATGGAGCTGGAAGGTGGCCCATAGGAACTCCATAATTAAACGACGCAACCCCATCGATTTTGGGCTCGTTTAATTTGTTTTGACAAGTAATTTGACACTAGATGGTAACCAGGGTCTGATGATGGAGCTGGAAGGTGGCCCATAGGAACTCCATAATTAAACGACGCAACCCCATCGAGTTTGGGCTCGTTTAATTTGTCTTGACGAGTACTTTGACACTAGATGGTAACCAAGGTCTGATGATGGAGCTGGAAGGTGGCCCATAGGAACTCCATAATTAAACGACGCAACCCCATCGAGTTTGGGCTTGTTTAATTTGTCTTGACGAGTAATTTGACACTAGATGGTAACCAGGGTCTGATGATGGAGCTGGAAGGAGGCCCATAGGAACTCCATAATTAAACGACGCAACCCCATCGAGTTTGGGCTTGTTTAATTTGTCTTGACGAGTAATTTGACACTAGATGGTAACCAGGGTCTGATGATGGAGCTGGAAGGTGGCCCATAGGAACTCCATAATTAAACCAAGCAACCCCATCGAGTTTGGGCTATTTTAATTTGTTTTGACGAGTACTTTGATACTAGATGTCCGAGCCGAGTTAAGTCTTTAGCAGGTCTTCAAATCGAAGAACTTGACTGCTCGAAGTTGACTTCGAAGAAACCTTGCAATGTTAATGCATTAAAAGAAATGGATAGAATGTTACAAATAAATAACTGGTGATTACATAACTAATTTAAACAATATTTTACCTTACTACAAATATGTAAAAAAATAAATACATATATAAATAAATAAAATACATAAACTTTAACTGCTTAAAGCAGCACATATTATGTGAACGTACTACGGGCTACATAACGGAAACACGTTACTACGTGCTACGAACTACGACGTAGTAAATTTCGATGATACCATCGAACCATGATTAAGAACTTTTAGCATCAACAATGTAACACGCTTTTATTTATAAAATTGGTACTGTGTTAAAAACGGGAAGATTTTGAAAGTGTGAAGGTTTTAATGTTAAAAATATATAATTATGTACGGTATGTAATTATTTTGTCGTAGATGAAGAAGCTTAACTATCGTTAAAGGTTACAATTAACTTATAAAGTGATATATTAGTTATTGGAGTTAATTTATTTTAAACTTTTTAGTTAATTTTTAATAAAAGCTTGTTTTTAAAAAAAGTATTTTTTCTTTATTTTCATTTACTAATTCTAACGTGCTCCTGTCTAACACCAAACTGGTATCAACTTGCCTGACATTTGGAAGTGAGAATTTGATACATTTGGTTTTACCAGCATTTAACAATAAATTATTAACTGTGAACCAATTCAAGGTTAAAGACAATACTCCATTAACATCATCAAAATCTCCTTTTTGTCTTTCAATTTTGAAGATCACTGAATTGTCATCAGCAAACCACACTATATCAGTCAATTTCTCTACCATGAAAGGCAGATCGTTAATATATACCAGGAATAAGAAAGGGCCTAATATGGAACCTTGTGGAACGCCAATTTTCACTCCCGATCCATCAGATTTAACACCGTTGTCTTCTGCCTGTTGAATTATATTGCGTAGGTATTATCTTAGTAGATCCAACGCTTTATTTCTAACTTCGTAATGATTTAATTTCATTAATAGCGTATTTTCAATGACATGGTGATTTACAATTTATTGAATTTAAATTAATAAATTTTATGACATAATAATTAAGATATTGTAATAATTTTATGAATCCTGTGTAATACTACAGTATGATTTCATGTATAATTTATTTTACCTTGCACGACTTGTAATGAATATTATTAATAAAATATGTCTATGTCTATGTCTATGTCTTATGATCAACACAATCAAATGCCTTCGACAGATCACAAAAAACTCCGATAGCATCCTGTGCGGCCTCCCATGCAGAGTAAATATGAGATATAAGAGTAATACCATCATCCGTAGTCGATTTACCCCTAGTGAAACCGTATTGTTTGGCGTGGAGTTGTTTTGTACGGTTGAAGTGTGAGAGCATTTGATTGAGTATAATCTCTTCAAAAATTTTACTTAGTGCTGGAAGAATAGATATTGGTCTGAAATTTGAAGGATCACCCTTGTCTCCCGACTTGAACAGAGGTTTAAGTTCACTGTGTTTCATGAGGTCTGGAAAAGCTCCATCATCAACACATTTATTAAATATATAAGCTAGGTGTGGGGCTATAACTAGTATTATTGAACCAATGACTTTGACTGACATACCCCACAGGTCTTCAGTATTTTTTAAGTTAAGTAATCTATATGTTTTGACAATATCCTGGGGATATATATGATGAAATTTAAAATCTACATTACTGATGCTAGTACTGTTTTTTTAATAAAGTATCTGCTTCATATGGAGATGAATTTAGTCACTCTGTTTTGAGTAAGGGTACATTGGTGAAGAACGTTTCAAAAGCTCGAGCTACCTCAGCGTTGGATTTCACAACATTATTTATTACCTATATTTAAGCAGAAATCATTGTCCCTTGTTGCCAGTTTCACGGTTTATGATTTGCTAAACCGTTTTCATTCTATTATTTGAATTTTGTATTTTACTAATTAATGTGTAATGTCTTTGTAATTCGCCAAACCAACTTGAAAGTTTTGGAATATTTTTTAACATAGTCATGAAATTTTATATCAAAGTTATAGGTTTTTTGTTCATAAAGGTCATGCAAGATAGCTCTACTTTTATGAATTCCAAATGTTCTCCAGTTATTAAATTTAGATTTACCGTTGTTGGGACAGACTTTCTTTAATTTAAAAACTGTATTAAATTCTGTTTGAATAATGTTGAAGAAGTCGGAATAGATTTTGTTAGGGTTATGTTCATCAAAATCCGGTACTGGAAAATTTATATATAACTTTTTCACATACGTCTCTAGTCTAATAGGCCTATAAAATGATGGATCAGTCCTATTTATACTGGCAATTGGGAATGAAACTGTTTGACCACTGTGATAGGAGGGTAAGCAGTTAATTACTTTTTTACTTGTGAATGCACAGTCACAAAAAACGTTATCTAAGCATGTTTGGCTGGTAAGTGTATTCTATTATATTTTAGTCGGCTCTAGAAATACATGACATAAATTAAATTATTTGAACAGAGTTATTAATCTTTGTTTCAATGTTGTATCTACAAGCAAATCTACATTAAAATCGCCACAAATAATTTACTTTTTTCTGCTATTACAAAGTTTAATGAGGGCTTCTTTCATAATTTTCTCGAACATTTCAAAATTGCCATGGCCGTTTTCAGGATAGACTTTCCTATAGACAGGATAATAAGTTAAGTTAAGTTTTTGGGTTATGGCTTCTATCGTGTGTTACCACAATAATTTCGCCAATGTCACGTGATGAAAGCTGCACAATAGGAAATCACGTGGTAGTTAATAAAACACAAACTTCAACCGAGATTAAAATCTTATATTGTTAGATATATAAATATGGTAAAGGTGGGATAATGGGATTTTTCCAAAGGTCTCTTAAATGACAGGCATTGTTGTTTTTGTACCCAAGGTATTCCCTTAAGAAATTTGACAGATCTGTCAAATTTCTACGAACTCTGCTTTAGAATATTCTAAAGAGTATCGCAATTTGAAATAGAATAAGCCACGATTGTGGCTCTACAAAGTGTTGGAAACAGGCGTGACCGTTTGTTCTGTTATGTGCTAGATATTAATTACTTAATGCGAGTATAAAACTAGGACCTAGCGTATATTGAAGGTGATACGAAAAAAAAAAAGTTTTTTTTTTCGGATCCATTTACTCCACCATGAAGTCATCTACAGATTTGGATTTTCGCGTCAACGTTTATTGAGTATTTGATTAAGATTCTCACTGAAGGAAAATGCGATTGGATGTTAATTTCTTCATAGAATTTAATTACGAAAATACCTCTAAATTAATTTATTTTTTCCTGTTATTCTGTAATCCTAACTAATTCCATTGCGGAACTGCGTTCAAAATGTAGATATTATGTATTCATACACTCTCCTTAAAAAACTTTTTAACAAAATAGCGCAGTTTAGTTTTAAACAATTTTTCTGTGGTTTAGCGCTACGTTTTTTCATTTTTTCCCGATTCCGTCCCTCTCACACAGCGGGTCTTTCCGCCTGGTGTAACGGGGACCCTTGCACGGACGAGGTATCGCCTGAAAGGGCTCTGTCCACGATTATTTTAGCTTTACCGGTCGACACTCCTCGGTGTTAGTCGCTGAAAGTGATCAAGACGTCTTGGAAACTTGAAATTTAGCACAGAGGTGCATCATTGAAAACTGAACACAGTTAATTGATCAACTATCAAAAAAAAATAAAGCCGAGCCGAATATAGGGCCAATAATTCACCAAGTTAAAAACATAAAAAACCTACATGTACATGTTCATGTTCAAGCCCTGTTCCTTTCCCCCCGGTCGGGATGCGAATGAAGTCTATGTACAATCGGCAAAGAAGTTCGGTTTGCAGGGCACACAAATGCCACTCTTTGTGTGCGTAACGTTGCGACACGAATCGCTGACTTGAATGTGTGTGCGTTACATTGGTCGTCACAGCACAGTCACAGATATTATAATACTGTCTGAGCATACAATCACTATGTGTCTTCGTTGAATATAAGACTAGTTTTTACCGCTTCCTACAGAGTGGACGATAGCCCAACGGGTTAGATGCCAGACTAATGACTTTGAGGTATTGAGTTCGATCCTCTATCAAGGAGGGAAAAAGCATGGTGATGTTTTTTTTTAGATACTTTTTTTTAATTATTATTGATCAGACCAAATATTTATTCTAGATTAAGGGCCGGTTTCACCACTGCTGATGAAGCCTATCTGCCAGTTAAACTTAGATTTTTGTATGGCGTTATTTGACAGATAGGCTTTATCAGCATGTGGTGAAACCAGCCTTATTTTTTTCATAATAAAACAAAATTATATTTCGTCCTAATAATAATTTATTACTAGTTTGTTATAATAAACTACACTTAATTTACTTATTTTAGTTTTAGTCAGACAAGGACAGATGTCGCAGTTGATGATATATAAGCTATGAATCAACATGCTAAGCAATTAGAAATTATGTGATAACTTCTAACCTGAAGTAGCAATAACATCATAGACATATAAATCACCTTATCTTATGATAACACAAAGCTTTCACATATTAATGGTTATGTTTTATTTAATATCTTAGTGGAGCTCCTTCTCTTACTATTATTTGTTGTAGTCTACTTCTCATGCCAGTGACCATATTCCAACACATGTCAGTGCCTCGCATTATCTCCCAGGTTGAAGTAACAACTTCATCTAAATTAGACCTAGATCTCACATTCGATGGATCCCAATTGAGCACCATATGTCCCCATAGATTTTCGATGGGGTTTAAATCAGGGCTTTTAGAAGGCCAGTCAATAACTGTCAAGGATTCTTGCTTGTTAAACCATTCTTGCACAATATGGGCGCGATGCACAGCGCAATTGTCATGGACAAAGTATATATGCTCATCCGGATATACAGTTCGTACGGTTGGTAACATGACGTTCTGTAAAATATCCAAGTATCCTTGAGCAGTGTTGCGAGCACTCACTTGCACTAATTCACCGGGGCCCATCGACGACATCCATCCCCAATATCCCAAAGTAATACGGCCACTACACCTGCACGGTAGAATGTTTGCTAAACTATATCGTTCATTATTTCTTCTCCACAGTATTTTACGCCCATCCTTGTCTGATCTAAAAGTCTTTTCATCACTAAAAACAACAACATTATTACACCAATCAAAGTCCAAATATTCACGGGCAAACCGCACTCTGTCTTCACGATGCTCATTAGACATCATAATCTTCTTCGCTGGTCTCCGACATCTTAAACCATCAGCTCGTAAGTGATTGCGAACTGTTTGTAGTGTTACATTATGAAGTGTCGCCGTAGACCGGGTGCTGGCAAACGGATTGCTGTTATGCGCTGCAATGATGTCGCGATGGCGATCAGATGCAGCTGTGTAGGCTACAGGCTGTGGGCCTGGTCGACGACTTTCAACATGTCCAGAATCTGCATACCTATGAACCCACAGTTGCACTGTTCTTCTCTGTAAAATAAGAAAAAAATACAATGAAGTAGTAACACAAGGTATAATTATAATCATAATTTATAAAAAACCTTCAAATTTATTTTTTATATGCATAACTCACCGATATCATTAAACGTCGTGCTATCTCGCTAATTGAAATGTTTTGTTCATACAAAACAATGATTTCCGCCTTTTTAAAAGTGGATAGATGACTTTCCATGATAGATAACAAATCTCAATCACAATTTACAAGGAACGAAATGCAATACAACTAATGCTGAGAGCGCGCAGACGCAAAACAATTTTAAAGAGGGTAGCTGTTACATTTTAAATAAAGAAGGTAGACTATGGCCTTTTTACCGGGCAAGTTTACAACTCTTCGAACTCTAGTTTGGTTAAACAATTGTAATCAATTTATATTCGATGCTATGTGAATTTAATAATACTCGTAGCTTCTAAAAAATAATTTCCTTTGAGGGATCGAACCTTTATCTACATATCGTAATTCTAGCACCTAATCCACTAGGCTATCGACTACTTTGCATAAAGCTGTGAAAACTTGCGTCATAATCAATGAATGTATGGGATCAGAAAAACGCACACAGACGCGACATTAACACGAATACTGTGTTAGTGTGCATTGCTAATCGTAGCTATTGGCAACGTTACGCACACAAAGACTGGTGTTTGTGTGCCCTGCAAACCGATCTTCTTTGTCGTGTGTACATGAAAAGTCCTCAGCAAAACATTTGCTGCACGGAACCACAAACCAAAACGTGTGTATATGTTTTTTGTATTTGTTGTTTTTTTTTTCAAAAAGCGCTAAATAAATTTTGATACAATTTGCGTGGGGCCACCTCTAAAGTATGACCTACCAATTAAAAAAAGAATCATCAAAATCGGCTCATGATTGACTGAGTAATCGCGTAACAAACACACAAAAAAACAGACGAATTGAGAACCTTCTTCTTTTTGAAGTCGGTTGAAAATAAGTATGGAGAGGAATGGATTCCTACATAATGGATAGATAGGAGCAATTCCCTCAGGGGGCCACCAGAGACATTATTTTTTTGGTGGAGGGATAAAATATTTTTAAATTCTGTCTGTAAAACTTTACTTGACAACGTCATTAGAAACGCTTAGCCCGATCGTACCTCTCTATCGCTTGTTCCGTGCTCTCGCTTGCACGCTTAGGCGGAACGTGACAGTGGAACGTGACACTTTTTCGTGCGTGCGATCAAACGTCAAAAACGCTTTGTATGTAAGTAGCTATCGTTTAGGATCTACGGCTAGCTATGGAGCCTGGCAGGACGAGGATGGCAGTGGCACAGTCATTCAAGTAGTTTGTAGAAGTCATTCATTGAACTAGTGTTCCATACTACTTGCTTGCTTTGCTTGCTACAGGCCAGCCTTCCCTTGACTTCTACCTACTTATATGAAAGTTGGATAGGATAAGAGCTTTGGTGTAATTTTATAAAATTGTTTGTCTTGGCGGACTTGCAGCAGTTATGTACAAACGTTCAAGTTAGCTAGGTTCCCACTTAAAATGCTCGTGTTGTATTTAAATTGTTATTAGGTCTGTGCAAGTCGGCCTTAGATAAACTTGTCAGTCAATAACTCTGATAGCTTAACATGGTCACAACCTGGGAGCCTCGCAACCCGGTATGAGAAGAGTCCTTCTTCCCAGATTGATCATTTTTATTTATTAGGTAAACTTGTTTCTATGAATTTTGATGCTGTTTTTAGTGAGAATATTTTATTTTACCGGTTTGTCAGCCTCGTGACATTGTTTCGTTGTTGTTGTAACAACATAGAGTTTTGTTTTTAAATCAGATAAAATGCTCACGCGTGTTGATTTGACTGTCTTGATTGTCACATCATAATATTTTGAAGTCAAATATTGGACTTATTAATTTCCTTTTTCTCTTCATCTTACATAAATATGTCGGTCGTTCGCTCGAACAAAACCTATCACGTTTGTTGATGTGAAAATAAAGCTCCTCTGAATGAATCAGGGTATAATGAAAGTTGTTCAGAATGATGTCCCTGAAAATCCCCTGAAATGTGACTTCCTAAATATTTCAGTTGCAGTTTGCCGCGTTCAGAGTTCTAGATAATTAAAAGAGTACTCGCCCTTGTACTCGCACCGTATGAATTCTAGCCCTGCGAATAAAATACAGCAACGGGTTGCAGGGCGTCAACAGTAGCTTTAAAGCATGATCGCATCTCAAATCTCCGAAGGAACCACATCAGCATCCGAGAAGTGGGCGGAGAGATGGTTCTCCACCACCGCTCCAAACACGCACCTGGTCAAAAACGCAAGCGATCGGCGACACGGCTTCAACCTCCCACGCAACTGCTGGAGCAAGCTGAACCGACTCCGGACTGGACAGCTGGGCCGCTGCGCCGAACTGATGTACAAGTGGGGGTATAGAGACAATCCTTTCTGGCTTTCTGCTCCTGTGGAGCCGTTCAGAGCCTGGCCCACCTCGCGGACGACTGTCCTATAAGGTCGATCGAGGGCGGACTGCTAATAGTCCTCTCCGCTGACGAAGAAAACCCACTCTCGAGTATTAATGCGCTACTATTATATAAACTACTATTATATTGTATATTTCTTGTTGCTTATGAACGTTTAGACAACTCGTTAAACGTTTCGTTCAATCACTTGTCTGACAGAACTTTAGCGACTAGGTTAAACGTCGGTCTTTAATTAAGGGTCTGGGTGTTAGTTAAGTATGTGATTTAACCAACTAACTGCGACATATACATAAACCTGCACATATATTAATAATAAACATACTATATATACTATCATGAAAGAGATAGGAAGTGCTCTTTTACCCGGTTTTTGAAAGAGCACTCTTTTCTCTTTCACTGCCTTATAGGAGGGAAGGGTGCAAGGAAGTGCGTTCCACATTCGGACCGCCTTTAACCTGAAGGCGAGCTCAGACCAAGACAGCTGGCTGTCAAAAATAACCGCGAGGTTTTTCGCTTTATGAGCAAACTCTATTGTGATGCCATTGTACGATACAGGGACAATGGGCTTTTGTAATAAGGAAGAGTGTGCCTGGTTGCTAAAATCATGGCTTGTGCTTTGGTCGGGTTCAGTCCGTTCGATGAGGTCCAGTCTTTCACATTCTCGAGGTCAGCATTCGGTGTATCCTCAGATGAAGCTGAGACGCAGGGGGAAAAGTGGCGTTACAAATATTCCTCGTTTAATAGTACAGGTCTCGGCCCTTATTCCAGCTTGTCCATCAAAGGCTGCAATGCTGACTGCGCTGTGTAGGCCTGGAGCTGCTCTTTCGGCCACCAACATTGCTGCCAGCAACGCAGTCATGATATACCGCGGCAGTTAAAGTATTCCCTGCTCATGTGGTAATGTAAAATAATAAATAAAATAAAAAACCGTTTTTTTCTCATACATAAGAATACTGACAATTGTAAATTATAAAAATAAGTATTTATGAATATTAATTAGGAATGTAGTAAATATAATTGATTGCATGAATTTAAATGATTAATTAATAGAATTATTTTGTTTTTATTTCAATTATTGTTCTATGAGAACCCCTTTAAGTGTGTAGGCCTCCTGCAGAGAGAGCCACTTTTCCCGGTCTTGAGTCGTGTGCATCCACTCTTTTCCAGCTGTGTCTTTTATTTCGTCTTCCCATCGTTTATAGGGTCTTCCAACTCTCCGAGTTCCTGGCGGTCCTTGCCATTTGGTTATTGATAAGGTCCATCTGTGGTCTGTGATTCTTGAATATGCCCAGCCCAGCCACTTCCATTTCCACGCGGTAATGTACTAACATTTATTTATACACACTTTTTAAAAGCTAGCAGCGCTGGTTTTACTTTAACTTAACGGCGAAGGGAATTCAATCATGCGATTTGAATTTTGCGGTGAAAAGTCACGTGATCATGTTGTGTGTCGTTGTCGTCGAGGGAGCGCATACGTCATATGGACTAGTGATAACGTTTAACAGCGAATGCTTTCCGATTTTGGCTCTCCTACGGCATTTGGGTGAGATTAATATTATCCGACTACTCGATTCATCTTGAACGCAAGCATTGAATGCATCGGAATGCACGTCATACTGGGGTGAGGGAATTCAATGAACTTTGGTTATGTTGACTGAACGCCGTGGTCTGCATCGGTAATTATTTGAGGGTGAGTCTTACTCCTAATGACAATGTAAACGAGAAAGGAATTTGTGGTTTTCCGATAGGACTTTGAACTGTGAATTTTTAAGTAAAAAAACATGTGGAATGTGGGTATTTCGTATATATTATTTAAAGCCATTTGATATGAAATATAATTCGTGTGAATTTAGTTGATCTCAGGTGTTACAATTTTTCTCATTATTTGCAATATATGGGTTCTAATAAATTGTGAAATGCGATGGTGGTATTATTTTGTGTTTTAGTAATGTAGGGGGGGCTAGCCCATCGCTGCCGAAGCATGAAGGTTTCCTCATAATGTTTTCCATCACCTTTAGAACGTCCGCTTAATATGGTTTAATGTACTTTTTAGATAAATTGCTTAGGTAGGTATTCATTACTATATAGTCAGCACACAGATTAAAGTAAATGAAAGTAAAAATTATTTATTTTTCATCGAAGTTATTGTGGTATAACATAAAAAAATAAATGTTTAATAAATAAATTTGAATTTGAATAAATAATAATTAGCTGTATAGTCTTATAAGTATTGTCTTAATTATGGATTTTACATATTGACAATAAAACCGTAAGTATTTTTGTACTAACGTGATTTATAATCAAAGCTGTGAAAACCAATTAAAAATTGAAATTTCTCTCATGGAAAGTTGAGTTAACTTGCAATTTAAAAACAAAACGGTCAAGTGCGAGTAGGACGTCGGACCCGTACACGGAGGGTTCCATCCGTACCATCGTACACGGAAAATCGTAAAACGACAGTCTTTTGTACGACCTAGTAGACCTAGATTTAGTACTTTTGTATACCTTTTTAATTTTTAATAATAATCTATTAAATATTAGGTAGGACTACATGTATGGCCATCGAATCGTATGTTACATCGAAACATTGAAAAAGAGTTTTGTGTATGCAGTATGTAAGTATTGAACTATGTACTCTGGTTAACGAAACTATTTGCTCATGGAAACCAGAAGGGGATAAAAATTTAGTAACTTATTTACAAAAATAAAATCAAATATGATAAAAAAACTTAATATGATATATTATAATTCTAATAAGCAATTATTAATAGCATAATGATAATAAACAACTAAGTACAAAACTCAATAGCTGCAATAAAAGATCTTTTCCGATGAGATCGGGAGAGTCCAGTTTTCACCGATAAACAAATAAAACGAAATAGCTGTGAAAATGGCCATACCAATAACTTCTTGTATGGGTACTTACTTCTTTTAATTCTTAAATACCGGTAGGTTTAATTATTTGTTGCTATAGCGGTAACAGAAATACACCCTCTGTGAAAATTTCAGTTCTCTACCTATTTCGGTTGATCCGGTAGAGCCCGGTGACGGACGGACGGACAGCGGAGGCTTAGTGAAAGGGTCCCGTTTGCACCCATAATAAAATATTGGCATTCACTACCTCAAGTTGTATCTGTGCGGTTAATAGCGGTTGCCACGCCTTTTAACTTATACACCCTTCTTAGGGGACACATTTCGCCAAATCCCGTGATGTATGGTCGGGAAATAACGCGTCCAGCTCGACGGAGAGGTAGAAAAAGCCTTGAGCTATTCGTCCGTTATATATTCTTAAACCCCTTGTCTGTGGGAGTCCGCAGTAACAATTGAAAAACAAGTTAATTTATAATTATAACACTACCCACTGATGAGCGGTTAAATATTTTTTACAAATTTACAACGACATTTAAGAACTTCAAAAATATAAACATTTAGATAGATAGATAGACAGATAAATTAATTTATTCATTGCAACATGGTAATCACACAAATATATAATTATAACTGAAACTTTAAAAATAAAAATCTACAAAAAAATAACCACACAGCAGTTAAATAAAACTATATAAAATAAAATTATAATAAAATTATATAAGCAAACATTAAGGTACGGTAAGGATAATTATGTGGTATTGTGACTGTACCGCGACAATGAAATGGCCCTGACTCAGCAATGTCACAGACGAATCTGTGACTCTGGTATTCTGCCAGAGCCAGTACGGACGAGACAACGGTCTGCTCAAGTACACATTTAACAACGTAAAAGATGATGAGTTTAATAAAATAGTTTAATAAAATAAATTGTATTCTAGAAAAGTGTATTAAAATTATAGCATTAAAATTATTTATCATTGATATAAGAAATAAAATTAAAAAAAATATAGCAATTTGTAATAAAATTGATGTCAGGGTTACAAGTAACATTAAATTGAAAATGTCATTAGGATTATAAAATAATAATAATCAGTAGGGAATTAATCATAGTAATAATATAATTGGAAACAATGTAAATATCAGAGGTAACAGATAGATTAGCTCCGTGCCGTTCCCTCAGTCTTCTGTTGTAGTATTAAATACTTTCTAAAGGCACTTCTAAACCCAGCCTTACTAGTATTTACATGCAGACACATACATTGCTTCTGGCCCCACACTAGGATACCCTGTGTCGTGGGAACCAGAAACAGCGACGTCACACTCAATATAAAGCATATAGAGTAATTTATATTAATCGAAGAGGGGGTTGTTTTTTCTTCCTCCCCTGCCGGAATTCGATCCCTGGACGGGTAGCCGTAGCGGTCGAGCTTCTGTCTCACTAGCGAGATCTCCTGGGTTCGAATCTTGGCCGACGAGGAAGACAATATAATCTGCCGGTCTAGAGGTTTATGTTTGTGACGATGCTGTTTCTAGTTGCTACGAAACATGGATCTAGTGCGGGGCCTGTATACTGTGCAATAACTCGATTCTGTGTCTCTTGACAATCCAGATTACTTATCATAATAAAAAAAATACATACAGGCACATACAGGGTGACATTTAATAAGCCGACCATATTTTGGGGAATGATTGTATCTACACATAATTATGAACAACTTTCTGCAAAAAACGTATGGTCACCAACGAAAAAAAAAATTGTGTCTCCCATAGTAACTTGTCATCAGCTGATCGGGTCAATGTACTCAGGGGCGATTTTTTTTTCATTTGCAACCATATGTTTCTTGGGGAAATTAGGATACTCTGTGTCGTTGGAACCAGAAATAGCGACGTTAGGAACATGTAAACATCCACACGACATCTACGATTTTATTTATTCTTCCTCTCGCTTGGGAAGCACAGCCTCGACCATACAGAACACCACAGACATCGTAATTCTTCGTCGTCAGCGTCGTTTCAAAGATTCAGATTAGAGCTACTGGTACTTCGGCCGCCTGAGCTGAATTTAACAGTTTCATTTCGGGTTAACGTAAACATGGCGGTACAGTACCGCTCCACACTTCTCGGTTTTAGTCGCTGAAAGTGATCAAGATGTCCTGGAAACTTGGAATTTGGCCAGTAGACCTTGCTTCAATTTGCTTGCTTGACGACCCGAATCGCCGAGTCGGCAGAGACCATGCCTATGAAGCCAAGGGTCCCGGGTTCGAGTCCCGGTGGGGGCAAATATTTGATTAATGAGAACGGATGTTCCTATGTGTTGTACCCTAGTCATGATTGTTTATCTATCTAAGTATAATATTTATCTATACAAGTATGTGTACCGTTGTCTAGACTACAGATACAGGGAATCCTAGTTTGGGGCTAGATCAATGTGTGTAAATAGTGTCCAAGGTATTATATTATTATTATATTATTAATTTCAAACATAATATATAATTAAATATTATGTTAATTTCCACGTCTTAACCGACAGGGCGTGGAATCTTGATAGGGTTGTTTTTCAGTGGAATGTCACAAAGCAGTACTGACCTTGACGCAGTGGACCGGAATTCGAAAGCTCAATTCGAGGCAGGAATACGGGATGAGGAACACCAGGGGGGGAGTCGAATCTTACTCTCTTCGCAGCCCGCTGCTGTCGCCGTCGTGATGCTTGCCGACACAAAGGGTCGCTGTCCGAACGCGACGAATTGATCCCGAATCACTTCAACCTTTCACAACACGAAGCACTCACTCCGATGACGTGAAATCTACTTATTTCCCGACGATTGTTCCGCGATTAGTATAATTAACATTCAACCAAGCTTCTCGATGCTGGTGCCGACTTTCTTACATGTGCAAAAGAAGATAACCTCTAACTCGTCATTTCGTTTCTATGCAAGTGACAGCTAGTGATGTCCCGATCACTCGCGGTCGATCCGCGCAACGAAAAAACCGGTGCGTTCCGAAGCATAAATATTAAACAGTCACCCGCCTGGACAGGCCCGAACCTGTCCCTAATCAATAGGAAGGCGAGAAAGTGTTGCGACCGCTCTCTTGAGGACCGAGTCCCCCACCTTGACTTCTGCTGATCGAGGCGTGCCTTCCCGACCCGTGTACAAATTGACGATCCGTCCTCGTCTCCATCTCAATGATGGCAGGTTCGCATCCTTAATCAGCACCAAATCACCGACTTGAGGGGGGCTCGTCCGGTCAGTCCACTTAAGGCGCTGCTGCAAGATGTGCAAGTACTCAAGGGACCACCGTTTCCAAAAACCTTGAGCCATATGCTGCATCATTTGCCACCTAGTTAACCGACTTAACTTAAAATCACCGAATGGGTATTCTGGCAGTGCGTTAAGGGGCTGACCTATCAGGAAGTGACCCGGCGTCAACGCTTCCAAATCATTTGGATCCGAACTGAGCGGGCACAATGGACGCGAGTTCAGTGTCATTTCAATTTTACAGAACAGCGTCGCAAGCTCTTCAAAGCGTAGAAAGGTCTCACCGATGATCCTCGTCAGGTGCGACTTAGCCGATTTAACCGCAGCCTCAAAAATTTCTCCCCAATGAGGACATCCCGACGGACTGAAAACCCATTCAATCCCTCGTCGGGAGCAAGCCGTACCGATGGCGTCCTGGTTACCGTTCAGGAATTGAGTGACCTCCTGCAGATATCGCCTGGCTCCGAAAAAATTTGTACCGTTGTCCGAACGGATTAATGTCGGGAGGCCCCTTCGTGAGACGAACCGATCTAGACATGCGATAAATGCCTCTGTAGTGAGGTCACTGACCACCTCCAAGTGGACTGCCTTCGTGGCCAAGCACACGAAGACGCACAGGTATGCCTTCACTAATCTGGCGTTCCGTAGCTGTGAAGACTTGACCATGAATGGTCCCGCGAAATCCGTTCCGACACCCGCAAAGGGCCGGATTTCGTTAACCCTATCCGAGGGCAAATCGCCCATCTGGGGCTGAATCGTAGCCGCCTTGGCTCGATAACAAGGCAGGCACCGAACTACGACGCTACGCACTAAGCGTCTTCCCGATAGAATCCAGAACTCGCGCTGGAGAAACGCCATCAAGGCGTGGCATCCGATATGCCCATTCCGAATGTGTCGATCCTGTATCAACAGTTCAACCAACTTCCCTTTCCTAGGGAGTAACAACGGGTGGCGAGCCGCATAAGGCAGGTTGGCATTCCGCAGCCGACCTCCTACCCTCAGCAATCCTTGAGGGTCAATAAACGGGTTGAGCCGAGCCACAGCTCCCTTCAGTTGGACGCGTCCGCATCTCAGAATGTCCAGTTCGGACTTAAAGTGCACCGTCTGCACGTTCCGTACCAATGCGAACAACGCATGGTTCCGTTCCCGTGGTGTCAGGACCTGTGTCCGCACCCGTTGCGCCTCAGAATTTCGACAATTCCGCGCAAATCGGAAGATCCAGGCGGTCACATTGACCAGCTTGTCGAGCGAGCTGTACCGTTCCAGCAGGCTGAACTCCTCTTCCGGCTCTGGTTGCGTCGTACAGACACCGACTGTCAAGGCGCCGTTCGCCGGGGTAACTGTAACCGAATCGGATTGGACTCATTGGCCAATCCGATTCGGCTTGAGTCAACCATTTTGGACCCCACCACAAGGGATGTCCAACTAACTCCGGAGCGTGACATCCACGAGACGCACAGTCTGCTGGGTTCATTTCCCCTGGAACATGTCTCCTGATTAAGGGAACTTCCGAATTCAAAATCTGCGAAACCCGATTCGCCACAAAAATCTCCAGCTTGTGAACTGAAGCCTTCAGCCAGCATAACACGATCTGGCTGTCCGTCCAAGCGTAGACCGTATCTTCTAACGCTATTGACCCACGAAGAACCGTCATCGTGTGGTTGACCAGACGAGTCAGGAGAGCCGCTCCTGAAAGCTCTAATTTGGGAATGGTCAGGCGAGTGCGCAACGGCGCAACCTTGCTCTTGGCCATGACCAACCGCACATCAACCTCCCCCGAGGAGTCGACCATACGCAGATACACCGCAGCTCCGTAGCCCTTCTCCGAGGCATCGCAAAACCCATGCAGGGTGGCGGTGTATCGTTTGGTGGGGACCAACCTCCGTGGCAGTGAAATCCGATTGATGCCAGGGAGGGTCGAAAAGAACGTTCCCACTCTGAGCTCAATGACCCGCCGATCGGTTCGTCCCATTTCAGCCCAGCAGACCAATTGCTGCATAACTTGAGCTGAAATGTTACCGGGGTGATCCACCCGTTTGGATAAAATGTCCTAGCCACCGTTGAAAGGACGTTCCGTTTCGTCCAGACCTTCGGGGAGTCCAACTCGACCCGATACGAAAACATGTCTGACACCGGCTGGTACTGGAAGCCTAATACCATTCGGATTTTCCAGATTTTCGAAAACGTGGGGATCCTGCTGGTAGTCATCCGGAAGACCAGACAGTAACTCTGGAGAGTTCGACATCCATTTCCGGAGCTCGTAACCTCCACCCCGTAAGAGCTCAACCAGCTCATCCCGTCGAGCGAGCGCCTCCTCTACGGAATCTGCACCGGTACAGATATCTTCCACGTAGAGATCCTGCTCCAGGATCGCTGCTCCTCTAGGGAAATTTAACCGTTCTCGATCCGCTAACTCCCGCAGAGTGCGAATCGCCAAATAAGGACTAGACCGTAGCCCGTACGTGTTGGTGTTCAGCTCGTACACCTTGATGGGCTGATCTGGGCTCTCTCGCCACAGTATCAGCTGATACCGTCTATCGTCAGGGTGAATGACCGTCTGCCTAAACATCATCCGGATTTCAGCTACAAACACAACATTGTGTCGACGGAACCGTGTGATAACATCCGCGATGTCATGGTTCAACTTCGGCCCTGAATGCAAACACTGGTTCAGGTTCATGCCGTTAGATGTTGATGCTGATCCATCGTACACTACCCGTATTTTGCCCTCCGGGGTCCTCAAGACCGCGTGATGAGGCAGGAAGCAGTGGTCTTCACGCTTCCAGTCGATACCCGAAACCGACATGTGGCCGAGCGACTCGTATTCCCGCATGAAGTCGACGTACTTCTGCCGGAAAATCCCGTCACGCTTCATGCGTCGTTCCATCGACAGAAGCCGCGTCTCGGCTGCATGGTGTGAACTGCCCAGCGGTGGGCGATCACTCCGGAATGGAAGACGTGTGATAAATCGACCTGACCGAAGGCGACCAGTATTGTTCCGATAAAACTGTTCACACTCTTCTTCAACCGGGTCCAACCGGCGGACCGTAGGTGATTCCTCCACCTCCCAAAACTTCTGTATCACCTCCGAGAGTACAGAACCGAATAAGGGACTACTAGTCGCTAGGCGTGGGGCAGCCGGCATGACCGGACCCATTACCGCATGGCCCAGTCTGGTGTTGACCGAAACCAGACCAGTCGCCTGCAACACGTAGACACCTGGCACTAACAGGTATCCCAAGGCATCAACACCCAATAAAATGTCTACTGGGCCCGGAATATCGAACTCCGGGTCAGCCAGTGACAACCCAGCGACCAACTGTCGCACCGAGGGCAACAACCGTACGTGAGGGTGTGAGCCCATCACATTAGGCATGACTAATGCCGTGACCGTCAGATTCACCGATGAATCCACCCGTGACGAGAGAGTAATCCGACATACTCCCTTAACGGAACCGACTTCCGTGTTCCCAATTCCCCGAATGGAATGTGGATACTCCCTTACCGAAATGCCCAACCGTCTTACAAGGTTGCACGAGACTAAGCACCCCTGGGCCCCCGAGTCCAATAGTGCTCGTGCCACACAAGATTTGCCGTCCGAACTCCACGCTATCACAGAGGCGGTGGGGAGCATGACCGTCTGTGGAGTGGCGGCACCCTGTAAGTGGGCGGCGTGTCCCTAGCGGGAACCTCCGCGGGATCCGAACCCGCTGAGACCTCCGTCGGCCGTGGAGTAACTCGGCTGCTGATAAGCCACCGGCATATCAGACCGTATGTACATCAAGGGGTCCCAACCCGCATAATAGGCCCCTCGCTGTCCCGGTACCCGACCATACCGGACGGTGTACGGTGTGCCCCGTGGCCACCGTGGATGGATGGGGGAGAGCGGATCCAACCTGGGGCGCTCTAGGAATGGGGGCGACATCCGACTGTTCGCCTCCCTGTTCGCCTCCCAGAGCGACGGGCAGGGTGGCGCAGAAGGTGGTGTGCTCCCAGCCTTCGCGCCACTCATAGGTGCCATCTGACACCCGCCCGTAACACGCGGTGAGCCAGCGGCCCGAAGTCCTCGCTGACCGTGGACAGCGGCGACCGAACCCCGGCTATCCCGCATGTTACCCCCCGCGCTGCCCCCTTCCCCTCGGGGGGAGTCCCGTCCGCGGGTACCCCAGTCACCCCGTTGGTGACTCCCGTTGCCCGGAGGGGGACTGGGTCCGGCCCTGGTTGGGCCCTGTGGCCGACCAACCTGAGTCTGGCCCTGGTGATCGTCCGAAGGACCTGACCGATTCAGGCACAACACTATGTGGTGCTTGCCACCACAGCACTCACAGGGGAATGCGCGCGAGCACTCGCTCAGCGTGTGCGGCCCCAAACAACCGAAACACAATCGGTGGCGGAAGACTATCTTCCTGCGGGCAGCTACCCCGAGCGCCTTAAAGTTGGCGCAACCGGTCACTTCATGACCGGCACTGTCGCAGTGCGCACAGCCGTCACCCGACGGCGCGGCATTCAGAACGCCAAATTTTTTCGACCTCCCACCCCCCCGTGGGGGCGGGGGGCGCGGCCCCTCCCACACCCGCGCGGGTTGGCGCTGCACACTGGCCTCCATGTTCAGTGTGTCACATCGCCTGCATTCACCCTCCAAGAAATCAGTCAATTGGACAAGCGTGGGCAGTTCCGTGCTACTGCCCCCAGGCAGCTGTTCAAACCGACTTTGAACAGCTGCAGGCAACCGTGACAAAACCATATACAAAACAATGTATGACCATTGGTCTACCGGAAGACCAAGGTTCTGAAGGGCCTTAGTGGCCACCAGCACAGGGTTGAGCACCTGTACTCGGATGTCAACATCCCGGGTTACTCTAGGGATGCTAAACAGCTTCCACAGCTGCGCATCAACCAACCGCCGTTTGTGTTGGTAGCGGTCAAACAATATGGACCTGGCTATCTCATAATTGCCCGCCGTGACCGTTAGGTGACCGACCAACTCCTTCGGTTCACCCCGCAGAGCCATCAATAGTTGGGCCAACTTGTAGGCCCGACCGTGGACCAAACTATCAAACAAATTAATGAAGGCCGGCCACTCATCAATTGCCCCACTGAAGGCCGGAATCTCCAGGTGTGGCAGCCGTCCAACAACACCCTTCGGGGGTGGGTCTCCGTTACCCTCCCCACGGTCATTCCTTCGCGACCGCTTTATTTTTTCCGCGCGACGCTCGATGTCACCCAAGCATTCCATCGCTTGGTCAGCATCCGCGCAGAGCTGTTTCACTGCAGCCACCGAGGCTTCATCAGTAAGCCCGAGAGCTTCAGCCTCCGCAGCCAGCCGACACACCTTCCCGACGCGTGTCATTGCGTCCTCCACACGCTTGAGCAGGACATCGTCCATGTCCGGTCGCTCCACATACTTATGAGCATGGGCGAGCCATCTCATTTCCTCCCGGACACCATGCCGCAGTACCGTCAAGGGCGAAGGTGCCATGTTGACCGATTTAATAGATTCTGGTCTTATACTTCACTACCGAACTAAGTATAGCCAGAGACCAGCACTTGCCTGTCAGCGCTGGGCACAGAAATTAAAACTAAGTTGTCAAAACTAAGGCAACCACTAAAACAATAAAATCCTAAAAAATATTTAATATGGTCGCCCTGTGGACATACACCTTATAACTATACACTCTAAATCAATTAGAGAATGCCACCATAAATCACAATAAAAAAAACACACAAAAATTTATTATAAGAAAAAAGGCTATTTTTAATATAATGTAGGTAGCCGTGAACCTTCTAGAAGTGGCCCCTCCGATATGACCCACACTTCTACTGAGGTCAGCAAAATCAGCTTAATACCCCTTAAATAGCCTGACCCTGCTCTGTAAACCGAAATAACACTGCAGTACTACAGAACCCGACGTTCTACCACAAGCAATACAATATAGTTACTTCGCGGGATGACCCTTCAATCCTTTATGCGCACAAACAGTAGTTTCCGACTACAAATTTATAATAATCATTAACTAAATCGTCAATTATACGTTCACTAACCGAAATGAACCTAAATTGTGGTATACCGACCACAAGACTCACTCACAAAATGATTGCCGACCAATCTGAGGTACCCTATCCCACAACAAAAAAACAACCCTACAACCGTCCGTGAATCGATTTCCTACTAGGAAACCACGCTCTGCTACCAGATGTTAATTTCCACGCCTTAACCGACAGGGCGTGGAATCTTGATAGGGTTGTTTTTCAGTGGAATGTCACGAAGCAGTACTGACCTTGACGCCGTGGACCGGAATTCGAAAGCTCAATTCGAGGCAGGAATACGGGATGAGAAACACCAGGGGGCTGGGTGAAAGGCGTCGAATCTTACTCTCTTCGCAGCCGTGATGCTTGCGACACAAAGGGTCGCTGTCCGAACGCGACGAATTGATCCCCGAATCACTTCAACCTTTCACAACACGAAGCACTCACTCCGATGACGTGAAATCTACTTATTTCCCGACGATTGTTCCGCGATTAGTATTAATTAACATTCAACCAAGCTTCCCGATGCTGGTGCCGACTTTCTTACATGTGCAAAAGAAGATAACCTCTAACTCGTCATTTCGTTTCTATGCAAGTGACAGCTAGTGATGTCCCGATCACTCGCGGTCGATCCGCGCAACGAAAAAGCCGGTGCGTTCCGAAGCATAAATATTAAACATATAATTTCCCCCTCCACTCCCCTCTCTTGGATTTTTTTCTTGTGTAGAATGAAGTCCTTAGTGTGCCTCTTAAGTTTCATTGAAATCCGTCGATAATCCCTGTAGTGTCTCTAGAAATAATTACTTTTGGCTCGTCAGCACCCCATCGGTAACTTGCTGCTCGCTCGGCGGTCGGCGGTCGGCGGTCGGCGGTCGGCGGTCGGCGGTCGGCGGTCGGCGGTCGGCGGTCGGCGGTCGGCGGTCGGCGGTCGGCGGTCGGACGACAACTGTCTCACTCAGACAAAACAATACTATAATTTATAGATATATAGCTAATACACTACATCCCTCCCTTGTTTAAATAATTTATGTTATTGTTTTATTTAATAATAATAATAATATTGCCAATGAATATTTTACCAGAAACCATACCATGATGTAAATAATATCAACAATGTATTATTTCAATTAAGGAACTCAGTTCTTTTGTCCACCATCACAAGGATACATTTACACAGCATTCAATATTTAATCACTGATATCAGTGATTTTCGTATCCTTGTTATGAACTCTCATTGAAGCTTCTTCGTTAATTAACCCTATTTATTCTGTAAGTTTGGCTTTGGCTTGGCATTTAAACTCTTCACTACCTAATGAGTATTCGGTTCGAATTTTATTTTCTTTGGTCATGTTTTTAACATAAACTTTATGTCCTGGTTCAATATCACAACCTTAGCTTTCCTCATTCTATCTGCATAGTTCTTTCCCTTTTTTCCATTCCAGATTTTTTATGCTTCACTTCTACAACAAATTCCAAGATACCGCTGCCATTCAATAAATAAAATATGTAACTCAGAGGACGTTTTTCCCGTCCAGTTATGAAACGTACTATTGTACACCCAAGTTTAGATACAAGATCAAAAATAACGCCACATCATTCAACTTGAGCATTGGTGAAATCGACGTGGTCATGAATGCGATACTAGTAGTCTACTCGAAAGCTAATAATACTTTGAATAATTCTGGACAAATGACTACTAGCTATGACACACAAAATATGTTTTCTATATGGTGAAAAGCATTAATCATCCCACTATCTAAAACTTTCGGTCCTGCATCTTTTATAGAGTGTCGTCTAGTACTCATAACACAACCCTTATTGACTTACTACGGGCCTAGTTTGATTTGTGAAAGATTGTCCTCTGATATTTATTTATTATACTCATTATCTCAATATATTTATAATCCACGTAAAAAGCACTACGTTTCTCTTCAGCATTGTATTGAATTTATTTAGGTACCTGTTTATAACATTTGATCTATGTTTATTATGTATGCCGCTCCAAAATTGGAATGTATAGTCACGAGCGCAGATATATATTAGACGCTGTTTAAATCATCTGTTACAGATGATATTGGCCTTATGGTGACGATCATTTATTACGTACTCGAGTATGTAGTTTATATTAATAAGGGTTACATATTCTATAAGTTTTAGGTATATATCATGTTTTATGTTGTACACCAGATCAACAATTACACTATGTTGGTTTGCTGGAAGCGATGTCCTTAGAGATAAGCTCGCCTTTATTTATAAGTTCAGTATTTTATTTCTGTATGATGTTTGTTCGTTGCATGTTTCCGTTATATACAGGGCCATTACCCAGGGGTCTGTAAATTATCGCGTATACTTTCGAACGCAATATTTTCACTTACGTCTTCCGAACTATACATCAGCATTACGCCGCAATCGTGTATACTTCGGAATGGTCTACGCCAATTTTATGGTTCCGTTATATACTGCGCTATTGCCCAATGTAAATACTCGTGTTATTAAATAAATATTTCATGTGTATTTAAGTTTATATATCAGCGATTAATATCAGAGTTTAATTTAACCGCACATAAAAAATACTGATTTTCACAGCAAATATCAGGGAAAACACTGCGGTAGCTTAGGTGAAGGGTAAAGGGGACGAGCGAATCGAAGTCCCTTTATCTTTCATGTTAGGTTGACATGTAAGAACAACATAAAATACGTAATACAAACTTAAGGACAAATAAAATATTTAAAGTGATTTTATTGAACCTTTTTTGCTGTGCAACTCAGTATTTTTGATGTGCTATTAAATAATACCTTTGATAGCGTGCGTAAGAGTGCGTGAGACACTGTATAGTTTGGAACTAAACATTACTAAACACTAACTAAACACGAACACGTATGAGTTACGGCTAGACCGTAACCCATACGTGTTCGTGTTTAACTCATAGACCTTGACTGGCTCGGCCGTGGTCTCACGCCAAACTATCAACGGATACCTTCTGTCAGCCGGATGAATTACTGTTTGCCTAAACTTCATCCGAATGTCTGCGACAAATACAATCTGGTGTCTCCGAAAGCTCGTGAGAATATCCGAAATATCACGACTCAACTTGGGTCCCGAATGTAGACACTGATTCAGGGACATCCCGTTCGAGGTAGGTGCTGACCCATCAAAAACAACTCGAATCTTGCCGGTAGGGGTTCGCAGGACGGCATGGTGTGGAAGGAAACAATGATCCTCAGATCTCCAGTCCACACCCGATACCGACATGTGTCCTAACGACTCATACTCCCTCATGAAATCGACGTATTTTTGTTTAAATACGGCGTCCCTTGACATCCTACGCTCCATCGACATCAATCTCGTCTCAGCCATCTTCCTAGATTCTCCTAGTGGCGGTCGATCGGCCCTGAAAGGCAGTCGAGTTACAAAACGACCAGAACGAAGGCGACCAGTACTATTCTGGTAAAACAACTCGCACTCTTCTTCGTCTGCGTCGACTCGACGAACGGTGGGAAGTTCCTCTATCTCCCAGAAACGTTGGATAGCGTCTGACAACGCTGAGCCAATAAGTATGCCATCTGACTCGGCAGGCCTAACCATTGGCAATGCCGGACCCATGATCACGTGACCAAACTTAGTATCCACAGCAATCAATCCGTCCGGCTGAAGAACTCGCCGATCGGACAACAGAAACCTACCCAGAACGTCTGCTCCCAGTAGCAGGTCGACCGGGGCTGGAGTGTCAAAATCATGATCCGCCAACTTGAGTCCTGATGTCAGGAATCGAACGGCCGGATTCAACTTCACCAAGGAGTGTCTGCCCATGACATGCTTCATTACTAAAGCTTGCACGGATGTTTTTGTCAAAATGTCATAACGTGGTGAGAACGTGATCACCGATTGACCAACTACATTCGTAACCGTAACATTCCCCACGCCCCGTATTGATTTATTATACCTATTTACCTTGAGGCTCAACCATTTTGCTAAATCATTCGATACAATGCAGCCCTGAGCTCCAGAATCTAATAGGGCGCGAACGTATGTTGGGTTGCCCGCCAAATCCCAAACAAGCACAGAGGCGATCGGTAACACCACCGTCTCCGGTTGGGGGGCAACAAATTGTTGGGCCGCAAATTCCTAGCGAGGGCCCCCGGGGCCCCAATCTGCCTGTAACCGATCAGGTAGGCAGCTATACGCCAGAGGGTCCCATTGTACAAATGGCCCACGCGCCGGTTCCATTGCCACCCTACGACGCCCCCCGAAGGGGGTTGGGCGTGAATTCAACCGTGGCCGCTCCATGAGCGGGGGGGACATCACATGCGACCGACGAGGACGAGGCGACGAGCGGGGCGACAACTGAGGCGGCGTCCGAACCGCACTCGCATAGCTCGAAGGTGTCCCATGCCACCCGCCCGTTACGGCCTGCTCAACACACCCAATGTCCCGCTGAGTCGGATGCTGAGTCGCAACCGAAAACTCAGGGCCCCCCATGTAATGATCCTGCAGTGCAGTCCCTAGCCATGTGTGGCCCGAGGCACAGGAAACACCAGCTCCGCTGCTTGGCCATCCGGCGCCGTCCCTGAACCCTAAGTTCCCCGAACTTATTGCAATTGGCCACAGCATGGCCAATCTGCCTACAACATGGGCAGGTCTCACCATGTGGGGTCAATTCACTCACAGTCCCATACGACTGCCGGTTGGTGCGGTCCTTCCTCGTCGGAGGGCCCCTACTCACAGCGCTCCCGGCAGCTCTCTGTGGCTCCGAAGGATGGGTGACCGTCAACCCCAAATTCTCTGCCCGTCGAGCCTCCTCTTCCAAAAATCCGACCAAGTCGGAGAAGGCGGGCAGGTCCTCGGCCGACCTCCCGTGAGACTGTTCGAAACGAGTCTGCACGTCAGCGGGTAGGCGGGAAAGTACAATGTACAACAGTAGGTACGACCATTCACCAACCGGAAGTCCAAGATTCTCTAGAGCCTTGGTGACGGACAACAATGGGTTCAAAACCTCCGTCTGTATGGCCACGACCTTGTTCACAACCGGGATGCTAAACAAACGGTTCAGTTGGGCATCGGCCAACCTCCGTTTGTTGTGGTAACGTCTGACCAACAATTGCCTGGCCGTCTCATAGTTACCCTCCGTAACTGTCAAATGAGCGACCAGCTCCCTAGACTCACCCCTCAATGCTGCCACCAGCTGAGCCATCTTGACAGACTTGGTAATGTCCGATCGCATGTGCACCAAACTGTCGAACAGATTGATGAAGCTCATCCATTCACCGGACACGCCGTCAAAGGTAGGCATAGTTATGGCAGGTAACCTGGACCCCGATCCCTGCTGCGGCAGAGGTGCTTCAATGTCACCATCATGGCTGGACTCGCGCTGTCTACGTATGTCCGCAGCCTTCTGCGTGATAGCAGCTGCCATCTCCATACATTGGTCGACATCCCCTATCAACCGTGACAGCCTGTCAGGTGCACAACCATCAACTGATTCCGCCTGCGCGGACAATGCGAGCACCCTATTGTAACGTTCCTTAACGTCCATAGACCGCTCCAATACCACATCATGCCTATCTAAACGGTCTATCAGACCGTGTGCGAAGGAAAACCATCTGAGTTCCTTAGAAACACCCTTCTGGATTTCAGATAACGACATGATCGGAACGATACTTACTCACAATTTGCAGTAACTCAATTTTATTGGACCCTCCAGTTTATAACCCAAACGAGGGAACCCTAAACTATAACTTAAACAATGTTGTTTTCCTTAAACAATAGGAACCGAGTTTTATATCTATATAAATTCTGTAAATAACAATTTAGTTTCCCTTTATCATTATAACACACACAGATAGTCAATATTAGTTCAAGTTATAAATTGCTATAAACTGAAAACAATGTAATAGCCTGCTATCAATAGATGTTACTACCTATGTTAACCAAAACATTCATTCAATAGCATTACTAGACCACTAATAGATTGACTAACTGGTTATTCAATGCAAATTTCAATTCAATATCTGTCTGTCTACTACCAGCAATAGACCTATAGCTTACAATACTACCAATCTATGTGGATATAGGAACAACAACCAAGTTACCTAACCGCCTATACCTACAGATTGATAGTCCCAAATTGTGCCTTCCTGGAGCCCTTGACGGCTGCAAATCTCAGGAAGCCACGCTCTAGCTACCAAAATGTTCAGGCTTCTCAGCACCTAATGACCTCGTAGGGGCCCATGAGCTACGAGGTAGCGTAACGATCAGGTGCCAAGAAGTGATGAACGTTGGCGATTCACCGAGCTGAAGTTATGTGGGGTAGATCTAACCTGGTCTGTGCTTTGGTCCCGTCAACCTCCTGTCTCTCTGCAAGGCCCGGGTGCACCCTAGGCTCTTCTTGGTAGACAGGTTCTTCAGCCAACCAGGTATGACTGGCGGGCTAGCGTGGTGAGCACAGTGTCCAACACAGGTTATGTTTCTACTGGTAAATACAAATCGGGCACGAAAATCCGAACTTTATCTGGTTCGAGAGACAACAACACACTCAGCTATATTAACAATCCTGAGGGAATCCCGAATACATTCCAGATGCCCTGCGATTTAATTTCAACACCCTAATCAAAACGCGTTTACATTGCGAGGGCTTTCGTCTGTCCGTCGTCAAAACTGCCAGGTTGACAGCTAACGTCAAATTAAAAAATGTCCGTTCAGAAACCATCGATCGAATATCGATTTGGAATCGAACATATGATGTTTGTGTGCATTGAACAAGTAATGAAACTAACATTTTTCTGTTTAAGTCAAATAAGAAATTCTCTTCCACCTCTTGTGATATCAAGCTGAATTTCCGATGCTCGCTTAATTTGCTCTGTTTTTTGCTCGGGCAATGTAAGCATCCAATTTAGATATAGCCACTGATAGCACAACTATAGTTTCTTCAGGATCAATGTTAGCCCTAGGGCTAATTGACCTTCGTTCATTATAGAACACCTCCTTTAGATCCACCAAAATGTAACGTGATTTCTCTTTTTTTTTCTCGGTGCCAGAACCATCCAAGTAAATATAAAGAGCGCGCTCAAACTTCTTTGACCCATAGAGCTGAAGTCAGTGACGAGAGGTTGCCATTATGTTACCCGGATCCTTATTAACCAAAGTCCACAGCAAATACAACGCAATTAGTATCATATTGACGTTTAGTGTATATGAAAACTGTTAAATTTCCATAGTTTTCAGTTAACTTGTTTCTGAATTAGGGTCTTATTTGGGGCCTGTATCGGTTACCAATCAATTTAATTTTTCATATCATAATATGCAATCTGCTGTCTAGACACTAAACAGACATCATCTTGTGCTGCTTTTACCGTTTCGATATCGAATGATCAATTTACTGTTTCGATATCAAATGATCAGTTTAAAACTGCTTTCCTTTAAAGCATTTTTCCAATAGAATAGACAGCTGTTGCTGCTACGGTGATCAACATTACTAGTTATCAATATAATGATCAGTTTAAAACTGACCGTTGTTTGTGACGATTTTAATATTAATATACTGGATAAGTGTCCGCTTAGTGATAAATTACAAAATTAGTTTTTGTGCTTTGATCAAAAAAAACTTTTTAATCAGCCAAAAAGAATTACAAGCTAATCTGCAACTTGCTTAGACAATGTTTTTTGTAACTGTGAACCTCAAAGCATGGCTATATGTGACAAACTTAGCTCGGATCATTGAGGAGGAAAGCTTTGTGTTCCCATGTAAATTGACTAAAAACTCTCAGGAGTTTACTTACAGACCCATTACTACCAACCATATGTTCGACAGTTTTCGGAAAGCATTGATAAGCAACTTAATTACTTACCGTTTGTTGGGAGTCCAGATGACCTTTGCAATTCCTTGTTCAAAGTGATTGAGAAAAAGTTTAATGATATATTTAAATATGAAACATGTAGAGGTAGCATCAAGGCGAGATTTGATGACTAGGCTACAACTGGTATTTATAAAAGCAGGAACAAATTGTAAGATTTATATTCACAAAGATGTATAAATGTCCATGATACTAAATTTTTTGATTAGATTAGATAGATAGACTAAAACAATATTCAAAGACAATCAAATATGTGTGCCTGAGTAGGAAAATTAAGCAAGCTGAAGACAAAATTAAAACAACATGGAAAATGATCAATACTGAAACTGGCAAAATTAAACCTCGGGACCGGAAATTTGTTCTAAATATAGTTCTAAAAGAAGTTCAGGTCTAGTGATAGGGCGCAATCTAGCCTGCATGGGCGGGGTAACTGATTCTGTAGGTGTTTAGTGATTATTGGACGTAGTGCCTGTGCGAGCTAGAATGCGCTTTATTGCCGCGCAGCGAGAGTAGCCATTTATTTAAATGTATTTGCGGAGTGATCTTTCTGTACGTAGTACTGGTAAGTATTCTGTGGCGCAGCTTTCAAAGGGCGCGCGAAGTGATGTTCCTTGAGAACTTGTCTATGACCTGCAACTGATATCTATCGCAAGCACCACATTACAGTAATTGCTGTCCATACAATATATTTTATGATTTATTTTTTGAGTTCAATGATATTCGGCAAAACTAAACATGAACATAAATAACTATGTCAAAGCTCAAACCCTATAGGTTTGAGCTTTGACATCAGTTTCCTCATAAAGTGTACCACAAGGTATGATGGATTGTGTTAGAGTGATGGGCTCGCTTCGCTCGCCTAATAATTCCTCACCGTGCCAGGGAATGCCTCCTCTCTATCCTCTTCAGAACCTCGGTACATATATTTGTAATTTGTAATTTATTAATTGTACTTCACTACTACACTACACAAAACAGACATTCAGATAACTTACAATAGAAAAAACATGTACAAAGGCGAGCTTATCTTATTATCTTAAAGGTGATGGTTGGGCGGGGGAAGACTGCGTACAAATACAAATACAAATACAAATATGTTTATTTTGCGTAAATATGGTCACAGTAGGTGGTAAAATAACATTTAATCGGCACTGCATATCTAGCCACGTAGTGACATGCAAAATAGCACTAAGGTAGTGCAATACAATTCATAAATATTAACTAAAACAGGTCGGTGTTTACTAAGGGGATCTGTAGTTACTTAGTCAAACGAATTATTTAATTTATTTACTAAGTTTATACATTTATAGATGAATTTTATTAACACGAGAGTTATAAAATTCTTTAATGTTATAATAGCATTTAGTAACCAACCATTTGCGTAATTTATATTTAAATACATTAAAAGGCATGTCATGTAGTTCTGTTGGTATGGCATTAAATATTTGTATTGACATACAGTAACAGTTCCGTTTGAGTAGAGCTGTATGTGCTAACGGAAACGCTAACTTATTGGGATACCTGGTGTTGAAGTTACATACACTCGATGTCTTGGTGAAGATATCCATATTTTGTCTTACAAAGATACAAACTTCATAAATATATATTCCTGTTAGAGTAAAAAGATTTAATTTAATAAAAAGGGGTCTGCATGATTCAATAGTGCTCTTTCCGCATATGGCTCGGATACATTTCTTTTGAATTAAAAACAGATTGTCGATATCTACCGAGTTTCCCCAAATAACTATACCATAACGTAAAGCAGATACTACATAGCCATGGTATGCCAGCATAGCAGATTCGTGTCCAGCAATGTTCACTAGCCTATAGAGCACAAATACGAACCTGTTAATTTTTTTTATTATATTGTTTATGTGTGGCTTCCATGACAGCTGGGAATCAAGCGTTATACCTAAAAATTTCACTTCTGAGGATTCTTTTATTTCTGTGTTGTCATATTTGATGGATAAATTAATGTCAGGCCTTATTCTATTATAAAATGTCATATATGATGTTTTGTCAATATTTACGCATAAATTATTTTTCTTTAACCATTGAACTATGTCTTTAATTGTATTATTTATGTCAATTTCAAAATTAGTTAGTTTTTAAAATTGTATTATGATCGATATATCATCGGCAAATAACGTACATTGGTGATCTGTCACATCTGGAAGATCGTTAATGTAGAGGAGAAACAGTAGCGGTCCCAAGACGCTCCCCTGGGGTACGCCAAATCGGTTTTCCCCCAGTTCCGATTGTGCAGCTTCCATTGGGCATTCTTTATTCAATTATGAAACTTCAACCTTTTGTGTTCGTCCTTTTAGATATGATTCTATCCAATCGTACGCTGGGCCACGGATACCGTATTTTTTACATTTTGCTAACAGTATGCCATGGTGAACAAAATCAAATGCTTTTGTCATGTCGAAAAATACTGTTATGGTTGGGATTTTCGAGTCAGTACTTTCCGCTAAAATTTTTACCATTTTAAAACATGCCAAAGTTGTTGATTTGCCCTTTTGGAATCCGTTTTGTTCATTCCTGATGATTTTGTATTTTGATACAAATCCTAACAGTCTACTATAAAAAATCTTTTCAAAAATTTTTGATAGGATTGGTACGAGTGTAACTGGTCGGTATTTACTCATATTTTCCTTATCATCTTTTTTAAATACTGGTTTTACAATTGATATTTTTAGTTCATCAGGGAAAATTCCTTCTTTCAACGATTTATTCGCCAGGTATGTCAAAATTGGAGTCAGTTCATTTGCAGCATACTTAATGATTTTTGTATCAATTTCGTCATATCCTGTTGCATTCGTATTATTCAAGGACTTTATGGTTTTAAATGTTTCTTGGTCACTACAGGGATTCAAAAATATAGTTGAATTTTGATTGCTAATATTTGAAAGTAAATTTTCATGTTGCTTGTCAGTTGTATTTAAATTAGTCATGTCTATAAAATAGTTATTAAAAGCTTCCGCTATGTCTTTTGCATTCTCAATAATATTGTCATTAACTTTAATCTTGTGTATTTCACCTTTTACCGTCTCATTATTATTTTCATTTTTAATCAACTGCCATGCGTCTTTACAGATATTTTTTGAATTTTGAATTGATTTCGTATTATAGTTTTTTTTGTGAACATTCAATACATTTATGTAATATTTTGCTATAATTTTTGTATTTTAATTTGTTAGTCTCTGATTTTCGCCTGTAGTATACCAACCTTAAGGTTCTCTTTCTTATGCATGATCTTTTTAGTCCATTTGTCAACCTTTGAGTTTAACGTTCGGGGTTCTTTTATTTTGAATCCTATATTTTGGAAAGCACAATTTGTATAATAGAGTGATGAGGTCATGGAATTCACCAAAACTATCTTTAAAAATTTGTGCGTTGTAAACATCTGACCATGAAAGGCTTTGGAGATAATCTCTGAATTTCGACCTATTCTCGAAACTGTAGTCTCTCCTGAATGTGAACCATTGCTTAGGGGGCAAATCCTGCCTTGATGTCTGGAAGGTTAGAACCTGGGCTGTATCGTGGTGAGAGATTCCCAAACTATGAGTTATTCCTTGAGCGCCTTTAATGTTACTAGCAATATGCTCAATGCAGGTGTTAATCCTAGTGGGGGTATTAATATGCAGTGACATGCCGTGGTTCTCCTGAATACTACGGAGCTTTCTTGCCCCTGGAGTGTCTTTAAGGGTATCTATGTTGAAGTCACCTGTAATTATACCTTTTCTATTTTTAAGTTTATAGCGCAGTTTATAAAGTAAGAACTCTAGTTTGTCCAAAAAAACTTCATTGTCAGCTTTTGGTATTTTGTATAGGCAAACTATTATGCAGTTATACTCTGCGATCTCAACTGCGCAGCATTCGAAGAAAAACGGAATAGAGAGTTCATTTATCGATGTCAATTCACTTAATTCAAAATAGTTTCTACACAGAATACATACACCTCCACGGCTTTTTTCCCTACAGTACGATGACGATAAATTAAACCCTTTTATTTGTAAATTATTTTCGCATCCCTTCTTTATGTGAGTTTCTGATAGGCACAATAAGTCAATATAGTTATTAGTTTCTAAGAGCTCCTGTATTGCTATTTGGAGACAGTATTTTTTACTTTTGAATCCCCCCATATTTTGATGCATTATTTTTACTTCGGATTTATTCACGATAAAACTGTTTGGAGGAGGTATCAGGTTTGGGTCTGGTGTTGGACTTGCTTCGCATTTCATTAAAGTAAAAGGGAATTGTACCTTTCTTTAAAGGAATAGCGGTTACTAGGGGGGTGGTACCGGAGGAAGTGGCTGCAGTAGGGGTGGTTGTGGGAGGGCTTATAACGGTCGAATATGTGGGATGTGGTATGGTTTTATGACTAGTAATCACAGTTTTCGATTTGGTGTTTTGTTGTACTATTATTGCATTATCATTCCCTAGTTTGCGTAAGTAGTCATCAATATTGATGCATATTTTTTTTTGTAATATTACTGTTGGCAATCTTTTTGTTGATTCTATAAATGTACATGAGTGGAAATTTTTAACTATTAATTTAAGTCGCTGATTTAGTGCATATTCATTTAGATATTGGCTTACTGCTATTCCGAGAACCAGCACACGTATATTTAGATTTTGTACGGTCTTTAAAATAGCACTGAGTTCCACTGTCAACTTAGTTGGATTGTCATCATGTTGACCAAGAGAGAGCACGACTATGACTTCTCCATTCATTGTAGATGTGTCAATCATATCTGTGATCTCCTCAGCTGGGGCAAACGGTTTGATAAAGGAATGAATCTGGTACTTTTCCGAAACAGTTTTGATATTCGCAAGTTCTGAGGCAATCCCTTTACATTGTTTCCCACCATATATATATAAGTTCTTGCTTTTATTATTCTTTACGTTATTGTTTAAGCTTGGAATATTGTTTTTTCTGACCTCTTCTATTTTGTTAGTATCGTGAGAATTTTGCTGGTTGTTTAATGATTCTGGGTTGTCCTCCAATCGCAAATTATTTGCGTTGCTATGTGGTTTAGGCGTCGATGTAGTGCCTTCATTTTTCCCTTTTATGAATTGAGGAGAGCGGTCCCGGACCGGAGTTTGCGTCAAGGTATCATTCCCGTCGTCTTTGGTCAGAAACAGTCGGTTTGCTCGGATTTGTCGTTTTCGAGTCGTTGAAGATGTCAATTGTTTCTTAGTAGATGAAGATGTAGGGCACACTTGTATCTTTGTTAGGAGATCGATTTTGTTCTGCTGTTCATGGAGGATTTTCTTTATTGTGTTGTTTTCTTCTATTAAATCTTCTATTTCTCTGTCTGCACTTCTTAGTTTTGTTTGTAAGTTGTGTATGGTGCTTTTAAGCTCTTTTATGTCATCATTTTCTGTGCAGGAAGAAAGATCTGGAAGACTCGATTTTTTTATTGATGTTGGTGTGGATTCGAGCGAAGTAAAAATATTTTCATCTAAAGAATTATTTTTCGCATTCTTTTTTCTTAGCGTTATATGTTCCATTTTGATTTTCCTATCGCATTTGTCGCTTATAACGATGATAAAATGCTATTAAATTTAATTGGGTGAGGCTCGAACCTGAGATCCTTGCGTGAGAAGCGGGTGTGCTTCGTATACGCCACCGTTGATGTTAGCAACAGCTGCGAAATTTATGTATTGCTTCAGTAGCTTTAGTTCCCACTAGCGACATCTAATTTCACTGCATTGTATTACATACCGTGTTTGTGTACTTTCGGTAGTAAGATACAATAAAACTCTATAAATATTAAGAGTAATATATACTACAAACAATATTATACTGATAACCCTAATTGCCAAAAATAGACTGCATACACAATTACTTAAATACAACGTAATAATATGGCCTGAGATTTATTCTGATTAACCAGTACCCCAAATGACGACGCCCATCCACTAATACCAGCCAAGTCGGCGTTCTACGCCTCCACAGCGGAATTTACATCATCAGCAGAGAAGTGATGATAGATCTGTGTACATTGTTGGTGAAATTTAGCTAGGTTTTGAAAACTAGTGAATTAAAAAAAGTTTGTAGGCATTACCACTCACAGTTGAGTTAAAAAACCATCTGAGACATTGAATTTTAATTGTGAACCATTAGACACCCTAAAATGTTAGATACCTAATCATTGTTTGTTGCAAACATCACAGAAAATATTCTACGAGGAGCGGCTAGGCCAGCGCGCGACGCGACTCCGAGCCTAGCGAGCGGCAACGTAATCATAGAGTACCTTGTTATATATAAATATAAATGAAATCCTATCCCAGCCAGCAGCCGGGTTGACCGGTGGAACGTACCTAAACTGCTAAGTGAGACCCCCTGGCTGCGCTTTCTGTTGTATGTCACCCCTCCCTCCCGCACCGCTCCACTACCGCATCCACTACTGGAACATAATCCATTTAGTACGGGAAATATTTGACTGCACTTCAATAATACTGATTTGCACAGCAAATGTACTGATTTTCACAGCAAATATCAAGGCAAAATACTGCGGTAGCTTAGGTCCCCCATTATCCTTCGTATTAGGTTGAACATGTAACAACAACAAAAATACTTAAAACATAAAAAGTATTTTTGCTGATCCTTTTTTGCTGTGAAAATCAGTATTTTTGCTGCGCGATTAAATACTAGCCATTTAGTAATTGCAAGCAATTGTAAAATCTATGCTTGCGAATATAAATCAGTTTTGTCAAAACATAAACATTTACAAACAGGCACATACATTGCATCTGGCCCCACACTAGGATACCCTGTGCCGTGGGAACCAGAAACAGCGACGTCACACACATGTAAACATCCAAGACCGGGATATTCTTTTTCTGCATCCCCAGCCGGTGTTCGAACCCGGGACCTCTCGCGTGGTATCACAACGGCAGCGCCACAGAGGTCGTGTCAATGAGTGTTGTTAGTTACTAGCATTTTAGTTTACTACCAACATTCATTGAATTTAATTTTCTTCGATGCTTGATTTGCCTGTTTATGACGCGTAATGACTGTATCTACGTCAGTCATTACACATTCACTTAATGTATGCAATGTAACCTTTAAATCTAAGACGTTACGGAACGGGTTTTTTTATTGCATGGGGCACCCCGTTGTTACGTTTTCCGGTAAAATTCCTTTCGTATCGAAAAAGAAACATGTGTGAAGTCACGTAGTCAAATAAAATTATTTCCTTTCTGTGATTTAATCGTTTCGGGTTCCGCAGCTCAATACTTAATATTCTTTCAGCGTCTGCCCGCGACTTCATCTGTGTGGACTTCCGAAATGTTATTTACCGGTGCACATAGTAAACTATACTATCTTAATCCAAGGTAATATAACATGGCGTCACGTCTTTGCTCATACGGAGTGGCAGAGGCACAATTGCGTGACAGGGGGCTAGCTCATCGCCGCAGCTATGGACTAATGAGGGGTTCCTCACGAAGTTTGCCATCATCGTTAGAACGTCCGTATAACGTTAAAGTCAGCAGCAACTGAGTGAGACAGCGAGCGCAGTTAGCTAGCGAGTGAGCGAGACAGCGAGCGTAGTTAACTAGCCACTGAGTGAGACAGCAAGCGTAGTTACGCTTGGTAACTACGCTTGCTGTCTCACTGACTGAGTGAGACAGCGAGCTTAGTTACCAAGCGTCTGAGTGAGACAACGAGCGTACTTACCTTGCGAGTGAACGAGACAGCGAGCGTAGTTACCTAGCGACTGAATGGGTCAACGAGCTTAGTTAATTAGCGATTGAGTGCGACAGCGAGCGTAGTAACCTAGGGATTGAGTAAGACAGCGAGTATAGTTACCTAGCGATTGAACGACACAGTGACGGTAGTCACCTAGCGAGTGAATAAGACAGCGAGCGTAGTTACCTGTTGAGTGAACGAGACAACGAAACGTTGTTACCATGCGACTGAACGAGACAGTGAGTGTAGTTACCTAGCGAGTGGACGAGATAGCGAGCTACATATATTACCTAGCAACTGAACGTACTAACAAGTGAATGAGTCAGCGAGCGTCGTTACCTAGAGACTGAGCGAGACAACGCGCATAGTTACCTAGAGAGTGAACGAAACAGCGAGCGTAGTTACCTAGCGAATTATTGAGACAGCGAACTTTGTTACCTAGCGACTGAGCGAGACAGCGAGCGCTGTTACCTAGAGAGACAACGAGACAGCGAGCGCAGTTACTTGGCGAATTATCGAGACACCGAGCGTAGTTACCTAGCGAGTGAACAAGACAGCGCACTTAGTTACCTAGCGACAGAACAAGACAGAGAGCGTAGTTACCTAGCAAATGAGTAAGACAGCAAGCGTTGTTACCTAGTAACTGAGCGAGACAGCGGGCGTAGTTACCTAGGAGTGAAAAAGACAGCGCGCATAGTTACCTAGAGAGTGAACGAGACAGCGAGCATATTTACCTAGCGAATAATCGAGACAGCGAGCGTAGTTGCCTAGTATCTGAGCGAGGCAGCGAGCCTAGTTACTTAGCGACTGAGCGAGACAGCTAGCATAGTTAAATAGCGACTGAGTGAAACAGCGAGCGTGGTCACCTAGCGAATGACCGAGACAACGAGCGTAGTTACCTAGCGACTGAGCCAGACAGCGAGCTTAGTTACCTTGCGAGTGAACGATACAGCGAGCTTAGTTACCCAGTGACTGAGCGAGACAGCGAGCGTCGTTACCTAGCGACTGAGCGAGACAGCGAGCGTAGTTACGTAGCGACTGAACGAGACAGCGAGTAACTTGCACCCTTCTCTTCTCTAACGGGTAGGGGGCGCCCTTTAATTCTGTGTGATGATTAGGGGGGAGGAGGTCAAGCCCAATCTCACCAAATCTCACGTGGGGGAGAGAGGGGGTCTCGGCTAACATCATGTGTTTCCCCCCAAAAAAATAGTTTAAAATTTCGAGAAAATTATGGCCAAACACTAGTCTTAAATAAAATAATAATGAAACATTTCTTTTTATTTCTAAATAGACCCAACGTTATAACGTGCTAATAATAGGGGGGAACAGTTCGAGCTAAATCTCACGACATCTTTACCGGCGGGGAGAGCGGGGTGGGGGGTCAGAAAATCATCAACAAAACGCCTCACGTAATTAATGGACACCGCCTGTGCTGCTCGTCAAAATTAAAGTGGCTTCAATCCAATCGATTTCAGATAAAGTTGTTTAGAATGACGCCACTAACAAGTCAAGTCAAAGTCAACATTTGTTTATTACTGTAGATATTTACATATACTTTGCAAACCTCATTTTTTTACTCTTCTCTACATTGGACCGCTGTGGGAGAAACCTTCAAATATTACGGTATTGATTATTGACCGACCGACCGAAGCGCCTCCGTTTCAGGATTGGGCAAGAATGCGTGCGTATGTAAGGATGTATGTCCGTATGTTATCCTCTACAGGCCGCATTTCTCAACTGATTCTCGTGAATATTTGTGAACAGGTTCGATAATTATATATCGTTTTTTGTCGATTCCGTTTTTGGATTTTTTTTCAAAGTGGTGAGATATGGGGTTGAAAATGTAAAAAAATCCAAATCAAAAACTACAGCCCAAACGGTTCGACAGATTTTAACAAATGAGTTGTCTCTGGATTCGTGGAGAGCATGTGTTTGACATATATAATTTTTGTGAAAATTTAATAGGTAGGATTTTGGATCGCAACATGTAGTTCACAAAGTTGTTGGTGCGGTTACTTTCATACTCCATCTACGTAACCAGGTGCATTTAAAAGTTTGTATTTGGTATTGAAAGAAAATAATGTCAGATTTTTAAAAACTTCAAGGGTTCGGGGGTGTGATGTGAGGAGAAAAACGCAAATTTCCTGTGATGCTCGCGAGGTCAACATTTAACAGAGCCACTAGTTATAAATAATAAGCAGCACTAAATCATTATAAAATTATGAACAGCGAGTTTATTATCAGCGAGTTCTGTGTTGAGTTAGATTAAATTTCCCGTAATTTAAGTAATCTTGAACATTTTAAATTGCTCAAATGAAAATATCAAAATCTCCAGAGGTACTCGTACCTAGCTGTAGTAGAAAATGAACTAACCCTTGATAAAAATATTAACTTTCGCAAGTCTAAACCGGGGCAAAACTAGTCTGTGATTATTTCTTAGCTAACATTATAGCTATCGCTATGTTTGGAAAATTTTGTAAGGTTCTTGCGTGCTTACATTATATTTTGGAGAATTAATTGACTAGCTACAGTAAGTATGTCAATTTCATTAAAAAGTTATCTTAGGCAGTCTGTGCGTTTTATATTATAAATTGCTCGAATAGTTTTTTTCTGTAATATAAAAATAGTTTGAATATCCGCTGCTTTCCCCCACAACAAGATACCATAGGACATGACACTATGAAAGTAACTAAAATATACTAGCCTAGATGTAGCCACATCCGTGCTTTGTCTGATCTTCTTATCAGCGAACCTATCTATGTGGGGTACCCACATCCAATAATTTGTAAATGGCTCTTCTAAGATCTTCTTCTCGTCTCATTTCGTATATTTAATAGTTCTAACGTGTTACTGTCTAACACTAAACTGGTATCAACTTGCCTGACATTTGGATGTGATAATTTGATACACTTGGTTTGGTTGATGCACCAGCGTTTACCAATTTCAGGATAAAGACAATACATTATTAACATCATCAAATCTCCTTTTTGTCTTTAAATTTTGAAGACCAGTAAATAATCATCAGCTATGTCAGTCAATTTGTCCACCATGAAAGGCAGATCGTAAATATATACCAGGAATAAGAAAGGGCCTAATATGGAATCTTGTGGAACGCCAATTTTTACACCAGATCCATCAGACTTCCGCCTTCTGCTGTTAACAACCTTTCTGTTACACTCTGTAAATATATTTTTCGAAGCAAATACACATGGATCGCTGGACTAGGAGGAAAATTCAAAGTGAAGTAATCATCTTCGTCATCATTTATAAACTCACGAACTTGGTATTAAAATAACTTAAGCGCCCTTTACCTGTACTTGCACATAAGAAACGATATTGTGGGTTAAGCGACATCTAGCAGAGAGGATAACTAGATGGGTGACCGTCTCTATATACGACAACGACAAACGATCATACGATAATTATATCTTCGTCTAAACAGTTGATGTTAATTTGCCCAATGATCCTTAAAAACAAGTTAGACCAGCATCATTAATCAGAAACGCGACATTTAAGAAGTAGTAGATTGTTAGAAAACTCGTCTGACTATTGATGCGTTCTTAGGGTTCCGTACCCGAAGGGTGCCAATCGGGACCTTATTACTAAGCCTCCGCTGTCCATCCGTCCGTCCGTCCGTCTGTCACCAGGCTGTATTTCATGCATGAAACATGATAGTAAGACAGTTGAAATTTTCACAGATGATGTATTTCTGTTGCCGCTATAACAACAAATACTAAAAAGCAGAATAAAATAAATATCTAAGGGGGCTCCCATACAACAATTCTTTCAATACCACATACAAACTTATGAGTGCACCTGGTTACGTATATGGAGTGTGAATGAAGCCGCACCAATAACTTTGTAAACAACATTTTGCTATGTAAAATCCAAAATATTCACTCCACACCATCCCTACCATTGTACGGTGGTAAAGAACCCTTCGTGCGCGAGTTCGACTAGCACTTCACCTTTTTTTGAGGTTCACGCACAATTTATAGCTCTGGTTTACTCAACAATCGATTTCGAAGTGCATTTGAGTTGACCGCTGATCGGTCGATATAACTTTATCATGTCACAAAGGTTTCATCTTCATCATGAGTTTTCCTTCAATATGAGACGCACTTTCCTCTCACTCGTGCCAATCTCTATGGCATATTGGTTTCGAACAGTCTGGCAGGGTCTGGTTCGAAATTGGCCGTGCAAAAATCCCTATATTTAAAATTGTCATAAAAAAAAAACATTTATTGTAAATAGGCAAAATAATGCACTTTTGCAAGTCAAACACTTACTTAAGTCTGACAATTGTGGAAAAAAAATAACTAATATATTCAACTAAACTAATGAGTACATGACTGGTTATGGTTTCAGTTTGAAAAAGGAAATTTCCCCTTCAAGTGATGATTCATGGCTGAATCTCGCACAGGAAAAGGAAACTTCATTAACTCTACCAGTGTTTCGGAAATACGCCCGTCAGAGAAGGATAGCACCAAGAAACTCTACGGGGATGTCATATATTTTTTATTACACAATGCACGATATAAAAATTATCTAATCTAATGACAATATTATAACATCGTATCCATAAGTACCAATAAGATGTCTCAAAATAAAAATCTAACAAAATAAATAAATAAGAACAAAGACAAGCTGTAATGAACATAACTTATGAGAAACCAGACTGGAGCAGTCTCCCCAAGCAGCACCCGTTCACGAGTATAACTTGTGCACCAGCCATCACCCCCCTCGCCATATGTGAGGGAGGGGAGCAACCCGCTACACGGAGTCGGCGCAAGCAAAGACATTTTAGTGAGCATGACCATAAACTCTGGTTTCTTGATAACAGACTTGTATTCTACGTTAAAACTAATAAATTGTTATGAGTTATGTTCAATTCATTTAACTCGAATCCGAGCAAAGGCCTGTTCCTCTCAATGGGCTACAAGTATTTAATACAAAAGTAGCTGGAAATGGTTCGTGTGGTGTAACACTCGGCTGTTGCGTCGCCGGTATCTTTACTCGAACTTGGTTGGACTCACTGCCATGTGTCTTGATTATTCAGCGAATCACAGCTCTCATGGCGCCAAAATTATACAACCTGGCCCTGCAGTTAGGAACGCGCTGTTAGAACATCAGACAAAACACGGATGTGGCTAGTCTATTTCAATTAATTTCATAATGTTTCATGACCTATGGTATCTTGTTGTGGGGGAAAACAGCGGATACTACTACTTTGATATTACAGAAAAGAGCTATTCGTGCGATTTATAATTTAAAACGCACAGACTCCTTATAAGAACTTTTTAAAGAAATTGTTATACTAACTGTAGCTAGTCAATATATTTTCGAAAATGTATTGACTAGCTACAGTTACGCAAGAACCTTACAACATTTTCCAAACTTAGCGATACCAGAAATGTTACGGGATGAAATTTAATGACCACCAAAAAAACAATCGTTACTCTAAAGCAGCCTCATCCAAAAATATATATAATATGTACAAATAAATGAAACCTGTACCAAAATCTTTCGGGCTTTTAAGTCATGCCTGAACTAAAAAAACTTTTCATAACCCAAAAAGGCCACGCGTGCACCAAATGTTAACTAGCAAAGTTTTGTGACATTACTACCCAAATATATCACTACGTTTGCCATAAAATGTATGCATATAACCATACATAATATAAAATGGGTAAATGATCACCAAAAGTTGCAGAAAATATCAGGGCAAAATACTGCGGTAGCTTAGGTGAAGGGTAAAGGGGGTGAGCGAAGCGAAGCCCCCTTTATTTTTCGTGTTAGGTTGAACACGTAAGAACAACAAAAAATACTTAAAACATAAACTTAAGTACACAAAAGATAAAAAGAAGTTTGGTGATCATTTATCCAAACACAATACTGATTCTTGCAGTAATTTCGAATTTAATGGTAGTAAATTTTCGAATTTTGGTAATTGTTTAAACACAAGCCGTTTTTTTTGTGGCCGTTATTTTATTGAAAGCTCTAAGAAGTTCAGCCTTTAGTAAACATGTTACGGTAGTATCGGTGAATCTTTAGAACTTCATTTATATTTTTTGGGTAAACAATGATTTTTGTATATTAATTTACTTTATTAGGATAAAATTGTGTAACATATTTGGATATTTTTTTTAAAATAAAATGCGAGTACATATTTGGTTCATGCGTGGCCTTTTTAGCTCAGCGATTATTCTGAAGATACTTGCCTTGTTTAGGTTAGCAGACTTTACGTTTATTGGTGATCATTTCATATTAAAATGGGGATTCAATTCTGGTAAGTATTTACGATTTTTTGGGCGTTCTATTTCATTATATCTGGTGATTGCTTAAACCTAAGCCAAATTTTACTAGGTAATAATCACAGCCTCGCGAACTTTAGCATTTTTTTCAAGGGTCAGTGCATTCTCTACTACAACAAGATACCTCGGGATATTTTGAAATTGTCATTTGAGTAATTTAAAAACCCATGTAAAAACTACTTTGTCTAAAAAGGGATATTACAATGTTCAAGATTACTTAAATGACAGGACTGCAGAACTTGCTGTAAATAATTTTGTAATTATTTATTCCTGCTTATTATAATTCAATTCAATTCAATTCAAATTTATTTCAGATTATAATGTACACTTGTATATACAATAAATCCATATGTTGTCATTAAAATTAAAATTAAAATTTATAGTCACAGTAGATTAAATAAATAAATATTAAGATTATTATTATTATTTTTTATAAAAATAATTATGCACACACACACACACACACACACACCCTTACACACCTTCACAGAGTCACACACACAGAACATTGTTGTCATACTCATCATAGAAATTATTATTATTATTATTATTCCAATACCCATCTTATTTTATTTTAGTTTTATTACCGCAAAGGTGCACCCCCACCCAATACTTTAACATGGGGTTGTCCATCTTTCCAGCTAGTGCACTGAGGATAGTGTTGGAGCTGCCGAAAAAGCGGTTTCTCAGGGAAGCAATCCTCTTTCGAATGATTGCGAAGAAATCGTCAGTCCTGGCTTCGGCAAACATAGCTGAGGCGCTGCAGTACCGCGGCAGCCCCAGTATCCTCAGCGCATTATTGTATTGGACTCGCAGGGCGCTGTAGGCCTTCTGCGTATAGCTGACCCACAGGCTACTGGTGTAGAAGGTCTGGCAGAAAGCTCTGAAAAGAGTCAGTTTGACAGGCCCTGTACACCTAGCAAACCTGCGTGCCAACATATTGCATCTGACCGCCATCGCCCTGCGCTCCCTTTCAATATCCAGGTCATCTGTAAGTCCATCCGTGACCACGTGACCCAGGTACTTGAACTGTGTTACTCTCTTAAGAGGTGATCCACACAGTGATACGACAGGAATATTTTCAACTGTGTTACTACCAGATCGGAACACCATCATTTCACTTTTCTTCACATTGTACCTGAGTCCGTGGGCCGCAGCATATGACTCACAGATTCCCAAGAGTTTTCTCAGTGCGTTGACTGAGGGACTCAGCAGCACCATATCATCCGCATATGAGATGTTATTGACCATGGTGCCGTCAATGGAGCATCCTATTCTAGTGCTGCTCAGTTCCTCAATCAACTCATTTACATAGAGATTAAATAAAGTGGGAGACGTCAGTCCACCTTGTCTTACACCACAGTCAAGTGTGTAAGTATCACTAAGTGAGCCCACCCACCTCACAGCATTTGTTTGATTTTGGTACCAGTACCTAAAAACAGAAACTAGCTCATCAGGTAGACCCGTAAGACTCAACTTTTTCCATAGCACATCGTATGAGACAAGATCAAAGGCCTTCGACAGGTCAAGAAAACAAGCATAGACGGGCGTCTTCCTGTCCGTATAGTACTGGACAGTTTGCTTAAGACACAAAATTGCACTCTCCGTGGACAGTCCAGGTCTGAAACCGAACTGCGCATCGTGCAAATTAAGATGTTGTTTCAACTGACTGTCAAGCAAACTATCCAGCACCTTAGCCAATGCAGTTGCCAAGGATATTGGTCTATAGTTGTCTTTATCAGACGCATCTCCTGTTCTATTCTTCACAATAGGCACTACTATGGTTCTCATTAAATTCTCTGGAAGGTAAGAGTGACCAATACAGAAATTAAATAACATTTTAAGTACTCTAGGCAAATGAGGGCCTGCACATTTCAAATGTTCAACACTCAGACCATCGTGTCCCGGTGACTTACCACGCTTCATATGTCTGATGGCTACATTGACTTGTTTATATGTAAATCGCAGTGGTTTGTCATGCGACACGCAGGCCTGAGAGTCGGACCCAAAACATGTTTCAGACCTAATAACTGGTTCAACGTGAAAGTTATTTTTAAACAGATTTGCTATATCATGATGGTCCGTAAGACCGTTGACATTCACAGGGGGGGTGGGCTTAGGGTTAAGTTTATTGGTCTGTTTCCAGAATTTTGAAAAATCTTTATTATCATGACTAGTGGCTAGAATGTCCATTTTTATTTGCTCGGAATTTTTTTGACACCATTTAAGTTTATTTTTGAATATTTTTCTAGATATTTTCATCTTCTCATAGATAGGGCCAGAATCTGGCTTGTTTTGTAACCTCCAATTTTGAAAATTAAGCCTTGCCTCTCCGTGAGCTTCCTTAACATATTTATTCCATCCTGTTATATATGATTTCTTTCTTAGTCTATTATTACTGTTTATACTGTGACTAGATGCAGCAGCCTCACTTAATATCTCTATAGTTCTGTTATACATATGTCGAATTATATCTCTATGTTCTGGATTATGACAAATTTGTTCACTACACTCCCTGAGTTCAGTCGGAAAATCGATTTCTTTTAGGTGTAACATACAAATATTTCTATATTTACATATTTGCTCGGTATCTCTCTCCCCCCAAAGAACATAATAAGAGAACAATTTAAATGATCACCAAAATATTTTTTTCTTACCAAAATGGATTATGGATGGATCATGATCACCAAAAGTTGCAGAAAATATCAGGGAAAAATACTGCGTAGCTTAGGTGAAGGGTAAAGGGTGAGCGAAGCGAAGCCCCCTTTATCCTTCTTGTTAGGTTGACCATACTGAAAAAATACTTAAAACATAAACTTAAGTACACAAAACATAAAAAGGTGTTTGGTGCTCATTTATTCAAACACAATTTGGTGACCATTTACCCATTCTGCAATCATTTCGAATTTATTGGTAGTAAAATAGGTGCGTTTTTGGTAATAGTTTAAACACAAGCCTTTTAATAATAATAAATGTAGGCCATTAATGTGGGGACATTAATAGCCTACAATTATTACTATTATGGGTGGGTACTGGGAACCGAGGGGCGCAGGCCTTTATCAGGATACGAGTAAGATTGAGCCATACTGGAGTATGGCTCAATCTTACTCGTGTGCACGCTCTGGCTCAGTGCGGGTCGATGGAGGGGTTATACGAGCACTACCACGTAGCGATAGTAGCCGGGGCCTACAGCTTAACGTGTCATCCGAAACACTGAACGTCCGATAATGTACGTAAGATAAATTCACTATCTCATTAGTACACGGTCAGGATTCGAACTTGCATCTCCAGTGTGAGAAGCAAGCGTGAAACCCATTAGACCACGGAGCTCTTGTGCTTTTATTATTTATAATAATTAGTTTTGTAATATTTGTATAAGTCAGACCCTACCAATTTTTAAAAGAGATCTAAAAATCAACCTGTCGGTGTTTCTTCACCCTGCTTCTCCCACAGTAGTCCAATTTAGAGAAGAGGCAAAATATGACGTATAATGACGTATGACTAAACAAGTATAAATTAATATCTACAGTAATAAAGAAATTTGAATTTGAATTTGTAGCCTCGACAAAGGTAGCGAGCGCTGTATGACCAAAGTCGGTTGTAATGTGATAACTTTGCAAAATAAAACAGTTTGTGATACTGTTTGCAGAATTCTACGTTATTCAACTCTATCATTTTGCAAAGTTGTCACTTTACAAGCGACATCTCGGTCGTACAGCGCTCGCTATCTTTGTCGAGACTTCAGGGCCCGCGCGCGCATCGGTTCCACGAACAGGGGGGTCGCTTCAGGGCCCGCGCGCGTATCGGTTCCACGAACAGGGGGGTCGCTTCAACGTCCTAAGAAACCGATTCAGCTAAGGAACCTAAAAGTCTTGGTTTCAGGTAAATAAAGCCCAATAGGCCAATACGGCGTATTGAAATGGAATTGGTTGGTTGGAAATGGTTTCAGAACCTAAACTGAATCGCCATTAAGGTTTAAATAACCCCAGGCGAATGATTATTCGCATACCATATGAAATTGTCGTAAAATCTTACATAGCTGTGTCCTACGTGATACAGAGCAGATACTCACCACAAGAGGGATTGAACCAAAGACTTTGCGGTCATCTCACAAAGATAAGGCCAATGAAATCAATTGACTAGTAGGTACTTACGTTAGCAATACGTCACAAGAATCTGTGCACCACGTAGAAAAAAATATAAAAATTAAAAATAAAATTTGCCCAAATACAATACCTTCAAATTTTTTACATTTTTAGTCAAGAAAAGCTTAAATGCTAAGAAAAATGTAAGCGTCACGCCTTTTCCCATACGGGGTGGCAAGGCACATTTGTCCACACACCTTTAGTCAGTTATTCAATACTCATGATTATCATATTTTAAAGGCTTATTTTTGCATTTGCCTCAGATTTGAGTCTTTTTGCATGAGAATCGCTGACACAGCGTATCGCGTATTGCTGGTGATTGTTATATCGCTGATGGCTAATATTTTGAAACGTGTTAGTGTAAGTAAACAAGTAACACACGCACCTGCCCTTGAAAGGCCGAGCTCTACAATATAATAGGAAGGTGTGGTCACATCTTAAGGGGTTGTTGAGGGACATCATTCTGAACAACTAGCACTACAAAACGGATGTAATCAGAGAAACTTTGTTTTTCGCTCCTCCATACCGCCCGGCCCAGACTGTATGGAGATGTCTAAAATAAGGTTGCTCTGATCAAATCAATCAATCAAATGATGTCCCGATGATCACTCAAAATATAAATCACGCTGTACCTTGTAAGTATCCAATTTCATATTTCACGCATCCCCTGGGGATTTGTCGATATTTATATTATTGTTTGTAATAAGTATTTTCATTGTGGTTCCAACATATTTTAATTGATTTAATATCCTTCTACTATTCTTATTTGGAACGAACAGAGCGTCACCTCTTTTGACATACGCTGTTGCTTTGCAGGGGCAAAATTGCGACCACGTTTCAAATTCCATTTTTCGTGACAGGAGCCGGCCCCTTTCGGAAAAGCGTGAAGATATGATTGCTCTGTTGTTATTCTTATTTTAACTTAACTTCTCTACCTGATACTTATCCTATCTATTTCAAATACATACCTATTTTACACGCGATGTCCGCGATACCTTAAAAACTGTTATTATATAAATAGTTGCTCCGATTTATAACAATAACATTAATTACAAACATTCCACATAAAAAAACCGTACTCAAATCCGTTTCAAAGAACGCACTAATTATACGAGTTACAAACAAGATGCTAGCTAATACGAAGTGACATTATAATGCCACGAATACAGGATGTAACATTCTGCGCAGAATGGTGTAGACATAATTGAATGGGTTGTTAGCTTCGCCGCACGCGGTCCACACCACGACCACAATAAAATCGGTTTTGTTTTGTTTTTTTTTTATTTTTTTTTATTATGGAATAATAAAAAATAAAATCGGTAAAATCGGTGTAGTGCGGGTCGGACTCGCACGCGAAGGGTTCCGAATCAGCGTACAAGTGAACTGGACAAAAACAATAAATAAAAACACCTTGTGTCCGAACTAAGTTTCTAACCTAGGGACCTCCCTTACACTACAGATAGCGGACCCGACGTCAAACCAATCGCGCCACCGAAACCATTAGAGACTGATTTTATTTGAATGACGATGTTTTAGTAATAAGGGCTAGGGATATTGAAAACGTCTCTCAAAAAGACACAAGGAACTTTATCTGCGTACCATGGTTTACAATTGGTCTTAAATATATAACTTCAGTTGTACACGATATAACCCTAAATAGGTATGCAAATGATTTATTTACATAATGACTAATTATTTATTTACATTGCGCGAGTATCACTGGGTCATAATATTTTTAATACTGAGTTTCATAAAATTATTAGGTTACATATTAAAATGATGTATTTTCAAGACCCTCGAGTGGGGCATAAAAATAAAGCGATTTAAAAGACGAGCACGAAAATATATACTAGTCTTAAATATATATAATAAAAACTTAAAAAATATACCCTAGTTTTAAACTAACCGTCTATAGATTGCTTTACATGACGATGTTAAAATATATAAAAGCAAAATATTCATATTAAAAAATACATAAATCAAAATAAACCACATTTCAAAATATATTAAGTCATTTGACATAAGTTCTATATACATAAACATTTAATATATGATGTTCAAAATACGTAATTGTCAAAATGTATAATGGTTGTAATTAATAATGGCTCAAATAAAAAAGATAAGCTTGGAATGAATAATGCTCAAATTTATTACTAATTATGTAAGGGGGAAATTTATTTTTAACAAAAATATTAAATCTATTGAATTTCACACGATATGTATGTTAGGTTGACATATAAGAATACATAACTATAAGTTGCTGAATATTAGGCAATTCAGTATTTTTCTTGAAAGAGTAGGCAAGTTTCTCTCTCGAGTTAAAATGAACTACCCTCAGAATGTTATTCTAAGTGCAATAGAGAGGTATAGTCTTAATTTAATGGGTTGTTAGTAACATCATTCATTTTTTTTTAATCTAAAAGCCTTTTGATCAGGCCAAGAATATGATGAAAACATTATAATTTAAAATGTATGTTATCATTTCGTACTTTCTGGATTTTGATTATTATTCCTTTATATTTATAGTATTGTTAGTCTTAGTTTTATATAATTTGAGCCTATACATCTAAGCTTATGCATTTCGTCAGTATGTATTTCAAATATTATGCGTAACTTACATTATGAATTTTAATACATTATTTATTCTGATTTTACATATTTTGAACTTATATATTTTAAATTTATATATTTTGATTTGAAACCACCACAAAATCGACGCATTTTGTGACAAATTAATTTTTAATGTGTGTATTTGCTAATTCATATCAATCTAAAATCATGGAAAATGTACTGAATTTCCACGATTTTTGATGGATTTGAATTAGTGAAGGATAAAGAAAGTTGTTCACATTGATATGACTACAAATTTCTGTTACATCCTGTATGTAGTATAGTAGGACAACCTAATTCAGATACCTCACTTCGTATATATCTTACAACAGCAAGAGGTATATTTATTTTAATAACTTATCTTCCTCTAGTGGCAACTGTAAGAACTAAATTTCAAGATGGCGGCATAATTGAAGCGGTCGTTATATCGACGGCTCACGCGCATCCATTGCAGTGTCTAATAAATCCAATAGCGACAATGACGATTCGCAATTACTCTTTACATTAGTGCAGTCACAGTTCATATAAATTGTATCGGAGTCATTAAGTTGTCATTGTTAGTGGTACTTCCGTTTGGAACAGTTGAGTTTGGTTCGAGTTCGAGATGAGGTCCGTGGTAGTTATTTTTGTCAGCGCGAGTCTCGCTTTGGGGGTCTATGGGGGACTTGGTGAGTTTCGGATATCGTTTAATTTATTATACACAGAATATTACAATAATAGTTTTATTAGAATAATATCAGTAGATCTAACAAGAGATAGAAGTTGACTTCTATTAAACTATGGTTGGCTACCATTCATTTGCTGTGTTTTTCATATCTTGCTGTCTCGTATGGCCCCGTTTTTAGATCAATACTTTGCTGTAGGTAAGTAATAATTATTTATGTTTGAGAAAGCTGAAAACTCCGGCAGTTATTTTCTGCATAGGGTTTTGATAATGAGGACTCATCGTCCATAAGTGGTTTAAAAAAAACTGTCAAGCTGCGGATTTCAGTTGTACAACGAGGATTACTTTCAATCTGACCCCGCGCCATCTTGAAAACGTGAAATATTAACCCCAGATAGCCTGCTCGAGAGACAAACCGCAAAACTTGCGACCATGATTCAGCAAGTACAAACCGACTTCAAGCCATATCTATTCCTTCCCGGTCGTGATGCAAATGATGTCTCCCGATGACGAGGTTACAAAAATGTCTTCTGGCAGACAAGCCCACGCATATTATACGTCAATATAAATATGTGGTACTTATAACCAGAATACGAAAAAACTCTTAACTTTATCTTCCGCTTTGACCTCAGATATCTAAACTTTGTACAATAGTCTTCTGGCAGTCAAGCCAACGCATATAATAAACGTCAAAATCAATATGTGGTACTTATAACCAGAATACGAAAAAAGTTTTCTGGCAGTCAAGTCCACACATATTATAAGTCAAAATAAATATGCGGACCAGAATTAATGACCGTAAACTTCACTGAAAAGTCACAGGAAAGCAATAATACGCAATTTCGTTTTTTATTTAGAATCAAAGCTACTGGACCGATACATAATTTTCAAAAAATGAGACCATGGGACTTTTTGAAAGTGATTTGTAAATATATCAGTTTCCAGATAAAACTGATAAAAAACATATTCAAATGTATCGAGAACACCCTTCTTTTATTTGGGTTAAAAAAACGCTTGTAGCAAAAAGGTTGCTGTTGTTTAGGAATGGGGAAGACACCTGTCAAAGTAGTTCCACATAGAGGGCGCTAAGTGTTTGTAACCACCAAAAAGTAAGTAAGCAAAGAGTTTCGTTCATCTGTGGTTACAAATGAATCACAGAGTAAGCAGTAAGCAAGTTTAAGCATAGAATTTCGAATCTGAGAAATTAATTGTCAATATGCATAAAACTTTGCTGTTGTCAATGTTTGACAAAAACACAGTACCCTCTACCAAAAGTTTTGCGTAGCCTTCAGAATTTCATAACTTCGTTAATGCACTGCAATTAAAAAACACAGAAAACTTATGAGATAAAATTGTACAAAGGCGAGCTTATCCCCCCCAATCTTAACTTTATCTTCCGCTTTGACCTCTTTGAATATCTTAACTTTGTGCAAATGCCTCTAACGGCGGGAACTAGGCTTTGGCTAAGGTGAACTGGCCTGCTTCAACCGATGAACAACTGAGAAATTGGTAACCACAAGGAAGGAAAACTGATCGATCTGATAAACAATACACGAATACTCAGAAATAACTAACAAAGCAATCGAATACACATTAAGCAGTAGGTATCGAGTTGACAGTAGCAATCGCAATAATCCTAATTAAAACGACAATTATAAGTTATAATAACAGGCGGGTATAGAGTCGGTAATACACTTTACAAAAAGATTTTTATGGGATACTAACTTGCAAATTTAGAATAATAAGTATAGTGATTAAATCAGAATTAATCACTTTCACTGTTTGCAAACACAGAGAACAATAGAACTTTTTATTGCATAGGACAAGTCAAAAGTGTACCTAATTGTTATTAAGTATGTCTAAAATAACAACAATGTTAACGATTTCTTTCGACTGTTGCATATCTAATTAGAAAGAGTGGTAAATCGACCGAATAATACAATTAGAAAACTGGCAACTTCGTGGAATAAGCTACCTTACCTTTTAACATTTTCCTTGGGATCTGCTGGTTCGACTGATCGAACCAACAGGATTTTTTGAACCGAAGTTTTTAGGCGGCGGCGATTTGAAAATCGAAAAGTGAAGACGATGGTACAAGATGAATGCCGCGTCATTTAGGTTTATTTTGGGGTTCCGCACCCAAAGGGTAAAAATGGAACCCTATTACTAAGACTCCGCTGTCCGTCTGTCTGTCTGTCCGTCTGTCACCAAGCTGTATCTCATGAAACGTGATCGTCAGACAGTTGAAATATTCACAGATGATGTATTTCTGTTGCAGCTACAAATACTAAAAAACAGAATAAAAATAATATTTATGGGGGCTCTCATACTGATATAACGCCATACTGTTATATTGATAACGGCAACCGGTAGACGCTTGAAATATTAACAGAATATTGGTTTTATATCGGCAACAAATGTAATGATCACCAAAATATTTTTTTCCTACTCAAAATGGATAAATGAACACCAAAAGTTGCAATAAATATCAGGGCAAAATACTGCGGTAGCTTAGGTGAAGGGTAAAGGGGGTGAGCGAAGCGAAGCCCCCTTTATCCTTCGTGTTAGGTTGAACATGTAAGAACAACAAAAAATACTAAAAACATAAACTTAAGTATACAAAACATAAAAAGCAGTTTCGTGATCATTTATCCAAACACAATTTGGTGGACATTTATCCATTCTGGCAGTCATTTCGAAATTATTGGTAGTAAAATATGTGCGTTTTTGGTAATCGTTTAAACATAAGCCTTTTACATTCACTTTAAAAATAAATAATTAAATTAAAATAAAACAAATTTTTAAGGGCGGCTCCCATACAACAGACATGTTTTTTTTGCCGTTTTTATAGATAATGGACGGAACACTTCGTGCTTGAGTCCGACTCGCACTTGGCTGGTTTTATTCCCAGAAGTTTGACACACTTGCCACACTTGTTACGTAGTTTTAAAACGTTATAAAGTCGTGCTTTTCCCCAGGTATGGTTATAGAGGGTCAGCAAATCCGTCATGCAAAACATAATATCACAATTAGCAAAAAAAGTCCTGGTGGTTCGATTAGTCGAACCATGATGCATTCGAACCATCACATGGAACACTTTGGTTTTGCTAATACTTATACATGCACAAGAACACTTTGGTTTTGCTAATACTTACATGCACAAGAACACTTTGGTTTTGCTAATACTTACATGCACAAGAACACTTTGGTTTTGCTAATACTTATACATGCACAAGAACACTTTGGTTTTGCTAATACTTATACATGCACAAGAACACTTTGGTTTTGCTAATACTTATACATGCACAAGAACACTTTGGTTTTGCTAATACTTATACATGCACAAGAACACTTTGGTTTTGCTAATGCTGAACGTATCTGAAAACTGTGTTCATTTTTGCGATCCGGCACCTATGTCTATACCTTTATGAATACCTATAGTTATTACCTAAGTACCTACAAATACGTATTTGGTCACGTTGGTATATATTGTGTACTTATTTTAATCGATATTTGATGGCTCATTAATTTATCTCTCAAAAACGTAACAGGTTTTACCCTGTCGACTCTACATTTTACGAAATAATAACTGATTCGCGCTATTTTTTTATTGTTACCAAGTTCACAGTAAGAAGTTTAACAAATATTGTTAGCATAGGCCAATTACGGGCTAACATTATTTAGAACTAAACATGTAGTACAAAACTGTAACTGGCATGCAGAAAAGATTTCTAAAGTATACTAAAACAAACCGTTGTTTGCGGCTTCCCCGCGTGGGCTTCATAATTCATAATTCCTTGATTGCACACAAACGACATATAGAAAGGGTAATAAATAATATATAAATAGTGAAGAAGGGCGAGCTTATCTCGAACAAGAGATCTCTTCCAGCAAAACAAGTACGGATGAGATGAGTTGATTGTGGAGCGGTTGTGTAAAAATGGCCAAGTCATACGCGAATACAGATGCTTCTTATTATTTTACTTATAATTTCTTGTTTTTACCCCCCACCCTTGATACGTCCCTGCCGTGAATACTCCCCCTTACCTATTTCTCTCCTCTGGGCAATTTCGAAAATTGCACTGTCTAGAAATTACCTCTTTTAGGTGCCACATCTTCAGGGGTCGAGATAGTTTTTAAGTTTCATACAAACTTCCCCCCCCCCTCTCCCCCGCTTTTCCCCACTCGCGGGGGCAAATTTGAATAAAATCTTTACTGAACTGTGGCTCAAGCAGGAATAATAATCAGAGCGAAAAAGTGTTCGAGTTCAGAAAACATGAACCTTATGTCATTGTACATAAGAGCCACTGACAGTTCGATTCGCATACTTTTTCGACGCGTAATTATTCCTGCTTCCTACACTGAAGTCCCACATCTATGAATTACCTATCTGCCAAATTTCAGATCCATAGCTAAAGATTCATTCTTATTTTCCACGCTACATATGAAAGTGACTTCCAGTTTCTAAGTGACGTCCATATCTAAGTTAGTTAAATTTGTATTGATAAGCGAGTGAGAGCGATATTCACATAGGTAATGACCTAAATACATGTATAGCATAAGAAGATTTTAATATAATATATGTGTAAACGGTGATTTGCATTTTATTTTTCTTTAAAAATACCACTACGTTTATAATAAATGAATTTTAATATAATGAAACTTAAAATCTAACCAACTTCTTTGGTAACCCTAAAATGTCCAGGAATTGATAGGCTACATCTGGCAACCCTATATGGAACCCCGCGGTACAAAGTTTCATGACTAGGTCCACCGGCTTAGACGGGTCCCGTAAGTAGCTTATGTGAAAACCTTTTTGACTGCTCATGTAGGTATTCCAATGCTTGGTTATTATGGTATGGTATGTTATGGTAACAGGTAAACTAAGAGTCCAACGCCATCTATCGAGGTGTTTAGAAGTTTTGTTTTTATATCACCTGTCTGAAAATCCCTCCAGTGGTGGGTGGCTCGGAAGAGATTAGCGCGGGTAGGCGAACGGTAAGAACTTGCCTTCGATAGGCACATGGCCGGACTGGAATCAGAATTACTAGGCTTATCCCCTCCACCAGTGGAAGGTTTGGCTGTGCGTTGTCTGTCAGCCACGCAAATAGCGCTTTATCAAATTAACTAACTTAAGATGTAATAATCATCATCATCATCATCAGCCCTTGTCATCCCACTGCGGGGCACAGGCCTCTCCCAAAACACGCCATGCGCTGCGGTCCCCCGCCAGTCTCGTCCACTGCTTTCCAGCCACCTTAGCAATGTCATCTGACCATCGGGCCGGTGGTCTACCCGCTGTTCTCTGCCCTGCTCGCGGCCGCCACTCTGTGGCTGCCTTGGTCCACCTTCCGCCCTGCCTTCTAACCAAGTGTCCTGCCCATTACCACTTTAGCCCCGTGATGCGCGTACGCATGTCTGTGACTTTGGTAAGTCTGCGGATTTCAACGTTAGACTCGCGGTCAACGAGGCTTATAATGATTTTTACTAAATTCGATAATGTAGTAGGTACATAGACAAAACATGTTTGTGTAGGTGCGTGTTGTTTGTGTATTTGTTGTGTGTGTATGTTTGTTTTATGTGGGATGCGTTGTGTTGTGTACGTGTTTTTATGTGTGAGTGAGAGAGAAATGATTTAACTGCGTTATGTCTGAAGGAGGACAACCTTTGGTCCCTCAGTATTGATAGAATCCGCTTTTTGAATAGCTATTTATAGGGCTGCGAAGGCAAACCTTCGCCTTCCGTGTTAGGTTCCAACTACTATCGCTACTCAGTGGTAGCAGTCCTAAAGTTGAGGGCAGATTGATAACTTCTGCAGTCGGGTTGGCCACTATCCCGACTCCCCTACATCAAACCCACCGAGCCAGCGTGGTGGAGTATACCCCAATCTTACTCATATCCGAGTAAAGGCCTTTGCCTCTCGGTGGGGACATCAAAGGGCTATATTCATTATTTATTTATGTATATGTGTAAAATACAGTTTGACCTGTCTCGGGCACTGTCCGTCTGTAATCTTGCAAGTTAAATATGACCCACTTTCCGGTTTCCGATTGAGCTGAAATTTTGCTTATGTAAATTGGATGACAATGCAATATTTTTATGACATGGAGCTGATTTGATGATGACCCCGGAAGATAGCCATGGGAACTCTATAATAAAACTACGCATCTTCATCGAGTTTGGGCCCGTTTTTTAGTCTTGACGATGTCCAGCGTATGCTGGACCTAGATAATATCCAGGGTCTGATGTTGAAGCCGGAAGGTGGTCTAGGTAACTCTGTAATAAAACGATACATAGCCATCGACTGTTTAAGTTAGCAAGAATTTACATTGAAATTAGGAAGGTAGGATTTGTTTTTATTGCTGTCTTTTTATTTTGTGGGTTTAAGTTTTGTCCTATAAAGCGACATAGACATATTTGTAAAATGTACTAAGCTCTTTAAATAAAGAGTTTGGAGTGGTCTTGACAAATTATCTGGTCCTAGATTAGTTTCTTTATTTTTAGGGTTCCGTATTGATTAGTTATATTTACCAACTTTTTTCTTTTTAATTATACGAATCGAAAGGAGAAACCATTACAATTTAAGATAAGAAAGACAATTTAAATGTTATGGGCTATTGAAAACTGTGTTGCATAGCCCGCAGCGTCTTCCTCAGGAGTCTTATTGAAGATATAGTTGTAGAACACAGGGTTTTCACCTAAGCATAAATATAAATGAAACAGAAAGATCAAAAGTAAAACTAAAGAAAATAAAAGTATTTTTTTAAACCTATAGGACCTAAATTTTACTAAGAGTTAGATAGAATTTTGACAATAACAAATAATTATATTAATAAAAAGGTTTGAATCTGTGGGCACGGCAGTGCCCCCGCCAAGACGAGCAAAGCGAAGCGCAAGGGCACTACTACCTTTTCTCGTCTTTCTTCGTCGTTTTTTTGAACCCTCATAACTTAGGTTTTAATTATACCAGATAAACAAAATTTGCGAGATATAATGTCAATAGTGAACTGATTCAACATACAAAGTTTCAATTGCACAGCTTTTATACTTTAGATTTTATTGATATCTAAAAATCCCTGATTTCGTCACTGACTCTCTGATGATCATCAAAATTCTTAGGGTACTTCCTAAAGACCTAGAAAGCTGAATTTATAAGCTATTATTAGTACACAAACAACAACAAAAAAAATTGGAACTTTTACCCCCTCAATCCCTTAAACTAGGGGATGGAAGTTTGTATGAGACTTGCGCAAATTTTGATGCTAAAGGTCTGAAAATTGATATGGGGACTCCTTGTCATAAATAATAAAATAAATATTTCAGGATTTTTAGTAAATCACTCCCCACGCTTTAAATCACAGGATGGAATTAATCGCGGGCAAAACGTCTAATGTGTACCGGCTGTTATTGATGGTGAAGCAAATACAGCACGGGCATGCCACATAAAAGTCAAGGGCTAAGTTTTAATAATGCTTTCATAGATATTGGGACATCCACGTTCTCTTGTGGGCAGGCACTCTCTAGAGTGACTAATTTGCAAGTTATTCATCTTACAAATATTGATTTTAGTAGTATTAAAACACAACAATCAGCTATAGTCGAATATAATCGCTAAAGAGCCAAGTATTGCCCTGATTTATCGCTTATTATAAACAGTAAACCAACAAAGAAAAAAGGCAAAGATAGAGAGTGGGTGATGAAAAGGGTACCTCTGATGTCTAAGAAAAACACCTAAAAAAAGAAAGAAAAAAATAACAAATTAAAGTCATAGCAACTAACAAAAAGAAGTGAAATCCCACCATAACATTTTTATGCAAAATGTTACCAAGACAAGACAAGACCACGTGGCTCGCATTATCATCAAGTTATCTGATCTCATGCAGACCCAAGCTTCTATCTCTAAATGCCCTACCTCTACAAGCCCCTACTTCACAAACTCTACACCTTAGCCAATAGAAGTGGGTTAGCCGTTTCGCTACCGTCACATGGACGCAAGGATATATAACAGAAAGGTAAATAACAGTAAAAAATAATATACTTACGCCCGTGTGACTAAGGTGTAGTGTAGAGTTTGTGAAGTTAGGGCTTGTAACTAAACAAGTAGAGTAAGGAGCTTGGCTAGAGTTAGAAACATTAGATTTGATAGCTTTTTGACTGTGCGAGCCCTAGGTCTCGTCTTGGCAATATTTTACATGAAAATTTTTTTGGTGGGGTTGAATTATACTCGTATAAACAGAAACTTACTCCACCTAGAACACACAAGATGGAAGATGTGCCAGATAATAAGGCAGTTGCATGAACACATCCTTATAACATTAATTAAACACATATCGTCATACATTTTCCCAGACGGGCTGGCAGAAGAACCGTTGTGCCCGATCTTACTCAATCCTGAGCTAAACCCTGTGCACATCCGTGAGACGTTAATAACTCGGAGCTTTGTCCTGGTATAAAAACTAACCTTACCGCTATCTACTTATTACCAAGTAGCATTGTTGTGTTTTTTCAATGATATAATTTCCTAACGGTTGAGCAAAGTGCGAAGGTTTGCGACTCAATGCTGACCCACTGTAATACCCTCTTGACTATTTTCTAGCGTTTCCTGAATATTCTGTGTAAGATGTAACGTTGGGGGCGTTGGCATTTTAAAGTAAGGTGAAATATGTGAGCTAAGAATGGGTGCGACAACTGCGCTCACGCATGCGCGACGAGAGGCTGGCTAAGCGCGTCTTTTAGACGGAGCGAGAAGGCAAGCTCAAGCAAGGTGGCCACTTTCTACGCTTCAGAGATGTTTTAAAGAGGCATATGAAGCGCGCTGCAATATAGGTCCGGAGACCTGGGATGAGCGTGGTGCCCAGCGGCCATAATGGAGGCATCTCGCTCCAAAGAACATATTTGATTTCGAAGCACAGCGGCGCGCTGAACTGGCTAAGAAGCGAGATGAAGCCAAAACTCTTACACCTGCAGCTTCTGACTATAATTATGAGAGCGGCACACTAAAATGTGCAACGTGTGGAAGAACGTCTCAAGCCAGGATTGGCTACGTCAGCCACATCCGGGCACACCAGCGACGCCCCTTTACTCCTTAGCAGTCGGCTTGGAGGACATATCATCATGAAGCATGGGTGCACACCAGTGCCTCTGCCACTGCGTAAGGAAAAATTAGTGACGCTATATCAGCTTTGTTTTAAATCTTGGCCACCACTTCGAAACATTAATCAATAATATAAACCATTGTGCAAACAGTTGACCTAGTTCGTTAAAATCATTATCATGAGAGGTAGTTTACAAAAACTTTCATGTTAAAGTCTGTCTGGTACAGTTTTCGTGGGGCCAATTTTCACCGCCACTTATACTTCTATGTTTTTCCCTCGCTGACTATACATTGCTGTATAAATATAAATCTCTCGCTCAGACACAATCTGTATTTCAGAGCAAAAAATTCGCTTCGCGTGCAGGTTGTAAGAAATTGATTGAGAGATGATTATACTAAACTCTGCTTCTAGGGCAGGCGAAAACACGGACATTGACTTTTGTGCCTACCACAGTGATCAGATCACCAACCTTTTTTGGTGAGTTTCAAAAATTATCAGTCGTATGAATGTAGGGAAAAAATAAAATTATATTTTAAATTTTTATTTATTATATTTATGTATGTTATTTATAATAAAATTGTTTGCTGATATCTAAAAGATGTTGTTTTGGACCTGAGCAAATTTCTAAAGTCTTGAAATGCTTTTGATGTAAATGGAACTCCTTATCTCTTGAAAAACGTTAAAAACAAGTCCAATAACACAAGGAAACTTTAACAGAAAACTTAACAGCGGAATACTGATACTAAGTAACCAAAATAAAACATTAACAATTAACCGACAATATCAAAACACACGCAGGTGGGCGGAATGCCTGACTGACGCCGAAGCTCCTTCTGTTCTCAAGTGTTCTCCTCACACCGGGCGTCGTCATTCTAAACACGTCGAAACAGTGGGTCTTCCGCCCAAGCCCCGGCGTCCCGATACCGACGCCTGAATTGACTTGCCGTATTGTCATAATGATAGAGTTCATTCTTGAACGAAGCTGTTAAAATGAAGCCGTCTCGCCGATGCCGACGGGGCTTGCGCGGTCGGCCCACTGGTTTGTTATCTCTGACTGGTAGCGTCGCTCACCCCACCCCCTACCACGAAACGCAGTACTACGCGGCAACGATACAGAAGTGCATGGAGGGCGATACGTATCGTTTTCTTTCGGCGCTAACCTAAGCTTTATGTCATTGTCCGTTTTTTCGCCTGCCCTAGAAACAGAGTATAGATGCTGCCATGCCCTAGAAACAGAGTATAGATGCTGCCATGCCCTAGAAACAGAGTATAGATGCTGCCATGCCCTAGAAACAGAGTATAGATGCTGCCATGCCCTAGCTAATTGTGCCCACAATTTAGCCAATGGGGTAGATAACGCAAAAGTTTTTGGTAGAGGGCACTGGTGTGTCTCAGACTTGTCAAACTTAGTCAACAGCAAAGTTGCAGTTGTAGGATCTGCCGCCCAAGTGAGAGATCCCGGGTTCGAATGGCGGCTGGGGTGGAAAACAGGTGATTCAGGTGACGTCACTGTTTCTGATTCCCACGACACAGAATAACCTGGTGTACGGCCATAAGCAATGTAAGCCTCTTATAAGAGGAATAAAGCAAAAGTTGTTCACCCGTGTTCGATTTTCCTGCAATTATAGGATAATAGTTTAATAGACCGTAGAACGTGTTAGTATTTAATGACTTCTAATAAACGGTATTCATTGAGATTCATCCAAATGACACCTTTTATAAGATCAGATCTCGAAGTCAAGATTAGCATGACTTCAATTTATAATGTAAGTTTTCCTCGTAATTTATTTATTCCGCATACAGGAAAACGAATACTTAAATAGTGAACTATATCACTATCAAGAGATGTTTTCCAACAAACCGAGGTCATTTTTTTTGTTATGCTGGCACTAAGGAAATTACATTAAGGAAACACAAACATTAAGGAAATTACAAAAGAAAAATTAAGGATTGAATTCCATATTACTCTATCAGCATCTCGTGCATTGGGCTGAAGGCTGAAGTTATCAAAAAATCCCATGTTCCTGTTCAATGTGCCTGTCTGAGGACATCATCATCATCATCAGACATTACTCACCTCTTCCAGTGCCATCTCAGGCTGACCATAGATTTCAGGCTAATCAGGGTTTGGACTGAGATCTCAGTCTTTTCAGGTTCATCTCAGGATTCTGGCAGGATTTAGGAAATTTTAGGATTTTAGAATTTCCAATAAATATTGTATTTTTTTTAAGATCTTGTTTATAACAATGACAAATATTGATCTTCCTGTTATTTGTCATTGTAATAAACAAAATGTTAAAAATACTACGTTTTTTATCTACAAAGCTACCTTTTTACCTGAGAAAATATCGCTTTTTAATGGGAATTCCAGGCTTTTCTCAGGCCTTTTAAATTTTACGTCTAGTAATGTGCCGCTTGCCTGAGATCATCGGCACAGAAGGCCATCATAACCATTTTCATCATCTTACTGACATTACTCGTCTCCACCAGTGCCCTACATCACCCCGTGTGCCGCCAAGGACGCCGCCTGCCTGAAGTCATCAGCTCAGAAGGCGGTGCCGGTGGTGGCCGCTGGTATACCAGCTTTCGGCGTAGGGAGCATGGACCCCATGCTTATCGAGAGAGTCAAGGCTAACCAGGTGAGAGAACGTTACTCAAGAACTGCCAGATACATTCCAAAACGCATGTTCCCTAATCTCCATGGGTGGAGCGATGGGCTAATGGTTCATGTGAATGGATAACTGGATAAAAGTGGGCAAAATTGGGCCTCTGCCACCCCGTATGGTAAAAGGCGTGACGCTTTATTGTTGTTGTACAATGTTCCCTAAATATGGTAAACTGTACCAGGCAGAGACTCTAATATGGTAAACTGTACCAGGCAGAGACTCTAATATGGTAAACTGTACCAGGCAGAGACTCTAATATGGTAAACTGTACCAGGCAGAGACTCTAATATGGTAAACTGTACCAGGCAGAGACTCTAATATGGTAAACTGTACCAGGCAGAGACTCTAGTTCAGAATTCATAATTTTCTTTATTGCACACAAATAATTAACAAATCAAGATATACTTAACATAAAAATTGTGTACAAAGGCGAGCTTCTGTAGTAAGAGATCTCTTCCAGCGAACCAAGTTACGGAGAGAAAGGTTGATAGTTCTTGCTCATTCGTGAAAATTAAATCAAGATTCTAACGATGATGGGAAACATTGTGAGAAAACCTTCATAATCACTGCCGCTGCGGCGATGGGCTAGACCCCAGTCACGTGAATGCGCGCCTGCCATCCTGTTTTCCAAAATGCTAATTCGGCCAATCTCTAAATAAATACTCATCGGTAGAGTCCGTGAGTTACAGGGTTACCCAGGATTTATTTAACTCATTAATTCGTGAAAATTGATGCCGAATCAAAAATATATAAATAAAAACAAACAAAAGCTACTTCTTACCGACTATGAATATGATTTTTCAGGCCGGTCTTGACATGGACTTCAGGAATTCTGTGATCAAGGGATTGCGGAACTGCAACGTCTTGGGAGTCAAGTGAGTCTAGTTTATTTGTTCAAGGTTTAGAGAAACATGTTTTTGGTAAAAACAACAAAACTAAGCATGTACTACTTAAAAAGGTAACGACTACGAGAAAAATAAATATGTAATAGTATGACCTAAAATTATCTCCAAAAATATTTATATTAACTGTGTTTTATCGTACTAAAAATGTATCAGTATTTTTTTATCGTGATTACTACGATAAAATGCTACAATTTCAATATAATCTCACAAACTTTCATGTTGATTATTGTTGATAGACAGATCAATAGCATTGCTGTTTCCGGAATTTTATTTTTTTAGCTAATTATGTCTTATTAACTCCCCTACTTTATATGATTATAATTCATGTAAAAAACAGTGATACCTATATATCTCAGTGCTATAATATAAATATTATATCATCGCTTCGGTCTCACAATTCTATTCATCAGCTAACAATAGAATGCTACGTAGATAATTCAAGTTATTAAAATTAACTGAGAAAATTGCAAATGCTCCCTGAACATGTAATTAAGTATAACCATGTTGTACTGGATGAACAGAATAAAGCATTGTTATTTTAAAATGGATGATATGACCAAATTAATATCAAAACCAACAGTCCATAACAAACAAGGTATGTCCAACTGCTATTTAACTCAGGTGATATCATCTTCAGTCTTCACCTGGATGAGGGTGACAGAATATAACGTCACGTGAGCTAAGTAGGAAGCGGACGGTCATATCTTGTTGGTCATACTAAGAATGTCACCATGCTCAAAAAGTAAAGGCATTTAGGTAATAATATTGCGGTATGTTTGAGCACGTCTTTGCATTATCAGTTGGCGGCCGCCGTCTAGGTAACTGACGGACAAGTGTTCGATTTTACGCTATAAGCACTTAAGTTCATATCGGACCGCAGAACTTCGGAAAAGTTAAACTTGACAGAACGTAGCTCGAATGCGCAGTACCCACTTCATCCAGACAAGCTGAATGTATCCGCGTGGCGACGGCAAAGGCAGGATTGCGCGGTCTTCAAATTACCAGGCGCGCAGACGATGTTGGGAGCTCTCAACTATGCTAAAACCTCAGCAAATAGCCCCATCTAGTGTTGAACACGTGAACTCTCTCGTTTGCAGGCGGTCGAGTAAGAAGATAAATGTCGACATAAAGTGCTCGGTTACGCTGGTGGGCGATTACAAGCTTGGAGGAAAGTTGTTGGTGTTGGATATAGAGGGCGAAGGGAAATACAAAATCAAAATCCGTGAGTTTCGTTTACCCTATTTAATAATATTTTCTACTTTTCCATTTTTAAATTTTGTCTGTACTAATGATCACTTATAGTATCAGTTTTATTATTAACACTGTTTAAAAGGAACTGATTTTGAATGTCTGAAGTTCATTGTCAATACCTATCAAAGTTAAGCCTACTGCTAGATTCGATTTATTTTTTACGAAGTAATTTAACTATGTACTTTGAATTTAGCTTACTTCACCGTATACCACGATAAATAACTGTTAAAAATAAGTCCTAAATAAAATGTCAGTCCTCTTTTTTACTACCTAGAGATTTTAACAAAACTATTGTTATTTTTTCAGGTGATATAGTACTGAAGGTGGTGTTCGACATATCGGAGAAGCTTCGAGATGGAGCCAAGTACTGGTATCTGGATAGCTACAAGTATACTTCGGATGTACAGGGCAACGCAGAATTCCGCTTTCAAAACCTGTTCAATGGGGACAAGGCGTTGTGTGAGTAAATGCTTGATAACGGTTACAACCGCCGCCATCTGGTGAAAAATTAGGGAAACGTTCATAAATGTAGCCCTGTATGCAAAATGTATTTAGTTCAAAATCATTATAGTTTGTCAAATGAGATAGCACATACAGTATATAACAGAAACGGGGGAAGGATACTTGGAAAAAATATTTAGAAAATGTGTGCTATGATACCGATTTGAATAGGAGAAACTTAATTTACACGATTTCTCGTTCTATGCTGGCTGAGCAGTCAAACCATACGCTGGCAGCCATCTTTGTTTCTTATATTTCCCACTATGCTTTGCTATGCCGTCATGTAACTATAACTACTTACTTACTGTTTGTTCGTCGAAACTCACACACCTAATTATTTGTTATTGCCACCTTGTGGTTTTGTGGTTTTCGTTAGAAACAGTACGTAGCTATTATCTACTATGTTATGTATGTATGTAGAGAGGAAACGAACAACCATAAAACTTTTAAGCTATCTCTATTCCTAGTCTCGATAGCCAGTGGAACGCCATTTCCCATGCGGGATGACAGAGATACAATTGTGCCCACGTTGAGCCAGTCATACAATACTTCAGTTTGCGTGACAGGGGGCTAGCCCGTTGCCGCAGCGACGGAAACAGCGGGCGCATATCTTTACTTCAGCCACTCCTCATGACAAATGTCTTAGGGCCTTCTCCCATGACGATGCGCATAAGCAACATGAGTCTGGTAGAACAGCCGACAGGAAGTATCTCGCTCGTATACATTGGAGTTCAGGATACCGGTAGCATTATGTGCGTGCCTCCATTCAAACGTGTATCTCACACGTCACACGTTTGAATGGAGGCGACGAGGCGTTAGTCCCTTATCAAATGGTTATAGGTACCTACATCCGTGTGCTCCTTAACAATGAACTCATCATTTCCTTTCACAGCGGACGCCATCCACGAGTTTGCAAACACCAACTGGAAGGAAATCGTCCAGGAGATCTCGCCTCCGATGGTCAAAGCCATCATTGAACGAATCTTCGCGGAGACTAGGACGTTCTTGAACAGCGTGCCGGTTAACGAGCTGGCCCTGAACTAGGACTTCGACGGACTGGGACTTTGACGAACTAGGACTTCGATGAACTAGGACTTCCACGGGCTTTGACGGACTAGAACTTTGACGGACTGGGACCTTGGCAAACTAGGACTACGGCGAAATCGTTTTAGTTAAAAATAATTAACACCAACTGGAAGGATATACCTCAGGAGATCTCCGAAGATTTTGAAAGCCATCTTCGAAGTGTCTAGAAAATTCTTCAACAATCTACCTGTCGACCAACTTTGAACTAGAAATACGGTGGACTGGGACTTTGACGATCAAGATCTAAACTAGGACTTCGACGAATTAGGACTTGTACGAACTAGGATATCGGGGAACTAGCTGTGTACGTGTCAGTGTTCGACAGGGAACGATGGCCTAAGTTGAATCCGACTAGGACTTTCTATTGGTTTGATCAATACCACTTGAATTTGATACCTTTTCATTCTGCAAAATCATCTTCATATTTGCTTTGCACGATTGTCTGTAGGTTTAAAATAGTTTGGTGCGATTGATGATCAGCTGTTATGTTTTGATGCTAAATAACAAATAGTGAGATTAAAAAAAAGTTTTGTTGCTATAAGCTTGCTGTAAAATATATCTTATTTAGTAAAAAATATCCATATTTTAGATCTGTAGCTCTCTCACGATTTGGTTGGTTTGGTTATATCATTAACTCACTACTTCAAACGGATCGTTAGCCTTCTAGGTTTTATAATAGAAACTTTGGAAACATACAATAGATAAGAAAGTACTGGAAAATAAATAATAGATAGGAAAACTAAAACATTTCATACAACCAAAATTCATATATTTTGTAGCACTTTTGCTGCATCTCATCTCCTTACCTTAACACGAGGTGCATGGAGGGATGAGCAATATAATTAATATATCAGCAATATAATTATATTATGGTCGACGTCATACATAACAATGATTAAACTGCACATAAAAATACTAATTTGCTCAGCAATCATCAGGGTAAAATGATGCGGTAGCTTAGTTGGATGGTAAAGGGGGTGAGCGAAGCCCCCTTTATCCTTCGTGTTAGGTTGAACACGCCTGAACAACAAAAAATACTTAAAACATAAACTTGAGGAAACAAAATATTTAAAACATAAAAAGTGTTTTGATAATTATTTTTTGCTGTGCAAATCAGTATGTTTGATGTGCGATTAAATATTAGCCCTTAGTTAAGTCTAAGCTATTGATGGGTTTCGTATATAATTTGGTATTATATGTATATGTTTCGTAAGACTGATATTTAGGTAGTTTTGCAACGAAAACGGTTGTGTTTAATTTATGTTTAACCATAATATTATATTTTTCATGGTGTTTTTGTTACCAATAAATAATTGTGTGGTTGAATATTTGTGCCATTTACTTTAAATGGAACTGTTTTTTATTAGACCCACCCACTAGTTCAAAACCACTTCCCAATAAGGTATTAGACCCACCCACTAGTTCAAAACCACTTCCCAATAAGGTATTAGACCCAACCACTAGTTCAAAACCACTTCCCAATAAGGTATTAGACCCAACCACTAGTTCAAACCCACTTCCCAATAAGGTATTAGACCCACCCACTAGTTCAAAACCACTTCCCAATAAGGTATTAGACCCACCCACTAGTTCAAAACCACTTCCCAATAAGGTATTAGACCCACCCACTAGTTCAAAACCACTTCCCAATAAGGTATTAGACCCACCCACTAGTTCAAAACCACTTCCCAATAAGGTATTAGACCCACCCACTAGTTCAAAACCACTTCCCAATAAGGTATTAGACCCACCCACTAGTTCAAAACCACTTCCCAATAAGGTATTAGACCCACCCACTAGTTCAAAACCACTTCCCAATAAGGTATTAGACCCACCCACTAGTTCAAAACCATTTCCCAATAAGGTATTAGACCCAACCACTAGTTCAAAACCACTTCCCAATAAGGTATTAGACCCAACCACTAGTTCAAACCCACTTCCCAATAAGGTATTAGACCCACCCACTAGTTCAAAACCACTTCCCAATAAGGTATTAGACCCACCCACTAGTTCAAAACCACTTCCCAATAAGGTATTAGACCCACCCACTAGTTCAAAACCACTTCCCAATAAGGTATTAGACCCACCCACTAGTTCAAAACCACTTCCCAATAAGGTATTAGACCCACCCACTAGTTCAAAACCACTTCCCAATAAGGTATTAGACCCACCCACTAGTTCAAAACCACTTCCCAATAAGGTATTTTCAAAAGCTTAGGAACTCTTTGGTTTGAAATCGCTTTAAGTTGAGAGTACAGTATAAATGGATTAAGCTGGTCGGGGTAACAAACTAATATAGTATGTAGGCCTGCCCACCGACACCGGTGTATTACTGTACCTACGATGAGCTATTCTGTGCAGACTTCGAACCATGCTTATTATGAGCGCCCAATTAACATTCAACTGTAAGATTTATGTGCTTCTTGGGCTGACTTGCACCAGACTTTCAATAGCCGATAAATATGTTTAAAACAAAACCCTGCCGTGCTTGACTACGTAACTTGACCGTCTTACTTAAGACGCTGATTAAATAAATATGGGGTGCTGTTTTCATGTGTTTTTCAGGAAATACTGGGCAAATCGTAATTAATTTCTGGTATATGTAATTTGACTATATAATCTAGAGATTCTTAATTGGAAAACATGTTTGGATAAAATTTTCTCGATAAAAAATAAATACAAAGTCAACCCTTTTTTTATGGTTTTATCCTATTACACCGCAGTAGTAAGTGAATATGACTGTGTGATAATTGCAATGTATGAACAATTGTTATTTCTAACGATTTTCAATTTGAAAGTTAATTCCCTGAAATAGTTTATTTTTTATGATTTTTTTTTTTCGTTTTGGCGCTTACGTTGTTTCAGATTAGTCGCGAGTGCATTATTGGCATCCCGCTTTTTCTTATTCGCGAGTAATTATTGCACCTCACTTCCACTCGACAGCGCATTTTTATTCCATCATCGCCTTAAACTTTGTATTTACGCTGCAATGTAACAAGCTAACGTATGTAGTTAGCGGTTGTCAAAAGTCTGGTGCAAATCGACTTACTGTTTTATTTTATTTTATTTATACACAGACACATACATTGCTTCTGGGCCCACACTAAGATACCCTGTGTCGTGACGGGAAGACATCGTATCGGGCTGCGCTCCGTCGCTAGCGGAAAAACGTTACCTGTGTTATTATTACTAGTGAACAAAATGCAGTGCAGTGTCGACATGTGACTAAAATGTGGCGGTGATGACTATGGATTCTGAAAAAACTATGTGGGAAATGAGCTCAGTGCAAAAAAGTCAAAATGGGTCCAAGCATTGTGAACATCATTGCTTCCAGCAGCAATACTTCCGCCTGGCCCCGCGCAGGACGGCAGCGAGGCGGTGGTGCCAGAATGCGCGGTGGCGAACCTCGCCGGCCAGGTGCAGTAGGCGCAGGAAGGGTTCCCGCTGGGTTTCCCATCCGTCGTTCCTGGCCGTGGGCCCGCTACACGGTGTTCGGCGACCGTCGGCATGGGGTCTACAACCTTAGGATCGCTGTCGTCAGCTTAGAGGATGATGCTGAGTTCCAGTGTCAGGTGGGACCGGCGCAGCAGCATAAGGTCATCAGGGCGAACACCAGCTTGACTGTTATAGCCCCACCAATATCCGTTAACCTCACCGGCCACCCGCACAACTCTAAACTAGAAGTCAAAGAAGGTGCCTTTAGAGTGTCAGGCGAAGAACTCTAAACCAGCTACTAAGATCGTGTGGTATAAGGGGAATGTGGAGTTGAATGGGGATAGAGTTTCAAAGGAAGATATATAAGAACTCATTCAGGCTGCAGGCGGTCCGACTGTGGAACGCACTACCTTGCACTATAAGAGACAGTCCCACTCTTGTCTCTTTCAAAAACCGGGTAAAAGAGCACTTCCTCTCTCTTTCGTGAGAGTTATAGTATGTATATCATTAGAATATACATAGTCAGGTCATAAGTTCTGTCACATGTGCAATATGAAATAATTTAGACATGTTTATTATTTATGTAAACATTTATATAGCAAAATGAACTTAATAAAACATAGATTCTTATGGTGATAAAGTTTATTCAAAATGACCCCCGCGATTTTGAATACAGGCCTTTATTCTGCGCGGCCAGTCGTCTATCGCAGCACGAACGAGGTCCATGTCAATATCGGCGGCTGCCTTAATCAAGGATGCCTTGAGTGACTCCAAATCAGGATGAGGCTTTGAGCAGGCCTTTTCCTGCAAGTGTTGCCATATCTTGTAATCTAACGGACTCAAATCTGGACTGGAGAAGGGCCAGTCTTCGTGCCGGATGAAGTCGATTTCACGCGCCGCCAGCCAGTCTTGTGTGCTTTTCGCTCTATGAGCTGGCGCAGAATCTTGTTGGAATACCCAGTGCCTGTTATTAAACATGGTATGAGAAACTGGTTCCACAAGGTTCTTGAGGACTGTATTTTGATACACAACTGCATTAGTTTTTACGCCTTTCTCACAAAAATGTACCTCAGTTAAGCCCCAATAAGAGACTCCCAACCAAACCATGAGCGAGGATGGAAAATGACCTCGTTGGACACGCGGAATACGGTTGCTCGCTTCTTCACTGCTGTGTGCGTACACCTTATCATTTTGTTTGTTGTAACTCTCTTCCACGGTGAAAATTTTTTCATCCGAAAAAAGATTTTCCCGATGCTTTTTTCCCGCGTACCGCTTCAACAAAGCGCGGCATCTCTTCAGTCTCAGGTCCATTAAACGAGCGTCCAAACGATGTCCTGTTTTTCTTCGATATGCCCTAAGCCCTAAGTCTTCATTTAACACCCTTTTCACCGTGGTCCTGCTTAACCCCATCTGAAGGGCCAACAGTTTCTGCTTACGTATGGGATTTCTTTGAATTCACGCCTTCACAGCTTTTATCACTGCTGGAGTCCTAACAGAGCGAGGGCGACCACTTCTTGACCTGTCATCTACATTACAGTCTTCATTGTATCGTTTTATGGTACGATAAACGAATCTTTTGGTTATATTCAAATTTTTCAGTAAGTCGAAAATCTGAATTGGCGCGTAGCCGCAACGATGCAACGCAATAACTGCGACACGGTCTTCTTTAAGTGTCCATCCATATCTAAAAAGTACACATTTTTATTTTCATAAAAAATTCGAAATTCGAATTCAATAAACTTTTTTGTGGCCAGCGTTCTAAATTCAAAAGTTTTTATTGTGTGACATAACTTATGACCTGACTATGTATAAACTATATTTGCAGGTATAAGTGTGTATTGTATATAAGTATTTTATTTTGGCTAGTATTTAATCGCACATCAAAATTACTGATTTGCACAGCAAAAAAGGATCAACAAAAACACTTTTTATGTTTCAAGTATTTTTTGTTGTTCTTACATGTTCAAACTAACAGGAAGGATAAAGGGGGCTTCGCTTCGCTTATCCCCTTTTCTTTCACCTATGCTACCGCAGCATTTTGCCCTGATATTTGCTGTAAAAATCAGTATTTTTGATGTGCAGTTTAATATTTCCCTTTTATTTTCCGTATTTTATATTATATGTATTTTAGTATAGATACATTTTATGATACATTTCCTTTTCATGCCTTGGTTTGCTGGAAGAAAATAAATAAATATTCTAAAGAACTGCTGTCTATACTCAATAACTTTAATATTATAAACTACATACACGTGCCAACCAGAGCTACTTCCTGTCTAGATCTCATTGCGATGAACGTTACAGGTGCCGGAGGTGCCCAGCCTAAGGTCCACTATTTGGCACTATCAGACCACGAAACCGGACAAAGTATTACTTTCAAAAGTGTCTGCAATATTAAAAATCTCTGATGAAACCGAAAAACTGGTTTGAAAAAAGGCGTGAGATTAGTACTGATAATGTCAGAAAGGTTACCGAAGCTTTATCCTCACTATCATTCGATCAATGTATGTGCGAACAAGAAGTTGATCAGGCATTCGAAAATTTAAGTTTATAATATTTGCACACCAACTCCTAGACGGTGAATATGCCGATCCTCGCGCTTCACGGCTTATTTAAGATCCTTCATCCAGTGAAGAGTGCTAATGGAAACCTGATGCTGAAGCTGATGAGATACACCACAATATCCAGGGTCAACTTCAAAACGACGTCAGACGACGATTATGCCGATTTCACCGGTTAGCCGAGACCTGAGGCCTTGACGAGATTTGCTTATGAGAGCCACGGTTCAGCTGGGTGAACTTTATTGGAGGTCGCATGTGTGCAGCGAAAATCCTAAGTCTATGCATGTGTGTCTACTGGCCATAAGTAATCATTATTACGACATGCCTGTCACGATTTGAATATGCTTAGAAACTGTTTGTTTACGTATTGTCACTTCACGCCCATCTACCTTCAAGGAAAAGTTTGTATAGACGCCATATTGGTTTAGTGTCTGATGAAGTTTTAATAAAATGTTCCTTGCCTGTGATTGGCTAAAAATGCGAGTTAGTTTTTCGATTCTTTTGTAGTCTGTGGTAGTTAGCCGCACACACTAAAATTGGATGTCCAAGTTTGTACAAACTTGTCTCTCCATTTGAATTTCTTTAAATTTAAATAATTTGCTTTGTGAAAAATTATAACACATTAGAGGCTATGTCGAGTTGAGTGAAAGAAAAAACCAGCTTGCTGAGCATGCGCTTGTTTTCATGTTAAGAGGAGCCGTTTATCAGTGGCAACAACCAGCGGCTTTCTACTATTGTGTAGGGGCTACGTCCGGATTGTAATTGAAAAATATTATGAGGCAAGTCACAGCTGCTGTGGTAGAATGCAGTTTGAAACCCATCGCAGTAATGTGTGGTCAAGGATCAGCCTTTCGATCGGCTCTTAAGGAGGGAGCTCAGGGAGGAGACGAAGCGAGCTCAAATACTGTCAAACCGGTTAGTTGAATGTAGAGGGTTATTTTTGGAACCCTAGCCAAATTTTTTCACGTCATAGTATTGCGGGAATGCAATATTTACAAATTCGACCAATTATTCGACTCTGTTAATGGAGCGGCGACTTTTACAAGTAAACCAAAGGGAAGCTCCTGCGAGCCGCTGTCACCAAAAAGTCGCTTCATCATGAGTTCTGTCGGTGTATCGATGGAGGCGATAGAAAAATTAAGAAGAATGAAGTTCTTGGATTTTACAGGAAAGCTCAAGTCTGTGCCCTCTATCGAAAACTTGATTGTAACTTTGAAAAGTTATGGCTGTGGCAGATTTTCAAGAACGAAACCATCTAAATAATGAGGCCAAGATATTTCAATTCAGACCCTATTGAGAACTTCTTCGGTCAAGTCCGGGCTTACAATTACAAAAATTACGACCCGACATGCCACAGCTTCAACTGCACTTTCAAATCATTGTTGAGTAATAGAATAATCAAGTTGATGGTAAACCATTTTGTGGAGTTGACTTTTCGGTTTCAATTAATGAATTGGTGCAATGTTATTAATAACATATTAAAAGGCAAGGATAAACTCAGGCTTTAAGGGCGAGAATTTTCGCCCATGAAAAAAACATATATAAAAATAAAAAACAACAAATTATATACATGGGAAGTTTCATTTAATCTCTCTCAGCTTAACCTTGTTAGGAAATTGAAACAGCCGTCCATATTCACCAAAGTAGGTACCTAGGTGAAACAAATAAAGAATAGTCTGTATTCCGAAGTATCCAAGCCTACATTGATGATATTAGTTAGAAAAAAACAAGTGTCATACAACACTAAACCTTTTGTTTTTTTTTCTGTATGCATATTTTTGTTGTATGGAAGTTGGCCGTCTGATACGTTGTATGTCTGTGTGTCACTTGCTGAAAATAAACTGACCACGAAACAACTAGCGTATCACTGAACTGTGCTGTAGTGTTGATTCATACATGTTATAGCCAATTTCCAATAGGTCATGGGCCTCACGCACTGATAGTGCTAGTTTAAATGAATAAATTGAGTGATTTTGATATTTACTATAATCTTGCGAAATTATGTCGGAAGAAGGCGGCATAAGTGGTATAAAGAAGCTGAGGGGATCGTCAGACTACCCGAACTGGAAGTTCTTGGTGCGGAATTACCTGGAGTATAAAAACTGGTGGGATGTAATTTCAAAAGACGCCGTTAATGCGGAAGTAGATAGGAAGGCACGAACATTTATATGCTTGTTGTGGGAACCAGAGTGCTTTACCCATGATTACAATGCGAAAACTGCGAAGGAAGCCTGGAACAGTTTACAGGGAGCCTACGAAGATAAAGGCTGGGGAAGACGCATCCACATACAGCGAGAGCTTTTCAACTGTAAGTTAGAAAATATTATTGTATGGAGAGCTACAAATCAAAAGTTACATTTCTTGTACAACAATTGCATGATATTGATGCTGGAATCCCCGAGGATTGGATAATTTCAATTTTACTTGGTGGATTGACTGCTGAGTACAGCCCCCTTATAATGGCTGTAGATAACAGTGGCCAAGAGATCACTTTAGAGCAAATTAAAATGAAGTTGTTGCAAGAAAAAAGTAGACAAAGCAAGATGAACACAAACTACGAGCAAGCTTTTGTGACACGTAAAGAACAGAACGATGCCAGATCTTCAAGCAAAACTAATGATCGTAAGCAGAGGTTCGTCTACAAGTGTTTCAAGTGCCACAAGCCAGGACATAAGGCATCTGAATGTAAAGAGCGTTTCAAGACCGCGAATGTCTGCCTGAACACCAAGGAGGCGTTTAACAAGGACAAATGGTATCTTGATAGCGGGTGCTCCAATTCCATGACTCATGACCGGAGCAAGTTGGTGTCCTATAGACCTGAAAAGGCTAGCATGAAAATCTCTGTTGCAAATGGCGAGAAGTTATTGGTCAAAGGTCGAGGGAACGCTGAACCTCAAGTCGGCGAAAACATTTTTTTTTTAATAATGTTTTACATGTTCCCGACCTTTCGATGAACTTGATATCGGTTAGCGATTTGGCCAAGAAAAATTAATTTTGACAAAGGAGGTTGCACTATTCAAAATAAGAACCGAATTATTGCAAGCCGTCAAGAAGTTGACGGAATTTACGAGTTGACAGAAAAGAAAATCAACGTCGTAAATGTGACAATGTCAAATCAAAATGGGCAAAATGTAAACATTTCGAACATTTGGCATGAACGTTTAGGCCATTTAAACCGAAATTGTATGGCCGAAATGCAGAAAATTGTAACCGGTATGGAATTTAAGAGTTCTGATTTTTGCGAACCATGCATTTCGTGTATTGAAGGAAAGACATGCAAGAGTCCCTTTAAAAACAAAGGTACGAGAGCGAACAGGATCCTATAAATCGTACACAGTGATATTTGTGGACCAGTTGAGGAACCTTCGTTCGAAGGTACGAGGTTTGTTCTCCTCTTTATCAATGATTTTGCTCGAAAGACGCATGTTTACTTTTTGAAACATAAGCATGAGACGTACGATAAGTTTCGTGAATACAAGGCGGAAGACAAGGACGAGACGAGCAAATCTATACGAGTTTTAAGAAATGATGGAGGCGGAGAGTACTCTAATGGAAAATTTAAATCTTTTTTGAAGTCCGTAGGAATAAAACATCAGACGACGGTACCTTACACGCCAGAACAAAACTCTGTCGCAGAGTGGTCGAACAGGAAGATTATTGAAAAGGCTCGGATCTTATTGTCGGAGGCGAAGCTCCCCAAACAATATTGGACGGCTGTAAATACCGTAGTGTATTTGAAAAATAGAAGCCCAACAAAAGCTGTAAAAGGGGCAGTACCTGAAGAGCTTTGGGCAGGCGAGAAGGTAGATGTCAGCCATCTACGAATCTTCGGTTGTTTGGGATATCGAATTATACCAAAACCAAAGCTTCGGAAATTTAATATGAAAACAGAACCATTGATATTCATCGGATACCCGGATAATCAAAAGGGTTACCGTTTGATGAATCCGAAGACGCATAAAGTTATCACTGCAAGAGATGTGATATTTTTAGAAAATGATTTTCTACACAATAGAAAGGACCAGAAGCGGTCAGAGGCTATCATCAATCTTAACACAGACTGTGAACAGTCCAGCGAACCAGGATCTGAGAGTCACAAAGTGTTTCGCGATGCTGTTGACGATATCGTCAGCAGTCCTGAACCTGATATACAAAAGCCGGTACCGAATGAGGTGTTCACAGAAGATGTGATTATAACGGACCTGCAAGAAAGGGGGTGTCCTCAGAGAGAACGCAGAGAAGTTGACCGATACTTTTGTAACGTTATGTGTGCTACGGAAGGTAATTATGACGGCGATCCTGTGACTATTGGAGAAGCTTTGGCACGACCCGATAGTTAATTATTGCAAAAAGCGATAAACGAAGAGCTCATGTCATTAAAGGAGAACCAGACTTGGACCTTAGTCGACCTTCCAGCTGATAAGAAACCTATCCAGTGCAAGTGGGTATTCAAAATCAAGAAAGACAGCGACGGCAAGGTTGCTAAGTATAAGGCTAGACTTGTAACGAAAGGGTTTACACAGGTATGTGGTGTAGATTATACTGAAACGTATTCTCCAGTAGTTAGGAGCTCTACTTTACGATTGTTGTTTTCGTTGGCTGCTGAATACGATTGGTTTATTGACCAATGGGATGTCACGACTGCGTTTTTGTACGGGAAAATAAAAGAGGACATTTACATGCTTCAACCGAAAGGAGCAGTCGCCAAAGGTCAAGAAACCAAGGTATGGAAGCTGCAGCGATCTCTTAATGGATTGAAACAAGCCTCAAATGCTTGGTTCAAAGAATGAGATAAAGAAATGTTGAATTTAGGCTTTATACTATCAAAAATAGAACCTTGTTTGTACCATAAACAGCTTAAAGATGATAAGAAGTTAATAGTAGTAATTTACGTTGATGACATTTTTGTATTCGAAAACTGTGAAGCTGAAAAGAAAAATTAAAGTTGAGCTTGCTTGACAAGTTTAAGGTGAAGGATTTAGGCACGGCTAGGCATTTTTTAGGCATGAGACTGAGACGAGAGAAAGGTGTTATTCATCTCGATCAGGAGCAGTTTATTCTGGACATTTAAAATGACTTTAACATGACAGACGCTAAGCCGGTTACTACCCCGATGGAAGTGGGAATGAAATTGGAGAGGTCGACAAGTTCCTACTGTCAGCTGCCGTATCAAAGTTTGGTAGGTTGTCTAAATTATTTAGCCTGTAATACGCGAGCTGACATATCTCACGCGGTAAGCGTACTTTCCCTACTAAGATATTCAGACTGGAAAAAACAAAATAACTTTTTCTCGCGCGCAATTTTTGACTGAGCTTCTATGATGAATATTGAATTGTTTCTATAAGAACACACTAATGTTTTTATTGTTTTGAAAAGGTTATCTTGTGTAGATTACGTAGGTATCAAACAACATGTATATTTGTCGATGTTTTTCTCATGTCGGCTAGATTTGTGTCGAGAGGGAACATTTTCATAGAAGTCGGTGATTCTCATGTCGGTACAAAAATAAACTAAGGTCACAGTGACATTTTTTTTGCATAAACTAAGGGAGGGTTTCATTAGATACTCAGATCTACAATTCGTATAGTTCTAAGAGTTACCATTCCAACAGAATCACTTGATACGTCAGTCAAGTGCCGCGCGCGGGTGGGCTCAAAATATGCCGCGGATCCTAGCTGTTTCGCGCCGGGGCGGCCCGGATTCGCAGAGGTTAATACCTGCTACACTTTATATGCGCGAAACGGGTGCTAAGGAATTTGAAATTTACGTCAAATCCGTGTCTTACTTTTCGGAAATCAGGTGTTTTAGACTGACGCGGCTATGTGGACGCAGATTGGGGTGGGGCGCTTGATAGAAAATCATTCACGGGTTTAATTTTCAAATTGGGCCAAAATATTGTTTCTTGGGAGAGCAAGAAGCAAGCAACGGTTGGCTTGAGCTCTACAGAATCTGAATACGTAGGACTGAGTCAGGCTTCAAAGGAAGCACTTTACTTACGAAGCTTACTTAATAGTTTGACTGCTGTAGACGGTAAACTTGTCATCATTTGACATCAATGACAATCAGTCGGCACATAAAATAGCTGCTAATATGATGATGCATATTAGAACAAAGCACATTGATATAAAGTATCATTTTATTCGCGAGTATCATTTTACTGGCAAATAAAGTTGAAATAAGGTACATGCCAACCGATAAAATGATAGCGGACATCTTAACAAAGAGTGATAATGGACCGAAATTAAAATAATTTTTGAAAGATTTATCGTTATCAAATTATTATTTTAAGAGGTTGGATTAGTGTTAGATGTTTGATATGATATTATGTTTTTTTTAAGTGCTTTGTATAGGAGAGTTATAGAATAATTTTATTATTATGTTTTCGTTATGCATATTTAATTTAGTTGGCTATTCGATTTTTTGTTTAATCGATATATTTATTTGTACAACAGGTTTGTACAATCAGAATTGCTAAGGTTTTTTGTGTAGTACATATAAGAGTACAAGTGTGTATAATCAGACACAAAAGTGTCAAGATTTATTTAATTTAATGTACTCAGTGCAGACAAGTACAAAAGTGTTCACATCTACTGGCCATAAGTAATCATTATTACGACATGCCTGTCACGATTTGAATATGCTTAGAAACTGTTTGTTTACGTATTGTCACTTGCTGAAAATAAACTGATCACGAAACAACTAGCGTATCACTGAACTCTGCTGTAATGTTGATTCATACATGTTATAGTCAATTTCCAATAAACTTTACCCGCCAGGCGCTGCCTACATCGAGGGTTACGCGGAAGACAGTCCGTCGGGGGCAGACGGTTAAGCTGGTCTGCAGAAGTCGGGGAGGGAACCCGCCCGCCCAACTAGTCTGATACTCCCTCCTGAAGGTGATACGAAAAAAATTGAATTTTTTCGAATCCAGTTACTCTACCATGAAGTCATCTACAGATTTGATTTCTGGGTTAACGTTTATTGAGTATTTGGTTAAGGTTTTCACTAAAGTGAATCGCTATTGGATGAAATTTTCTCGATAAAATGAAATTACGAAAACACCTTTAAATTGCTTAATTTTTTCCTGTAATTCTGAAATCCTAACTAATTTCATTGTGGAACTGCGTTCATATAGATATTATGTATTCGCAAAATCTCCTTAAAAACTTATTAACAAAATAGCGTAGTTTATTTTTAAACAATTTTTCTGTGGTTTAACCCTACGTTTTTTATTTTTTTCCCGATTCCGTCCCTCTCACACTGCGGGTCTTTCTTTCCGCCTGGAGTAAAGGGGACCTTTGCACGGACGAGCTAGCGCCTGAAGTTATCTGCATATCTTAAAATTACTTTTGTACTTAGTTACTGCATCATAAGGACTACTACCCCACTGCCATGTTGTCACTTGACCTTTAATTATGCACACGAATAAATCAAACTAAGTAGATATCAGAAAATCTTCCTATTTGTAAGATAAACATGAGTCGCCACACTAGAGTAGATCAAATGTTGACTTTAGAACTGGTAATTCGTCACAGACACAGGGCTAAACATTAAAATACACTTGTTTTAAAGTCTCTTTAAAGTTAAAAATAGTCTCTTTTAAAAAAAAAATGTAGCCCATTAATGTCCCCACCGAGGGGCACAGGCCTTCACCCGGACACGAGTAAGATCAAGCCCCCACCGAGGGGCACAGGCCTTCACCCGGACACGAGTTCTTACTCAAGCCATCTCATGGTCTCAAAAATAGTATTTTGTTATTTACTTTGTCGTGAAGAGGCGTCAAATAGTGGAGATCTCACGACGAGGAAACCTAGGAAACCTACCTACAGTCCACTGAGAGAACATTTCCTTATACATAGTCAGGTCATAAGTTCTGGCACATGTGCAATATGAAATAATTTAGACATGTTTATTATTTATGTAAACATTTATATAGCAAAATGAACTTAATAAAACATAGATTCTTATGGTAATAAAGTTTATTCAAAATGACCCCCGCGATTTTGAATACAAGCCTTTATTCTGCGCGGCCAGTCGTCTATCGCAGCACGAACGAGGTCCATGTCAATATCGGCGGCTGCCTTAATCAAGGATGCCTTGAGTGACTCCAAATCGGGATGAGGCTTTGAGCAGGCCTTTTCCTCCAAGTGTTGCCATATCTTGTAATCTAACGGACTCAAATCTGGACTGGAGGAGGGCCAGTCTTCGTGCCGGATGAAGTCGATTTCACGCGCCGCCAGCCAGTCTTGTGTGCTTTTCACTCTATGAGCTGGCGCAGAATCTTGTTGGAATACCCAGTACCTGTTATTAAACATGGTATGAGAAACAGGTTCCACAAGGTTCTTGAGGACTGTATTTTGATACAACACTGCATTCGTTTTTACGCCTTTCTCACAAAAATGTACCTCAGTTAAGCCCCAATAAGAGACTCCCAACCAAACCATGAGCGAGGATGGAAAATGACCTCGTTGGACACGCGGAATACGGTTGCTCGCTTCTTCACTGCTGTGTGCGTACACCTTATCATTTTGTTTGTTGTAGCTCTCTTCCACGGTGAAAATTTTTTTCATCCGAATAAAGAATTTCCCGATGCTTTTTTCCCGCGTACCGCTTCAACAAACCGCGGCATCTCTTCAGTCTCAGGTCCATTAAACGAGCGTCCAAACTATGTCCTGTTTTTCTTCGATATGCCCTAAGTCCTAAGTCTTCATTTAACACCCTTTTCACCGTGGTCCTGCTTAACCCCATCTGAAGGGCCAACAGTTTCTGCTTACGTATGGGATTTCTTTGAATTCGCGCCTTCACAGCTTTTATCACTGCTGGAGTCCTAACAGAGCGAGGGCGACCACTTCTTGACCAGTCATCTACACTAGAGTCTTCATTGTATCGTTTTATGGTACGATAAACGAATCTTTTGTTTATATTAAAATTTTTCAGTAAGTCGAAAATCTGAATTGGCGCGTAACCGCAACGATGCAACGCAATAACTGCGACACGGTCTTCTTTAAGTGTCCACTCCATATTTAAAAATGAGGAAAATTCTAAAAAGTACACATTTTTATTTTCATGAAAAATTCGAAATTCGAATTCAATAAACTTTTTTATGGCCAGCGTTCTAAATTCAAAAGTTTTTATTGTGTGACAGAACTTATGACCTGACTGTGTATAATGAGAATGAATAAGGATGACATGAATTGTTGAACAGTGAAATCTTCTCTTGGATCACCATTCACCATGTTTCTCTGGTTCCTCGATAGGCCACTTAAGATGCTGCACGAATGAAGATAATATGAAGATAATAATATAGAATGTATATTCAGCACATAAAAAATATTTTTTTTACAACCTGTATAAAGATGCTGTTAACAATAAATGTCAATATAGTCAAACCCACCAACTATAGGTAATTCCAGAGTAAACACATCTATAGAATTACTAGCATCCATTGTCATTCATAACTCATAATATTATTATTGCACACAAATCATATTAAAAAACAAGAATTAATTGAAATAAGTGTACAAAGGCGAGCTTATCTCTAAGAAAGTAATAAGAGATCTCTTCCGTTTGGAGTTAGTTTTCGGCGAAGCACCCTAGGACCGGATGTTTCGACTCATCAAACCACCAGTAATCAATATCAAATCCTCAGGAAAGAAAAGTTCTGTCACTTATGTGCTGTGTCATCGATGTGGCAAAGGCCACGTTTTGCACGGCATGTCCTTTTGGGTACCCAATCCTTCAAGTCCATTTGGGTAGCAAATGCCGTGGAAATGTGGCTTTTGTTGACGTCATTTGAGTGGGTACGACGCCTAAGTTCTAAGTTAAGTTATTGACTTTGCATTGTTCTGTCTGTCCTCCCCACTACAGTAGATTGTCAGCTCTCAATAACCCCGTTTTTTGCAACAGGTCTTCGGCGCCGGCTTTACCAATCCGTTAAGTACGTTTCTTTATCTTCTTCGTATTAATTTGATGACGTTATTTACTTGCCGTTTTCACCACTTGCAACTAGATCCTTGCTTATATAACTTAGTTACACTTCTTACCTGAAAAGCAATCTGATGTCGTCAGCCAGTTCAACAGTTAGTTACTTCTACCACTCGAAACAAACAAACATCCTCTCTTCCATGGGGGATGCCCCCACAATCAGCCAGTCATTCAATGCTCCGTTTTGCGTGACAAGGGGCAAGCCGTTCACCTAAGCTAAATAGTTAGGAATTCTAAACCTATAAGATCAAATGAATCAGCTTATTAAGCAAAGGCCATGCCAATTTTCCTCTACTCGTCATAATAAGTAGAAATAGATTTGACGCACACAAAGATAATCATTCGTTGACACCTGCCTTAGCGCAATATTGTTCGTTCATCTACGTAATAATATGGTGTGTGTGACGCAAATGGCAAAATCTCTGTAATTTTGCAAGGAAAACATGTCTGATTGTTGCATAAGTTCTTTAAATGAAATAATAGTAATTTCAACCCGTTATTAGGCGTATTTAATATTTCTGGAATGGAATTAAGCCTTTATTGTTATTGTTGTTATTATTATTACTAGCTGCCCGCTGCGCGGCTTCGCAACGCTTTTGTCGTATTCTCATAGTTCCCCATCACACAACTATTAATATTAAGAGACACCTTCACGGGTTTTTGAAATCCATATCGATATTATCGGCCCTATGTGGAGCAATACGATTCAGTAGCCCAATCACAAGCAAAGTATTCGATACATGCGCTATCGAAAAACAAATGTCAGTGATTCTTATTTTTTATAACATAAGGTATAATTTCCTGCGTTCTCAAATAACTTTTACGCGCTGTCGTCAGTTCGTGCTCGAGGCTCAGACCTCAGAGTAACGAAACTCTTTGCTTACAAACTTAATGCATCGCAATGTCAAACATAAGTTCTGCTACCAACAAAAAGGTTGAATGTAGTAAAGAAATTAATCAACGACGAAGGAGTTTGAGTGATGCTACATCTATGGCTACCAACGGCATCTAGCGAAAGAGGCTGAACTTTCCATACAAAATATTTTTAGATTTTTTGCCTGTTTCTTTGCTTATTCTTTTATAAGTATAGATAGATTAACTAAGTAGGTTCCTACGATAATGGACCGGTGTGGGAGGGGTGGGTGACCCATACTATGACCATCTATAAATACTGCAGGTGCCTACTTAGATTTCTGTGGGTGTAGTTTCACCCAAAGAATGGAAAATGGCGACCTTATAATTTGATCGGTCCTCAGGTTATCGATCAAAGATAGTTGATGATTCATCTTTTAAAATTAATTAGCACAGGTATTACACCTAATAAAAATAATGAACGGTTTTCCGAAATACGTTAGAAATACAGGGTGTCTGATTCATCTTTTAAAATTAATTAGCACAGGTATTACACCTAATAAAAATAATGAACGGTTTTCCGAAATACGTTAGAAATACAGGGTGTCTGATTCATCTTTTAAAATTAATTAGCACAGGTATTACACCTAATAAAAATAATGAACGGTTTTCCGAAATACGTTAGAAATACAGGGTGTCCAAAAAGACATGTCCAACAGCGACACCTAAGGTAAAACTTATTAATCTATGGTAAAACTAAGATGCATCGAATAAGCATATAATATGTATAATTTCAGTGAAAGTTGCTTGCAATTCGATATATTTTTGGTTTAAATTAAAGGTTTTATTCAAATTTCCCACTTTTTTCATAGTTAGTGCCAGACAGTTCTTGGATTGCCCTCTCTTTTAGGATTTTTAAATTTCTACGCTATCGTAAATAGATCGATTGACTTGGCATTTGATCCCCTGCCGTGAAAAATAAATACTAGACACGATATGTGAAAATACCTTCAAAAGCCTATGCAGTATGCATTATGCAAGCTTAGCCCGATTCGTTAATAGTACACACTTGTATCATAATACTACGAAAGAGGAATTTAACCGCGCCTCCGCATGGTAAGAAAGGTGAAAGAAGTCGGTAGTTCTTTCACCTTTCTTACATTATTCTTGAGATGTATGAGAGCAAAAAAGATCAAAAAATCTAATAACTAGTGAGAAATATTCAAAAGATGTTACAACTAAACTAAACACCTAAGCGAGTTTTAGAAGGTAGAACCCACGGCAACCACAGAGCTTTCGGATTTCATGCTGTCAGTTATTTATACCGGTTAGATAGGTTTGACGCCTTCAGAATTACACTTAGATACATTTTCATCAGTGGCTCAATTAGGTATTGCATTATGGTTAGGTTTGGTTAAGCTAGATTATTAGAGATTGATTTCATTTAGGTTAGGCAAGGTATTATAATTCTAGTCCGTCCAAAGTACTTGAGTAGAGGTTAGGTTAGTTAACTCCGACCCCTCTTATCTTTTCTCTTTCTCTCTCTGGCTCCCCTTATGCATAGGGTCTATCAAATCGTGTGACACCACTAGAGTTGTGAACTCCTATCACTAGTTAACCTAATTAATCCATCCAACTCTTTTCTTCTCGTACCTTACTTACACTTGTTACAAAAAATTAAAAAAGTCAGTTTTAAACGAGATCATATTCAGAGTTGTTCTTTTACATTCTTAATAGGCGTAGCTCTGTTTTATGAGTAAAGGTGGCATTAATTCCTCTTTCATGGCATTATACGATATAAGTTTTGTAACATTCCTGAATTGACGCAGCTTAGGCAAGTTTGGAAATGTATTTTCTCACACCGTATCCAGTATTTTTTTCTAAGCTGATTTAAGGCGAAGTAAATGTTAGTGCTGAAGATTAAAGTTAAAACTAAGTCATCAATTTCCCGTATTATATATTAGGTATCAACAAAATAACACGTGTGTCGTTCATAATGGCGTGAAAAAAAGAGGGCTATCCAAGAAATGACTGGCACTAGCAGTGAAAAAAATGTGGAATTGGAACAAAATTTATACCAACGATATCTCGAACTTCATGCAACTTTCACTGAAATCATGTTAGGCTTATTCGATGCATCTAAGGCAGGTCTACTTTCGGTGTCGCTGTGGGACATGACTTATGGGAATCCCAGTATATAGGTATCTGATGAACTCAACACAAAACTCCCTGTTAATAATTTTGTAATTATTTATAACAATTAATATCGTAATATTAGTACTAGTTAAAAACAACCATTTTTTAAAGAGATCTAAATATCAATCAAAAGCAAAAAATTACATTGGATAAGTATATGTAAATATCTACAGTAGATAATAAATAAATTTTCATTTGATTGCTATAGAATAGAGCCTAGATTATATAGAATATATAGACTGCAGTTCATGAGGAATAAACTTTATTGGATTTAATCTGTGTTTTTCCTCGATGACATCATAGTATAACTAGCCAGATTAGCACCAAACCGGTGACACAGATAAAAACAGTCTACAAAAGATTTATGGCGGTGTAGCAATTAGAAGTAATTGATGGGAAATTCACAATAAGAGTAAATGTCTACTCTACAGGCTGTAACAAACGAAGGGTTTAAAGAATAATTCACCAAGTAAAAATATTAAAAAAACCGACTTCAAGTTCAAGCCCTATTTCACCCCCCCCCCCCCCCCCCCCAGTCGGTATGCGAATGAAGTCTGTGTACATGAAAAGTCCTCATCAAAACTTTTGCTGCACGGAACCACAAACGAAAACGTCATCTGTGTATATATTTTTTGTTTTTGTTGTTTTTTTCAAAAAGCGCTATATAAATTTTGATAGAATTTATATGAGACTACCTCTGAAGCATGATCAACCAATCAAAACAAGAATTATCAAAATCAATTCATAATTGGCGGAATGATCGTGTAGCAAACATACCAAAGGAAAAAAAGTCGAATTGAGAACCATCTCCTTTTTGAAGTCGGTTGAAAATCTATTCCACGTCACAACACAATACCTTCGCTTACGAACATGGGTTCCGCATGAGGGCAATAAATCTGTGCAACGGGTGAGCTTCCCAACGCACATGGGTTCCGCATGAGGGCAATAAATCTGTGCAACGGGTGAGCTTCCCAACGCACATGGGTTCCGCATGAGGGCAATAAATCTGTGCAACGGGTGAGCTTCCCAACGCACATGGGTTCCGCATGAGGGCAATAAATCTGTGCAACGGGTGAGCTTCCCAACGCACATGGGTTCCGCATGAGGGCAATAAATCTGTGCAACGGGTGAGCTTCCCAACGCTTTCAAGGTCCATCCCTCCTAAACTTATGGATTGAATATGTAGTATTGTTTATTTATAATATGTATTTTACATACGGTATTCTTGTACTTCTATATGTAGTATATTTAGTAGATAATAACTTGTATTGCTGCAAAAAGGTCTACCTGTCACTGCTATGAATCTTATCCTTTCCAGCTTGAGTTTGCTGAAAAAATCTCTTGTAAGATACGAGCTTGTAAATGACTTTTTTGTATATCCTTATTATTATTTATAAGCTTGTAAAGTAATTTTTCAAATATATGAAATATATGAGACATTCAAAATAATAATTTACATAAAGGCACATTGCTTCTGGACCCACTCTAGGATACCCTGAGTCATAAGAAACCAGAAACAGCGACGAAACTAAGCATAACTATAACTCATGTAAGACCGGAGGTTTTCTCTTCCTCCGGGATTTGAGCCGCGCACCTCTCGCTGGCGAGACCAGGACCTCGACCTCTACATCAGAGGTTGTCCTCAAAAGGCCTCACGTAGTCCGCGAAACTAACGAAGGTTGAGGCCGGGCAAAATCCTTGCCCCTATCTAACATCCTATCAAGATCTACTCAGAAACGTTCAGCAAAGTTTGATGGACATTCAAAGTCATGCTGTCACTATCTCTCGCTCGGGATCCGCTGCGACAGTACGACAGTTAAGCAGCACTTAGTTATAGCAGCAGTCTAAGCATTCGGCCGACAGACTCCAAACATTGTCGCATTAATGACGTGCTCTTAGTTCATATAAACTGATTTGCAGACCATTCTAACTCATAATAGAGGCAGGGCTGAAGCAAAGCAGTGTTTTTTTTTAAAGTGGAGTAAAGCAAAAACGATGTTGCAGTATTTGTGTTTTTTGGGAGTGATTTTGGGCGCAAAATCGGCTTTGGGTTAGTATATATTTTTGTGAATAGTTGCTCTTAGAAGCCTTATCTTCTTTCATATTTTTCAGCCTTGAGAATTTATATCAAAGAGCTTTTGGCCAGTATTATTACCCTTTTTACGTGGACACATGGCAGAAGACTTTCCCATAGTGTTTTTTGGGTTTATTTCTCATTTTTAATAATAATAATAATAATAATAATACCTTGGTTGGACACTTTTGACACACATTGATCTAGCCCCAAACTAGGATTCCCTGTATCTTGGGTACTAGACAACGGTACACATACTTGTATAGATAAATATTATACTTAGATAGATAAACAACCATGACTAAGGTACAAACATACGTTGTCATCAAACAAATATCTGCCCCCACCGGGACTCGAACCCGGGACCCATGGCTTTGTAGGCAGGGTCACTGCCGACTCGGCTATACGGGCTATTTTGGGCGGAAGGAAAATGTGAACCTCTTCATTCAAAATATTGGGACATAAGTGGTTTTTAGTGATCTACGTTGAATATGCAATGCGTCTTCTGCAATACAATCTCCTTCTCCCACAGTGGCCCAATGCAGGCAAGAGACAAAAAAAATACGTTTGCTAAGTACATGTAAACCTACAGTGATAAAAACTTTTTAAGTTTGAGTTTAAGTTTGCTTGTGCCTCAGCCATATAATAAGACAAGTTATCAAAATCTCCGATGAAATCTTGTTTTTTTAGATCTAACTTTTAGATTTTGGCACAATATTGACACATTCTGTGCCTCTGTCAACCCTAAATCCTTGAATAGGCTGGGAACAAAGTAAGCAACATTTTGTGGAATATGTCCCTAAACAACGACATGATTGTCCCGCGACACAAGACACAAGTGGAATTTCGGGAGACTTTTGTCCCATAGTGGCTTAATAGTCAAACACAGAACTGTAGACACGTACCAGGCGGTCAGCATAACTAGACACGTACCAGGCGGTCAGCATAACTAGACACGTACCAGGCGGTCAGCATAACTAGACACCTACCAGGCGGTTAGCATAACTAGACACGTACCAGGCGGTCAGCATAACTAGACACGTACCAGGCGGTCAGCATAACTAGACACGTACCAGGCGGTCAGCATAACTAGACACCTACCAGGCGGTCAGCATAACTAGACACGTACCAGGCGGTCAGCATAACTAGACACGTACCAGGCGGTCAGCATAACTAGACATGTACCAGGCGGTCAGCATAACTAGACACGTACCAGGCGGTCAGCATAACTAGACACGTACCAGGCGGTCAGCATAACTAACCAGGGTTACCACCCTGTTCCAGCTCCCTTCATCAAGCCATGCGACCTGTCAGACAACGCCTGCCTAGTCTCATCTGCCCAAGCAGCCGTGCCCTTCATTGCTCCTGGTATCCCTGAGCTGGGGATACAGTCCCTTGACCCTATGGTCCTAGACCTGGTGAAGTCAAGCGAAGGAGGGCTGGAGTTGACGTTGAAGGACACTACGGTTACGGGCATGAAGGGGTGCAACATTGATGCTATCAAGTAAGTACCCAACACGTTCTTGGGAAATATTTAAACACCCCCGAGGTTAACAGAAATATATTATCTCAGAAAAAGGTTTCATGTGAAATTGATGTTTTGGGAAATAAATAAATTACCATACAATCACATGATAATGATAATCAATAATGGCGAGCGAAGCACCACTACCACTAGGCGACAAGCAAGCAAATCGTTTACCTATAGTAGCATTTGTGAAGAAACTATTGCACCTATAGCTTTAAGCTTTGACATAGTAATTTACTTTCGTGTTTAGTCTCCACGAATATCATTGAAATATTATTTTCTAAATAAAGTAAATAAATAAAAGATGAAAATATTTTCATCAACTGAAATGATGTTGCATTTCGCGATAAAATTATTTATCTTCTTAATTAAAATGCTATGATGGTGGTATAGCCATCAAAATATTAGTTCACCACAAAAGTATTTCAGCAAATTCTGCTTGTTGTCTAGTTAATCACAGATTGCTTTCTCAGCAAACAGACGACATAGACGGGGTGCCGTGCGTAGAACATTATAACGTGAGGGCAGGATTTTTCTCAGTGCCGTGCTTGTTTCTGCCTGTATGTATTTACTGTTATTTGAATATAAATTTGTAATAATAGCATCTGATAAAATTATTTCTAAGGATAGGACCTCGTAATATGGTAATGTAATTTAAAATTCAAGGTACAAAATACCTAATACAGTTTTTTAAGGTGACATTTTTCTGCACAACACTTATGATTTTTTAAAGATCCTATAATAAAATGTCGCGTATTCGTATGTGTGTGCAAGTTTTAAATCAGGAAATAAAAACAATAACTTCAACATTTATTAAGTAACCATTGACGTGTAATCTGATTATTATTCCCAATGTCAAATGTTTTTAATTAATAAAGAAAATTGACAAGTTTAAATTAAGTGTCTATATGACAGCCTGGAAATGACGTCTATAAGTAACTGTAAGTGACTATGATGCTATGTAAGTAACTATTATATTTTAAATAAAAGGACTGGTCATCGTCACGAAAAATGGAGTAATGAATAACTGAAGGATCTATAAGCCTTGGCCTTAATAAAATAAAAACATCAAATGGTATTACGACATTTTTTTTAAATGAAATCTAACAAATTATTACAAGTAGAGATTTATTGTGTCTTATAATAAAATACTGCTAACATTTACTATTGTGTGGCTGATTACACTGGATGATAAACTGGTTTGTATTTTATGGATTCTACTATGACTTATTCTAATACCTGGTAATAGGTACTTGCGTTTATATCAAGTATTGTTATGCTTATGTTTTCCAGGCGATAATTTTTAGTAGGAACGAGTACCTAACAACCATTCGTGGGGTAGTGCTGCGGTGCGGGAGGGGCGATATGCCATGCTATGCCGACCCCGCACTGAAGTCGACAATATTTACGTCACGACCACCCACTCGGTAGATGCCTATTACTCTTAATTAACCATCAAGGCTGATGCGGCTACATGTTTTGGGAATAGAATACCTTCACCAAACTGGCGGCGTCTGCGCAGGTAAAAATGACTGTTTTAGATACATTATACCTGCTCATACGCCGCCATTTTGGTCCAACTTATACGCCGGGTACTGTAGTATAGTCATATTTAAAATGTGCCGAACGAGAACCTACATGCTATTCCTTTTTAGATTTGTCACCAGTGTCCGTTAGTAATAGGTAAAGATTTGTAATTTCCACAGTATGTATAGTTATTTCTGTTGGCGCTATAGCTAATTATGGTTCCGTATGTTAAAAACGGAACCATTATAGGATCACTCGTGTGTCCGGCCTTAGGTGTGTAGAAGTACGACCGAATTTTAGACCGGTTAAAAAGGCCTATTGCATTTTTTTTCATAAGTTGCAATCACAGACTTGAATAGTAGGGACAGGGCACGGAGCGCTTGAAAGTGTCGCTACAAAAACAGTACAAAATCGGGAAAATTGGACAATTTGCAATCAGTCGCGCTTGGACGGTGACAGCCGATTGACATATCGGCAGCAAAAACAAAAATGGTGACCTGCGACGTAAAAAGGTGTAAATCATACCCAAATCGCAATACACAAAAACAGGGAGTGTCGTATCACAAGTAAATATTATATTTTCAATTACTATTGAATTTAAATTGATTATCTATAAAATATTGTTCTCGAAAAAATCCTCAAACGAAAATCAACCATTCGACTGACGTAACTTTGTAGCGACGCGCGACGCACAGTGAAACTGCCCGCTTCCTATATTTGAAAAACGATCCGATTTGGTTATTTTTCTATTCGTAATGTCAAGATTAATATTCGTAATGTCATTAGATTACTATTCGTAATGTCATTTGGTTACCCCCCCCCCCCCCCCCCCTAACTAATTCATAACTTTTTCTATGATTAGGTAGTTTATTACTTATAAATTAAAATCAAGATCTTAAATTCCAAGTCACGCTACTAATTTGTATCTGTGAGCTTACATCCTCTTTCATAATTTAACGGCAAAGACAAAAATTAATATGCCTATTTAATTATGTTTCAACTTTTTATTAATTAAACATGAGCGAATTGCGTGAGACCTCGCCCCTTAAGTAAAATTTTAGCTAGATATATTTTATTTCTACTCCTAATCACCGATTAAAAGTCACCGGGTATTTGAGAGTTATCCGTAGATCAACTTTCCTAATATTGTGTCTATACACCACAAATCGGAACGTGACCGACCGTGACGCCGTTACAATTTTTCGTACTGTCTTGGTTCCGACGAATTCCGACAGGGGCGCTATTTTTCTTAGCCTCAAAATGGTAAGAAATTTAGTACGGGAAGGCCTATCCTTAGTATTTTTATCGATGGTTGCAATGCTCTTAGTTAAAAAATATGGCCAAATGCTAGTTGGACTCGCGCACTATAGGGTCCGCACAAATCGCATTTTGTTTGTGAAGGAACTATGTACCTACCTACAAAGGAGAATGCTTAAAAAAATCCAGGCCCAACGGTTTTTTTTTTCTCAGAATGAAATGTACATCAAACGGAATTAGTGCGAAGTTCGATGCCTAAACTTGTACTTTTATCTTATGAAGTTTTGCACGTACTCACGTATTAACTGAATATTTAGTTAGTGAACATTAATTATATTCCATAATTCACATTAATATTTATTATTCCTCTTTCAAAAGTGTTTTTTGATAATATGTGAATTTCCGGATGATCACGATATTCAGAGCTCAATTCCTCAAAGACTAGACCAACTGATACCTGAGAGTCTTACTCTGGCTATACTTATGGCGGTATCTTTTGATTGTTTGGTTTGAATTTTTACAAATACAAGAGACCAGAGGCCTGATTAATCAATATTAATTTCAACTTAATACCTCCACGCGTTCCTGATAGAAAGGGTTATAGAAAAGGGGGTAATAGTATAGGACAGACAGGCGGACAAAGATGTGGTCCGAAGGGTTTATTTTTCCCTTCTGATGAACACTTAGTGTGTGAGTCCAATTCACAATTGACCGATTTTCATTTACTTTAAATTCCTACCTCAGTAATTCCCCCCTTCTAAACACCTCGTGTAATGAATAGACGTTTTTTTTTTGTTGGAGGGGAAAAAAGTGGAATTACCCATACCCGGGAGTCAGACCTCTCTGCTATGTCCGGACACATTTAGCGGGCATCAGCTCGTGTAGTTTACGGACTAAAAGCAACCCCTTTGTTTTGTGAAACAGTTATCGTAAGATGATACTGTTAGCCATGGCAGTTAATGGAGGCCCCTTTGCTCCTCACAGACACGACGCTATCAAAAGCAAGCAGGTGGTCACAATCCGGTGCTCAGTGGTGCTGGATGGAGACTACAAGATGAGTGGGAAACTGCTCGTGCTGCCCATATCTGGAGAGGGCAAGACAAGGATCAAATTGCGTAAGCGCAGCCTTATACGACTATAATCAAATATCACATATGTTTATTTTGCGTAGATATGGTTACATAGTAGGTCGTAACATAACATTTATCGGCACTGCACATCTAGCCACGTAGTGACATGCAAAAATAGCACTACAGTAGTGCAATATAATTCTTAAATATTATCTAAAACAGATCGGTGTCTTTTTTCAACTTAAGAGATCGGTAGGTAGTCAAAGAAATTAATTAATTGATTAATTAAATTTATACATTATAGATTAACTTTATTAACACGAGAGTGAAAAAAAAAAATTTTATAATAGCATTTAGTGATCAACCATTTTCGAAATTTATACTTAAATACATTATAAGGCATGTCATGTAGTTCTGTTGGTATGACATTAAATATTTGTATCGACATTGTATCTGTACGGTATAGCCATAGTTTAAGGAGTTGTAGGGGACATCATTCTGACAAACATTTACTATGAAACCGATTTGATCAGACCAACTTTATTTTTCACATCTTCATACATTTTGGGCCGGGCGGGCGGTCAGCTGATTTGTATGGAGCAATGGGGGCCCTGTACCAAAAAAAAGACAATTACTGTTCAGCGACAACGATGTGGGGACGACGACGGTCAAACAAACAAACAAACAAAAACCAATTCATTCAAAGTAAGAACTTACATTCATTTTGACGTCAAAAGTGAAGCCTTCAGATGCCTATCCACTATCGGTTTTTTTTTAATCCGTTTCTCTTTTGCTAATAACTGATTAAAACCTATTACCAAAATTTCACAGAGAAGCGTCCGTAGCCTAGCGGTATTCGCACATCGGCAACGGTCGTGCGGGTAGCAACATCTGGGCCCCGATGCTTCTAACCACAAGCCTCACACAAGCCTGTCGCAGGCTCGGAAGTCACGTTTCATCGAGTCGGGAGAGAGAGAAATGGCGCGAGCCTGCGATTGGCTTGTGTGAGGCTTGTGCTTAGTAGCATAGAGGTGTTTCGGATGACACGTTAAGCTTCAGGTCCTGGCTACTACTCGGTGGTAGTAGCCGTAAAGCTGTGTCAGAGGCCCGAATAGGGCAGCTTGATAACTTCTGACAGTCGGGTCGGCAACACGCCCAACACCCCTCCATCAACCCTCACTAAGCCAGCGCGGTGGAGTAATGCTCAATCTTACTCGTATCCGGGTAAACAGCCGTGCCATTTATTCTACCAGCCATTAAAAAGATTCACCAATTAATTAATACAGGTGACCGTTGCGTCGTGGTCGCGTCATTGCCACCGAACCGTCGTTGTCTACCGGATAGGGCCCCAGATTCGGAACATGCTGTCCCATAGGCTCAGTGAGCCACATGAACAACGCCTTCAACAATCATAATAGTCGCCGTTACCAAAGCCGGCCATCTTCATCATCATCTAGCAATCATCATATCAGCTCACTTCAGCCTACTGATGAGTACGATACTCTGTAGATCGGATGACCTCTCAGTCAGACCAGTCACTGAATGATTATGGGCTGACATTGAGGTTATTTCTTGGTTTTTAGTATTATCCCGTGTTCCCGAGTTGAATATAAAATTATCTTCAACGTCAGAGCGTCCGTATGTCGCAGTTGGTTGGTTATATCAGACACTTAACTCTCGACTGCGACACGTATATTTTCCTCAAGTCAAGATAAAGTACAAACGTGAAGGTGAGAGCGATGAATTGCGTTTGTGTGAGTGCTTCCATCCGTATATGACTTCGACGAAGTGTGAGACGTGTGTATGTAAGTTTCGGCAGTGTAGCTTTCGTCAATGAGCCGATTGGCCGGCCCGTGCACGCAATTATCGGGTCTCAACTTTTTGCCTGCAGCCGGACTGTTAAAGCTTCTAAGTTAATTTATTTTTCAGGTGACATCATAATAAAGGCATACACAGACTTGGAGACAGTGAACGACTCTGAAGGCAGGCCACACTGGCACATCAAGAAATGGAGACACACCTTTAACGTGAAGACCAACACTCACTTCGCCTTCGACAATCTGTTCAATGGGAACACGTTTCTAGGTAACATATAATATATCTACATTATCGGAAGCTTTTAACTCGTGCCATAGATTTCGAAAGGTGAGCAAAGTGCCTCGGCCACCCCGCATGGTAAAAATCGTGATTCTATGAGTGTTTGTTTGAATTATTTTGAGGCTGTTCGAGGCTAGGCCTTCCAAACGAGAGGACCTGGTTAAAATCCTGACTGGGAGGGAAAATAAAACACGCCAGGGATGTTTATGCGTGTGATGTCGCAGTTTCTGGTTCCGACGACACAGGGTATCCTAGTGTGGGGCCAGAAGCAATTAAGTAAGTAAAGTATATAAGTGTGTATATAATTCGCCGGAAGACGAAGGTCGAAGATGTAGGGTAAGCGGATAACGAGACTGAGGTGGAGATGGGCGGGACACTTGGCTAGATGGGATGACGGACGGTGGACCAAAGCAGTCACAGAGTGGTGGCCAAGGGGAGCAACAAGGCCAGTGGGCAGACCAGCTGCCCGATGGTCCGACGATATACTAGAGTCGACAGGATCTCAATGTATGCGGTGGGCACAGGACCGTAGGGGTTGGCGCTATAGAGAAGAGGCCTGTGCCCAGCAGTGGGTTGATGATGATATAAGTGTTCATGTTTACGTTTTCAGCGAACACAGTGCTGGAGTTCGCGAACTCGAACTGGCGAGATGTGATGCAGGAGATCGCGCCGCCTATCGTGGCCGCCATCGTGACGCGCACCGTGCAGGCAGTGGAGGCGCTCTACAGTGCCGTGCCGATGGACCAACTCGCGCTCAACTAAATTATATGATCAGCTGCATTATGCAATTCTGCTCTGTCGAAAAATCGACCAATCTATCGATTTGTCAATTGCGATTTCCAAGTTGTCAGAGATATAGTTTGTTCATTTTGTTAGCGTCACCTTTGATCGCGCCGCCTTGCCACGTGCCGGCTCTTTCAAAGAATGCCGACACTCACTCAAATAAGCCGCGTCTTGTGTAAAAATATACGGTAGGTACCTTATATGATTTTATTACGTCGAAGGCGGCATTCTTTGAGTGAGTGTCGGCGCGATCGAAGGTGACGCTCGCTAACAAAATGAACAAACTATACATAATAAAGACATAATAAGGCTAAAGTAGCTCGCTCGATTCTCTCCATCTCTGCCATCAATCCGGACCGCAATCAAACTGACTCTTTGAAGGACGGTAGACGCCTTCCGAGCGAGATATTTAAAGCATACGAATGAACTCAATTGCTAGTTTGACAGCGCCGCTTCACTCAGCAGATCTTAATGGTTGTTAATTCCTCCTATTCCTAGTATTATTAAAGTAAACATCATGATTATTTGGTAGGCTCTTGTGAAATTGCTTTATTTATGGGCTAAATTAAACATTTTGTACTTACTAGTGTGTTTTATTTTGTGCGAAAAAGCTCTCGATTGTAAATAATCAAGTTTATCATTTTGGGCTTCAAAAATCATGAGCATTTGTTGCCCGTAATATGTGCACATGATATTGCAACGAAATTATTATTGACTGCTGCCACTCTTTCTTTCATCTGCTACTTATTTTGAAAGGCTGTCACTAACTTTGACACCGGTCACTAACTTTGACAGCTGTCAGTATTTTGAGAGATGTCACTAACTTTTGAGCTGTCATTAACTTTGACAGTTATCACATACTTTGACAGCTGTCACTATTTTGACAGCTGTCACTAACTTTGACAGCTGTCACTATTTTTTACAACTGTTGAGGGTGACAGGGTAAGGTAGAGCCTAACAAATAAAAGGAAGAAATTTACATTATGTACAGAATTTATTGAGTATGGCTAGGCGTGGGTTGTGAACTCTTAGAATGACTTCAAGCGTCTGGAGTACGACTCCCATGGCAAATCTTCATGTATTGCAAAGCAGGATTCGGGATTATGGGTAGTGGTAGGGTAGAGTGGAGAGTCCCTGGCCGGAAGTAAGACGGGGCCGGTAGCCAGGTAGTTGGTAGATCAGCAGCAGAGAGGCGTAGTTGGTAGATCAGCAGCAGATAGGCAGACACATAGGTGGATAGCCGGACCAACCCTGTAAAGAACAGTGGTCTGAGTACCGAGGGATAAAGAGGTTACTGCAAAGCATCTATCTTCGACGTCCAGGCACGACGACACATCGGAGAGCCGCGAAGAAACCTAACTATCATAGGCATTGCAATCGCAAAGTAGCTGTAGAGAGAAAGAGCATATGGTACAAAAAGCCAAGAATAACTACGAGCTAAACAGATACGTAACCTAAATCTGAATAATCACAAACGATAGCACTCGTTATTCGTAAAATTCTCAAACGTATAGCTAAACACACAAAACTGTTTGAAGAGAAAAAAATTGGTACCTAGGACAAAGTAGAGGTACGTCCTAGACTAGAAGAATGGAGTTGAAGATGAAAAAAATTAGTCGTGGACATATTGTTTTTTTAAATAGTTCCGTACTTAAAACTACATTTTAATGGATAAACAACCAGTATCAATCACCATGAAGATTCTGTTTACAATAACTTCAACTTAAAGTAAATTAAAATAACAGCATGTTACAGTGTCACTATTTCTGACATTTGTATCCTTTTAACAGGTGTCACTATTTTTGACAGCTGTCACTATGTTTGATAGCTATCAATATTTTTAACTTCTGACACAACTTTTGGCAGATATTCGGTAGATCTGCAAAGCCCATTAAATTAGGCTACAACAAAAATTGTTGCGATAAAGTCACACCATTCAAGTCAAGTACATTCATACTTACATGAATAAGTGGCATATCTGTGCAGCATCTAGTTACTAAAATGATAACTTCAGATCCGCACAAAAGGAACGCGCGAACGGAATTATGGAACATATCAATTAACGTCAAAATAACTACTTAAACTTTTCCCTGTAAAGAGTATGAAACCCATCGACACCGGGCAGTCATGTCTTGTGCTTGTGCCTGCTCGGTCATCAGAGAGAGCACTCCGTACTAGGACATTTCAGTCAGTGTAGCTGTAAGCTCTAACAGCTTTATTAGTACTATTAGGACGTTGGATCTTAAAAATAAAAAATGGAGCTGAGAATAAAAAATGGTGCAGAGCAGAAACTTGAGCAATATTATACTCTCATCATAACATAAACATATTTATGCAATTGAATGTGTCTGTCTGTTTGCATTGCAGAAATAAAAAATTAAATAATATTTGATTTCCCTTCATACTTAAAGAGGCATAGGACTAAATACATTAACTATTGACTATCACAGGTGAGCGATTCTTTTCTCGGTTGCGAGTTGACTAAAACAGATAAAAAATAGAACCGTTTTCCCCCCGAAGGGCAGAAAACGAATATTTAGGTTTTAGCCGAAGCTTGACCCACTGGTGAGATTACCCCTTTGATTTTCACTTATTTGCAGTGTATTACCTACCTTCAGTATCGATGTATCGTCGTTCTTGATCCAGTATGGAGTTAGTCACAGATGCGTCATCGCTGCCGGTCGGCCATTTTAAAATCAGTACTCTCACTATCCGCCGGCAAGGACGGAAAAGGTGGGTCAAGCTTCGGCTAAAACCTAAATATTCGTTTTCTGCCCTTCGGGGGGAAAACGGTTCTATTTAGGTGTTTGAGCCTTCGCTTGACCCACTGGTGAGATTTGTTTATATTCTGCCGGCGGCGATGGCTAGCTATATACTGTACTGTGGTACTGAAGTTAAATAAAAACCAATTATGTTCTAAAATCCGTTAAGTATTTATTAGGAAACTAAACAGGTACAAACGATTGCGTTAATTATTATTATTATTAGTTTATTATCCAGAATTATACAATTCTACATACTAAATCAATTGATAAAATTAAAATTACAAAACAATTAAATTACAACACACACAATACAAAACAATACAATTACACATTTTTTTTTTTTTTTTTTTTTTTTTTTTTTCACAATTAACTTACATTAAATTGGTCTATGATATTCACTCCACTTAAGATGCATAGGACTAGCACTCCATTCACGCACTGCACTAATTATGTGATTGTCAGAGCTGAAGACCCTGGCGCGTTGTGCGTGGGTGCGCTGGCGCAACAGCGCGGCCCAGCCCGGCGCCCTCCCCGCGCAGACATCTCGCTCGCGCTGCAGGCGCGGGGCAGGCGGAACATGGCGCGCCACGCGTTATTGTATTGCACACGGATACGGTTAATGTTGGCTTGTGTGTACTTGCTCCACAGCTCCACAGTATACACGCTTGTGCAGTATGACAGAAAGAGCTGTTGTTTCACATCCTTGCTACATCTTGTGAATCGCCTCGCCAAAATGTTCGCCCTCATGGCGATAGCTCTGCGCTATCTTTCTATATCATCATCATCATCTGACAGTGAACTCTTGATGATATGGCCAAGGTACTTAACTTTGTGGACCCTGCAGAGGCTCTGTCCATTTAGCTCCAACGGGAGTTCCGCGTTCGGTGTGTTGGATGACTCGAAGATCATGTATACCGACTTCTCTGCATTATACAGCATGTTATGTGTGGCTGCATATGTTTCACAGATATGCAGTAACTCCCTCAATGCTGTTACACTTGGTGCCAAGAGCACCATGTCGTCTGCATACGCCACATTGTTGATCATGCAGCCGTTCATGGAGCACCCGACTCCTGCTTCCGTCAGCTCTTCGCTCAGCCCGTCCATATAGATATTAAATAGAACCGGTGACATACTCCCTCCTTGTCTCACACCGCAAGATAAATGAGTCGGATCCGATGTGACTCCGTTCCAGCGCACGACGTTGGTTTGTTGTGAGTACCATCGGCTCAGTGCGTTCACTATTGGTTCTGGCACTCCTCGATCCCTCAACTTCTGCCACAGTAGGCTATGTTGTACTCGGTCAAACGCCTTGCTCAGATCCAAGTAGCTGGCATAGACTGACGTCTTTCTCTGCTTGTAATATTGTGCTACTTGTTTGACTGTATAAATGGCGTCTGTCGTCGAAGCATTCCGTTTAAACCCAAACTGGTTATCACTGCTGCCTAGGTATGGTTCTGCGATGTGGTTGAGAACTTTCTCAAACAATCTTGCCAGGATAGTAGCGAGTGACACTGGACGGTAATTACTTGGGCTGGATAGGTCTTTCTTTTTGTTTTTACAAATCGGTACCACTACAGTTTCCACCATGGCATTCGGTATATATGCCGTTCTCAGCATTGCTGTGTATAAGTTAGACAGAAGAATAGGTATGAATCTGCCTCCATTCTGCACATGCTCAATGCTAAGGCTGTCTATGCCCGGCGACTTGCCTCTCGACACACCCTTTATTATTTTAAATATGCACTCCGGTGATACGTCAACTTCGTCGTGTTTCTGCTGAGCGTACTGCCCGGTCTGACTGGTAGAATTCTGTGTCATATTGTCGGGTTGAAGAAAAATCCTGCTGAAGTTATTAGCGATTTCTTTGTTATTAGTCTCACCCCCAATATGCGACGGCGTTGGAATTCTGACTTTCAGTATTTTGTTGGTTTGTTGCCAAAATCTTCTAAAATCTCCCTGCTTCATACTAATGGCAATTTTATCCATTACTATCTTGTCCTCCAATCGCCGGCACTTTTTGAGTTCCCGTTGAAATACCGTACGGCATTGTCTGCGCTTATCAGCTGATGAGCCTGTGATCGCTCGTCCATCTTGATGCCATAGAAGTAGTGCGCGTCTAGACTCGGCATATGACTCCGCAACATGCTCACTCCACCCCGGTGTTTTCTTCCGACGCTTATTAATCTGTCTTTTGGTGCTGAAAGCTGTCATCGCGGCATATTGCATTGTAGACACTAATGCGTTGTACATGGAATCTATGGATTCATTACCAGAGAACGTGAGTAGTTCACGTGCATGTTTTTCGACTATCTCAGTATAATGCGCTATATGATTCATATTCCTCGGATTCCATTTCCAGTGATTATGTAGCTTCTGAGTGTTCAAACTGGATACATCCTCGCATGACACCAGGCCGTCTATTTGTAACTCCACATATATAGGTCTATGGTCTGTCCATGCCACGCCGTAATCGATGCATATGTTGTTTACTATCACACCGACCGTCTCAGTCGCAATAACATGATCGAGCCACGAGGTGGTCCCATGAGCATAACTCACGTATGTGTATGAAGAATCGGGAAGTCTTTCTTTATCTATATACTGGTATTTGTACTCACTACAGAATCCTTCCAGCTCTTTACCAAATATCGAGGTAGGGTCCGCGTTGAAGTCGCCGGCGATAATACAGTGCGCCGTTTTGCAATCCTCCACTATCGCGTTAATTTGTGCAAGTATTTCGCAGAATTCCGGCAAATTCTCGGTCTTCATAACTGGCATGTAGACGGTAATAAAAAGTATAGTATGTACCTCCGATAGCGTTATCTCCACAGCTGCTATCCGTGTAGATTCGCAATCTATGCTGACCACTTGTAAACATTTGTTATACAGTACTCCAACTCCGCCGTACGGGCGTCCTCGTAGTATGTCAGCTGATGTATCGACAGCTGATGTGCCGATGCTGCCATGTTTGTCTGATATCTCGTTCAGGAATTGTAAATCATGCGGCAATAGCCAGGTTTCTTGAAGTAAAATCACGTCGCATGAGTCACACATAACGGCAAGAAATTTCTCCACTCTGTGAGCTGATTGACAGTTTATGGTTGCTATTTTCAAGGTTGTGTTTTTCGACGCGAATTTTATTTTTTGATAGGGGGTTCACCTTTCTTGGTGTTTAGAAAGCAGCGTCCAACTACCACTCCTTCAGGCCACATATCATCATCAAGAATCTTCTCCAGGTCTTGACAATATATTGTTATGGTATAGGCATTGTTGATGGTGTTTTTATTAGACTCGATTTTAATGATAGTTATCTGACTCTTCTGTAAGTGTTCTTTGAGGTCTCCTTCTTGAACTGATGATTGCAGGTTTCCAACATATATACATGCAGTGCGAGGTGCTGCCTGTATTTTTGAGGTAGATTTTGATTTCCCGATGATGTTTTTGTTACGTTTCCGGGTTCTCTTAGTCACCAAGGTAAAGCCGTCGTCATCTATGTTTACATTGCTACTTTTCTTTCTATTGGTGTTATTATTGATTATGTTTTGCTTCTCGACGATGTAATTTGGATGGTTAGATTTCTTGTTGACCACTTGCGAAAATGACAAGGGCCTTGTGATATCTTTATAGTGCGATTTCACGGTCTGTAGTTGCGTAGAAGCACAGCAGTCAATCACAGCTTTAGTTGGTGTTGTAGGAGTCGCAGGTTTCGATGTACTCACGTGGGGCTTGTCCGTTATCGTATTTTTTAAGATGTCGTGCCCACTGGTCATACCCATTGGCCCGCTGTCCACCATGCAACCACCGTTGTTGAAAACCGGTCTCATTATCGAAGGTGTCTTCATGCATTCCTTTATAGCTGAGAGCTCACAGTTGATGGCTTTTATATCGTCTTTAGATGCATACATATTCCGCATGCTATTTAGATCCCCCTTCAAAGCCACAATGTCCTTGAGGAGTCGTGTTACATCGACGTGATCAAATGTAATAGGGGGTAGTTTTTCCAAATCGCGGGCCACAAAAATTGGCATCTCCTTTGGTTCTATGTCTTTGAGAATCCGAATGATGTCTTCTATGTCCCTTTCTTCCTTGCCATCTCTTCTTCGTTGTTTCATTCTTCCTTCAAATGATGTTTTGGTCAGAGCTTCATTGAGGTTAGCTTTTGATCGCTCGATGTATTGCACCGAAAAATTACTTTTGCAGATCTGGATCAAGCTGATCTCATCCATTATTTTTATTTTGTTCTGGATAAATGATAATAACTCATCAATAACTATGTTGCACGAATCACATTTCGTTTTATTGTTAGCCATTTTGACCGCGTTACGTAAGCTGCGTCTCGCGCGAGTGCTGCGAGCTAACTGGGCGTTAAACAATTAGAATCATTAACAATAGGACTCTGACGTTCAATCTCTTTAAAATAGTAACGCAAGAATGTATCTTGACTCCAGTTACCTCTTTTTATCACATCATCTAAATCAACACCTTTTCTTAACCAAAAATCAGTACTTGTTGCAGCTCTGCAACTTCCAGGTGATGCTTTAATGTCAGCATCCTTAAATAAAGTACGGATCCAACCTCTAATAACCGAAGGCGAGGCGAAAACTTAAACTATGAGATCTACGGCTATTTGAGATAATTAACAACGTATTGATCCACTTAATGAGATCAAGTCTTTCATTATCACTAGAGTTCAGTTTCCAACCTGACTGCCTAAATCTAATTGAATCAGTTTTTGAACCAAATTTAGGCCAAAATATTATTGCATCATCTGAAATAATCATAAATTCAGGGCTTATATCTAATAATGTTAAGTCATGGACTCTGCGGCCCGAAGCAAGGAGTAGAAGTGAGGCCGCATGGCGAGAAACTTGAAAGAGACTTTTTACATCTAGGGCATAAGACTTCAGATAGTTAATTAGCTGACTAACTTCCCAAATATATGATTTCTGAACCGGTGGCTTACTAAGAAATACTGCTTTTAGGCTCTGCTTTATGATTGGGTGATTGATTACTCATAGTTTCGCGCTGAGATGGATTCGCGAAGTTTAAGACAACTGATTTGTGGACTGCAATAGTTTTTGACGCTTTTGTACTTCATTATGAAGTTAGCAGATAAATTTGGCAACTTCTACAGGTGATGGGTTGTTAGCTAGACAATGGTTGTCCTTAGCCTATCTCACCCAACGTCTCCAAGCCGGTTGGTATGTTTTCAATGTAGATCTGCGCCATGAGGACTCCAGTAACTTCCTGCTATGGATTGGCCATGAGTGAACCCAACTGGCCCAGCCTGAACCTTCCATACCTGCAAACTTAGGTGGCGTATCTCCGCCGGTGGTCTTCCGGTCCTTAGATCTGTTAGGTTCTGTTGTAGGTTGGGAATTGTCAGTGGAGTTTGCAAAGACCTCTGTTTTAATTCTGCTTTCCAAAATGTGCATTCCCACTTCGGTGCTACGAGGAGGTAAGTTCCAGAGCTCTGCGCCAGCTGTTGCAGCACTCTCGGGATGAGACCCGGTGGAGGGAACAGCCATCCGAGTGTGTAATGCCAGGTTCGACTGAAGGCATCCACAAAGACACTGCTCTGATCTCGAGCATCTTCGCTGACATAATTGGCTAAGACAGCTGATCGCGCACTTGCAAAGAGATCTATTTCTGGAGTGCCCAGTTGTTGAAACAGTTGTATCAGGTAGTGCCTGTTCAATGTCTATTCCGGCAGTCCGTTCGCTCTGGATAAGCTGTTTGCTATTGAATTGTACATTCCCGGTAAGTAACGTGCTGTTAAATTTATCCTTAATTCTCGGGCTCTCTCCAGGATTTCCTGAGACAACTCAGGAAATCCTGGCACAAGCGCAGTAAACGCAAAGATTTGGTTCCCCCCTCTTTCGTGATATAAGCAACTACTGATTTGTTGTCTGATTGTATCATGACTGATTGGTCTCTCATCTGGTTGCCTAACCTGTTGATAACTTCCAGGACAGACCAAAGCTCTTTTTGATTGCTGTGCCACTTTAATTGATGTTTTTCCCATGTGCCCATCAGGTTCGCTCCGGTGACTGTCGCCCCCCATCCCAAGCCTGCGGCATCTGTCGTCACAAAAGTCTATGCTGGCTCTAAGTGAATTGGGAATGGATGGTGAGCTTTGTTCAACCACCATATCAATTCCTCTTTCACGATCGATGGAAGACCGTGGGTTTGATGAGGGAATTGACATGGAAGTCTGTTTGCCTCTATTTGAATGATAGGTGTGCTCCAACATCTGTTTGGGTCCTTCCTACCTGAGTGGTGTGCCTACAGATCGAAACACTATCAAAATGACTTTCCTTCCGTATCAGAAACTCTCGCGAAGCCAAACAAACATACGAGTAATGCGTGATTGCGTAACGGTAATTCACGATGCACTAAACTAAAACAAACATAGTTCAATACAAATGCTTAGTACTAAATTCAATTAGTGCGAAATAGAGGCATCGACACTGGCCGACGGACCCGTGAAACAAAAATGTTGTATGAGAAATTAACATAGAGTGCGCCGACGCGACGCAGCGCGCGCCCCGCAACGTGATGCGATGTTGCCGTTCGTATGTAAACAAACAAACGTTATTAAAGAGCACTGTCAGTGATTTCGCAGTTATTCTTTTAAATAAATATTATAAAATAGTTTGTGCGCAAAATTTTAGATGAAAATGGAACATTATAGTGTGTCTGACACATGTAATGAATGAATTATAGATCAGATCTCAACCCGGTTCACCAGCGAGATTTTGCCGCTCCCGCGGGCTGCCGCCCGGGGCGGGCCGCCCCCTCCGCCCCACCCACGCTACGCCACTGAGCACATTGACCTTTGGTCTAATAACACATTTGATAATAATAAAAGCATACGTCTTTGGTTGCCCACACAAACATATGATGACTGCGAAAAACTTATGATCGTCTAACACAAGTCCAATTATATTTATATCAAAATAATAGTCAAGTGAACTCTCACAGGCACTACACACACACACGTCTTTGGTTGCCCACACAAACATATGATGACTGCGAAAAACTTATGATCGTCTAACACAAGTCCAATTATATTTATATCAAAATAATAGTCAAGTGGACTCTCACAGGCACTACACACCTCATTACTTCCAATCACACACTCACCACACTCTGCATCTTCTCTCCCACTAACATAAATCACCAACACTACACACCAAACTATTACGTTTTTGCTGATCTTATATTTTTAAATGTCAGAAGTTACATTTTTAGGGTTCCGTACCCAACGGGTAAGAACGGAACCCTATTACTAAGACTTCGCTGTCCGTCCGTCTGTCACCAGGCACCTCAAGAACCTAGCTAGCTAGAGAGTTGAAATTTTCACAGATTATGTATTTCTGTTGCCGCTATAACAACAAATACTAAAAAACAGGATAAAATAAATATTTAAGGGGGCTCCCATACAACAATTCTTTCAATACCACATACAAACTTATGGATGCACCTGGTTACGTACATGGAGTGTGAAAGTAACCGCACCAATAACTTTGTAAACAATATTTTGCTGTGTAAAATCCAAACTATTCACTCCACACCATCGCTTCCATTGAACGGTGGTACGGAACCCTTCGTGCGCGATTTAGACTCGCACTTGGCCGGTTTTTTATTTTAAATTTCACATTGTTTATATACCTTGTAGTATTTAAATCTGAGGCATTTATTATTGTGGGAAGTAGCAGCAACTTATCCTAAAACACAGGGTTCGCCCTATTTTAGGGAGTAGCGATACATCCATTGTTTACCCTGCTACACAAGCTTGTAATGTACATTTATTTCTGTAAATCGATTAGTTAGCGAAAATAGGGGATATTTTTCTTTCATTGTTGGTCTAGGTTCGTATACCGAAGGACGTAAAACCTCAAAAAAACGACGATCAAAGCTGGTGAATGAAAGCAGAACGTTTGCTTAACCGGTCAGTTATCGCCTATTTTGAACTTTTTGCCATGGTAATAAAATTCAAAACTTGTAACGGGATATGGCATTTCTAGAAATGCCATGGGAGGTGAATCCTTAAGTCCAGTTGTAGATGTAAATTAAATAGAATGTAGTTCTGTGTTCCGGAAGGCACACATTATACATGTCACAGTAAGATCGTGAAAACCGTTAGTTTATAATCTAACGTTTTTCTCTCGTAAGTTTGTGCACAAAGGCCTACTACAAAATTAATAACTTTTTACAAGAAACCGACATCTGGCATTAAACCAGTTCATTGTACCCTAAACATTATGTACTAATAATAAGGCACCTGATTAATGTTTTATCATGCTTGCTTGATTATGTTATGACGTTCATTAAGTCTCAATTTTTGTGCCATTATGAATAAAAATATTTGAACTGAACAGTTTACACACTATCGATAAATTGAAAACTGTACCGTACTGCTTATGATATGACAATATTAGTTTATAATAAATTGTGAACTGTTAAACATGAATTGCAAACAAATTACCAGGGCAAACACTGCGGTAGCATAGGTGCAAATAGTCTTCGTTTTAGGTTGTCATTTAAGAACAAAATAAACGTTTCTAAATCCTGTTGGTCTGGTTTACAATTTGTCGATAGTTTATAAACTAACCGCCTTATTCATAAACGTATCATAAACCTATGTTAACTATAATGCCGTTATAATTCGTTTGTATTTGTCTGTCACTGTGATATTTGTGTTTGTGAGACTGGACAAAGATATTTTAGCTATCACATAGGTTTGATAAGTTTTATGAATAAGGATGTTATCTATCTATTAACATTTTACTTTTTGTGCGACATGGGACCAGTTCATTTCAGCCGCTCAAGAACTATAAGTTGTTCTTCCATCAGACTGGATGTGGATGGACTTACATCTTACTACGTACATAATCAGATATATCTACCGATTTCCTCACAATCTTAGAGCGTATCTTCCCACCTCGTAATAAAAAACCGTGGATGGTAAATACCATTTTTTATTTACGTTAGCTACTCTTAGCAACTTTTTTCAGTCGCCCTATTTACTAATTGAAATTGATAGAAATTTGTGAAAAAATAAAAGTTTTTCTATCCAACAAACGCCAATTTGACATAAACTGCATTGATTTTGCTATGACTTGTGGCGTTAATTTTAAAGGGAATATGCTTTTGGGGCTGCATTTCCTCCCGTGCATATTTTATGGGTAGTCGACCCATAAAATATGCACGGGAGGAATAATGAGAAAAAATATCATATCCAGGCGTGAGTTGACTGACAACTATTAACTTTTTTTTCTTTTTTGTTCTCATATTTTGCTTCTGTGGCCTACAGTGTAATTTTGTATTTTGATTATATTTATTATTATTTTTAACCATTACAGATTTATATACTGCAAGCACATACCAATACATACTGTACATTGTTTTTGGCCCCACATTGGGATAATTCTTCTTCCACCAACTTAATGTGTTCCTGCACCTTCGGCAAGGTCTTTTTAACTTTTTTGTTCTCAACCTTGACACCCACTGTAATTATCTTATCATATCCTTGACACTGAACCATAACGCTGATCCTATCCCCATTTTTGCCCCCCCCCCCCCCCCATCCTCCAACCTTCATCCCCTAAATCTCATCCTCCTCATCCGGTGTTTCGCCTTCACCTTGACATACTTACTGGAACTGTGATAAAAACGGGTAGATTTAATAATTAAAGTGTAAAGGTTTTCATGTTAAAAATATATAATTATGTACGGTATGTAATTATTTTGTCGTAGACGAAGAAGCTTAATTATCGTTAAAGGTTACAATGAACTAATAAAGTGATATATTTGTTATTGGAGTTAATTTATTTTAAACTTTTTAGTTAATTTTTAATAAAAGCTTGTTTTTAAAAAAGTATTTTTTTCTTTATTTTTTTTCTGATTTCAACGGTATATTTAATTCATTTTCGAAAAAAAAAATTCAGTTGCGTTTTTCTTATATACGGTGGAAGAGTAAGACTCCGTGGTCTAATGGGGTTCAGGAAGACTCCGTGGTCTAATGGGTTTCACGCTTTCTTCCCACACAGCAGACGCAGGTTCGAAATTTGACCATGTACCAATGGGACAATTAATTTATCTTAAGTACATACATTATCAGACATTCAGTGTTTCGGGTGACACTTAAAGCTGTAGGTCCCGGCTACTATCGCTATGTGGTAGGTAGTGGTCGTATAATCGTAAGAGAGTGAAAATCATATGAAAACAATTGTCATAACCGGTTAAAAAATAAATCGTACCGAACGAACGTGTATGCGTGGCCTCGCTCCCCGCCCGCCTCCACCGCCTTTCCGCGTCCGTCTGATTCTTGGTTTTATTTCTTCCAAATCGTGGCTGAAAATGACACAAATTTACAATTTAGAATTTAAATAATATGTAAACTCTAATAATTGTTACATTTTTTGAGGCGTTTGTAGCTTGGAAAATCAAAGTATTTAAAAATCTTAAAATAGCGTGGCCTAATTTGGCACAAATTTATTTAATGGGCTTATGTATGCAATCTGAGATAGGAAATAGTTATTTCATAAAGTATTTTTTTTCTTGCACCGATTTTTTTTATACTACCTTATGCCCTTTTTCAGTGATCGAAGATGACACTAACTGGGTTTGCACCCTTCGCAGGCTGTCCTTGATATGATAACATAATAATTTTGAAATTTAAAATTATTTTACCAGTTTTGTATTGAATAATAAAAAAACAAGCACAAATCATTGAATAGGCAATAAATAAACAACTTTAAAATGGCTAGTATTTAATCGTACATCAAAAACACTGATTTTCACAGCAAAAAGTATCTGCAAAAACACTTTTTATGTTTTAAGTATTATTGTTGTTCTTACATGTTCAACCTCTCGCTCGCTTCGCTCACCCCTTTTACCCTTAGCTACCGCAGTATTTAGCCCTGATATTTTCTGTGAAAATCAGTATTGTTGATGTGCAGTTTAATATTTCTCCTTTAGAATTAAAAACTTATGACCACAAAATCCCGCTTAGCCCGACTCGTCTAAATAGTGACTATTTGTAGAGATAACAAGTTCTGGCGCGACAGCACCTATGCGCCCCTACCACTACCCCCTCGGCGGCATTCAGATAGCTGTAATTTTTATATGTTACGGCTAAAACCAGGTGTGAAACTAAACTTAAGTTTAGCCGGCTAGTCTTAAGATTAATATCGAGCCTCGGCTAATATCCGAAGTCATGTTCGTTTGTGATGATAACGGATGTCATCTTTAATCGGCTAGACTGCACATCGTTTTGGTTAATGTTGGACATTAGTTAGCTAATGTTGAAAATGAAGTATTCGTGCGACTGCGGCGAGAGGGGCGGGGTAATTTTATTCAGATGATAAAGCTATTTCTAATGTCAGGGCAAAACACAACGCTTAGGTGAAGGGTAAAGGAGGTGAGCGAAGCGAAGCCCCCTTTATCCTTCGTGTTAGGTAGAACATGTAAGAACAACAAAACTATAATAAGGCGAGTATAAGTATGACAACAGGGTGACCCCTTAGGGCCACTGTTGTTTAGCTTAGCGATCCACGACGTTGTAAAATCAGTAAACACCCCATTGAATATTTTGTACCTGGGTGATGGCACCATCGGGGGACCTCCCGAGGTGGTCGTGGACGCGTTGAAGGCTATTATCAGTGATCTGGGGGAGTTGGGCCTTCACCTCAACTCAGAAAAATGCGAGCTATTCGCTTGCCCTGGGAATCTGGCCCAAGATTCCAGAGCGGAGTTGGATCTTTTGATGCCAGGGGTGAAGGTCCTAACTAAAACAAGTTTTACTTTATTGGGCGCGCCCATTTTTCCGGAAGGTGTACCGGGGGTTTTAGGGGATAAGTTAAAGTCCTTGGCTGGGGCAAAACCACACCTTAAGGAGCTTTCCGCTCATGTGGCTCTAACAATTCTACGGAGTTGTCTGTCCCTGCCAAGGCTAACATGCACTTTGCGAACCGCTCCGGTTTGGCTGTGTAGGAGGGCGGCAGATTCATATGATAACGAGTTAATGAATCTGTTGAAGATGATTTAAACGAGAAAATGTCTCCCTCCCAGTGGGATCAAGCGGCCCTTCCAATACGGTTTGGTGGTCTCGGCGTTCGTCGCCTACAGGACACGGAGCTCCCAGCTTTCTTGTCCTCTTCGCATGGGGTGCTTGAACGAGTCACTCGCATTTTAAAGTTTAACGGTGACGGTTTTGGCATTCCTTTTGCGGACGAGGCTCTTCAGCGGTGGCGGGCCCGTTGTCCGAGGGGAGATGTTCTGGACAAGCCCGGCGTGCAGCACCCCTGGGATGAGGAGCTGTGCAAGGTGTCCCTTGAAGGGCTGTTAGCGCAGAGCTCGGGAGCGGAACTTGCTCGTCTGCGAGCAGTCTCCCAGCCGGAGTCAGGTGCTTGGCTGCATGCGTTGCCGTCTCCGCATTTAGGAACCTCCCTGCGTGTAGCCGTGGCGCTTCGTCTGGGTTGCGATATATGCGTCGGTAGATTCGCGGGGACGTCATGAGGGCTCTCGTCTCTGCTGACATTCCATCAGTTCTCGAACCACCGGGTTTGAGTCGCAGCGACGGGAAACGTCCGGACGGTCTCACCTTGATACCGTGGGAGAGAGGTCGTTCCCTTTTGTGGGATGTTACTTGTGTATGTACGTTCGCGGCATCCCACATTGGCTCCACCATGGTGACACCTGGGGCTGCAGCGGAGTCGGCGGCGCGGCAGAAATGCTTAAAATATGCGCAGCTGATGGGGAGCTACCTGTTTCTTCCCTTGGCCGTCGAGACCATGGGTATTTGGGGTGCTCAGGGCAGGATGTTTGTCAAGGACATTGGGCGACGCTTGAGGGACCGAGGTTTTGAAAATCGTTCTGGAGCGTTCCTGATCCAAAGGATCTCACTCGCCGTGCAGCGCGGTAATGCTGCCAGTGTGATGGGTACCTTTGGGTCGGGCATGTCCTGGGGCGGTTTATTTGTTTAGTATTTTGTTTTTTATTGTGTTCAGTTTTTGTGTGTGTATAGTTTTTAATTATTTGGTAATTTTAAAATAATTTTGTAGTAGGCCTTTGTGAACAAAGTGTGAACTCAATACAACGCTGATTTGACTAAGGACTGTGCATGGCTAATTTTATAATAGTACTTGCATTAAAACTTAGAGAAACGAGGTTCCTCTATGACTAAGTATCAGTACTGTATTATACTATATTTATTTATTATTTATATTACCTAATGAAGACTTTATATAGAACAAAAATATATATACATTTTTATGAAATGAGTCTTACAAATTTCATCCAAAAACCAATTTTCTCGATGAATAAATTACAATATTTGGAAGGTGTGAATTATACAGTATGCAGAAGACGCAGTCTAAACCTTGCACTGTATGTTCTCATTGCAACATACATTTATATCTAAACAACAACAATAACTGTTTTGTGGATTATCACGAGATAGATATTGATCTTGATGGCTTTTGATTGCGTTGACCATGGGACATTGATCAGGAAATTACATCACTATGGAATTAGGGATAACTCTTTAGATCTTCTCTCTTCTTATCTAAATAACAGGATACAGAGAGTTGACATTAATGGAAAACGATCTCCAGGGTATGTTGTTACTATGGGTGTACCGCAGGGTTCCATACTCGGGCCATTCCTGTTTTTGGTTTATATAAATGACCTGCCACATCTTGTCAGAGATAATCATGAGATTGTACTGTTTGCAGAAGACACTTCACTTTTGTTTAAAATTAAACGACGCAGTTTGAACTTTGACGATGTGAATAATGCAATCTCAAAGGTAGTCAATTGGTTTAGTGCTAATAATCTTTTACTGAACAATAACAAAACTAAATGTATTCGGTTTATACTCCCCAATGTTAAACAAGTCTCGGCTAATGTTAATGTTAAAGGTGAAAATTTAGAAATTGTAGATAGCACGGTATTCCTAGGAATCACCTTAGATAATAAGCTTCAGTGGGGCCCACACATAGATAAGCTATCAAAAAAACTCAGTGCCGCAGTTTATGCAGTTAAAAAATCCGTCTTTTTACGGACGTGGAAACAGCTAGACTAGTTTACTTCAGCTACTTCCATAGCATTATGTCTTACGGCATACTGCTGTGGGGGAACGCTGCAGACATTGACATAATATTTGTGCTGCAAAAGAGGGCTGTTCGTGCAATCTACAATGTGGGTCCCAGAGAGTCACTGCGTTGTAAATTTAAGGAAATTAACATTATGACAGTGCCGTGTCAGTATATTTATGAAAACCTAATGTACGTCCACAAAAATATTGATAAATTTCCTAAGAAAAGCGACAGGCACAATTTATTTATTTATTTATTTATTTATTCGGAGAACAGGCAGGGTACATGAGTGGAATAAGACTGCGATAATTATACATGAAGGATTGAGTTAACTCAGTCCCTATGGACGTTTCTCACTGATATACAAATAGTTATTGTAGGAAACTTACGTACTAACATGCAGATTACATTTGGAAAAAAAAAGGAATAGTGTACGTCTGTATTACAATGTGATGTGCGGGAAGGAGGAATTTAGATGGTTTTATACATAAGTGGTTTCAAGTTTATTTGGAGAAGAGCAAACCATGCAAGAGATTTTTATATTTGTTTAGTGTGTTATTAAAGATGTCGACCGAGGCAAGGTTTTTGTTGTAATTGTCGCAGATTCTACGCAAGGGTGCTCTAAGTTGGTGTTACTTACGGGGACAGCAAATAGGTTTTGGAGACGGGTCTGTCGTGCAGGGGCTCTAAATTTTATTTGTTCTAGCAACTGTGGGCAATTATACAAATTATTGCATATTTTGAAAAGTGTTGTTGCTCCGAGCATTTGTCTCCTATCGGCAAGAGATAATAACTTGTATTGGTGTAGTAATTCTTGGTAGCGTAGGTGATTGCGGGTCATTCTGTAGTGTAGGCATCTTAGAAACTTTTTTGGATCATTTCAATTTTATCTATGTATATTATATATAATGGGTCCCAGACTACGGATGCGTATTCGAGCTGCGGGCGAACAAGTGTTTTGTAAAGGGTTATATATGACTCAGTGCTTCTGAAGTTTTTTCCTACTTTTAATATGAAACCTAGCATTTGATAGGCTTTTTTGCATATCTTGTCTATGTGGTCGTCTAATTGTAGTTTATAGTCAATAGTCAATAGTCAAAGTACTTTATTACTGTAGATATTTACATATACTTAGAAAACGTCATTTTTTGCCTCTTCTCTACACTGGACCACTGTGGGAGAAGAAGGGCGTAGAAACTCCCACAGATTTATTTTTAGATCTCTTTTAAAAATAGGTGTTGCGTGCCGGGTGCTGCGCTGCCGAAATCGGGCTCTGGCGTGGTCAGGGACGATAATATAGAAAATACTTCAGTAATCAATGGAGTTGTGTATTTCGTTCTTGCTTGAGACAAAAGTGCAAAATCAAGTGACAGTTTCAAGGCAATGTTGCCACACACGAAAAATAATAAGTTTGGACAGATGGCGCCACTAAATGTTGCCAGTAAAAACCTTTTTATTAGACTGATCGATCGTTATCGCTACTCAACACTAGGTGGCGCCACTTACAGATCATGTAATGCTTAACATATTCCCGCCCTTGAAAGAGGTTTCAAAGACAACTTCCTTATTGTCTAAATCTATCTAATGCTCAGATCTATCTAATGTCTAGATCTAATGATATCCATTCTACCTAGGTTGACTCCACCGCCCAAGCTGCTATCCTGCTGGCTTGTGCGTTGCTATCAACCACACCTTTGAAGTGCGCACCCTCTTAAATAAATTATTAGTTGAGAATGTTTATGAAGTTAAGTTAATAAAATGGTGCGCACCTCAAAGTTAAACCTCCCCCTACCTGAAGAGCTATCCTAGCATGTCTAGCTATCCTATTCCCCTGAATAAATCAACACAAGAGAATTTATTTGGACTTACAAAGTGAATAAACTTACAAAGTGAATAATTACTTAAAAAATTAATTCTTATTTAAGAAACTAAATACATATGGGACTTCTAGTCTTCATTCTTGATTGGGAGTGGGCATATGTTGTTGAAGGCCCTTTTGATGATGCCAGTCGCAGTCTTGATAGACGCGACCCGTGCTATGTTGTCAGGTCCTCGATGCAGTTCGAGGATTCTCCCCAAGCGCCATCGTGTCGGCGGCAGCTGCTCATCGCGTATAAGAACCAGGGAGTCCGCAGTCAGGCTCGAACTTTTCGTGCTTCTCCACTTGACTCGCTCCTGCATGAGCGTAAGATAGTCCCTTGACCACCGGCGCCAGAAATCGTGCTGGATCTGTTGGAATTGTTGGTGCAGCTTTAACTTGTTGCTAGGCGTATTCTGACAATCGTAATCGGGTAAGGCTGTCAAAGATCTACCTATTAAGAAGTGGGCTGGCGTTAAGATGGGAAAATTGTCTGTATCTGACTTAGGTATGGGGCAAAGAGGCCGTGAATTTAGGATTCCCTCTATCTGGGTTAGAACCGTCGAGAACTCCTCGAAGGTGAGCATAGCATTCCCTAAGACCCTTTTTAAATGTAATTTACATGCCTTAACAGCAGCCTCAAATAACCCCCCAATGTGTGGTGAGTAAGGTGGATTGAATTTCCACGTGATGCCTTCATTCGTACATAAATCTATTATTTCGCTAGAATTATCCCGAAGATATTTGTAAAGCCTTTTTATTTCATTGTCTGCCCCATGAAACGTGGTGCCATTGTCACTCACCAGCTGACTGGGCTTACCCCTTCGAGCTATGAACCGTCTTAGTGCAGCCAGGAACGCTACGGTTTCCAGGCTGCTAACAAGTTCTATGTGAACCGCCTTGGTGCTGAAACAGACAAATAGGGCGACCCAACATTTAGAGAACCGGCAGCCGCGACCACGTCTATCCCGCACATTGAATGGCCCTGCATAATCAACGCCCGTAGTATCAAATGGTGGTGCTGGTGTCACACGTTCCCTTGGTAAACTTGCCATAATTGGACTAGTTGTAACAGGCTTGGCTCTGAAGCAGATAACACAATCTTTGATTACCTTGTTTGCTAGTGATTTGCCATGAATTGGCCAGAAGCGCTCCCTCATTGTGGACAGGAGTAGCTGAGCGCCTGCATGCAGTAACCTTCGGTGTTGGCTCTGCATGATGAGCTTTGTAAGTGTGTTGTTTTGTGGAAGTATGATTGGGTGTTTTTTGTCCTGTGGACATTCGGATAATTTTAGTCTCCCGCCTACTCGGATTAGGCCATCCTGTATAAAGGGATCTAAACTATTAATTGTTGATCTTGGTGAGATCGATTTATTTCTACTAAGTAGGTCGTATTCCTTCTCCATTGTTTGTACTTGAACGTACTTAATCAGATGATTCAATGACTTGTTTAATTCCTCGACTGATAACCTCTCAACTAACTTGTTGTTCGGGTATTTTATGTTATGTATGAACCTTTTTACATAGGCAAGTGTTCGAATTAATTGTGTGTCGGTATTATATCTACCAATTAGTGTTTCTAATACTTGGTTACCCGAGTTTGTTGTTACTAAGTTACATACTTTAATTGGTTTTTCTGATTTCATCTCGGGTAACTGAGTTGTGTTGTGTGGTAGGACCTCCTTTGGCCACTCTGTGTTAGGTTTACTGAGCCACTTGGGTCCCTGCCACCACAGAGTGTTATGAATAAGATTTTCTGCCGGTGTGCCCCTAGATAACAAGTCCGCCGGGTTGTCATTAGTGCTTACCCAGTGCCAATGAGATTTATCGGTAATTTCCCTTATTTCCTTGACTCTATTGCTAACATAGCAATTTAATTTGTGAGGCTCTGTATTTATCCAAGCTAATGCAACAGTCGAGTCTGACCATAGATTTATTTTATCTATTTTATGTCGTAGGATGGTTTTGAGTTTTTTAACTAGCCTTGCTAATAGGAGGGCAGCCTGAAGTTCTAGTCTAGGTATCGTCTCCCTTCCTGCAATCCTCGACTTGGCGGTCAGAAGACTGGTAAATATATTTCCTTCCTGATCGACCGATCTGACATAAACTGCTGCTCCGTATGCACCTTTTGAACTATCGGAGAAGCCGTGTAGTTCAATACTGACTGAATTTCTAATCACTACATTTCTTTTTATTTTAATTTTCTTTATGTTATTCATTTGATTCCAAATCTGACTCCATTCTAAGTGTAATTCTGCAGATAATGTTTCATCCCAATCTAATTTTAATATAACTAGTCTTTGGACGTACATCTTTGCAGTAATTATGATAGGACCTAATAGGCCCAATGGATCAAATACAGAGGACGCACTTGACAAGACCTTTCTCTTTGATAAAACCCTTGGCACCGGATCGAGCTCTGATGGATACAGTAACTCATCGTCTAAATCTGACCATGCCAGGCCTAACACCTTATGTGTTGTGTTACCTATTTCTGTGACAGTGTTTGTATGTGTTTGTGTGGTTCTACTCACTGATTTCAGGATTTCAGGCGAGTTGGACTTCCACTTCCTCAGTGTGAAACCACTTTCTTGTAGCAGCTGCTCGACCTGGAGGACCGTTTGGATTACCTCCTCCTTGCTGCCCCTTCCATAGAGCAGGTCATCCATCAGGAAGTCGTTGGCCAAAGCCATTGCTGCTTCTGGGAATCTATGTTTATTTTGATTAGCTATCTCCTTCAGACATCTGGTTGCAATGTATGGTGCGCATCTCAGACCAAAACTTAATGTGGTTAATTTATAGGTTTTAAGTGCGTCCTGCGGGTTTTCCCGCCACACTATACATTGCAACCCTTGCTGGTGAGGTGTAACATGTATTTTTGTGTACATTTTCTCAATGTCTGCACTTACTACGTATTGGTGCATTCGAAATCTAATGATGATATCTGTGAGATCATCTTGCATAATGGCCCCTTTATATTGAATGTCATTTAATGATATGCCTGTGCTAGTTGGACATGAGGCGTCTATGACCACCCTGAGGGGAGTGCTTGTTTTCTGCATGTTTACCACAGCATGGTGTGGTAAGTATACCCTAGCCGATGTGTCCCTGTCAGTCTGTTCCTTCATGCATCCGTTACTTTTAAATTTTCGCATAAAATCCACATACATCTCCTTGTATACTGGATCTCGTTCAAATTTTTTCTCTAGGGTCCTCATTCTTTTATAAGCAATGTTCCTGGAGCTACCTAGAGATTCGACTGGCATTTTCAGAGGCAACTCTACCACAAAATTACCTTCCACTGCCCGTGAATGACGGTTGAACACTCTCTCACACTCGGCAAGTTCGCAGTCTTCTACCTTTGGTTTACTGAGACTGTCGTTCTCCCAAAGTCTATTCATCTGGGAGTTAATGATGAAGTTACAGTGCACAGTTCTAGATACGGGGGCTTTCACCGCCCCTGATATCACCCAACCTAACCTGGTTTGTTGGAGAATTGGCTGTCCCTCCCCCAGTTTCCGTTGGCCTGTGCATATTAGGTTATAAAATAGTTCCGCCCCGATTATCATGTCTATCCTCCCGGGTTCATAAAACCTTACATCGGCTAATTTCAATCCGCTCGGTAATTTAATATTTTGGATATCGTTATTATTATGGTGCGGTAATTCGCACAATGTTGGAACAATGAGACAGGAGATTTTGGTGTTATAATTTTCCACCTTGGACTCAATTTTGACTGTGCAAAAATGATTTATGTTGGTCTGGATGCCATTAAAGCCTATGACTTCCATATCTATCTCTGATTTCCCTAATTGGAGCTTATCAAACGCTTCCTGGGTAATGAAATTGGATTGTGCCCCTGAGTCTAGTAAGGCTCTTAGAGTGTGGGCTTTATTATTTTTATCAAATGCTTTAATTTGCGCGGTAGACAATAGCACTGACTTGGGTTGAGTAGACTGCTCACTGTTTGTGACTGCAGTGTTTATTATTTGTTGATTATGTACTCTCGGAGTAGTCGTTTCAACGGCCGGTGGATTATGCATAGTACTGGGACTATTGGAGGAGGCACTGCCAACATTTGTGTAGTGTAGTAGTGAGTGATGCTTACCTCTACATGTGCGACAGGTCGTGGCACGACAGGTTGGCATGGAATGCGAACCTCTCAGACAGTTTGTGCAGAGCTTTAATCTGCGTACCATCTTGTTTCTATCCCCTACATTCATAGCCAAGAATTTACCGCACTGTGTTATGAAGTGTCTTTGATCACATACTGGGCATTGATTATGTGGTGCAGGGGTACCTACTGACTGGGCGTTTGTGGCTGGGTGTAGAGTGGCTACGTTGCAGGTCCTCCAGTTGGTCGCTCGAGATGTTCCAGCACCAAGGCTGCTCAGACCCGGAGCCTCAGGGTCACTCCCCGAATTGAGAGTCTCCATCAGGTCTGCTCGGTTGCGAAGGAAGCTCTTGAATTCCTGTAACGTTGGTAAATCTTTTGAATTGGACCGCTCTTCCCATTTTTTTAAAATGTTCTTATCCAATTTACTAGACAGAAAAAATATTATTAGTACATCCCAGTCTTCTGTCGATACATTTAACCCCTTTAGGGTCCTAAGATGCTTGGATATGTTATCTACTAATCCCCTTAAGCCACTGGGAGTGTTGGGCACCTCACTGATATGCAGGAGTGCACGCAGATGATTGTTTACTAGAAGTCTCGGATTGTTATAGCGTTCGCATAGGAGTTGCCACGCTATACTGTAACTCTCCTCCGAATACTCGAGAGCACCCACCACTTCCAGGGCGCCGCCCTTTAGGCAAGATCTCAGGTATTTATATTTTTGTATCTGCCTCAATGCACCCTTGTTAATCAGGGCATCAAAGGTGTCCCGGAATTCAATCCACCTTGAGATATCCCCACTAAATTCCGGAAGCGGAATATCTGGATACTTTATTGAATCTAATACTGGCTCAGATGAAGCAGTTGACTGTCGGGAGGCTAGCCCCGGCAATCCGACTTTACCTGATTTTGAAAGGCCTGCTTCTGCCTTGGCTACACACTCATAATATGTATTTTCATGGGACTCCCTATTACTAAGCTCATCTTCGACGTCGCTACTTAGGGTTTCAATCTCAGTTTGAACTGAATCAAACTCTTCAAAGCTCTTTTTGATACGGTCGGTCCGTAGTCGTAAGTCTATGATTTGCTCCGCTGTCAAGCTTTGCAAGTTAATTTTGCTAATGTTTTTATTAAACAAGGTTAATTTGGCCTTCAGCGTGCCTCTAATTTTCTTTAACCTTTTGATGGCAGAGCTTTGAAGTTCCACAATTGTATTACCAGACTCACCGTCTGTATCAGACATGATGATTATTGGATGCTACACTACACCCTGAAGAGCACACGGCGGTTCCCCCCCCTGTTTGATAGAGGGTTAGGATAACTTAATACAAGGAGCGAGCCCACCTCTTTTCAGTCGATCTCTGCGTACTGCCCGTCCCCATGTGACTGCAATGTTTGCCGCAATGACTACAGTTGCTGCCGCCGCTCGTCTTCAGATCTTCGTGCGCCCGTGGATCTTGTGTCTTGCCTGCGTACGCCCATCTATCTTGCTGATCTTCGTCCGTTGATACTAGGCAGCCATTGATTCACACCAACCAGGATTTACATCTGACCGGATCCGTCGCCCATGGCTGCTTTTTTCGGGAATTCTTGACCGACGTTGCTTGATAGATGTTATTGTATGCCGCAAGCTTGATAATTTACTGTTTCGCTATATTATGTCTTCGCGAAATCTCCCGACCACGCCATCCGTTTTTCAGCTTGGACCTCTTCGGGAGTTTTACCACGGGTTCTTGATCACGTCGGGGTCACCATGTTGCGTGCCGGGTGCTGCGCTGCCGAAATCGGGCTCTGGCGTGGTCAGGGACGATAATATAGAAAATACTTCAGTAATCAATGGAGTTGTGTATTTCGTTCTTGCTTGAGACAAAAGTGCAAAATCAAGTGACAGTTTCAAGGCAATGTTGCCACACACGAAAAATAATAATTTTGGACAGATGGCGCCACTAAATGTTGCCAGTAAAAACCTTTTTATTAGACTGATCGATCGTTATCGCTACTCAACACTAGGTGGCGCCACTTACAGATCATGTAATGCTTAACAATAGGTTGTGCTAAACTAATACAAATATGAAAAATTTAATTGTTATGATTAATAAGCAGGAATAAATAATTACAAAATTATTAACAGCAAGGTCTGTGTTGAGCCAGATTAACCCCATACAGTCCTGTCATTTAAGTAATCTTGAACATTGTAATATCCCTTTTTCGACAAAGTCGCTTTAACATGCTTTTTAAATTGCTCAAATGGCAATTTCAAAATCTCCAGAGGTATCTTATTGTAGTAGAGAATGCACTGACCCTTGAAAGAATTGCTAACCTTCGCGAGTCTAAAACGGGGCGCACATAGTCTGTGATTATTTCTTAGGTTAACATTACAGCTGTCGCTAAGTTTGGAAAATGTTGTAAGGTTCTTGCGTACATACATTATATTTTCGAAAATAAATTGACTAGCTACTGTTAGTATGTCAATTTCTTTAAAAAGCTCTCTTAAGGAGTCTGTTCGTTTTAAATTATAAATTGCTCGAATAGCTCTTTTCTGTAAAATAAAAATAGTTTGAATATCCGCTGCTTTCCCCCACAACAAGATACCATAGAACATCACACTATGAAAGTAACTAAAATATACTAGCCTAGATGTAGCCACATCCGTGCTTTGTCTGATGTTCCTAACAGCGTAAGCCGCAGAACTTAATTTACCAGCCAATTTATCTATGTGGGGTCCCCACTGCAATTTACTATCAATGGTTATTCCAAGAAACTTCGTATCATTTACCAATTCTAACGTGCTGTTGTCTAACACCAAACTGGTCTCAACTTGCCTGACATTTGGAAGTGAGAATTTGATACACTTGGTTTTACCAGCGTTTAACAATAAATTATTAACTGTGAACCAATTCAAGGTTAAAGACAATACACCATTAACATCATCAAAATCTTCTTTTTGTCTTTCAATTTTGAAGACCATTGAAGTATCATCAGCAAACAACACTATGTCAGTTAATTTCTCCACCATGAAAGGCAGATCATTTATATATACCAGGAATAAGAAAGGGGGGAATTTGCTGTCCAGAGTCACGCCAAGGTCCCTAATGCTGTTGGTTTTGCTTATAATGTGATCATTGATATTGAAGTCAGTTGTTATACTATTATGTTTTTTGTGAAAGTAACATGTTTACATTTGTCGAAAGCTAGAAATAGTTTGTTGTCTGAACAGAATTGGGAGAATCTGTTAAGATCCTCTTGAAAAAGAGTACAGTCCTCGTTAGAATTAATAATTTTGTAAATCTTAAGATCGTCTGCAAACATGGATATTTTTGTATGATGGAAACATTCACAAATCTCGTTGACAAACAGGATGTATTATAATGGTCCCAAGATTGAACCCTGAGTCACCCCTGAGGAGACACACGAGACCTTTGAAATATGGCCATTGATTACAACCGCTTGGCGTCTTTTGCTAATGTAAGAAGCGAACCATCGCAGCAGATTTCCGCGGATTCCATTAAGGCGCTGATTAAATAAATATGGGGTGCTGTTTTCATGTGTTTTTCAGGAAATACTGGGCAAATCGTAATTAATTTCTGGTATATGTAATTTGACTATATAATCTAGAGATTCTTAATTGGAAAACATGTTTGGATAAAATTTTCTCGATAGAAAATAAATACAAAGTCAACCCTTTTTTTATGGTTTTATCCTATTACACCGCAGTAGTAAGTGAATATGACTGTGTGATAATTGCAATGTATGAACAATTGTTATTTCTAACGATTTTCAATTTGAAAGTTAATTCCCTGTAATAGTTTATTTTTTATGATTTTTTTTTACGTTTTGGCGCTTACGTTGTTTCAGATTAGTCGCGAGTGCATTATTGGCATCCCGCTTTTTCTTATTCGCGAGTAATTATTGCATCTCACTTCCACTCGACAGCGCATTTTTATTCCATCATCGCCTTAAAAGCAAGCTTGCGGAGCAGCAGTAGGTGATCGACTTTATCAAATGCCTTACGGAAATCTGTATAAATGACATCTATTTGGCAACGCCTGTCCATGGATTCGAATAGAAAGTTAGTGAAAACAAGAAGGTTTGTGACGGTGGATTTTTTTTTCATGAAACCGTGTTGATGCTCTTTAATTTGGGTTTCCAGGACGGCGTAGAGTCTAGAGTGTACAAGGGATTCAAATAATTTTGGGATTCCTGAAAGGATGGAGATTGGTCTGTAGTTCTCGACTTTGGATTTTAAATCTGATTTGTGTATAGGCGTGACATGTGCGAGTTTCCAGACCTCGGGGAAGATCCCTTCCCGTAAACATTTATTAAATAATATAGTTATTGGGGTAGACAGACCTGTACGGGCGGTTTTAAGAAAGAACGGAGTTAATTTATCTGGGCCGGCCCCTTTTTTGGTGCCTAGTTTGCCTTTAAGATATCTTTATTACTGAATTGCAAGTTCGCGATCTGGTGGGAGTCATGTGATAAAGGTAGGTTGTCCATGTCGAGCCCATCCACGTTGTCTCTAGGTTCATACACTGAGCTAAAGAATGATGAGAACATTTCTGCTATTTCCGCCGGATTCTGAGACTGTTGGTTATTAAATGACATCTTGTTGGGGTAACCATTGTCATTTTTACGCAATGCCGATACGTATTTCCAAAAGTGTTTAATATTAATACTTAAGGACTTTTCGGTGTGAGACGTGAAGTCACGGAAACAGTTTTCAATTAGGTCCTTACATCGTGCTCTCAACATAGAAAACTCTGCGTAGTCTAGTTGAGATTTGTAGGTTTTCCACTTGCGCCATAGTTTATGTTTGCGCTTCAGACATGATATTAATGCTGGGGTGAACCAGAAGGGAAACATTTTGGATTTCCCTTTCTTGAGTGGTGCTAAATCATCGAGAATACCGTAAATAATCCTGTAAAATATGTTTGTTGCACTGTCAGCATCGAGATGATTAAGAGTTTCGGACCAGTTAATTTCATTTAATTTGTGGATGATCGAGTCGAAATCTGCTTCATTAAAGTTGTATTTTGGAGTATCTTTGCTCAGTAGAGGTTTGGTGCATTGGCATTTAAAGTCAAATTCAAGAGCAGGGTGGTGTACATCAAGTTTAGATAATATAACATCGGGTGAGGAAACAGTCATAGTGTTGCTACACAGCACAAGATCTAAAGTACGGTCATTTACGTTGGGGGTTGTGTTAAATTGTTTCAAACCAATGAGGCTGCATGTGTTCACTAGCAATTGACTTATTTCATTGGGTAAAGGGTTGTCGTCAGCCTTAACTGACCAGTGTAAATTGGGGATGTTAAAGTCACCGGCGATGCAATAACTGTCATTAGAGAAGTTAGTAAACAGATCTTCTATATTGTTCAGAAACATTTCATAAACTGTTTTTGATGATTTGGGGGGAGTGTAAACAGCACAAAGAATTAATTTTTGGTTTGCAAGCGAAAGAGAGACAAGTACTTGTTCGAGCCTGGGGTCTTCCCACTCAGTAAGACGTACTGCGACTAATGACTTGACCACGGCTATTAATACTCCTCCTTTACTTTGCTTACGGCTGTTGGTACCGTTCCGGTCTGTTCGAAAAGTAACGTAGCGACTGTCGAAAAGTTGCTGGTCGTAAATGCCTCCATCTAGTCCTGTCTCGGTCAACATTATAACATCATAGTTACAATTTAGTATGTTTGTATAAATATCCGACAGTTTACTCTTCATACCATTACAATTTTGATAATAAAACAATATACACTTTTTATAATTGAAAATAACGATAATTATGTAAAAGATGGCTATAGATAAAGACCGCGCCAATTGTGTTACATTGAATAGTGGTATTCTCAGACGTTGTTGTGGGTTTAATATATGTAGGGATTATCGAAAAAACATGCAAGACAGGAAGTTCAAATGAGATAACTCGGGGCACTGGTTCTATGAGTCACAGTCTATCCAAATCGCTATACTCTCTAATCGCGATCGCCTTGGTGCCGTCGGCCCGACGTACAAGGATGGTTGCGTTTTGTAACCATACGTATTTGTATTTCTTGTCCTTGGCCACAGTTCTTGCTTGCTTGTAAAGGATTTTTTTGTTGAGTGTGAGATGTTCGTTGATAAATATTTCTCGTGATTTATCCTTATCGGGGGTGGTGGCTGCGGCGGCGTTGGAGTAGGAGGGATCGGTGGGGCCTGCGGGGGATCCTGTGGCGGCGTTTGCGGGGACACCTGGGCCGTATACGGCGCTCGTCAGCTGATCAATGGTGATGGTGCGGCGTTTCCTTACAGCGGCCAGGATTGAGTCGCGAATACGTCGCGTCGTCAGCTGGATGATGATGTTCTTCGGGCGCGCGCTCGACACGTTGTGCTGGACACGATGGACTGCTTTTATGCACTCCTGTGGTACCGGACAGCCAATCAGAGTGCCAAGAGCTCCCACGACGTGTACAAGATTCTCATTTTTACTCTCAGGTAGATTTTGGAGTTCTAGGTTGCACATCCGTGAGGCTTGCTCCATATTGTTGACATCAGTGTGGAGCTTGTTCAGGTCGGTTCTGAGTGAGTCATTCTCGTTCTTTAAGGACGCAACTGTTGAGGATAGTTCCGAGATAGTATTCTCCATAGTGTTGGCCCTGGACTCCCACAACTCAACAGAGGCCGTCATCCTGGTGAGCTGGTCAGCAATTGAGGCCTTGAAGCTCCAATTTCAACTCATTGAATGTCTTGTCAATATGGTCTATGAGTGATTGTGAATCGATGTTAATGATCGATGTCGGCGGCCCGTTGTTTGGTGTAGGTAACCTTGGTGACTGGGTCTTAGTTAATGTTTTACAGTTAACACATTTCCATTTCCCTTTGTTCATTGGGAGAATTTTGCGGAAATTTTCGTCTGTAACACCTCCGCACCGGTAGTGGAAATGCTTATTGCACACGTTGCATTTCAGATTTTCTTCAGGTTTAATAGATAGCAAACATGCGGTACATTCCATATTGTAGAACTGTGTCAGCGCAGTGAGAGAATCAAAAATAAATAAAAAAAAAGAAGTTAAAAAAGACAAGAAGCAAATTTTGCTCGGGGCGGGATTTGAACTGGCAGTCTCTGAGTGAGAGTCACTGTGCGACCAAGTTCGGCTACTGCCGCTGCTCAGAAGTCGTGCGAAAGTAGCTGTGTAGTTGTACTGGCGTAGTTAGCGTAAGAAGCGGATTGGCGGACCGGTTTATGTTGGTGGGCCGGGCCGGTCACTCACACATGGAAACTAACCGCACTGGACACTTGCTCACTTGAAAGCTTGAATTTAAACGGCGATTGTAAGTAATGTTTTTGCTCTTTGAGGCCAAAATCTTGAATTTTACTTAGATACGTATGCGTAGAATTGTTAATATAACACTTGTTAACGTGGGTTTATCGCACTTTTTGGGATTTGTGCCACTTAAACACTGATTAGAGAATTTATACTTGGAGAAATCAGAACGATACGTTAGCTTCCTTCGGCGCCGCGCGTAACTTGTCAACATTAGAAATAGGAATAAACTAGCTATACCTACTACTAGGCTCCATAAGGTTAATGTATCTTTTAAAGGGCAATGTATTCGCTTTTACAACAAAATACCGACTGAGTTACAAGAATTGTCTGTAAATAAATTTAAAAATGTTGTTAAAAATCACTTATGTAAAAAAGGTTACTACAAAATATCAGATTATGTAGAAGACAAAAAAGCTTGGGAAGGTGTTTGCTCCAATTCTGAAAAAAATAACGTATAAAGCTGGAGGTTTCTAGTCGCCTCTTTGCCTCCAGCATCTAAAACATTGAGGTGACGGAATTCAAATTGAGTTCTATATTTCCCTGTACCTTATACATGTGTTAGTTTAAGATTTGACATTCTCCAAATGTTACCTATGTGTTTCTTATGGAAATAAACTCTTTTTGAATTTTGAATTTTGATCTCATTTAGCTGTAAGTTATTATTTTTCTCTTATAGTAATGATGATTTTTTGTGAAAAATTCTAACATTGTGATACATAATGTTACTGAAGTAACAAATTTGTCTAGGTCTTAAAAATTGTTCTAGGTGCACTAAATTTCTGAATAAACAAAACATGTGTTTAATATTGACCTTTGCATATAGTAAACAGACCGTTAGGGCGACTAGCTAGAAGGCAGAATAAGACTTACTCAAGTAAACTTTGATAACTCGGTACTAATTTATATGGTTAAGTTGAGTTAAGTCTTATTCCACTTTCTAACTAGTGGCACTTAGATTAAAATATTTCTTAATTTTTCCACTAGGAAAGGGTTAATGAATCATTAAACGACTCTGAGTATAGCGGTTAGGTACTAACACAACAGTCCGAATATTATCCACCACCTAGTGATAAATAGACACTTGCCCAGTTTCTGAAAGGAAAATTAGCTGTGACAACTTGTTAAACGCATTTCAGCCAATCACATGCCGCTATTTTGAATTAATGATCGATTAATCACATGTTACATTTGACAACTCTTTCGGAACTGGGGGTAAGTAAAGTACTTATATAAAAAAAATGTAGCCTATTAATGTCCCCACCAAGGGGCACAGGCCTTTACCCGGATACGAGTAAGATCGAACCATACTCCACCACAGTGGCTCAGTCCGATTTGATAAAGGGGGTCGGGCTAGTGGCCAACCCGACTGTCAATGTTTTCAAGCTGCCTCTATTAGGGTCTTTGACCAGCTTAACGATTAATACCACCAAGTAGCGATATTAGCCGGGACCTACAGCTTAACGTGTCATCCGAAACAAATGGCACAGAAATGGACACCCATCCAGTACCCGTCTCAGCCAGATGTTGCTACCCGTACGATCGTTTCCGATGTGCGAATACCGCTAGGCCACGTACGCTTCTATATCAATACGCTATATCAACATACGAAAAGCAAATATATCTAAACTTTACACCCGTCAGCAGCAACACAAGAAACATAACAAAATTTGTATTTTTCGTCTCGAATCTATGCTCTCGACGCCTTGTCTGCACCTCCATGGGTACCAGACAATGTCTCGATCGCATATGTCAAAATTAGTGTCTATCTCGGCTGAAATCATCTCGGCAATGCCGCTATGCTACCGGATGTAGACAAAGTTTGGTCGTCTCCATCTCGATCGTGGTCGCCATGCTACCGTCGAGATATCTCGGGCTATATAAGAGAAATTGACATGTTTGCATAGACAAGGCCCTTTCTCGAGCGTGGCATGCTGAGCCTACAGCGTCGAGGCTAAACTGCAGTTTTGCCGACTAATGTTGAAATCATTTATCGCAATGAAAATTATTTCGGACATTAGCCGAGGCACAAAATTAATCTTAAGACTAGCCGGCTAAACTTAAGTTTAGTTTCACACCTAGCTTTAGCCGTAACATATATATTATGGCATAAAAGGACTAGTTTCCAGGGCCGTAACAGATAAAAAAAACTGTGTTGAGTTGAGTGAGGCGTTTGAGGTTAGAAAGTTGTTTTGCTGTAGTAGTTATAATTGATATTCGTAAAACCTATATCTAGGTAAAAATAAGGTACATCAACAGTTATCCAAAGACGGAATGTTATGTCCAGAAGTCTGGGACTTCCCTCCCCCGAAAGTTCTGACATCAACACAACAAAATGTGAACTTGGAAGCCGTGAAGAAGACCGTCAACATGAATGAATTTTACCGAAGCCTGGTGATTACTTGTCCTGATGAGACGCAAACACCGAGCGAAGTAGAAGAAATCCTGACGGAATTTGGCGATTACTACAAGGTTTCTGATTGTCCAATCACCACATTCCTGGATAAAACTTTTGTAGACAACTTTGTAATGAATGGCAAATTACACTGTTTATCAGCTAACACAGACTGTCTTGTGAACAACTGTGTCTCTATCACGCCAGATGGAATCCTGACGCTTCACATACTCTACTATATTTTCCAAACACTTGGTCTAGAAGGGGCAAAACAGCCTTTCAATTATTACCAAGTCAAAATCGACCTGAAAAATAGAATAGAAACAAACAAAACTAAACAGAGACTCATTAAACTGGGAAATTTTGATATTCACGTCTCATGGGAGCCACACAGTGATAATGTTTGTCCTTCGTCAATAGCTAAATACTTTTATGACAGAAATATACAAGTGTCAGTGTTGAGTCCTGAGATTGAGAAAAAGACTTCTACAATTGATAAAATTCCTTCAATAGAAGGTGCAGATTTAGAGGAGATGGTTGAGTGGATCGGAATGCTTTGTATAGATGGTGATTTATCACCAAATCATGATTACATCAGTGATTACTGTGTGCCAGGGAGTGACCACCCAATATCATCAACTAGGATTTCTGTTCTTATCATCAGAGGCTTTTTCACACCAAATATCATCATTTGCCTATGCAATAAACTTTCAATTCATGTGGGTTCAAGAGAATTGGAACACTATTGGGCAGCAATTAGTGCTCAAAGTTGTTCGGATAGTCCATGGCGTTGGAACATGAGTACGCCTGGTGTATTTCAGGCTCATGAGAGCACCACTAGTGTAGTTGTAAGTAAAGAATCTTATTCAGTGCTTTCTGTTGGTGAAATAAAAATTTCTTGAACCATTAGACTACTTTTCTTAGCCCCCCCATTCTTTATAGTAATCATAAATATTCACTGCTTGCGTGCCATGGTCAGCTAGAAATGATATTATCCCGTTAACCGCTAGACTGTCACGCGGACACATTTTGACCGATGCAAAATACCCCAGTCTGTCACGCGGACACATTTTGACCGATGGGTAAAAGGCGGTAAATAAGGACCGTTATTTAATCAAAGCGTTTGTCTATCTTGCTCAAACTTCCACTAAACGTTGCCGAAAGAAGGAGAAAGGCATAACATCCTTTGTTTCTACTCTAAAGCAAGCATTAGTGGTTGACCGAGGCAATGAAATATCGCGCCGTCAGTCACGTGCCAGCGCTTATTGAGTGGTGGTGTGGTTGTGGTGATTGCTTTCCAGGATTATTGTATGGGGAGGCATGTTATTATTATTTATTTATGTGCGATAACGTATTTAGATGTAAATAAACTACAAACATGCTATATTTTTTCCATCTTTAATTTTTTTCTACAAAAGGAAAAAAAAAATTAAAATTAGATTTAAAATTAAAATATATTGCTAGGCAAAACTGGACTATTCTTTTTTATCCGGTAGCTTATTTAAAAGCCATTCCAACGATATAACTTTCTTAGAGAGCTCCCATAGAAAAAATAGAGATATCGTCATTTTAATGAAACGGGACGTTAGCGGGCGGAGTTCGCGTGCGACCCCGTGACAGACGCGGCCATTTTGCATTTTTGGGTTTGACAGTACAGAGGTTAAAGGTTTTGAATTTTATAACCATGGCATGAGGTCAAAATCATGATGCCTTTTAAAGGGATTCGGTAAGGTGTGGTATTAACCACACCGAAGGCACACTACAATGCTTCTAGCTTCTCATACCCCACGTCATGGGAACCAGAGTCAGTGATGTCAGGCAGGATGATATTAACATTAGTCATTCCTCTTCGGTAGTGATATTGGTCACTGAATTAATTTGTTTAGATTGGGTATTGGATATACGTACTTACGTATAGTTAGTAGGTATTGATTCCTAGGCAGGATAGCAAAAACTCATACACAGATATTAAAATATGGGATAGTTTATTAAACAAAAAACAGTAAAGATAAATGGTGTGCCCTACACCGATTATGATAAAGTACTAATTTTCATATATCTACCCTCCAATCGATATTATTATGCTACAAATGCAATAGACATGAACTTGGACTAAGAACTATACAGTTACTTATTGCATAACTCCTAACCTAAGATACAAAACATTACAACATTTTCATCAGAAATTCTGACAAAAGAAGAAAACCACATATAAATATAGGTGAATAAAGCAGGGTTCGCGATCGCTTTGTTGCCAAAAGAGCCATTGTTTTTTATTTCTTAAAAACCATGGTAAAGGGTTCTTTGAGATGATTTTAGTCAATGTATTTTCAACATCATTGTTGAGGTTCTCTCAGATTATTCAGGCTTTGTTCTCGCTACTCGCGCGTCTCAAAGCACCACGCAAATGATTGTATAGGCACTGTCCCCGCCGCCAACAGACGTGGCCCTAGGTTCAATATTATTATGATGTCCCATAAAAAGGTCATTTCAATCCAACATTTGATGGGGTTTACTAAAACGCACCTCAAGGGGCGGCTAATACAAGAAACATGAACGAGCGCGTGCGCTGTATTCCGCAATGATTAGAACAGGTGACTTTTTTTGGCGCGAAAGCCCCTTTTCTGGAAAAGCCCAAACCTACGGCGGATGACATCATAATACAGACAGTCAATATGTTAGAAATCGTTGGCCGGTGGGGACGATATTTTACACGGCCCTTTACATGGAAGCATGTCATTCGGCACAGAGGGTCAGCCGTACTGAGAACATAACATAACATTTACATACAGGCACATTCAATGCTTCCTGCCCCACACTAGGATAAGCCGTGTCGTGGGAACCAGAAACAGCGCCATCACAATCATGTATACATCTAAGAGCTGGGTATTTATTTGGAACAAAGCCTTATATCAATTTTGGAACGCTATCACGACAGGACCGCCCGCCCGCCCCGCGCTCTCGACCATTCTAGTCCTGCTTAGCGATCCCGATGACTCCGCAAGCGATGCGGGCGCCAGCATTGCCAGTGGTCTTGCTCAGCTCGTGGCCGCCGATGCCCAGATCGTCCACGTCAGCGTGAACGACTACGGTGCGTCCGATGATGCTGTTCGGGCCGCAGAGGGAGATCTTGCAGTCTTGGATCGCGACCTAAACGATAAGCAAAAGTATTGTGTTAAGAATTTACGATCGATTGATGAAGGGAGGTAAAGCTTACTCAACCCGCCCGAAGTTGCTTCGTAGCTAGCAGACGTATCGTAATATAATAATGCTTCAGTTGTTTACAAGATCCAGAAGTACGCTTTTTGAACCGTAGAAGTGTTTGAAGTTAGGTGTAACGGAAAAAAACCTCATTTGACTAGAGTAGGTTATTATGGCTTAATTGCAATTGTGTTATAGGTTAGGGTGGAACCTATAGGTAGCGAAAGCAAATAAAAACAACATTTAAAACCCCCGAAGTTGATTTACACATAAATTAATGTCTTTTATATCTTAAGTTCTACATAGTAAAATCCTTAATTGGCTCAATTCTAAGTTTAATTATATGTTTATAGTATTTGAACGGCTGTGGATTTTTGTTAAATTAAATTAATAAAATAAAAATAAATAGTAGACCCTTTAAACTAAGGAGTCAGCTGTTTACAAGACCCCGAAACGCTTTTTGTACGCTTGAGCGGCAGCGGAACCTTCCGGAGTGGCTAACGCGTCGGATTTTTACGAATATGCGGACGATATGGTTAGAAAGGCCGAATAATAATAACTATAAATTTAATTGTTTAGGTTGAAGTGCAATTCTTCAAGTTATGATTACCCTAGTGACGCCGCAGTCGGCGGTCGCCTCGATGCTGCCCAGATCGCCGACATGCCGCACGTGCGTTTTGCTTGCTCGGGTTGAAGTGCACTTCCTCATGTTAGCTATAGTTAGTTACCTTAGTGACGCCGCAGTCGGTGGTCGCCTCGATGCTGCCCAGATCGCCGACATGCCGCACGTGCGTTTTGCTTGCTCGGGTTGAAGTGCACTTCCTCATGTTAGCTATAGTTAGTTACCTTAGTGACGCCGCAGTCGGTGGTCGCCTCGATGTTGCCCAGGTCGCCGACATGCCGCACGTGCGTTTTGCTTGCTCGGGTTGAAGTGCACTTCCTCATGTTAGCTATAGTTAGTTACCTTAGTGACGCCGCAGTCGGTGGTCGCCTCGATGTTGCCCAGGTCGCCGACATGCCGCACGTGCGTTTTGCTTGCTCGGGTTGAAGTGCACTTCCTCATGTTAGCTATAGTTAGTTACCTTAGTGACGCCGCAGTCGGTGGTCGCCTCGATGTTGCCCAGGTCGCCGACATGCCGCACGTGCGTTTTGCTTGCTCGGGTTGAAGTGCACTTCCTCATGTTAGCTATAGTTAGTTACCTTAGTGACGCCGCAGTCGGTGGTCGCCTCGATGTTGCCCAGGTCGCCGACATGCCGCACGCACGCGTCGGGTGCGCCGTGCTCTTTCTTGCCCGGGTTGAAGTGCGCGCCGGCCGACGTGCAGCCGTTAGTGTTGTCGCCGAACTCGTGGATGTGGAAGCCGTGCTTGCCCTGCAATGAGATGAGATATGACAATGTTTGAAATGTTGTATAGAGCAATTTTGTGTAGGATAGGGCGCTGTCCTAATTGACTTCGATCGCACTGGTCGTACGACCGGGTAAAGTTGTACGTGTACAGAGAATGGGATGAGCCGGAAATGATGTCACCCGTGAATTTGATAAATTTCACCCTTCCTTAGAAAATGATGAATGTTATGCCGTGGATTTGTGAGCATGGAGGCATCTGATGGATCGAGTGCTAAAATTGGCGTTCCACAAGGTTCCATATTAGGCCCTTTCTTATTCCTGGTATATATTAATGATCTGCCTTTCATGGTGGAGAAATTAACTGACATAGTGTTGTTTGCAGATGATACTTCACTGGTCTTCAAAATTGAAAGACAAAAAGGAGAATTTGATGATGTTAATGGTGTATTGTCTTTAACCTTGAATTGGTTCACAGTTAATAATTTATTGTTAAACTCTGGTAAAACCAAGTGTATCAAATTCTCACTTCCAAATGTCAGGCAAGTTGAGACCAGTTTAGTGCTAGACAACAACACGTTAGAATTAGTAAATGATACGAAGTTTCTTGGAATAACCATTGATAGCAAATTGCAGTGGGGACCCCACATAGATAAATTGGCTGGTAAGTTAAGTTCTGCGGCTTACGCTGTTAGGAACATCAGACAAAGCACGGATGTGGCTACATCTAGGCTAGTATATTTTAGTTACTTTCATAGTGTGATGTCCTATGGTATCTTGTTGTGGGGGAAAGCAGCGGATATTCAAACTATTTTTATTTTACAGAAAAGAGCTATTCGAGCAATTTATAATTTAAAACGAACAGACTCCTTAAGAGAGCTTTTTAAAGAAATTGACATACTAACAGTAGCTAGTCAATTTATTTTCGAAAATATAATGTATGTACGCAAGAACCTTACAACATTTTCCAAACTTAGCGATAGCTGTAATGTTAACCTAAGAAATAATCACAGACTATGTGCGCCCCGTTTTAGACTCGCGAAGGTTAGCAATTTTTTCAAGGGTCAGTGCATTCTCTACTACAATAAGATACCTCTGGAGATTTTGAAATTGCCACTTGAGCAATTTAAAAAGCATGTTAAAGCGACTTTGTCGAAAAAGGGATATTACAATGTTCAAGATTACTTAAATGACAGGACTGTATGGGGTTAATCTGGCTCAACACAGACCTTGCTGTTAATAATTTTGTAATTATTTATTCCTGCTTATTAATCATAACAATTAAATTTTTCATATTTGTATTAGTTAAGCACAACCTATTTTTAAAAGAGATCTAAAAATAAATCTGTGGGAGTTTCTACGCCCTTCTTCTCCCACAGTGGTCCAATGTAGAGAAGAGGCAAAAAATGACGTTTGCTAAGTATATGTAAATATCTACAGTAATAAAGTACTTTGACTATTGACTATTGACTATTGACTTCATGAGCTGATAAATAATAAATATATTAAATAAATATCAGAAGACAATATTACACAAATCAAACTAGGCTCAAAGTAAGCTCAATAAGGCACAAGCCTTCCTTACCACAAGGTAAAGGTACTAGAGACGATGATATATATAATTAGTAGAGATACATACATATGTAAATAGCATAGAAAACATCCAAGACTAAGAAACCAAATTTTCATGCTCATCACACAAATATTTGCCCTTGGAATTGGAACCAAGGACTGTCAGGTTCGTAGGCAGGGTCACTCACTACCCGCTAGGCTTAACCGGTCGTGAAGGTCTCCGAAGCCTTGCAGGACGCATGGATAGCGAGGATTCCTTAGAATGTTGTACAGTAAATTGAGGACGTAAGAATCCCGGCGAACATGGATCGGCAGCCACTTCATCCCCTTGCGATGCTGTGGTTTGTAGTGCATGTGCAGCCCGAAGATGAACCGAATTCCGAGATGTTGTAGTCGTTCAGTAGTTCTTCATATATACTTAGTCGGTCCATAATTTCTGTCACAAATATTTTGCCGCATAGTAAATAATACCAAATTTTATTTTATTTAATACTATATATGGTTTGATAGCTCATTCAATACTGATAAATTAGAACGATTATTGGATTTAAATGCTTAAAGCCATATTACACAAATGCTAGTTTCTTCAGAGATTTTGCACTTTTTTACCCAATCGAAAATACGGACGTGATTCACTTTAGCTTTTTTCCATGACTCTTAAAACCTTTCAAACTTACGTGAGATTTTAGTCAGAACCCTCCCTGAACCCGTTACCTTCATTTTGAAGCATAAGATAACTAAGTCGGGGTAAAACTAATTTTCATATTCACATTTTACGTAGTGTACTTGTTGCCCACAAAATCATTTTTTATACGTTTTTCTGAAAACGTAAAAAGTACGTAAAGTTCTCTTTGGAAGCAGTTGGAACTGAAAGCTAACAGAAAATCAAGTGCTAGTTGTTAAGCATGGTCTAAAATCGAGGTTTCAGAATAAATAAAAAAAACCTTGTTGGTTATCTGGAACACTGTTTTTTTATTAAATTTGTGGTAAGTGGTATTTTTGTTAGTTGCGGCGTTTTTTGGGTTCGCGATTGTCTCAAGTTATAAGGTTTTTTGTCATATTGCGATAATCGTACAAAATGTATTGTATTGCAGTTTGATTCGTATAAAATAAGCTTTTTAATCATGTATAATATGAATAAGAAAAAGTTTATAGCTGAGTTTTATCTATCAAAAACCTTGTGACAGAACTTAAGGACCGACTAGGTATATCAACATAATAAATAAGGGGTAAAAAGAGAGACTGAGTGAGTGATCTTTGGCTGTTAAGGTAAAAAGTACTGGAGTCTCTCGAGAGAGTGAAAGCGACTGACCTCACATGCGATGACTAGGACCGCTGGTTGTCGAAGATATAAAGCCAGGTTTTCAGCGTTATCGCTTTACATGATTATGATGCCATTGAAAGTGACAGGTGGAATGGGTTGTTGCTGTAGCAACTTGAGATAGTGTCTGGTACCTATAATCATGGTCTGGGACTTGTTAGGATAAAGCCCAGGTTCTCACACCCTCATGATCAGCGTTTAGTGCATCCACAGTAGAGTTTACATCGAAGTGGTCATAAATCTGGAGATCATCAGCGTATAGGTGATATGAGGAAGACAGGGCGGACGAGATGGAGGTAATGAAAATTGAGAATAGAAGTGGAGAGAGGATCACCTTGAGGGACGCCGGTAGAGGTCAACCATTAGGTAGATGCCTTCATCGATGTAATACTCTGTCGCCGATATCTCAAATAGCAGCTGGCAGCGTTCAAGTACTTTGGAGAGGATGGGCAGGATTGAAATATGACGGCACTCTATAAAAGATGCAGGACTGAACGTTTTAGATAGTGGGGTGACTAATGCTTTTTACCACACGGAGGGGAAGACGCCATTAAATACAGAAAAAACGTACAGGCGGCGGGGCGCCTAGTAGCAACCGCCCGCGCTCTTCTTTCCCGCCCCAGCATCTTTCGTCCCACGAATTTGACAAGCTATAGTAATCGTTTGTCCAGAATTATTAAAAGTATTTTAAGGCAAAATTTATCATCACCTACAGCTTTCGAGAGGATTAATAGTATCGCATTCATGACCACGTCGATTTGTCTCTAAACTTGTATCTAAACTTGGTGTACAATAGTACATTTAATTACGTTGGGATAAACGTCCTCTGAGTTACATATTTTACACATAGTATAGCAGTGGTGCCCTGGAATTTAATACGGAAGTGAAGGACACACATCTGTCATGGAAAAAAGGGAAAGAACGATGCAGATAGAAAGACAATGTTAATGTTTAAAACATGACCAAAGAAAATAAATTCAAGCCGAATGAATACTCATTTAGTGGCAAAGAGTTTAATGAGTGATATAGAAGTTAGTAATGACGAAACAGGCCAGACTTACAGAGTAAATAGGGTAATAATGAAGAAGGTTCAATGAGAGTTTAAAACAATAATACGAAAATCCTTAAAAGGCTTAGAAACTGACGTCGACTGACACTGAAATCAGTGATTAAATATCGATTACTGTGTAAATGAATCCTTGTGATGGTGGACAAAAGAACTGAATTCCTTAATTGAAACAATACATTGTTGATAACCGATGAAAATAATATATTATTTTCATCGGTTTCTGGTAAAATATTCATTGGCAATATCACTAAATAAAACAGGTCTACAAACATAAATTAGCTATTTTTTATAGGTAAGACTGTATCTACACACGTATCATAAACCCTCTTTACTGCGTCCAAAAACCGCACGTTACGACCAGCATAATCACTATTTGGTAAAAACTCATTTCTTATCTGAATATTGATACATTATGACCATAATCTATCAATATTTCGACCGCCAACGCCCACCTGCGTGCCACCCCATGTTTGTCTGTGAAGTTGGTACTACTGAACAAGCTAAACAAGTGCAGAGCAATGATCAATGCCACAATGCCGGTCGAACATGCAGTTCCTGAACACATCAAAGAGAGCTTATGATATACATGTAAATAAACTAGTGTATTTAACTGTACATAATTTAGGCATTAAGGGCCTTACCACAAAAAAATAAACTACTGTTCACACTTGTTTAAAAACAAAAATGTATGGGATTTGACGTTTGTTTTGAGGTTAAACGCCGTTTAATATTTTTTGTGGTAACACGGTAACACTCTTGAGTGATATTATTATGAAACTCGCCTTCGGCTCCTTTCATAAACCTACTCTCGAGCTTTATTGCCCTCCATTATGTATCAGTCACACAAACTACGATAAATAAATCATTTAAACAAGGGAGGGATGTAGTGTATTGGCTATTTATCTATAAATTATAGTATTGTTATTGTCTCCAGCGCATACGTCAGTAATGGCGTGGTGGGAAAGTTGTAGTCTGGCTGCCGACAGATGGTGTGCTGACGAGCCAAAAGTAGTTATTTCTAGTGACATTACAGTAACTATAGTCAGAATGATAATCCGTTGTGTGATGATGATTTACAAAATTCTATAGAGCGTCATCGAAAGGTTTATAAAATTCAAGGGTGATGTCACTTTCCCTCATCCCGTTCTCTGAATATGTAAACTTTACTCAGTCCGACTTACGACCGATGTCCCAATCCTTATTTCTCATGATGTTTCAGAATGTCTGAATAATGTACACCTTAAGATTTATAATACACACAAGACCCATACGCACACACGCACACACCCTCACTCACACATACACACCCTCATAGACACAGTAGTGTTATTAAGTTATTCTATGTTAACGGAATTTGTACTTTGTAAAGTTGAATAGTTATACTTGATCAAGTATAATTGAATCCACCTCAAGACACGATAGACGGGGTTTAGGGCCTGACATTCCTTAACACAGATTACCTACTAAGATTGCTAGGTATAGTATTATAGTATCTGTGATTTAGATAGGGAGACGAGGTGACGTCCCAGCTATCTAGCACCACAGATACTATAATACACGTCACCTCGTCTCCCTATCTAAATGTACACGCATTTATAATTCTGCACTATAATACCTTTGTTCCTACCTTAATTTATGTACATTTCCTTTCTGAGAAATAAATGATAGTTGATAATCTCTTTGGTACATGGTCATCACTGGGATTGAATCCGTATCTTGTGTGTGACATGCAAGCAAACACTAGACCAGGGACAGTCTTTATAAATGTTTAGATAACATAACATAGCGTCACGCCTTTCCCCATACGGGGTGGCAGAGGCACAATAGTGCCCACTTTGAGCCAGTTAATCAATACTCCATTTTGCGTGACAGGGGGTTAGCCCATCGCCGCAGCTATGGAGTAATGAAGGTTTCCGTAATGTACTTAAGATAAATTAATTATCTCATTGGTACATGGTCAGGAATAGACCCTGCATCTCCTGTGTGAGAAGCAAGCGGGAAACCCATTAGACCATGGAGCTCTATATATAAATGTTTGTATTAAGATAAGAAGTTGCAAATCACAATGAAGTGCATTGCATTGCACCACAGCTCAGATAATATACACTTATGAGAAAGTTATCAGTATAATAGTTGCAATATATTTATTTCAAGCTTATAAATAATGTGCTGATAATAAAATTCACTGTTTTGTTGCATTACCTTTCAACAATAATTTATTATTAGAAAAATAAACGGGTGTTGGTGGTTGGGTGAAAGATTGTTTGGTGCAAGCGTCACCAAGGCAGTTAGTGAGTTAGATATATATTTGGATTCACAAAAAAGCTTAATACAAATATCCTTTCACCCAACAATGTGTACATGTTTTATCAATCACATAGGATTGCCATTGCTCAATAATCAAATTTTCCTATGCATTAAATGCATCCTCCATTACATACAGGGTGTCCCGTAAGTAGTGGTCCAACGTTAAAGGGAAGACAGCTTGCCTTATTTCCTAAAACCAATTTAAATATAATAAAAAAAAACGTAGGGTTACCATGTTATTTTTTTTCCCTGGAATTTCCCATTTCGTCTTCCGTACATCGTGTTTTTTAATGCTGACGCTGCTAAGAATAACATTTCCAAGATTTTATTTTTGTAGAATAAAGCTAAATAGTTTATCAATGTAACCAAATAACAGTTTTGTTACTATCTGTTACTAATGGCTTGGAAAATCTTAAACAAAAAAAATATTTGTTCCGCCTTCAGATGACAGAAATTTAAAAAAAATCTCATGCAAAAAAAATGTATGACATTGAACTGAACCATTCTTTTAAAAACTTGTACACCTACCCAGCTTTGTAAATTGGAATAAAAACTAAGTCTAGGCTTTGTCGTTACAAAGTAATTGCTATTTATCTAAAAAGTGGCGCTAATTTTAAATAATTGAATAAAAAGAAAAAATATGCGTTAAACTTATTGTAGTGTCTAAACTGTCTGCCTATGAGCTTGAATCACTAAGATAGACACAATTTTTTATTTAGCTTTATGAATCAAGTTTCTACCGCTCAATCTACATTTAACATAAGATACTTATTGCAGGTATGTCAATAATCCATTTCATTTTAAACAAATTAGGTCTTATTAAAAAATAAAACAGTTAAGTAAATAAAAAATTATATTGATACAACACACACACAATTATAAAATTACAAAAGATGCTCCAATTGCCGTCCTCTTGCAATAATGCAAACTCTGCATCTCCTAATGAAAGAAGCTCTTAGACGCCTCGCGAAATTGCCTGCGTTTATTTCCGCTACAGCAGCATTGATTCTTTCTCTTAATTCTTCTTCCGTCCTAATAGGTCTTTGATATACCCTGTCTTTCAGACACCCCCAATAAAAAAAATCTAAGGGGTTTAAGTCCGGGGATCGCGGCGGCCATAAAATAGGACCTAAGCGCCCAATCCATCTTCCAGGGTAGGTCTCATTTTGGTACTCCCGTACTGCTGCTGCATAGTGTGCTGGGCATCCGTCATTCTGCAACCACATGGTTTCTCGCACGTCTTCTGGTAAATTTTCCAGTAAATTTGGCAACTCATTTCTTAAGAAATGCAGATAATATTCCGCGTTCAGAGTTGCTGGTAATTCAAAGGGCCCTATGATTTGGTTGTTGATAATTCCAGCCCATAAATTTATTTTAAATTGGTATTGGCTCTTGTCTTCTCTCATTAAACGTGGGTTAATTAATTGCCAACTGTGCAAGTTATGTAAGTTGAGATATCCATCACGTCTACACGAGGATTCATCACTCCAAAGTATTTTATTAAAAAACTGTGGGTCTTCCTCATTCATGTTCAACATTCGTCGACAGAAATACACTCTTGCAGCGTAATCTCTTGGCTGAAGCGTTTGGACACGTTGAACGTGATATGGGTGCAACCGGTACACTTTTAGAATTTTATGCACCGTTGTTCTTGGTATACCGGTGCGTCGTGCTATGGTGCGCACTGAAAGCGAGGGATCTTCTTCGATTTCTCTCAATACTATTAAATCGTTATCAACATGCCGCGGTCTTCCTTCACCAGCACCACCAATTCCGGTACCAAGAATCCTTCCCTCAAGAAGGGCGTTATGCACTCGAAGAAAAACGCGATGATCGGGGTAACTCTCCATATTCGGGAATCTTTCTCGGTACAATCTTGCGGCGGCCCTGGCGTTTTGTCTTGCTTCTCCATAAATTAAATGCATGTAACAGTACTCACGTGGCGTGAAACGAGGCATTACAATGACTTATGTTTTTTGCCAACAGAACACCAAACAAACGAAACTTATTCACAATGTGTATCAGAGTCCGTGAGATCGCCAAGTCGATAATTCCAAGTAACAAACAGTTCCAAAATCGATAAGAAAATCAATGTCCGATTTCAAAGCACAGGTCGAGATTGGAGCAGAAATTTTCAGGCCGGGGTATGAATAGTTGTCTTACGTCCGTATCGAAGTTACCACAAATCACAACTAACTGGGAGGAAACGGGGGCTGAGGGAGCGGGCGGTTGTGTCCCGCCCCGACCATCGCGCGCGCCATACCCCGCACTCTCCCCTCTCTCCCCGGCAAGATTCCTTGACATCGTAAACAAAAGATCCAAAGGAAAAAAAACCTGTTTGGCGACAAACTGAACTGTTACCGATAGCGGTGGCGCCACTGTCTTCGCTCTATAGACACTTGCCAGTGAGATCAGCGTATAAGTTCAGCTTTCAGTCGCAGGACATGATTTGTGGCGCGGACTCTATCCACGCTCTAGCTTTTTCTACCTGATGTGATGACTAAACTTTTCAACGACCCAAGGCATCACATGACTCTTAGGTTTGGAAGTTTATTACCATGGCATGAGATTCGTGGCTAAGGAAGTCATAAAAATATTGTAATACACATTTTGCTTATTATTAATATTTTTAAATAAGCGCCACTTTTCAGATATTTTGCAATAACTTTGTAACAACAAAGCCTAGACTAAGTTTTTATAGCAATTTACAAAGCTGGGTAGGTGTACAAGTTTTTAAAAGAATGGTTCAGTTGTTCAGTTCAGTTGTGTTGTATCAATATAATTTTTTATTTACTTAACTGTTTTATTTTTTAATAAGACCTAATTTGTTTAAAATGAAATGGATTATTGACATACCTGCAATAAGTATCTTATGTTAAATGTAGATTGAGCGGTAGAAACTTGATTCATAAAGCTAAATAAAAAATTGTGTCTATCTTAGTGATTCAAGCTCATAGGCAGACAGTTTAGACACTACAATAAGTTTAACGCATATTTTTTCTTTTTATTCAATTATTTAAAATTAGCGCCACTTTTTAGATAAATAGCAATTACTTTGTAACGACAAAGCCTAGACTTAGTTTTTATTCCAATTTACAAAGCTGGGTAGGTGTACAAGTTTTTAAAAGAATGGTTCAGTTCAATGTCATACATTTTTTTTGCATGAGATTTTTTTTAAATTTCTGTCATCTGAAGGCGGAACAAATATTTTTTTTGTTTAAGATTTTTTCCAAGCCATTAGTAACAGATAGTAACAAAACTGTTATTTGGTTACATTGATAAACTATTTAGCTTTATTCTACAAAAATAAAATCTTGGAAATGTTATTCTTAGCAGCGTCAGCATTAAAAAACACGATGTACGGAAGACGAAATGGGAAATTCCAGGGAAAAAAAATAACATGGTAACCCTACGTTTTTTTTTTATTATATTTAAATTGGTTTTAGGAAATAAGGCAAGCTGTCTTCCCTTTAACGTTGGACCACTACTTACGGGACACCCTGTATAATGGAGGATCCAATCCTAAAGGCAGTACCATAGTACCTACTCAAAAACAAGCCATGCATGATACAGCATATTTACAATATTCATTTGCACACACTCATGCATTATGCATGTGTGGGTGAGGACTGATGTAACTAAATAAATTATCATGTAATAAAGTCCAAGGTCAAGACAAAAGAACAACAAAAGTGTGTAATTAAACTTGATAAGTGGTGATGGCTGGAATAAAGTAAAATATACTTTTTTACTGTAGATTATTTGTTTAATCTATATAAAATTATGCTTAATACATACAAAATTATTAAATATGCTTCATAAATAGGTTGGACTACTGTGGAAGAAGGGCAAGGAAGCTTCCACAGGTAATAATTTAGTAGGTTGCTCAATAGGTTGGTAAAACCCTACTAGAAAGTTGCTAGTTACTCAGTATGTAGAGGAATACAACTTCATATAAGTAGGTACATTGATAGAACAATAGAAATATAGGTACAGTTGCTCACATTGGAAGGAAATACTAGGATCCCACAGACCTTCACATTCTCGCTGGGGGTCGACAAACAATTTTGCCCGCCACAGTCGGCACTGGCTGACAACTGAAACTTGTGCCACTTCTACTATAGCCTAGCACATCAAACATGTTTGGCGTGTGAGTGAAACAATTTGTATTTGATGTGTGGCGGTCAAGAGGTTTTCCAGAATTTCCTTTCGAGAACCTGTATCCTTATCATGAATATCTGACATTAGGAATATCAATCTCTTTTGAAAAATTTACAAATTAGTACATCACGTAAAGAAGCAGTCGCCATAAGACAGCTTGTGTGAAATAATCATATTGATTGTGAATGGTAAATTTTCAAAAGTGATTTAAATATAAGGCTATAGACTAAATTGTGATCAAATAATAAATAAACAAATATATTTGACATTGCCAAAAGTGTCCTTAAAAGAGTTAAGCATGCCAAAAAAAAGAAGAATATATATGATGATATTTTCAGATTCTTACCTTAGACAAGCCAGTCAGATCACCGGAAACAAATACAGGGGACTTCTCATCCTGGAATGGAAGACAAAAACATGTTCAGGTACACTGACTACTAATAATAGTTTTCCATCTTCCTAACTTTTGCAAAATCTGGGTTGGGTTTTATATAAGTACGCACGAAGTTTGCAGTTTGGAGTACTTTGGTGGTTATGGGGGGGCCTTAGCTATCCTCTAATACCATTCTCTAAGTGAGGAACAGCAATTTAGCACTACCCTCCCTCCCTCCACCCCTTCTCCCCCCTAAATTCGTGCGTACTTATATAAAATATTACCCCAAAATCCAGTTAGAAGGGTAGGTATATTGAAAATATTTTACTATGAAACCTTTCGGTTGGTGCAAGTTGGGTTTTTCGGCATCTCATTTAGGGGTCAGAGTGTCGATAAGGGGGTAAATAGCTTTGGGACTTTCATCACATTTTCTGTGATATAGTAGGAAAACTCATAATCATTAGCTATGATCACGGAGTCAAGGGCACCTGCAGCCTCAAACATGTAGGAAGACAGACCGGTTAGGTTAGTGATGTTTCGTAGGTAATTAGTACATGGTGGAGTAATTAGTAGGTTTGAGAAATCGAATAACTTAGATAGATGGATGTTATTCTGTGAAGAGAATAGAAAATAATATGGAAAATACCTTTTGATCGAAGTACACACATCCGGTAACATCGCCTTTCAAGATGCACACTGCTCGGGGCATATTGATTTTTTCAGATAATTTATTAGGGGCACAAAAAGTGATAGATTTGCTGCTGTAACAACAGCAACGGATAACAGATTACAATAAAATGTTAATAAAATCGTGAAATAAACGAAGAAACGGACGACTGCGTAGATCTCATTCGGTCAGCCGGCCGGAAACTTTGATTATTTTTTTTTATTATCAAGATAGTGTTGCATGTTACAAAAAAAATAACAGGGATGACAAGAAGTAAATATGATTTCTTTTCAGTGGACTCTACAGACCTATCAACTTAAGCTGATACTTGCATTTGTGTGAGTGCACACCGATAGTGTAGAGTGTCAATCGGCTTGAAGCGCGGCCCGTCCCGCGCATGGTTTACTGGTTTATACTAGTTTAAATCAAGCGGCCTGAGGCGCGGCACGTCCGCTACGCACCGCTTCCCTGCCGCCCGCTCACATACTTCACTTCACCTCCGGTACTGGTAGCAGATAGACGTGTAATTTTATGTGATTGATTGTGTTTGAAATATTAGTGAAATGGCTCCTACTGCTCCTGGCTGCTGCTAATGGCTCCTACAATCGACGTTATAACGGAACGATTAATTATTAACACAGGCTCTGACTCTGATGAATCATCAGACGAGAGTGAAGATGAAGATGCAATGAGCGGAGTAGAAGAGTTATAAGATTCAGTCATTATGAGGTCGAGAATTGGACAGTTGGTAACATTATGTTTTATGGACTTCGTTTAAATAAAACATTGACTTTATTTGTATGTGTTTTACTAACTGTACTTTTGGCGATCACTCACACAAATGCAAGTATCAGCTTAAGTTGATAGGTCTGTACTCGCACGATACGATTTACCGTGCGTTCCGAGTCATGTCAACAAAGCATTCATCACTCACTTGACGTCACAGAACAAATAAACCAATAGAAGAAATAATGATCACGTGACAGCGTACTACCCCAATTGTCAAAGTTGTTTTTTAAATTTTTATATGCTAACTGAATAACCATCAAATTAGGATGGTCACCGTAGGTTACAAAGTGTCAGCACTTGGAATATTTTAAAATTTTGACGGGTTGCCATTTGAGTTAGATCGTGGTCTCTACAGCCGGTCGGACGGACGGATTAAATTGATTAGTCTGTTATAAACTTTTTGGTGAAAAAACAAACAATTGTTGGAAAATATTCAATAAATGCACAATGTCGTGTATAGTGCGTGGGTGCCGATCGCGTGCGAAATGTAAAGAAAACGGATATGACAATTTGAGCTTCCATATGTTAGTACCGAAAACCTATATTTTCTCTTATGAAATAACAGTGAGACGTTAAAATATAAATGAAAATAAACTACCCCCACGATTCATTATCCAAGATTGCCGTAAACATTGGGTTTAGATCAAAACTAGGCACCACAATTATATAAATAAACAAATCTATTTGTAGGTTATACTAGTGATGTGAAAAGCATTGTCGATGATATGTTCGTCACAGTTGTAATATTGTCATTTATTAACACAGTAGTTAATCGTCACAGTATTATATATTCCTTCTGTGAACAATTTAATATATTTAGTAAGTCCCAATATGGATTTAGAAAAAACCACTCGACATCACTAGCTGTTTATAAATACATTACAGATATTTTAAATATTATAAATAATAAAAAATATGCTATTGGTTTACTTCTCGATATGAGCAAGGCATATGATCGTGTCCTTTATGATATATTATAAAAAAAAATGGAATAGGTGTTCGTGGTATTGTGCACAAATGGTTCGACTAAACAGATATCAACTTGTAGAAATAGAACATTATGATGGGAAAACTGGTTTGATTAATAAAGTGCGATCTGAAAAAGCACATATCACTAAGTCAATCCCCCAAGGAAGTGTACTGGGGTGCATTCTCTTTCTGCTCTACATTAATTCAACATTCATCCACTCTATTTGCCGAGGATATATCAATAGTTATACCTTGCCAAAATGTTACAGACCTCAGCGTACTTCTTCAAACTACATTTGATACATTAATTAACTGGTTAAATGAACACCATTTACAAATAAATTATTCCAAAACAAAACTATTACAATTTAAACCACATCAAAAACGTCCCCCCTTAGAAATAAACTACTCATATCTAAGTAATAAAATCGAATGTGCTAAAATTACCCTTTACTAGGCATTTACATAGATAGCAATATAAACTGGAAAGACCACATTGCAAATATATGAAAATGAAAAATGAAAAAATATATATTTATCAATATAAGAAAACCATACAATGAGTTGTCGATGACCCCCACACTAGGCAAGCCTGTGTCGTGGGAATCTAAATACACGATTTACACAGTGATTAGTACGTCACGCGCCATTTGCACGTCATAAAAAGGAAAATAATAATAATTTGTTAGAATATGAAACAGTTATAATTAATTGTTTTAAAATTGGCTGTAAAATATACAAAGAGAATATAATACATATACATAAAATATATAGCATTTATTCAATAAGATTTTATTTATAATTTGAATTTAAATTTATTTCAGGCGATATTTGCAAGCAGAATCTCAGTTTTGTCGTACCATATCAACCAAACTATCAAGATTCACTTACGCGCTGCTCGAATTAAAGAAAAACACAGATGCGAAGACTGCTCTCTCAGCATATTATGCCTATGCTCACGCGTGGCTCCAATATGGTATAGTGGTATGGGGAAACAGTACCAATGTACCAAACTTGTTTTTATTACAAAAGAAATGCGTCAGAATAATTGCTAATGTAGACAATATGACAAGCTGCAAGCCCTATTTTAAACAATATAAAATACTTACATTAAATTCTATCTATACATTAGAAATCAGCAACTTTGTAAAAAAAAACTTACATATGTTTCCAAAATATTCCCGTCCAAATAATTTAAGACCTAAAAGCTACTTATCCTGTCCCCAGACAAAACTTAAAATGGTACAATGTGGTCCCTTTACCATGGCTACAAAAATATATAATAATTTACCCAAAAATCTCCAGGAAATGGAAGATAATAACATTTTATAAAACTTTTAAAATGTTACCTCGCCGAAAAATGCTACTACGTGCTGCAGGAATTCTTCGAAGATAAAAATTATTAGGAAAATAAATTAAGTCTCTTTAACCTGTGAACAGCTGATCGGGTCAATGTAAAAGTTATGTGTATGTGTAGATAAATTTGTTATACCCTGTCAGGGTGCATGTACCCTACATACATTTTCCACCTGTAGTGTGTATTGTACATGTTTTATGCAAATAAATGAATATGAATATGAATATATGTTGTTTTTCTGTTCAAGTTTTCCCAAAACCGAAATCCGGACGTTTGCCGCTATTGGCAGAAATGGCACAATAAAAACTGGAAACTGTGCTCAAGAATCTTTAGACCCGAGTGCTTCTTGCGAGGGAACTTATTGCGAGCACGACTCAAGGAAAATGCAGTGCCTACCTTAAATTTACCAGAAAAAATTAAAGTGATGTTAAGAATATTTACATAACTATATGCTTATGGTAACTGCGTCCCTCTGGACTAAATTCCGGTCCTCAACGCGTCGAAATTGAGAAATTAGCTCAATGACAGCTCTGCAAATGCTCGTCGTGTTGCAGAATCCTTACTGCACATATCGAACGATCATGAGCACGACTACTGCCTGTACCCGTCATCTCTTTCAGAGAACTCTACAGACGTGGTGCAGTACATAGCTGGATTTGTAAAGCGCAAGTTACACAAAAGCCTCCATTGTGACCCATGTGTCAGGGGGCTTTAGAAGGATGCTATGGAGGAGGGAGTCTGATACGTGTTAAAGACAGAGGATGCCTCACGAAACCATCACCAAGTGTCAAAAAAACCCTTATATATGAATAAATAAATATTGCCCATAAATGTCCCCACCGAGGGGCACCGGCTTTTACCCGGGTTCGAGTAAGATTGAGCTTCCTCCCTTCATGCTGGCTCTGGGCGGGTTGATGGAGGAGTGTCGGGCTGGTGAAATATTACAATACAAAAAGAAAATGGACATTTTAAAATCAACTTTTTTATTTTTATCTTTATTTTGGAATACGAAAAACATAAAAAAACTACATTATAATAGCTTGCCTACACTAAAATACCGCGCCTCAACATCATAAATCTTGTAGTAATGTATGTGATTATTTATTATTATTATTATTATTATATGCCACCCTCATTTTATTATTATTTAGGTTAACGTATGTAGACCTTATATTTATACCACTAAAATAAAATATTTGCATGCTACATAGTATAGTTATTTAAGAACTGTATGTAATACCAAAATCATATGCAAATAAACGAATCTGAATCTGTATTTTTTATACATTTCTATCGATATCGATGGAGCGGCAGTCTGAGGACAGGCCCATCCCTAGTGGCCAGCGTATGACGGAAGGGGTAGTACGCACTAACAAATCATTTGCTAATAAACGTAATTCCGTCTCTTTTTTTCTACTGGAAGTTTGGTTGATGAAAACAGGACAGCATTACCGTCGAAGGTTTCTGCGAATAATCTTTTCTTCTACTGGTTTATTTGTTCTGAGCTTGACGTCAAGACCATCATGCCCGTTCCGAGTGGGAAATGGCGACCATCATATATATCGATTCGGAACGCTTTGAAAGCGACGGTCGACGTTGTCACTGACAGATGACACTAGTATAACAAAACTCTTGTAAGTTATTGACATTTCATTCGTAACAGTTATATTAGCTTTAATTACTGAATTGAATTATGACGAAGCTGAAAAATTGCTAAATGTAATTGAATGACCTTCACTGAGAAAAGTGGGTGTATTGTGCATACATATTTATTTATTTATATATTTATTTACTCGCATTATTTATATTATTTATTTATCCATTGAAATTATGTGTACAAAATGTATTACTACACATAATTATCTAAATTTAATTGCTTATCTTAACATAAATAAGAAATCATGTTTATGACATTAGAAATCCTGTCAATCAACAAAATGGGGCCCACGATACTGGTTAGACCTTGTGTGGAACCCAGAAGTAATTTGTAATTTTAACTACGTTTTTGATAATAAACATTTTTTGATTTTGATTTTGATTTTGAGCTTTGTGTTATGTGAATAACTGAGGAAATATTGAAATTTTACCTGAAAATAAAATTTGTATTATGTTTCCTAGACGTGCGAAGTCCTTGTTTGGGAGTACATCACTTCCGCCAGTGTCTGTCCGCTAGGTGTCGCTGCTATCGTGTCGTCTTTTCGCGCCAGAGTGCCTGTCATGATTATAGTTGCGCGTCATTTCAAGCCGCCAAGGTAGAAGTAGGAAGTAGATTCGCTCTTCATTGGTCACCAGGTAGCCCTTAACAGGACTTCGGACGTCTTAGGAAATATAATACAAATTTTATTTTCAGGAAAAATTTCAATATTATGTGTTCTGTTGGATGTCCGAAGTCCTTGTATGAGATCGGTTTGTTATCTCGTGGCTTAAGTGTAGAGCAAGTTCATCAAAAGAGAATGCAACAATGTGATGAACTAAAATGATGATAGCGTTATATTAATAAACCAATTACGATAGAGTAAGTAGAAATGGCTATAAGAGTACTCAATTGATATGTATCATATAGAATAGTATGCTTAGACTTGTAGGTGACCACTAAACTTTACTATTTGCTGTAGGCACTGCTTCGGTAGCTACAGGCGAAAATAATCGTTTAATAATCATGTACATACTAGGTGTATTATTTTAATTAGTAAGTATGACTAAGAATCAAATTTGACGTATTTCTTAAGATAATTTACGGCTAAGGGTTAGCCTCTCGTAAGTTAACTCCATTTAATCAACAGTTTACATTCAATGAAATTAATATCAAGAATCACAGCACTATTGTGTTAAAAATAAACGAGAAAGTGATTGGTCATTTGAATTCTTTGAGAGTCCGATATCTGTCTGATACAAATGTCTAAAAGTAGTTTCATGTCTCCAATTTGCCTTAGATAAAATTTCATTAATCGGATAATTCTCAACCCAGTTTAAGGAAGACACAGCCGAGCGAAACCTGCCTGGTGATGAGTCAATACCAGCATCTAATAGAAGTCTTTTCATCCAGCCACCTATGATAGTTTGTTATGCTGGTTTTGTTTTGGCTCACCCCTAGGGGATATGAAAATATTTGTAATTGAGCCTCTTTTACCTTTAGTTCAAGTTAGAAGCTGTCGAAGGCAAAATACCGGGTCGATATTTCGATCTGGACATGACCGCAAGGTCCAAATAGACTGTTGATATGTAGCAGAGTCTGTCTTAGAACCAAATACGGGATGTAAGGTTATCGAATCAGAGTTGTAAATACATCTTTCAGGGTTGCAGTGTAAAAGGGTCAGATCATGTACCCTGCGACCAGAAGATAGTAAGAGTATGGCGGCTGCACGTTGAGAGACTTCATATGAACTGGATAATTTAGGATCTGTGTCTCTTAGGTGTTTTATGACGACCCTTTCATCCCATATAGGTACTTTATGAGGTAGTGGATTAGACAGCGATATTGCTTTCAGAATATGCTTAACGATATGACTTGATGAAATCTTGACGTCAGACAATGTTTCACATACTGAGGCTATAGCTGACTGCACGAGTATACCTAGTACGGTAAGCAAGTTTTTGAGATAAGAACAAGTTTGCTAAATAACGGGCGACGTTTTCCGGAGCAGGAGATTTGTGATCAACTTTGATAATTTTGCACCAAGCCGTCCATTTGTTCCAAGCCAGTCAATTCAATTTGTTCCAGACAAGCCAAGCCGCCAGTTGTAGGTCCTTGACCTGTTCCGGGGGGCGGTCCGTCGTCGTGTTTACTAGGGACATTTCCAGATGGCGTATTTTTATTGGGCGAGTCAGGGCTCGGGATTTTAAGACCAGCTTCCAAAAGGGCTTGTTCCACTGGGGTGCTATTATTATGTATTGGCCTGATGCTGAGTTCAGGTGCTATAGCAGCCTGGGCAGCAGGCTCGGCGGAGGGAATGCCCTTGCTAGATCTTAATGCCAAGTCTTCATATGTTGCAGGAAGATCTCAAGCCGTAGTTCTCATTGGTTTCAGGTCTTCCTGGATGAGTGTACCGTCTGGAGTCCCACAAGGATCGCTTCTTGGTCCTCTGCTATTTATATTATTTATCTATGACATTGATCAATGTTTTCAAACCTCTAGATTTCTGCTTTTTGCCGATGACATGAAGATTTTTAGAGTTGTTAATGGGGTCTCGGATGGTGAACTCTTACAGAGTGACTTATATAGGCTTGACGGCTACTGCGTAACAAATGAGCTGGATTTAAATGTCACCAAGTGTTTCTTCATAACTTTTACCCGTAAATTAAAACCGTACATAAATAATTATCAAATTAAGGATCTTCCGCTTTCTAGAGTATATGACAGCAGAGACCTTGGTGTTGTTATTGACAGCAGACTTATCTTTGACCATCATATTGATGCAATTGTCTGTAAAGCCTCTAAGGCATTGGGGTTCGTCATGAGGTCGTCGAAGTCGTTTAAGCGAATGAAAACTATTAAAATTCTATATTGTGCTTATGTCCGCAGTCATCTGGAATATGCTTCGCAGGTTTGGAACCCGTGCTACGACGTATACATCAATAGACTTGAACGGATTCAGAAGAAATTTACAAGATATATCGGCTTTAAGTTCAAGTTGCCCAAGCTCAGCTATGAGTATCGCTGTGCACGTTTACATCTGTTACCACTGAAACTTCGCAGGGATATCTCAGATATGGTATTCCTGATGAAAATAGTTAAGGGCACTGTTGACTGTCCATCGCTGCTTGGTAAAATTAAGTTTAAGGTCCCTAGTTGTAACGTTCGTAGACGACCGTTGTTCCAATTGCCTCTCGTGCATAGCAATTACAGAGAGAACTCCTTCTTGATAAGAGCGTGTTCTACTTTTAACCGTCTCGGTGACAGGGGCGACAACGGTGCTGACGGTGTTGATGACGACGATAATGATGACATTGATATATTCTGGAGCAGTGCGCAAACATTAAGGGCTCATATGATTCGTAAATTTTTAACATCTTTGGACAATGCTGGGTGAAGTAGTGGTGTGTTTGACACTTGATTGTATTACTGTTTAATTAATAATGATATCTTCATATTATTATTTGCTAATATTGCTGTAAGTAGATATTTCCCTAAATCATGTAATTGTATTTCAGCGTATAGTTCTGACTAAAAAGTTAGGTGTATTTTTACAAATTCTTTGTGTGATTCTTTACATTAATTTAAAACTTCAATGCAAGAACGTTTTGCGTGTAGTAAAATAATTGTGGGAGGTTATTATTAGCTCTTTATTTTATTTTATTTTTTATTTTATTTTGTTTGGAAAACTTACAGCTATAGCAATTTAAAATATATAGGCAAGTGATTAAGACTAAGCCAATTAAAAGTTTCCACCTATGAATGGACAGAAGAATACCTAAAAAATCTTAATATTACAGTTCATTTTTAAGTATATAAGCTGTTTATCTATCATTAACTAATACAGGTTTTAGACTTATTTATGTGGTTCACTATAGAAAAATGAGATTTAAATTATATAATAAAATGGTTTCATTCAATATTACTGATTCGAGTTACGCCTTTCGCCGAAGAATTGTTTGTTAATAAAGTTACGGAATGTAGATGCCTTTTCATGATAAACATCACAGTGTTCTGCGTAGTTATCGTTATATAATTTCCCTACTCTGAGCATGTATGCGTTTTGCCTGTAGTTAGTTTTAGTCATTGGGATATACAGTTTGAGAAGATTTCTTCTCGTGGATCTAATGGCCGGGACGACAATCTTCAGTTTGCTTAATAGGTCGGGAGCGTCAATGATACCCTGTGCTATGGCAGATAGAAAAGTCAGGTCAGCTGAATCTCTACGCAAGGTGAGTGGTAGAAGATGTTGTTTTCTACAACTTTCTTCGTAGTTGGTTGAAGTTATATTAAATCTATAAGATAGGCATCTCAGGAACTTTTTCTGTATACGCTCTATCTGGTTTTTGTATACGTTATACCTTGGATTCCAGACCTGCGAGCAATATTCAAGTTGACTTCTTACCAGTGTGCAATATAATATTTTGAGTGTTTTCGCAGATCTGAAATCTTTGGAATTTCTCAGTACAAAACCAAGCGATTGAGAGGCTTTATTGACAATTTTACTAATATGTGAGTCAAAGATCATCTTGCTGTCCAGTGTGACTCCCAGATCCCTGACTTCTGTCACACGGTTGAGTATTTGTGAGTTAATAATATATTGAGAAATGGTTGGACTGAGTTTTCTTGTGAAGCTTATTACGCAACATTTGTTCACGTTGAGATCAAGCTTGTTAAGTGAGCAGAAATGTTCAAGGGACCTAACGTCGTTTTGTAGAAGTTGAGTATCGTTTGGTGAGTTGATAACCCTGTATATTTTCATGTCGTCTGCAAATAGAAGACCTTTTGAGTTTTGGAAGCAGCGGTCGATGTCGTTAATAAAGATTGTGAACAGAAGGGGGGCTAATATGGAGCCTTGGGGAACACCTGAAGGGATCGTGATAGCCGCAGAAGTGTAACCGTTGAGTACTACTGCTTGACTACGGTTATCAACGTACGATGAAAACCATCTAAGCAGATCACCACGAATCCCAGCAGAGAGAAGTTTGGACAGAAGGATGCGATGATCAATGCGGTCAAATGCTTTGGAGTAATCTGTGTAGATCGCATCCACCTGTCCTCCCCCCTCCATGCCCTCAAGTATATCCTCCACGAAGAGTACTTCGTTGGTTGTTGTCGATCGCCCTTGCATGAAACCATGTTGAAGAGGACTAAAAGTGTGTTTGAGCGCATTATATGTTTGCTTGTAAACTATTTTTTCGAATATTTTGGCAAAAACACATAGCTTCGAAATCGGGCGGTAGTGTTCTACTTTATTCTTAGAGTCCTTTTTATGTATTGGTGTTATCAATGCGGATTTCCAGACGATAGGTACGATACCTTCTTGTAAAGATCGTTTAAAAAGTAAGCAGAGTGGTTGTGATATACTATTCGCGCATCTCCTAATTAGTATTGGGTGAATATCATCCGGCCCAGGACCTTTGTTGATATCTAATGTTTTTGATAGCTTGTAAACGTCACGTTCAAGGACTTCAATTGTATGAACGTCCGATGCTGATGTGGATGAGCCTATGTCGTAAAGATCAGCGTGGGGACTTGCGCTACTAGAGATGCTATTGTTTTCTAGGTAGGTAGATGCGAAGAAATCGGCAAAAGCGCCACATATCTCCTCTCCGGTGTCATAGGTATGGACACCATGTGTCATAGAACGGGGGTATGCATTAGTCAGTTTCCTGTTCTTCATGTAGGCCCAGAAAACTCGTGGATTATTTTTTATTGAATCTTCAACAGCTCTCATGTAGTTAGTGTAGCATTCTGATTCGATTGTTTTACAACGGTCTCTAAGTAGTACGAAAGTGTTTTGGTCTGCCAGGTTACCGTACGTTTTGTATTTTTTGTGATATTTGTATTTTTCTTTCAGACTTTTTGTCAGGGCTGATGTATACCAAGGCGGGTATTTGCCTTTCTTTATTTGTTTATGAGGAATATATTTATTTCTTAGCTTAATCAATGTGCTGTTGAAAAGGTGTACGGCGTCATCGACTGAGCCTGAAGAGAGAGTAACCTGCCAGTCCAGTTCATCTAGCTCTGAGCATAATGAATCATAGTCACCGTGATTGTAAAGATATTTCTGTCGACTTTTCGGTCTGAGTGTTTCGAACTTGATAAAGTGAGGTTTTATCATAAGTGGAGGATGATAATCGTCTACTTTACTCAGTGGCTCGAGGGATTTGGTCACATCCACGGTGTCATTAGCAAGAACAAGATCTAGGATTTTATGTTCATGATTTGGGATGGCATTAAATTGTTTTAAGTCGCACATCGTCATTAGATCGATTAGTTCAAGATGATTGTCAGTGCCGGAGTGAATAGGGGTTAAGTGATTGTTAACAAGATGGGGCGTCCAGGTGATGTTGCTCATGTTAAAATCGCCCAATAAGAGAATTTTGTCATCGGGGTTTTCGCATGACACTTGGGTGACTTGAGTTGCGTGGTTAGATAGCTGATCGCTAAATGTTAGGCCTAGGTTTTCTTTGCATAGGTATAGAGCGCCTAAGTGGAGCCTAGTCTTATTACTTTTGTTAGTCTTAAATGTAATACTCACCCATAGATCTTCCGCGCTTGAGCACCAGTCTTTGCGTTCGACGACTTGGAGTTCAGACCGGACAGCTATGAGAACACCGCCACCCACGCTCTGTTCTGTGGCTTCATAATTGCGATCCCTTCTAAACACTGAATAGTCGCTACTAAATAATTCCGCGCTATTCACACTATCAAGCAGCCATGTCTCGGTTAACACTATCACGTGATAGTTAGAAAATAAGTCTGTGTTACGTCTAAAGTCTGTAGTTTTGGTACGCAATCCTCTAACATTTTGGTAATAAATGTTAAGCATTTATGCCCAACATAGCGGTAGGTACCACTGAAGGGTACCTAAATATGCTAGATAGGTTTACTGTGAGTATGACTATAGTTAGTAATCTGCAAAGGTAGTTTTCTGTTAGAGGATCGCATTTGTATTGAGCAGGCTTTGTGACGTAATTATAGGTAGATAGTGTGTAACCGAGTTGTTTATTAATTTGTATTGTAGGCATGGTCGTCATGTAGTAGGCAGGAAGAGTATTACTAGCAGTTTGCGTCTGGTTGTTAATAATATAGGTGTAGCATAGTGTAGATAGGCTTTTATGTTTGTAAGTATTGAAACACATAAGGTGAAAGTCATGGGAAGTGTTTATCGCATCAGCTGTTCGTGGTTGGTGACTATTAGGTCTATTAAGGGTGATTGGTGAGCGTTTAATAGGTGTAAATTGTTTAGCGAGGTAGCGGGATGAGGCGGCGGCGGCGGCGGCGGAGGCCAGTATCGATAACAAAGCGGTTATGAGTGGTAAGATAGCATTGGCGTTGCCTAATGAGTTAGCCATTATATGTTTGCAGTACACTGCGGTTGAATTAACATTATTAGGCATGAAAGGCAACAGGTTCAATTGAGTATAGGTGTCGTCGTTGACAGGCTGGTGTCGAAGCAGTAATAATGTATGTGACGGCCAGATGGCATGATAAAAGTAAGTATCTATAATTAAGGTTTGTTTACTTGCAAATGGGTACATCAGTGGCAGATCCGTTGGGCATAACAATGGTAATTGAAGTTCTATTAGCACAATGACAAGAACAATACACAAAAACACTGACTGTCAATTCACCATTTTCTGTATGTCGTCGTCGGAGTTGATGATGTGTATCTTGGAGGTTTCATTTTTTCTTGCCTGGATCCTACCGTTCTTTGTCCAGACGAATTTCCAGCCGTGGAATTTTGTTGCTTCTTTAGTTTTTGTAAGGAGTTTCTTGTTTTCGGGCGTCAGGTGTTCATTTATATGGACCTTTGAGTCACATGCGAAGCCGAGGCGTGATGCAGTCAGGTCCTTGAATTTCTTTGCTTTAGTTAATATAGTGTTTTGTATTTAGTGAGTAAAGCTGTTACCTCTCCTAAAAATGTAAAATAAAATAAAATAAAGTCCTGCTGAAGGCGTCGTGATAACAGGCGTTCGAGTCTAGCAAGTCTAGCGAGACATAGTCCGGCACGACGTGAGCTGTTCTCGAGCCGAATAGGTCTATGATGGGTGTTCCCCATACGTCGAATATTTTCTTTGTCGCTTCTTGGGTGAGGTGCCACTCGGAGCCTGCACCGTTGCGCGAGAGGTGGTCGGCTTCCATGTTGTATATCCCGGGAATGTGGTGAGGGATGAATACAACATTTAGCCTATCTGTCAGGTCTTTTAACCGCTTTGTCAGTGCCAGAAGAGGCTGAGATCTGGTTCCGCCCTCGTTCTTTATGTAAGCGATGACGGTGAGATTGGCGCTTTGCAGCAGCACCGTTGAGTTTTGTATGTTTGGAGCCTTTGAACTGATCGCTGCTATGACTGCGTACATTTCTTTCAAGTTGGAGTGCCACCATATTTGATGATGCTGCCACTCTCCTCGAATGTCCTTGCAGTTGACCACCATTGGTGATCAGATGCATCGGTTGTAATATAATTGATGATGTTTACCTATTGATGTATTGGGGATTGTTGTTCTATGTTCTGCATCCACCATTCTAAGTCTTCTTGAACTTTGTGCGGGTGCGGTAGGGAGGAGCGTGTCGACGCAGGCAGTTGCAGTGTACGGCAATGCAGCCTTCCCCGCAGGGTGAATAAGGCCGCAAATTTGAGATACCCTAAGAGACATTGCGCCTGCTTGAGGGTCCAACTGCCAACTTTCTTCGGGTAGCGACTTCACGTTCTTTGCTGTGTCCCATACTATGCCTAGGAACTCTATTTTTCGGGTAGGGATGGTTATCGACTTGTCCATGTTGACATTCCAACCCAGGTTGGAGAGAAGTTCTCATGTTACTTTCACTTGGCTGGCGAGTGTGTTGTAGGACTGGTTCACAATAAGGAAATTGTCGAGTAAACAATTATTCTCATCGTGTACCTTGAACGCAGAATCTCGGCTATCCAGTTTGTAATAGTCGCGAACATCTTTGGTGCAGACGCAAGACAGAACGGTAGGCAAGTCATTTGGTAGTCATGGTGGAGAAATTAACTGACATAGTGTTGTTTGCTGATGATAGTTCGATGGTCTTCAAAATTGAAAGACAAAAAGAAGATTTTGATGATGTTAATTGTCTTTAATCTTGAATTGGTTAATTTATTGTTAAACGCTGGTAAAACCAAGTTTATCAAATTTTTCAAATTCTCACTTCCAAATGTTAGGCAAGTTTACCAGTTTAGTGTTAGACAACAGCACGATAGAATTAGTAAATGATACGAAGTTTCTTGGAATAACCATTGATAGCAAATTGCAGTGGGGACCACACATAGATAAATTGGCTGGTAAATTAAGTTCTGCGGTTTACGCTGTTAGGAACATCAGACAAAGCACGGATGTGGCTACATCTAGGCTAGTATATTTTAGTTACTTTCATAGTGTGATGTCCTATGGTGTCTTGTTGTGGGGGAAAGCAGCTGATATTCAAACTATTTTTATTTTACAGAAAAGAGCTATTCGAGCAATTTATAATTTTAAACGAACAGAACTTAAGAGAGGTTTTTAAAGAAATTGACATACTAACAGTAGCTAGTCAATTTATTTTTGAAAAGATAATGTATGTACGCAAGAACCTTACAACATTTTCCAAACTTAGCGATAGCTGTAATGTTAACCTAAGAAATAATCACAGACTATGTGCGCCCCGATTTAGACTCGCGAAAGTTAGCAATTCTTTCAAGGGTCAGTGCATTCTCTACTACAATAAGATACCTCTGGAGATTTTGAATTGCCATTAAAGCAATTTAAAAAGCATGTTAAAGCGACTTTGTCGAAAAAGGGATATTAAAATGTTCAAGATTACTTAAATGACAGGACTGTATGGGGTTAATCTGGCTCAACACAGACCTTGCTGTCAATAATTTTGTAATTATTTATTCCTGCTTGTTAATCTTTTTTTTTATATTTGCATTAGTTAAGCACAACCTATTTTAAAAAGAGATCTAAAAATCAATCTGTGGGAGTTTCTACGCCCTTCTGCTCTCACAGTGGCCCAAATTAGAGAAGAGGCAAAAAATGACGTTTGCTAAGTATATGTAAATATCTACAGTAATAAAGTACTTTGACTTTGACTTTGACTTTGGTAGAGATGACCCTGATAACTGACTCGAAGAAACCTTCTGTGTGATGATTCTATGGGGATGTGATTGTAAGCCTGGCTGATATCGACTTTTACCATCCAGTCCTGGGTTTGTAGAATTTTTGGTATTTGATGATGGTTGAACAGGTTGAAATGTTTGGGTTGCATGAACCGGTTCAGAGATTTCAGGTTGAAAATAGTTCTTATTTTGCCTTATTTTCTTTATCATAAACATTTGTGAGACATAGCGCCGGGTGTATGGAGATGGCTCTAGAACACATTGCGGGGGAAACTGGAGTTTGATAGTTGGTGATGACAGCTTTCGTAGGAGAGATCAAAGGAGGTTTTTGATTGAAGGGTATTCGGGCCGAAGATATCATGTTTAAAATTGATTTGGGTGGATTTAATGTGAGCCAATTGTGTCGATACAGTCTTAAATAACCGCCCGAAAACCCAATCGAGTCACTTTTTATAATGGGACTTCTTGTAGTTTGATCTTTTGTCCCCCCCCTCCCCTATTTTTGATGAGCTTGAGCTCCCTTGGGAACGTTCGTTATTAGAGTTATTCTTCCCATTATGTTTTCCCTTAGGAGGACTAGCTTGGGTAGTTTTTCTTTGAAAAGGTAGTCAAGAGAGATGAAAGTAGAGAAAGATGATGAGGTAACCGGTGAGGGTGCCGTTGTGGGACGCAATATAATAGTCTGCTTCTCAAATTTGTCAACACCACTAATTTTTTGTACGTATTACGATAGAGTTTGTGGGTGGAACGTTGTATTCAGAGGATGGAGGGATTTTGAAATAAAACTTCTTTACGCACGCTTGGCTTGGGGAGTAAGCTGGCGAATGCGCGACGAGAGCGTTACGAAAAGTGTGTCGAACGGCGATCAGGTCGCGACTCGTGTTCTCTCTTGCGCAGCCGGCTCCTACTGTGGCGAGAGCGGGCGCTACGGGTCAGCGAGGAGCCGCAGCTGTCTCGCGAGCCGTGCCGATGCAGGCTTGGCACCGAGCTATCGCGCCGGCGGCGCAAACATGGCACCGGGCTGGTGCGCTCCCACGCCTGGCGGCACCGGTGCGGCGGCGACTGCGCCGACGAATCACCGCTATCTCCGCTGCTCGAGCTGCTACTTGACGGTCGGGGACGATTTCTCGAACGCACTTCTACAGGAGATTTCTCGACCGTATTCACAAGCACTTCCGCGGGGTTTTCACTTGCGGAATCCATATTCGTAATACACGTAGTAGACATATTTATAAAAGGACAGAGATTGGACCTTGTGCAGTCGACTGTCTTTTTGGGCATTACTTTAGACGCCAAACTACAATGGGATCCTCATATAAATAAATTGTCGAACAGACTGAGTTCGGCAGCGTTCGCAGTTAAAAAAATTAGAGCTCTTACCGACGTAGACACCGCTAGACTAGTCTACTTTAGTTACTTTCATAGTCTAATGACCTATGGTATTTTATTGTGGGGTCACGCTGCGAATGCTAATAGTATATTTATTCTGCAGAAACGGGCTGTTCGTGCAATTTATAGATTAGGGCCTAGAGTGTCACTGAGGGAAAAGTTTAAAGAAATCAATATTCTGACATTTGTGTCTCAATATATCTATGACAATCTTGTGTATGTAAAAAGAAATATAACTAATTTTCAGAAGTACAGTGATATACACAATTTTAATACTAGAAATAAAGACAAGTTGGTTGCTTATGTAAGCCGACTACATAAAATTAGTAATTCTTTTAAAGGCAATTGTATACGCTATTACAATAAGGTCCCTACTGATATTAAAAACTTACCTTTAGACAAGTTTAAAATAATAATAAAACAGAAATTGTATAAAAAAGGTTACTACAGGATATCTGATTACTTAGAGGACAGATGTCCATGGGAATAGATTGTTTGAGTAACAGGCTGTTTCGATATATAATTAGCATTCATTTTGTAATTTGACAATATTTTATTTAAAAAAGGAAACGCAAAAGATGCGACGACTGTGGAGTTTCTTCGGTGAGCCCTTCTCCACAGATTCCGCCATTGGGTTAGTGAACTCACCCAAAAAAATGTAATGACGGATCTAAGTGATGTAACAACATCCTATGGAAATAAATGATTTTTGATTTTGATTTTTTGATTTGATTTGATTTTGACGTACGTAACACTCTTCAGAAATAACACAAAACAGCCGACACTATCATTAGTGTCGGCTAATGTAGTAGGCTAACCCAACCTTAGGTCTTATATAAGACACATTGAAATTTGAAGATTGGAGTACTTAGGTGGTTAGGGGGGGTCCTTAGCTATCCTCTGATACCATTTTCTGATTTAGGAAACATCATTTTAGCACTTTAATTATAAAATATGTTTACGCGATTTTTACAACTTGGCCAATCTCGGAACGACAAATGTCAAACACAAAAGCTCCAACGTTGGATATTGGTACATGATTTTAGTACAAATTACAGGATTTTGTTGTAATGGTAGAAATTTGCGTCGGCCATTTTGTATTTTCTGACATAATTACTTGCTCAGTTCATTCCGTTTCCTTCCGTGTTTCGTGAATGTTCTGTTGCGCTTTCGTTTTATCCGTGATTCTCTCGACGACTTTGGCTTTGTTTACTTACTAACTACTTTATGGAGTTTTGATACCATGTTGCACTGGAGTCACGGAAGCAAATTGCAAATTGTAGTGCAGTGCAAAAACTGAAGATAGGTTTGTTAGGTTCACACGTTATAACAGACTCGGAGCGAAGCGGAGCGGAGCGAGGCGATTCTCTACTCCTGGCATCCCCCTCCAACCCCTCTAGCCGGAGCATAAGCATCCCCGAGCATGTCACATCAGAACCAAATTGGTTGCTTTAGGTCACTTCCTGTTTAAAAACTAAAGATAGGTTTGTTAGGTTCACACGTTACAGCAGACCCGGGAGCCGGAGCGAAGCGGAGCGGAGCGAGGCGAACCCTTATCCTTGGCAACCCCCCCTCCAACCCCTCTCCTCCTCCAACTCCCCCGAAATCCAAAAAATATAGGGATTTTCTTCAATATTTGGACCTCCATAACATAAAAACTAATGGTTTCCTAAAAGGGGGGGGGGGGGGGGGGGGGGGGGGGGGGTAGTCGGGGGGAACTCCCCTTCCCCCTCCTCCCCCAAATTAAATGTGTCTTATACAAGTACTTACCCACGATTTTTCTACTTTAATCTCGAAAAGTTGAACAGAAAATAAATCGGATTTCGACTACTATGCGACGATCTAGGGACATCCTTCTTTGTCAGAAGACGATACAACAATGAAGAGCGAATCTACTTCCTACTTCTACCCTGGCGGCTTGAAATGGCGCGCAACTATAATCATTACAGGCACACTGGCGCAAAAAGACTTCACGATAGCAGCGACACCTAGCGGACAGACGTTGGCGGAAGTGATGTACTCTCAAACAAGGACTTCGGACGTCAAACGGAACACATAATAAACAATTATGGAGCGCCAAAAGTCGCTGCCTATTGCTGTTCTAAGTTTGATTGCAGCATGACAGCTGTCGCTTTTAATGGCTCGCTCACAGTGCCGACGTTGAAAGCATGGGCGATGATAGCACAATATGGCGGCGTTAATGATGTCATTCATGACGTCATATCAACCATTTTGAGCTATCGTCGTCACGCTAAAACTCATTCGGAACGACCTCGTAGACCCTGTAATCGATTATGGTGCGATTCGGAACGCGCTGTTGATAAATTCAAATTAGTCTTGTGCCTGCTCGGTCATCAGAGAGAGCGCTCCGTACTAGTACATTTCAGTCAGTGTACTAGTACACTCAAACAGCTCTATTAGTACTAATAGGACGTTGTATCCTAAAAATAAAAAATATGCCTGCTCGGTCATCAGAGAGCGCTCCGTACTAGGACATTTCAGTCAGTGTACCAGTAAGATCTAACAGCTTTATTAGTACTATTATGTATGACGTAGGATCGAATAAAAATGGAGCTATTAGGTTAACCTTTCTTTTCGTGCAGAGCAGAAACTTGAGGAATATTATACTCTGATAATATTAACATATTTATACAATTCTATGTGTCTGTGTGCATAGCAGACATAAAAATTTAAATAATATTTGATTTCCCTTCATACTTAAACAGGCTTAGGACTGTCATTCTAGTCAAGATGTCAATGCCGTGTCTGTGTGTGCGAGAGCGAGTCGGCATGGCCCAATGCCTCCCGCCCCCCACCGCCGCTCTCTCGGAGCGATGTCCTAATAGTACTAATAGACCGAATGTCCGATTAGCGTAAGGCAACGTTTCTTTTCGTTCATTGCAATGTATCGTTTCCTATTCATTCTTCGTACATGTACGACACAAGACTTATTCAAATGTCAGTCAAGCAAGCGAGCGAGCGAAGCGATAAAAATAAACAAAAAGAAGAAAGGGCAAACAATCCCGCCCGCAGTATCCTCGGATTTTGGATGGTTTGAATCTCGAGTAAGTCAGAATTTACAAGGACCTACGTACAAAATAAGTGAACCACAAGCTCAACGCCAGGAACTTTAAGCGCTCGAAACTAACAGGTTAATTTTGTTCATTATGGACTCAACTACGAATATCCCTCGTGTTTCCGACGTAAGTATTACAAATATTTGAGCTAGAGTAGCTACGATATTAGTCTGAAACCTTTGGTTCAGCGTCTGATGACCAAATAAGACTCAAAACCATGTCGAAAGTGACTTGAAAAATCCTTTTCAGATTACACCAACTCCTGCAGCTATGAGTTCAGATATACCTGATGAAGATGGACCGAGAGTAAGTAAAGCTCCATGTTTGTTAATACTCTGAGTGCATTGTTGAATGGCTATCCTTTAGAATGCCGGCTGTTTTTCCTGATTGTTTGTATGCTTTATTAGTGGATATGTCATACAAATATTGTAGAATTGACTGTATCATGATATAGCCAACAATAGCTGAATTAGAACTTTCATTGAAGAAATATTATAGGGCAAAACAATGCAGTAGCTTAGGTGAAGACTAAATGGGGGAGCGCAGCTAAGCTCCCGAATAGTCTTTGTGTTAGATTGACATGTATAACACAAAAAACACCATGTATACAAATACTTTTCATGTTTTCTTGAAAGTCAACCCTTTCTGATCATTTTATGAAATAATTGACTACATCATGACATGGGTGGCCATTTCATGATATTGTCAGTTCATAATTGGCTATTTCATGAAATAATCAAATTTTATGATATAGCTACGACAGATCTATAGATGATTTCAAAACATGTGAACTGTTGGAAATAATTATTTTTCAAGCTGTAATTTTTTAAATCACTATTTCAAGCATTCAGGACCATGGGGATGTGTGAGTATTATGTTGGAGAAACGACGAATTTGCCTTCAAGATGTGGGGGCTACGAGGGCGGGAAAGAGGAGTGCAGGCGGCGGGGGCATAGTAGGAACCACCCGCACTCTTCTTTTCCACCGCCGCATCTTTCGTCCAACTAAAATCTCCTAGCCTAGACATATTCACATCCGTGTTTTGTCTGATGTTCCTAACAGCATAAGCCGCAGAACTTAATTTACCCGATAATTTATCTATGCGGGGTCCCCACTGCAATTTGTTATCAATGGTTATTTCAAGAAACTTTGTATCATTTACTAATTCTAACATGTTCCTGTCTTAACACTAAACTGGTCCACTTGCCTGACATTTGGAAGTGAGAATTTGATACCACTTGGTTTGACCAGCGTTTAACAATAAATTATTAACTGTGAACCAATTCAAGGTTAAGATAATGAACTATTAACATCATGAAAATCTTCTTTTTGTCTTTAAATTTTGAAGACCAGTGAAGTGTCATCAGCAAACAACACTGTGTCAGTCAATTTCTCTACCATGAAAGGCAGATAGTTAATATATACCAGGAATCAGAAAGGGCCTATTATGGAACCTTGTGGAACACCAATTTTTACACCCGATCCATCAGATTTAACGCCGTTGACGCCTTTTTCTAACTCCATCATGATTTAATTTTATTATTAGCATATTATGATCAACACAATCAAATGCCTTCGAGTGATCGCAAAAAACTTCGATTGCATACTGTGCGGCCTCCCATGCAGAATAAACATGAGATATAAGGGTAATACCTGCATCCAATCAATTTACCCCTAGTGAAACCATATTGTTTCGCGGTGAGTTGTTTTGTACGGTTGAAGTGTGCGTTGAAGAGAGTGTTTGATTGAGTATAATCTTTTCAAATATTTTACTTACTGCTGGAAGAACAGATTTTGGTCTATAATTTGAAAGATCACCCTTGTTTCCCGACTCGAAAGGAGGTATCAATTTACTGTGTTTCATGAGGTCTGGGAAAGCCCCATTGTCAACACATGTATTGAATATTTAAGCTAAGTGTGGGGCCTTTAACTAGAATTACTGAACTAATGACAACTATGATTTTGACTTTGACCGACATACCCCACAGGTCTTCAGTATTTTTTAAGTTAAGTAATCTGAACGTTTTGACAATGTCCTCGGGATATATATGATGAAATTTTAAATATACATTACTGATGTTTTTAATAAAGTCTCTGTGAGTAAGGGTACATTGGTCAAGAATGTTTTGAAAGCTCAAGCAATCTCAGCATTGGACTAACAACATCATCACCTATATTTAGGCAGAAATCATCATCCCTTGATATAACTTTGCCAGTTTCACGGTTTATTATTTGCCAAACTGTTTTCATTCTATTATTTGAATTTTGTATTTTTCTATTAATGTGTAAAGTTTTTGCAGTTCTACAAACTTGAAAGTTTTGAATTATTTGTTAAAATAGTCATGAAATTTTCGATCAAAGTTATAGGCTTTTTGTTCATAAAGGTCATACAAGATAACTCTACTTTTACGAATTCCAAACGTTACCCAGTAATTAAATTTAAATTGACTGGAGTAGTCACTGATTTTCTTTAATTTTAAAAACTTTATTTACCGATAAATGTACAAATGTCAATTTCAAGGTCAAGATCAGTTACCTGCACTGCAGCGCACCCGCGCTCGACTCCGGCTGATAAAAAACACTAAGATTCTAGTCACAAGGCTGCCTAGGAAGTGGTATTCCCTGATTCTGATTTTATGTTCAGAAACGTCAAAACTGAGAATGTTGTGCGAAATATGCATGAAGGGTCAAGGTCAAGGTCAATGGCCACGAGGAAAATGAACTTTGAACGACATCTAACGTTAAAAAAAACGGCAAATTCGTCATTTCCCCACCCTAATACACCCACAGCCCCATGGTCCCGAATGCGTGTATGGCGAATTAAAAAATGTATATCTCGGAAACTACATAATTATTTCCGGCGGTTCGCGTATTCTGAAATCGTCTATAAATCCACTAATAAAGCATAGATAAAATCAGCACATGCATCCGAAACGGCCGGCTTTCTAAAGTCCTTCCAAAAAATAATCGGTTGTTCGTAGTGTAGATCAGGGAGCGCCAAGGGAAAAAAGACTTCAATTTTTTTTCGCTTTGAGCCAGCCTGGTTGAAATGTAGATAAGCGGGAATGTTTCTTTTCTTAGGGCTTAGGGCTTTTTTGTTCTTACCCTTGTCTACACTCTAACGGTGACGAAAGGCGGCCTCAATTTTTATTTATTTTACAAGGTGCTGTTCCCACCCCCTTATCGACACTCTGACCAATTTATCAATTGTATGTTTCAGATTTGCCCACTTTGCAATGCTCCAGTCCGATGGTTCTTCATAAACCTGACAGAAAAGTTATTGATGTGTGAAAATACAAGTTGCGAGTATCCTTTTGGATATGAGGATGTGCAGATTGCAAAAGGGGCAAACCCCGCTGCTGATATCATGAAAACAATGTCAATAAAAAATATAACTGGCAGCATACGATCAAAGAGAACCCAGAATTCTGAGGTCAGTTTCAAAACACGTCTGACACAAGGCACATCCTGCTCTGTTATGTCAACTGGCTTCTCAGACATCAATAAAATAATTCGAGCATGTAACCCAGAAATGTCAGAAATAGACAGCCAGTTTGAAAACAAAGCCCTGAACTTCTCAGAATACATGAACAGTTGCGTCACTAAAAATAAGCCCGACGAAAATGATATGGAAATTGAAAAGGAACTAAAGAAAATGGAAGAAATAAACCGGAAAATGATTGAACTAGACGAATGTAAGACATTAATTCGGAATGAGAAATACTTAAAAGAGCTTATGGAGTTGCAGACCATATCTAAGAAGCCTCTTTTAAGTGCCGAGGAAATAAATGTGTTCAAAAAGTTAGAGAGTCCAAAAACTCCATCTTTGAATGTAAGTGTTGAATCTAATGCAGGTTTCCTACCTCACATACACATAGGCTTTGATGAAAGTCTAACTTGAACAAGTTTATGTATAACAACATATTTATTGAAAATGCATTTATTATAAAGGATACAGTAACAAAACCACCACTTGTAGACATAAGATAATTTTATGAGTTTAAAATGATAATATAAGAGAAATTTCAGGAAGTATAGAATAAAATAGAATATAAACTTTATTTACTTTATCATGGTGTACATGTGTCTTAACTATCTAATGTTAGTTTCAAATGATATAACCATAGGTATGCAAATTACATTTCATTATTTTGACAACCTTCTTTGAGCAAAGTCGACATTGCCGCGCTACTTGGAGGAGCCAGAAAAGGTGCCGGAAATTTCCTGTGAAAATCTATTACTATCGTGTTTGTTTTAGCGACCGGCAATTTCCTGTCAAATTCCATGATTGTTTCGAAAATGGTAAAAAAAAGGTAGCGCAAAAAGGCCTATTCAGAATTTGGTTATGTGTGACAAAAAAAAGAGCGGGAGATCTTCTTGTCACTAAAAAGGTACTGCAAAAAGGCTTTATTCAGAATTTGTTTATGTGTGATAAAGTAAAGTACTATACAAGCCTTGGTCCGCAATGACTGCACTGCTGGCCACACTATGAGGGCCTCGAGCTTAGCTTAGCTACGCTCTCGGCCTATGAGCTTGGTCACCAATTGCAGCCTTTGATGTCCGCGCTATAAAAGCCTCGACCTTCGGTCTCGGCATTTATTCCAGCTTGTCCGTCAAAGGCTGCAAAGCTGATCGCGCTGTGTAGGCCTTGAGCTGCGCTGTGCTGCGCTTTCGGCCACCAACAGTGCGACCAGCAACGCAGTCATTACATACCGCGACAGTAATGTACTATTTAGTACACAAATTGATTACAAGTCAAATGTAGGTTAATACAATATGATTGTTATGTCAGTCCATATATAATTAAATTATTTATTATTCACATGTGTAAGTCAAGTATTCGTTGACTGAATAAAAAGTTGCATTAACGAGCAGAGTTTTTAATTTATTTTTAAAGGCATGTAAATGCTCGGTTTCTCTAACATTTTGCGGAAGCTTGTTAACTATTGGGTTGACATATTGAATATACTCTTGCCATAGTAAGCACTACTATGTTGCTCAGCGCAGCTTATTTGCATGACATTTGCTTTCTAACGTTTTATAGAGGTGTAAATTATTCTTTACAAATACACATGTTTCATATATATACATATAGACACGGCAATTAGTCTGGCAACTTACGCTCACCACTACAAAGGTTAGTCAACACTATTATCTTACTTAACCTTTAACTGTACTGGTGAAAAGTTGTAATAATAAGACCTTGAAGAATATGAAGCGTAACATGAATCCTTATTTTTTTGAAACATGGAATTTTTCCCTGTCTTTCTACAGCCCTAAGATGAATAAAACGGTTCACGAATATGTCTACTAGTCTTTAATTACAAGTAGCTTTTGACTGTCGAATCCACTCAGATTTCTATTGATTTTTTGTCTTTGACCGTCTGTTCATCAGTATCATTTCAGTGTCCCAGCAGCCAGTTCCAAAGCTATGAAAGTAGGCCAGTTCCGCCGCGACAATTGTAAGTAATAAATACAGTTGACTTTTAATTAGCTGACCACTTTTTAGGGAGTGATAGAACCCATTAATATAAACAACTTTTTCTCATGAACTTATGTTTCTAAGTGTTTTTTTTTGTAGGTAACCCATAAAAAATTGCGATCTGATGAATTTGTTAAATTTTAGTTTAAACTGTACAAGCTCCGACGCCATAACGCAGTTGTCAAGTGAAGTCTCCTTATTGGTCAATAAAATGCACTTCATAATTTTATTGTCTTTATTGCACACAAATCATATAAAAAACAAGAGTTACTTAAAAATAGTGTGCAAAGGCGAGCTTATTTCTAATAAGAGATCTCTTCCATCAAACCAGGATAAGATGTGAAAGATTATTTGCTGAGCAGGGGTAGACCTATGTGTACAACAATATGAAGAAATAAACGAGTACTTACATAAATATTAATAAATAAAATAAATTATTTACATGCTATAATATAAAACTAAATATGTACTTAGAATATACTACTACTTTATTATATACTAATAAACACTTATAGGTATACTACATAGATTCTAAAGAGAGAAGTAATGCTTCTTCACACGACTTTTAAATATGTATATTTAGAGTAGGACTGTCCCTGATGGTGCAGGGCAGGGGAGTGCATTCCACAACCGAATAGCCCGGGGTCTAAACCATAGAGAAACTTAATACTGTAGACGTCTAAACCCATGCTCATAGGACGCGGTGTTACTCGTATGCTGTGGAGTTGTAAGCATGGAAACTGCGTGAGCTCTCCGAGGTCTGCTGGAAGAAAGAAATTGAAAACAGTCTCGCGGGTAGGTTGGATAGCGTGGATGCCGTAAAATGTTGTAGAGGATATTAAGGATGTGTGAATCCCGGCGAAGACGCATCCGAACAAAACCGAATCCCGAGATTTTGAAGTCGTTCGAGTTTGTTGAGTAGTTTTTCGTTAGCACTGACCCAGCAGAAATCAGCATCATAAATAAGCGGTAGAAGGAGAGACTGAGCGAGAGTGATTTTGGTAACTCAAACTCAAAAGTACTTTATTACTGTAGATATTTACATATTCTTAGCAAACGTCATTTTTTGCCTCTTCTCTACATTGGACCACTGTGGGAGAAGCATGGTATGTTAAGGCAACAAGTACTTAGTTTGGCAAATCATAAACCGTGAAACTGGCAAAGTTATACCAAGGGATAATGATTTCTGCTTAAAGATAGGTGATGATGTTGTTAAATCCAACGCTGAGGTAACTCGAGCTTTTGAAACATTCTTCACCAATGCACCCTTACTCACAACAGAGCGTCTAAATTCATCTCCATATGAAGCAGAGACTTTGTTAAAAAACAGCACTAGCATCAGTAATATAGATTTTAAATTTTATCATGTATGTCCCCAGGAGATTGTCAAAACGTATAGATTACTTAACTTAAAAAATACTGAAGACCTGTGGGGTATGTCAGTCAAATTCATTGGTTCAATAATACTTGTTATAGCCCCACACCTAGCTTATATATTTAATAAATGTGTTGATGATGGAGCTTTTCCAGACCTCATGAAACACAGTAAACGTATACCTCTGTTCAAGTCGGGAGACAAGGGTGATCCGTCAAATTTCAGACCAATATCGGTTCTTCCAGCACTAAGTAAAATTTTTGAAAAGATTATACTCAATCAAATGCTCTCACACTTCAACAGTACAAAACAACTCCACGCCAAGCAATACGGTTTCACTAGGGGTAAATCGACTACGGATGCAGGTATTACCCTTATATCTCATATTTATTCTGCATGGGAAGCCGCACAGGATGCTATCGGTGTTTTTTGCGATCTGTCGAAGGCATTTGATTGTGTTGATAACACGTTACTAATGAAATTAAATCATTACGGAGTTAGAAATAAAGCGTTGGATCTACTAAGATCATACCTAAGCAATAGAATTCAAAAGGCAGAAGTCAACGGCGTTAAATCTGATGGATCGGGGGTAAAAATTGGCGTTCCACAAGGTTCCATATTAGGCCCTTTCTTATTCCTGGTATATATTAACGATCTGCCTTTTATGGTGGAGAAATTGACTAACATAGTGTTGTTTGCTGTTGACACTTCACTGGTCTTCAAAATTGAAAGACAATAAGAAGATGTTGATGATGTCAATAGAGTATTATCTTTAACCTTGAATTGGTTCACAGTTAACAATTTATTGTTAAATGCTGGTAAAACCAAATGTATCAAATTCTCACTCCCAAATGTCAGGCAAGTTGGAACCAGTTTAGTGTTGGACAGCAATACGTTAGAATTAGTAAATGACACGAAGTTTCTTGGAATAACCATTGATAACAAATTGCAGTGGGGACCCCACATAGAAAAATTGGCTGGTAAATTAAGTTCTGCGGCTTACGCTGTTAGGAACATCAGACAAAACACGGATGTGGCTACATCTAGGCTAGTATATTTTAGTTACTTTCATAGTGTCATGTCCTATGGTATCTTGTTGTGGGGGAAAGCAGCGGATATTCAAACTATTTTTATTTTACAGAAAAGAGCTATTCGAGCAATTTATAAATTAAAACGCACAGACTCCTTAAGACAGCTTTTTAAAGAAATTTACATACTAACTGTAGCTAGTCAATTTATTTTCGAAAATATAATGTACGTACGCAAGAACCTTACAAAATTTCCCAAACTTAGCGATAGCTGTAATGTTAACCTAAGAAATAATCACAGACTACTTGCGCCCCGGTTTAGACTCGCGAAGGTTAGCAATTCTTTCAAGGGTCAATGTATTCTCTACTACAACAAGATACTTCTGGAGATCTTGACATTGCCATTTGAGCAATTTAAAATCCATGTTAAAGCGACTTTGTCGAAAAAGGGATATTACAATGTTCAAGATTACTTAAATGATGGGTCTGTATGGGATTAATCTGGCTCAACACAGACCTTGCTGTTAATAATTTTGTAATTATTTATTCCTGCTTATTAATTATGATAATGACTAAATATTATATTTCGTATTAGTTAAGCATAAGCAATTTTTAAAAAGAGATCTAAAAATCAATCTGTGGGAGTTTCTACGCCCTTCTCCTCCCACAGTGGTCCAATGTAGAGAAGTGGCAAAAAATGACGATTGCTAAGTAAGTATATGTAAATATCTACAGTAATAAAGGCATTTGGTATTGGTATTGGTATTGGTATTAGCCTCCTGAGAGAGTGAAAAGTAGCAAATACTCGGCGACTAACCTCATTAACATGCAATGACTAGGACAGCTGGTTGTCGAAGATAAGACCCAGGTTTTTAGATTTATCGCTATATACTATACGATTGTGGTAACATTAAAAGTGACAGGTGGAATGGGTCGTTGCTGCAACAAGTTAAGTGAATGTCTGGAACCTATACTCAGGCCCTGGGACTTGCTCGGGTTGACCAGGACTCCGAAGGATGAAGCCCAGCTTCTTATACTCTCAAGATCAGCGTTGAGTGCCGCCACAGAAGAGTTCGCATCGTTAGGAGAGAAGTGGCGATAAATCTGAAGATCATCAGCGTAAAGATGATATGAGGAAGACAGGACGTCCGACATAGAGTTAATGAAAATCGAGAATAGAAGAGGAGAAAGAATTCGATGTGACTTTCAGCAGAGCCGTGACGGCGCTATGACCCGGTCTGAATCCTGACTGGTACAGGATTGTTAGAGTGAAAGTAATAAGAGAGCTGATAATGGACAATGGATTCAAGAACTTTGGAGAGGATGGGTGGGATTGAAATTTTATTTTTATTTTATTTTATTTTCTTAGGGAAGCTTACAGCTGTAATTTTTACATAACATTGGAAATGGCATACTAAAAGCTAATTACAAGCATCCACATATGGTCGTCTAAATAATAACAGCACGTAACTTAGTTCTTAAAATAGATTAAATCAAATCACACAGAAGGGAAGATTTTGAGGATTATACTGTTCACGCACTCCTCCATCACGACTCGCTACAAACCTCCTAATGATAGTATTACCTAGTGATTGAACGCTGCTGTTAAAAATATCAATGTCCTGATCATCATCGATATTCGTTTTGAAGAGACGATTAAATGTCGAGCAGGCTCTGACGAGAAATGAATTTTCCCTGTAGTTGCTATGAACCAAGGGTAGCTGAAATAGTGGACGTCTACGAGTACTACGACTGGGGACCTTAAAATTTAATTTGTTGAGTAGATTTGGACAGTCTACGGTACCCCTAGCAATTTTCATGAGGAATGCTACGTCGGCAATATCCCTGCGTAAATTCAGAGGAAGAAGATGGAGCCGTGAACATCGGTCTTCATATTCTAATTTAGGCAGCTTGAATTTAAATCCGAGATACCGAGTAAACTTTCTCTGAATTTGCTCAAGTCTACCGCTATGATTGTCATAACAAGGGTTCCATACCTGAGATGCGTATTCAAGGTGACTACGTACATATGTACAATAAAGAACTTTGACAGTTTTCATATGATTGAACGACTTCGACAATCTCATAACAAATCCCATAGCCTTCGAGGCTTTACTAACGATGCTGTTAATATGCTGGTCAAACATCAGTCTACTATCGTGAATAACCCCGAGGTCCTTACTTTCAGACAGCCTAGTCAATGGTATGTTTTTCATATGATAGTTTGATATATATGGTTTAAGCTTGCGAGTAAAGGACACAAAGAAACACTTTGCAACATTAAGGTCAAGTTTGTTTGTCAAACAGTAGTTGTCAAGCCTGATTAAATCCTGTTGCAAAAGAACGGCATCCGAAGCCTTGTTAACTACTCTAAAAAATTTCATATCATCGGCAAATAGTAATACATTTGAATTAACAAAGCTTGAGTCGATGTCCTGTACAAATATAATGAATAGTAGTGGGCCAAGCAAGGATCCCTGGGGAACACCGGATGGTATGCTGAAAGGAAAAAGGCTCAGGAAGACACAGAAAAAAATATCTCTCTTTACCATGAGTTGGTCGGGCAAATTCATTTGACTCCAACACAGCAGCCAAAACCAATAATAAATGACTTAACAAGTACTAATAAGAAAACTACACCGCTGTTAAAAACAAGAAAATACTTTAAAAAATCTAGAAAAATAAATAAAGCTATTGTCCAGACCCGGAACCGGCTACAGAAGCTTAACAGTTGCCAGACACCGGAAAATAATAAAAAATCAGGATTTTCAAGATTGCTACAGGAAAGAACTGAAGAGTATCAGAAAATAGTCACTGATTTAGAGCTGAAAATATCGCAACTCGAGATTGAACTGCAAAATATGGCTACTGCTTACTCACAATCAGAAGCAGAACAAATAATAGAACTAGATAAAATAATAGCAGACAGCAACACAAATTTACAGAGAGTACACGAGCTTTCGCAACAATCACAACAATGCCTTCACAAGAACTGCCCGGTATCTGAGGTCGAGCCTAACACCGCTCCCTTCGAGATTACCGCCAGAGAGGTCACCATCATCACATCTGACAGGTAACACACCACCGGTGGAGTTGGAGGCTGAAAATGTAGGTTTACAGTCAGACCTCCTAGATGCCCGAATAGAAATCCAGCATCTACGTGACCTCCTGTCAAACGCACTGCAATGTTATGCCAAAGAACAGAGTGAGTTAGTCGAACTCAGAGCCGCAACATCTGAGCTGCTACAACTACAACGCCAGAACGCGGAATTGGTAGGCATTCTAATTGAGGACGAGGAGGATGAGACCAGCAAGGAGGATGACACCAGCAAGAAGGATGAGCCCACATCACAAACTCTGGTCTTGACCCCCCTCAACGTGAGTGTTGCAACGCCCACTGCTGTCCCGACCAAGAAACAGTGTCGCCGTCGTCGTCGAGGAGGCACCTCACAGCTCATCAGCGCGGGCACCGCGCCGCTAAGTGACGCGCGTGTCGCGCTGCCTGCTGAGTCGTGTGTCATGCTGCACGCTGCCGCGAGGGCCGCGCCGATCGCCGTTACACGCGTTGCACCGCTCGCTACCGCGACTGCCGCGCCGCCCGCTGGCACGTGCATCGCACCGCACTCCAACACGAGTGTCCCGCCACTCACCTCAAATCGTGCTCCGAGAAGAACAATAGCAAACAAAAGAACTGTAGTTTATTCAGATAAGATAGGTGTAGATTTTGGTATGTTTTTGCATTATGGCCTTAAGCAACAAGTGACAAATAATTGTTGTCCTAATAGTTCCTTTGAGGATATTATACAAAATATAGCTGTAGGGAATTTTGATGAAAATACTACCATTGTTATTATGGTAGGAAACCACTCAAACATTAGTCGGAGTGCATTAGATACCGGTATAGAGGTACTGCCCAATTTATATAATAAGACGAAGTGCAAGTTTATTCTATGTAACTTTCCTTATTGTTATAATTTATCGGGGAAACAAAATAAAAGTGTACATAGAATGAACATGCATCTATACAATATAACGTGTCATCATAGTGATGCTATTTTATATTTCGACATGAATAATTTTATTCATAACTTTACTTTGACTCAGGATACTATGTACCTGTCTCATAAAACAAAAAAACGAGTAGCTACATTGTTAGCGTATAATATATGCGACACAGTTGTAAATACTATAACGCAGTCGCCTTCAGTTTTAGTTAGTATTAGTACTAATAGTAGTGTTTTAAACTAGATAGTTCGACAAAGGAGGACCCCTCAAAACATAAGAAAATTTTACAAAATAAGCAGGGGTTTTCTGGCAATCAAATGAAAAATACTAGGACAAAGGGTAAGCCCCACTTAAATATTTCCCATCAAAACATGCAGGGGCTACCTGGCAAAGAACTTGTATTAGAATTATTTCTTAATCATTCAGACACCGATGTTATTTGTATTACAGAACACTGGTTAAAGGAAAATATGATGTCTTTTAACATAAATAATTACAAAGTTGTCAGTTGTTACAATAGATAGACTGCCGATAGAGGTGGTTCTTTAATCTTAGTAAAAAATAATATTAAGGTGAAACAACGGAAAGATATTCTTGCACTTACTGTAGAAAGACAAATAGAGGTATCCTGTATTGAGTTGGATAGCCATATTATTGATTGTGTCTACAGACCTCCGAGAGATGAAAACGGCCATGGCAATTTTGAAATCTTCGAGAAAATTATGGAGGATGCCCTCATTATACTTTGTAATAGCAGAAAAAAGTTAATTATTTGTGGCGATTTTAATGTAGATTTGCTTGTAGATACAACATTGAAACAACGATTAATAACTCTGTTCAAATCATTTAATTTATGTCATATATTTCTAGAGCCGACTAGAATTACACTTACCAGCCAAACTTGCTTAGATAACGTATTTTGTTACTGTGCATTCACAAGTAAAAATGTAATTAACTGCTTACCCTCCGATCACAGTGGTCAAACAGTTTCATTCCCAATAGCCAGTAAAAATAGGACTGATCCATCATTTTATAGGCCTATTACATCCCATAGACTAGAGACGTATATGAAAAAGTTAGATATAAATTTGCCAGTACCGGATTTTGATGAACAGAACCCAAACAAAATCTACTCAGACTTCTTCAGCATTATTCAGACAGAATTCAATAAAGTTTTTAAATTAAAGAAAGTCAGTGACTACAACGGTAAATCTAAATTTAATGACTGGGAAACGTTTGGAATTCGTAAAAGTAGAGTTATTTTATATGACCTTTATGAACAAAAAACCTATAACTTTGATCGAAAATTTCATGACTACGTTAAAAAATATTCCAAAACTTTCAAGTTGGTTTGTAGAACTGCAAAAACTTTACACATTAATAGAAAAATTCAAATAATAGAATGAAAACAGTTTGGCAAATAATAAACCGCGAAACTGGCAAAGTTATACCAAGGGACAATGATTTCCGCCTAAAGATAGGTGATGATGTTGTTAAATCCAGCGCTGATGTTGCTCGAGCTTTTGAATCATTCTTCACCAATGTACCCTTACTCACAACAGACCATCTAAATTCATCTCCATATGAAGCAGAGACTTTATTAAAAAATAACACTAGCGCCAGTAATGTATATTTAAAATTTCATCATGTATATCCCCAGGACATTGTCAAAACGTTTAAATTACCCCACACTTAGCTTATATAATCAATAAATGTGTTGACGATGGGGCTTTCCCAGACCTCATGAAACACAGTAAACTGATACCTCTGTTCAAGTCGGGAGATAAGGGTGATCCTTCAAATTTCAGACCAATATCTGTTCTTCCAACACTAAGTAAAATATTTGAAAAGATTATACTCAATCAAATTCTCTCACACTTCAACCGTATAAAACAAACAATACGGTTTCACTAGGGGTAAATCGACTACGGATGCAGGTATTACCCTTATATCTCATATTTATTCTGCATGGGAGGCCGCACAGGATGCTATCGGAGTTTTTTGCGACCTGTCGAAGGCGTTTGATTGTGTTGATCATAATACGCTATTAATTAAATTAAATAATTACGGAGTTAGAAAAAAAGCGTTGGATCTACTAAGATCATACCTAAGCAATAGAATTCAAAAGGCAGATGTTAACGGCGTAAAATCTGATGGATCGGGTGTTAAAATGGGCGTTCCACAAGGTTCCATATTAGGCCCTTTCTTATTCCTGGTATATATTAATGATCTGCCTTTCATGGTGGAGAAATTAACTGACATAGTGTTGTTTGCTGATGATTCTTCACTGGTCTTCAAAATTGAAAGACAAAAAGGAGAATTTGATGATGTTAATGGTGTATTGTCTTTAACCTTGAATTGGTTCACAGTTAATAATTTATTGTTAAACGCTGGTAAAACCAAGTGTATCAAATTCTCACTTCCAAATGTCAGGCAAGTTGAGACCAGTTTAGTGTTAGACAACATCACGTTAGAATTAGTAAATGATACGAAGTTTCTTGGAATAACCATTGAAAGCAAATTGCAGTGGGGACCCCACATAGATAAATTGGCTGGTAAATTAAGTTCTGCGGCTTACGCTGTTAGGAACATCAGACAAAGCACGGATGTGGCTACATCTAGGCTAGTATATTTTAGTTACTTTCATAGTGTGATGTCCTATGGTATCTTGTTGTGGGGAAGAGCAGCGGATATTCAAACTATTTTTATTTTACAGAAAAGAGCTATTCGAGCAATTTATAATTTAAAACGAACAGACTCCTTAAGAGAGCTTTTTAAAGAAATTTACATACTAACAGTAGCTAGTCAATTTATTTTCGAAAATATAATGTATATACGCAAGAACCTTACAACATTTTCCAAACTTAGCGATAGCTGTAATGTTTACCTAAGAAATAATCACAGACTATGTGCGCCCCGTTTAAGACTCGCGAAGGTTAGCAATTCTTTCAAGGGTCAGTGCATTCTCTACTACAATAAGATACCTCTGGAGATTTTGAAATTGCCATTTGAGCAATTTAAAAAGCATGTGAAAGCGACTTTGTCGAAAAAGGGATATTACAATGTTCAAGATTACTTAAATGACAGGACTGTATGGGGTTAATCTGGCTCAACACAGACCTTGCTGTTAATAATTTTGTAATTATTTATTCCAGCTTATTAAATAAAAATAAATCATAATTGTTTTAGTTAAGCACAACCTATTTTTAAAAGAGATCTAAAAATCAATCTGTGGGAGTTTCTACGCCCTTCTTCTCCCACAGTGGTCCAATGTAGAGGAGAGGCAAAAAATGACGTTTGCTAAGTATATGTAAATATCTACAGTAATAAAGTACTTTTGAGTTTGAGTTTGAGTTTGTATACTTGCCCAGGAAGATCTAAAACCATTAAGTACAATAGCTTGACAACGGTTTGATACATAAGAGTTTAACCACGCAAACAGACTGCCTCTGACACCAACACCCCTGAGCTTTTTCAGCAGTAAACTGTGGTCAATGCGATCAAAAGCCTTACTGTAGTCTGTATAAATGACATCCACCTGGTCACCATCATCCATACGCTCGGTAACATAGTCATTTAGAAGTACCAAGTTTGATACAGTTGATCTACCCTTTAAAAATCCATGTTGCAAAGGACTAAAACTCGCTTTGAGACTATTATAGAGCTGGGCATAAACGATTCGTTCGAGAACCTTAGCGATTAGACATATAACCGTGCAGCAGAGTTCAAAATAGGCAGTAGGAAAAATAGGTAGCGCGAGAGTGGTTTGAGTGATTGACAAAGCGATGGCGGAATGCATGTGCAGTAACAACCAGTAGCCACATGCAAGGAAAAATAGCAGTTCTCCACATTTCAAAGTATAAAAACATATTTAGCAAAGCGTTCAAAACATAACAAGCAGCAAAGGTAATTAATTCTAAATGTAGCATATTATTTAATTTTTGATAGGTCACTGGTGGATTGAATATGGAGAAAGGGCGATGTTTCGTTCCGCCGCACCATGATTTTGCCGTGTTTTACCCATATGAATTCATATTGCTTTTCCTTGACCAATTTCTTCGCCGACGTGAGAAGCTGCTTTTGGCTGACCGTGAGATGGTCATTAATGAACACCCTGTCAGCCCCTTGCATGCCGATGTCGGATGCTGAGAGGTCTTTAGTAGCTCGGCCAGCTGCGATGAAATTCTCCTTGTCGAAACGGTGCGTGAAACAGACGATTATAGACTTGCCTTTTCCTTCCTCGCGAGAGGGAATTCTAGTAATAAAATTTATTTTTTCGCGCACTATGGCAAATCCGATAGCTTTTCCAACATTGGATAGAATATCCAGAAGATTTTCGTTGGCCTTAATGGGGACTCCCTTTATCTCCACATTGCACGAACGTAGCCACTGGTCTCTAGCCTCAGACGACTTCTCCAGCGCCTCCACTCTCGCCTGTAGCTCCGTGGTGACGACCTGCTGCCGCTCGAAATAGTACTATACTCTTTAAAAGACTCGGGACGATTTAGGTAGAGGGATGACTAATGCTTTTTACCACATGGTGGGGACGATTCCATTGGATATGGAAAAAAATATTATGTGTGTAATAACTGGCAGTAGTTCATGCAGGATTGTGAAAAGCATTTTAAGGCAGATTTTACCGTTACCTACAGCTTTCGAGCTGCCTGCTAATACACCGCTTTCTTGACCGCATAGATTCTAACATTGCTCTTGGGCATTCAACTTTCATTCAACTTGGTGAATGGTGTGGTGTCGGGTAAGGACTTAGAGCGCAGGATGTGAAGAGAAGCTTGTTTAACTGTGGGTTCCATCACAACAGGTGGGGCAGAAAGTAACTGATTGAGGCCACTGAGGTCTACATTACCAGCATGAACGTCATGAGACTTTCCTATACCAAGTTTTTTACAAATATCCACACTTGAGCTGGTGTGTAAATTTCGATACTCTCGTGGATATGCCGACGTTTAGCATCACGACAGAGACGGTTGCAGCGATTGCGAAGACATTTGTAAGAAAGGAAATTGTCATCTGTCGGATTCTTACGGTATTTACACTTGGCTCTGTTCCTCTTGGCCATTAGACGCTTAATAGTATCTGTTAGCCAAGGGGCGGGTAGGTGTTTCACTCTCACTTTTTTATAGGTGCATGCTTGTCGTAGAGACTTAGGACTATGATATTGAAATTGTCAATTTTCTCGTCCATGGTCTCGCTGGATATTACCGGGGACCAGTCGATCGACAAGGCATCCGACCTAAAGACTATGTCAATATCCCTAAAGTTACGAATATTAAGAAATTTTGCTCTGCTCTTGAGAGGCCTGATCTTATTCGAAAGGTAGATAAGGTCATGAAAGAAGAAAGGAGAATTGAGTTGACCCGTACAGGGGGAACCTTATCCAAGTTAGAGACGATCATAATATCGAGGAGTGAGGGAGAGCAGTGGGGTTGGAAATGAAAAATCACTTATTGTTTTTTTTTGTGTTTCTCATTCGTCAAAAAGCTTGGCAGACGGGCCTATCAACATCACAATATCGTAGTGTTAATTTATACTCAAACACCGGCGCGAGCGCGCGGCCTTCGGCTGCTTCGGCCGCGCTCGCTGTGTCAATCAATACTATCAAACGATCGGCGGCCGCGCTGTCGTCACTTAAATCAAACAAACCCGCGACGGAGCAGCGCGGCGCTGGCGTCTGCTGCGGCCGTCGTCGTCTGCTCACCGCCTGCTTGTCCCATACCCTACAAATACAACAAAGACATCTACGAACGATTTCTACTACACTATAGTTCCCGGCTGAATCATTGATATCAGACTAACCTACCTACCTATTTACCAGTAGAAGTCATAGATAGCACATACCTACTAGACTTGGTACTGCATAACGTCGAGTTACTAGGTACCTACCTATCTGCTAGATATACAATAATAAGATGCAGATCACTATCCTTTATTAGGGACGAAGTAGGCACGGGTAGGAACAAAGTCCAGAAATGGTAACTTGATCAGAGTAGAACTGACCTCCACTGCAGGGAGTACTCAACTGAAGACATCGTTAGTTTTACTCAACAGACGCTGGCATTACTGTTTCAAAACCTGTGGCTGACAAAAATTGTCCTGGGATGACAAGCTGCCTCTTGTAATCACCAAAGGATGGGAGCAGTTACGCGGCGATATACCCAACATAAACAACGTCACTTTACCAACAACACGCCACACAACATACGTTTGGACGGATTTTGCGACGCCAGCGAAAAAGCATTCGGTTGTGTAATTTATATCACACCGGACGATGAGTGCGGACAACGAAAAGTAACGCTACTGTACTGGCAGCAAAAACAAAAGTTGCTCCAATCAAGACAAAGCTGACATTACCAAGACTAGAGCTGGAGGGGGCTGCTTTACTATGCATATTAATGGAGAAAGTGACTAAGGCCTTACCAGTGTTCCCAACGACGGTTCACTTATGGACTGACTCATGACTGGGGCATGGCTGCACATTCAAAACTTCAAAGTTTGGACTTGGGTCCAATGGACCCAGGCCTACTTAGTTAAGGGTTAATAGCTTTGGCCACTCTGCATTTTGTGTGGAGTTGTCAAAGTTATTCAGTGAATAGTGTTGGCTTGCGTTCGAAGTAGCCGGCCTGAGGTTAATTTCGCCAATCTCACCTGTTTTTGTAGAATTCACTGTACCTATAGATAGGTATTTATACAGGTTCTCTTTTGAGGACCTGGCAATTTTAGCGTTGATTTGTTGCTCGTTAGCACTACATAACGGTGGTGGAACCAAAGTACTTATTTCCTGGGGACGTGAGTACTTTTTCGACCCCGACACTGTAGTAGTAATGTATCTCTAGAGTAAATCATACATAATATTTTATGATAATGAAATGTTACATGTGCTCTTTAGGAAGTAAAAGTGCTAACAGTGTTGTAATAATTATTGTCGCAGTTGGGAAAAAACTGTGATTATGTAAAACCAGTTATATCGCCTCGATACTATTATATTGGAGACAGTATTTTAGGAATTAGGATTCACAAAGAGTTTCCACGATGAGGGAAAGTGTTGATTTCGGGAAAGTCGCGAATTTCGGAAAGTGTCTACTAAGTTCCGGACACGCCCAAGCTGTGGAAAATTTAGTGACTGACAGTAGATTAGAGCATTTCTACCTAGAACGACCTACGTGAGCCTTTAGACTACTTTACGACCATGTTCCCGTGCAAGAGACGTCAAAAGTGGCACATTGCCTGCACCCAGTTCAATAAACTCAGCAAAACATTTCCTAATAAAACATTTGCATTTCCTACGCTTTTATCGAACAACAATAATTACATATTGTGTACAGTTGCCGTGCCGACTAGGTAGGGTAGGTAGACGCACTTTGCACGGATGTCTGCAATTTTCCGCGAGATAGAGAGTATGAAAGTGAAAATGTTCCAGTTTCCGCTCTGATCTGTCGCAGTGTCGATACTTATATCCTGTCTGCTGGACTGTTGCACAGGAAAGTGCTGTCAAACTTCATAGATATTACAGCCGAGTATTAAGTGTCCTACTTGGATAGTTGAACAATTTTTCTACGGCGGCGGCGGAATCAAATGTAGCCTAACCTCCTGTCGTAGATCCAGGCATTAGATAGGGTGTTAGAACAACCGATCATCATCACCAATACATCCTGTGTTACCCCTCAGTAGTAGTCTAGGTTTGATCTTGCTTGGACCATCTTTGACGACCGGTTTAGCCTAGCGGGTAGTGACCCTGCCTACGAAGCTGACGGCCCTGGGTTCGAATACCGGTAAGGGCAAATATTTGTGTGATGAGCATGAATATTTGTTTCTTAGTCTTGGATGTTTTCTATGTATTTATCTCTGTTAAATATATGTCTGTAGTTCCCACAACACAATCCTTGTTGAGCTTGTAAGGGCCTAGTTCGATTTGTGAAGATTGTCCTCTAATATTTATTAATTTTATCTACTCTAGCCTCGCCCGCTGGCGCTGGCGGCGGCATCTTAATCCGTTGAATTTCCCCAAATGGTTTTGGCTCGACCTATGATTCTACTCTCATAGTAAGTAGATAGGAAGTTAGGTAATTAACGCTTGTATACTATTGGCTCTGTGCGCTGTAGAACTCGTGAGTTATTGGTGGCAAGCGGAACTTCTTACATACAATGGTGCGGCTACTTACATACTCTAGATACGTAACCAGGTGCATTCATAAGATTGTATGTGGTGTTGAAAGAAAAAGCAGCCGGGTTTGTTATCTTGATTTTCATAATGATTCCACTTGTGCATCCGATAAACTTCAAAGTATCAAAGGTGTGGGTTTGAAAAAAAATAAAAAAAGCAAATTTCCTGTGTCGCTTGCGAGGTCGCCAGCTCACAGAGCCACTAGTACATAACTGAGGTACAACTATTTATTATTATTATTATTAGCCAAGGTCTTTCCACTGTTGGACAAAGGCCTATCTTCCCATCTTCCACTTTTCACGCTCATGGGCTCTTTACCACCAGTTCTTGCGTCCCACAGCTCTACACTCCAGCACTCCGGAGCGACCACGTTCTCGTTTTGCATTTGGGATCCAGAGATATTTTAATATGGCCCATCGATGTGGTTGCATACGAGCGACGTGGCCGGCCCGGTACCACTTTAATTCGGCCGCTTTTTCCGAGGTACAACAATACTTCTTGTCACACTTTGTTAGAGAAGGCCCACTCCCCCTACTCTAATTCCTTGACAGCAACTTTTTTCTTTAATTTTCGGCTTCTTACGTCGATCGATTAGATGAGGGACGATCTCTGGGGTGTTGCAGTAGAGGCTTTGCTTCCCAAGTAACCCCAAGTGGGAGACAGCCAGCAATAAACGGTTCTATAAGTATCCTGGGACCATTTTCTTGCATACTTATAATGAACTTGTAAGAGCTTACTAGCCCGGAAAAGGGCCCACTTTACTAGCGTGTTCTGTTTTGTAACACCTTTATAATACCCTCTTCGAATGAATGGCGAATAACAGCCAGGTAATAGCATTGTATAAACCTGTTTACTCTGATAAATTCAATTTTAAGTGTCTTACAGAATTATTACGCACTCCGCAATGCTTCTACAAGCCCTTACTTATTTTTTGTCATTCATTCGGTTACCAATATATATGGAGCTTTGTGCGCTATGTGAACTGTGTAACATTTTATTTTCATTCTATTTTCTCAGAGAGATCGGTATTTTATATTGTTAAAATAAAACGGACGGGGAACTCGTATTTTCTGTACAAAATTTCAAGTTATAGGTATAAATTTTAAAGCTTTGTGTTATTATTTTGTTGAATAACCACCATTGAATTAAGTCGATTTTATCGGCATTTTCTAGGCTAGCATTTTGTAGTGCGTTGCAACACCATTATTGGTAAACTCAGTTCTATAAAGCTGTGCATGAACGTCCATGATTGCATTCACTCGCCATGTTGTTATAAACTAGGAATACGTAGTAAAATAAATTGTGCAGGCCATCTTGAACGGACTTTCTCGTTTACGATAAAGTATGACTATGAGCTTATTCCGCCCTGTGCTTCCTGTGCAAAAGGACATATAAAACTGATATTGTATAGGAGCTACCTTTTTTGGAGTTTTTCGGTAATCACCGAGTATGCCATGTTATTGATGTTATTAAAATATACTGTGACAAGAAATTGTAGCGCCATTTTTGAATAAACTTATAACTATGTTTGATTTGCATGACAGGTCCAAAATAAACAGTCCTAGATATTTACAAAATAATCCCCAATACAAAAATGTAATTAAATTCAGTTCAGTGGTAGACCTAAAGCTGACAACAGAAAACAGAAGCACATACATACATAAATTCATAAACATTTTTTTTACTATTTCGGACTCAGTTAACGATGGAGAACCTATCCCAACAAAATCCGTGAATAAAGGAAATCCTCCGTCCGTTCGAAAATAAAAACAAAAATAGGCAAACAAATTTAATTTCATTATTCATTCGTATATTTGTAGGTATTAATTGTATGTAATGTAAGGTATCAGGTTATCAGTTTATTTGAAAGAAATTGTCAGGTAAACACTGTAGTAAACCTTTCTACTTACTGTGAGCGCTTGGTTCGAGTAATTTAATAGCGAACATTTAAGTATGAATAGCCAATTTATGACCCTTACTTTTATACTAAGTCATAAACAGAGTCGTCCCTAAAAGTAGGAGTTGCACGGTACGTAAAAAGAGGATATAAGTATGGGGTGGCGGGGATTTTCGGGAAATACTTGTTGTAATCTTTCGCGCACGCTGCACGCTTATCAATCAGTCAGCCGATTTTTTCTACCCATGCTGAATTGACGCTTCGATCCCTCCCCAAATAAAGCCTATTGTATAGCTATAAAAATGGAAGAACATAAATTATGTTCAGTGCATTGGTTTATATTATATTTCTACTTCTAAGTTGTAATTTTACAAACTTTAGGTTAAAAGAAGTGGTGTGTTTGAGTAATATTCAGTAAATGTATCTAGTTTCTTATTGGTAAGTGTTTTATTTATTTATTTAAATTTAAAACTATTGAAAAAGGCAAACTTAGATTGGCAGCTGTACCATATACATGGGAACAGAGCGGTACATTGTTGTGGCCTAAAAATAAGCAAGAAATGTTAAGGAGACAAGAGTAGTGTGTACCCGATCGTAAAACTTTCTTCGGAGTTTGAATCGTAGTGTAATAAAATAATATTGTATGGAACCCTAACTTGTTTCTATGACTCTGACTTCAGTTGGCTCAACATCAGCATGTAACCCTTCCCTCATTTCTTGGTATATTTTAGTGAACTTTCCTTTCATGGTGACTACTCCTTTTAAATCGCTTCCACTTATTTAAATCCATTTTATACCTATACAATAAATACCACGTGATTGGTAAAAACTAATGGATGATCCAACATCATACAAAAGAACAATTTCGGCCTATAAAGCTTATACCAAGGATAAGTAACCTTATAAAGACTATGACAATGATTTCATAAGTTTACTTGGACAATTATAGCATAAAGTTATTCTCATATAAAAGCATTTCGCTTAAAATAGTGTAAGACAATGGGAAATAGTAGTATCTTCGGAAGCTTTTATAATACAGCATAGATCTAGAGTCACTTACCACTTAGAAAATGCCTTAATGAAACTATTATGCTTATAATGAACTCAAAGATTGTACTTGTTAGCTCTTATAAATCTAAGTAACAAGTATAAATGGTATCAAGTATGTTTACAGTATTAAGTATCTTTAATAGAAGATTAGGTTCTATTAAGGGCAATTGAACATAATCTTATAAGCGCTTAAAAGTGCTACTTATATGAGTTACCACTTTTAAGCCTGTTTGCTCCTATTTAAAGCTTTTATAAGAGAGTGTAGCTTTTATAAGAGAATGTGAGAGCAATTGTGATCATAAACTAATTCACTTTATTTTTTATTAACAATGAAAGTAACCAAAATATATGAATTAAAAATAAAATAGAAACACTAAAAGAAACAACTACGCGAATAAACCACCCCGGGACATTGCCGAGGCTAAGGTTCCCATGACGCTTGCAGCATTTCCCCGCTGCACCGCCAGGGAGATCCAGATATATTTAGGGGTTACAAACAGGAAAGGTTACATAAAAAATATATACAAAGGAGAAATATATACAATTAATTAAAATCTAACAATTAAACTAATTAGCATTTTGTACAACACATACAGGAGTAGTAAGAAACACCAAAATCATTATAAGACTCTAATAAGTGATACTAATAAGACATACTCTTATAATGCATATGCATTTTAAGACTAATTTGCTTGTTGGGAGGCCCCGGGTTCTAATCACGGGGACGCAAAAAAAAACAGGTCTTGGATGTTTTATACAACACAGGGTATTCCAGTGTGGGGCCAGAAGCAATGTATGCGCCTATATAGCTATGTAAATGTTATGTTATAAATATTTCTAAAAGTTTATTTTTTTTTCCTTCATATTTCATATTTTCTTTATTGCACACAAAACTTATAAAAAAACAATAGTTACTTGTTATCTCTAATAAATATGAGATCTCTTCCAGCAAACCAGGTTGTGAAACAATATAAGGAAATAAACAGGTACATACTTACAATAAATAAAATAAATTATATAATTACTATGATAATATACTAAATACTTATAATATACTACTGTCATTATATTTATAGATATTCTAAAAAATAAATGTAAAACAACTTTTCTAACCGACCGCACACAATCTAGCAACAAGATCATAAGTACTGGCTACAGACATGCATGACGCCACTAGCATAATGCGGCATGCTCATTTATGAGCATGGATGTTGTCTTGTCGTACCTGGTATGATAAATCACTACTGAATGTTTGTATATCTACAGACTGACTGGGACGCAGTAGTATACGTCCGGATGCAAAACCGCCAACTCAAAGTTTGACAGCCGCTCAAAGTATTGCTGTGTTACTGTCTCTCGCTCGGGAAGAAGACTAATGTATGCGTATGTATTTATTTATTTATATATTTAGGGGTTACAAACAGGAAAGGTTACATAAAAAATATATACAAAGGAGAAATACACAATTAATTAAAATCTAACAAATCTCTCAGGGTGTCCCACTTGTTAGTTAAGTGGTGGAAGAAGTGAGCTCTTAGGGAGCAACAAACTCTGTGAATTAATAAATAGTCTATGGTCTAACCAAAAAGAATACAAAAATTAAAATTAAAATATTACATCTAACGTGACTAGCGTTAATCTGCGTTCAAAGTGCAACGCACCCACAGTGAAAATGTATTGTAATGTGTATATAGACGGCGAGTTTACGGTAAACTCGTAGCTTTGTCAACTCCATATTAAGGACTCCTTAATGCTTTGATATTTGTAACTTTTGTGGGTCGGAAGTCGTGGCGTTTATTTACCTTTGCGCCCGTCCGACCTTCCATGCGTTTTAAGACGCACTACTGGTAGTGTCGTGGGTATATATTTTTTCCTTCTGAACTACTGGTCCAGTAGTAACTCAGGTATTTGTAAAATACATACATATATGCATTCCCCGTTACACTACCTATTGTTTTCGCAACTAAATACGGGTTTATTTAACACCAATCCAACTTTAAAACTTACCACGTACCTAACACAAAACTTAACACGTACCTAACACAAAACTTAACACGTGCATAAAACAAATCTTAACACGACCCCTGTCTTGTGTATCTGTCACCGTAATATAGTCAAAACCGAACTAACGCGATGGTTGATAAACTAACGCGGTAGTTGATAAACTAATGCGTTAGTTGATAAACTAACGCGGTAGTTGATAAACTAATGCGTTAGTTGATAAACTATCGACAGAGAGTAAACCAGACCGAAAGCAGGGTTTAGAATTTACGTTTCTTTTGTTCCTTCATGTCAACCTAACACGAAGACTATTCCAACTTTAAAACTTAACACGTACCTAACACAAATCTTAACACGTACCTAACACAAAAAAAACTTAACACGTACTTAAAACAAAACTTAACACGACCCCTGTCTTGTGTATCTGTCACCGTAAGATAGTCAAAAACCGAACTAACGCGGTAGTTGATAAACTATCGACAGAGAGTAAACCAGACCGACAGGGTTTAGAATTTACGTTTCAAGGAACAAAAGTTCCTTCATGTCAACCTAACACGAAGACACTAGTCTTCACTTAAGCTGCCGTTAGACAGTTTACTGATGAAGCCACTGCAAGATTAGAATATTTCAGTTACTTTCACAGCATTATGTCCTATAGCATTCTGTTGTGGGGTAAAGCCGCAGATATACAATCGGTATTTGTGCTACAGAAGAGAGCAATTCGTTCTATATGTAATATGACATCCCGCGATTCTCTCCGGGAACGATTTAACCCTTACGTGCATGATTTTTTGTTTTTATGTGAAAAAAAAACATGTGGTAGAAAAATATCTATTAAATACGGGAAAAATAATGAAAAAAATCACACATGTATTTTTATTTATTTTATTTACTGAAAAAGGTTGTTATCAATTTTGATAAACTATGCATTGGTAACATAAATAGTTTGCAAATTTACTTAGTATGAAAAACTTGAAAGCAGTTGTTTTTCCTATTATCACACAGTGATATCTTACACTTGACACACATAACAGAAGTTAGTTTTTTACAGTTAGCATATTTGCATTGATTTCTTTTGCCGCCGTATGATTTTTCATGACCAGCTCCGTCTGTACGAACATCTTCAGGAGGTAATGTTTGGGCTCCAAGTTTTGGTCTTTTTCGTGTCGTCGTTTTTTCTGTTTTGTTCAAACTAGGTCTGCCTCTTTTATTTTCAGATGCAGCTCCATATTTGCACAAAGTTTCAGCTAACTCCGTTCTAAAGTCGGCTAGTTTCAATATGTTTTTCGGATTTGTTCCTTTTTTTAGTAACACTTTTTTGTACAAGTCCCAGCTATTGATAACGGCCATATCTAACATATGATGAAACAGCCTGTTTGTCCACTTCTTGGATTTCATCCTTATTCTGTATCTGCCGAGGTAGCTATCCATTGTGTCTACACCTCACATGTGAGCATTATATTCATGTATGGCTTTGGGGCAGGATATAGACACACTCTGTTTTTGCTTCTTGTCATAGCGATTGATAGAACCCACAGGCTCTGCACCTACATATGTAGATAGTAGCAAGACCTGCTTGTTGTCCTTCCAGCTTGTAGCTGCGAACTCGACACCTTCAAAAGAAGTCACGTTCTCTTCGTACGAACCTCTTGGCACAGATGTCTTGAGTACATCTTTATTTTCTGGTTACTTGCATGTTTTTCCCAGTCTGGTCCTCTGGACTGTGCCCAAGCAATAAATGCCTGCCTTGTGTAGGTAATGAAAAAGAGCCAGGTTTGTGTAGTAATTGTCAAAGTAAACAATGTGGTATACATTCCTAGGTACAGGCCGAAGCAAACGCACCACTGTGTTTGACACTGCTCCCAAGTCTGGTTCGTTAGGTAACCTTTTGAGATCATGTGTACCCGAAAATATTTCAAAAGAATACGCATAGCCCATGAGACAACAAAGTACGTACAATTTGAAGCCCCATTTATGGGGCTTGTTTGGTAAGTACTGTTTCATGAAATGTGCGATTTTCGTTGCGCACATCTGCTCATCTACTGAAAGGCGATGCTCAAAAGGGACCGTTACAAAGCGCTGGTTCAGGTGGTCTACTACTGGTCGTATTTTGTGTAATCGATCATGCTTAGGATGTTCAGGAGGTAAATGACCATCATTATCATTGAAATGTAGCACTTGGCGAACTTTTTCGAACCTATTGACTGTCATAGTGTCTGCTATTGGATGAAATCTCACATTGTTTGTCCAATAAGACCTTATACTCGGATAATGATATACCGAAGTATAAATCAAAATTCCAATATATTTTCGTACCTCCAGGACTGTGATGGGATCGGAGAAATTTGGATTTTTTTGTATTGCATATTTGTTTGATTCTGCCACAATCAATTCCAGTAAACTCTGTTCGAAAAAGTACGAGAAAAACTGGTACGGTGTAGATAAATCCAGGATATGTTGAGGGTATTCGCTTACTCCTTGAAATTCTAAAGCCTGATCAACCATAGCCATATTCTTTTTTTTCCAAACCAAATTCCGCGCAATGGGGTAGTTGATGGAATGTGGCTGGTTTTATGGAAAATCGTCAAGTATCAGTGGGGCATCTGGGTGTATGTCATCGTCTGCTTCTGTCCGTTCGTCACCACTTTGTCGCCTAAGTTCTTCTTCTTCTTGTCTTTCTTTTTCGAGCTCTGCTCGCAACTCACCTACATTTTCGTAGTAGTCTAAACTATCTTCGTCAATATCACTCTCATCCTCTGAAATTTCTCCATTTTCTAGTTGCAACAAGAGTTTCTCGATGCGTTTGCTGTCCATAATTCTTTGATAGGGTTCCCTTTCAGAGACCTAAAACCATAAATACATATGCAAACCAAACCCAAAGCCAAGAAAACGGTAAAATTATCTTCAAAAAAGAAAGTGTAGAATGAATCCATAAGAGGGAAAAAAATATACCGCCACTGCATAGATTATCATTTTTGATAACTAACTTCAAGCCCGAAAAAAGTAAAGATAAATAAAAGTCTCAAGCAAAATAAATGAATTCCCAGAAAATAGAGATACTTACCAGCAGGAAAAGGATTTTTTACGGCGTAAATTCACTATATTTTGATAAGATTTAGTCGGATGAAAAATTCTCATAGTCGACTTTGCAGACAACAAAGCGCGGGAATCAAAAGTGTCAAATTATGAACCAATCAAATGCAAGTAATGGACTGAACCAATCACAGACAAGTGAATGACAGGTCAGGTAGCGTTCAGAAACATACATTTCAGGTAAACACCATTCGTTCAGAACTTATGAGTATGGAAAGTTGTGTTATCAATTTTGATAAACTATGCACTTAAGGGTTAAGGAGATCAATATTCTTACAGTGGCTTGTCGATACATATATGAAAACTTATTGTACGTTCGGAAAAATATTAACACTTTCATCAAAAATTGCGATGTACATCATTTCAACAATAGAAATAAAAATAAACTGAATGTACCTAGATTTTGGTTGCAGAAGGTTAATGGTTCATTAATGGTTGGATTGGTGGATGAATGGTTTATGATTGGATTGCGCTGGCAATACTGGCGAAAAGGTTGTAAACAAAAGATTAGATACATTTTATTGATTTAAAAATACTTTAATACAATTTTCCAAGTTTATCGCATTTGTTTTACGTATTAATTAAGTGTATTTTGTGTTAACTGGTGCATAAGTGTATGAAATTCTAATACTAGTTATCCTATTTAGTGTATTTAAAAAACGTAACGTTGACGGTTGAGTATTTTATTTGAAATAATTTGCTACTGGGCTATAATTAACGATATTTTCAATATAACTAATTACTTAGGCACGTAAATTGATTTGGAATTACTTTGTTTTTTGTTGAATAGCTTATGAATGAATGAATGAATGAATGGTGCTTCTCCAGCCAGGGTTCTAAACCTGTTCCGGTCTTTCGGCCGGCATACCAGAGAGCACGAGTTTTGAGGGGGGGCGGAATGACCTGCTCGATAGGAGAGGAAGGAGCGTGAATTCAATCGACCGACTCTTCAGCCTGAAGCCAATATAGGATATGTGGAATGGGGAGGATATAGGATTTGGAGAGCAGCTGTTGTTTTCTTCAACTTCATGTTTTCCTTCTATTTTCAGGTTTTGTTATAGGTTGAGTTTCCTGTCCTGTCGTGTTCGTTTGGGTTATCCGGTAAGGTCTCCGTTTCGCTTTCGCTGTCTGTTTCTGGAATATGGTATATTTGGCTCGATGCCTTTCTGACTTCGTCCCTGTTGTGTGCTGATTCTGTCCAGTAACTGTGTTCTTTACCGTATTGATGTCATGCTTAAGGGAATCTTTCCAGGTGTAAATGGGTCGGCCAACTTTCTTCTTCTTTGCTTCGTATTTCAATGCAGCGTGGAGTAGGTGTTTTTGTGGGCGTCGTAGAATATGTGTATAGTAACACATCCGATGGTTTTTTATTTGTTTGGTTATTGTTTTGCCCTGTAGTAAGTCATGAATTTTGTGGTGTCTTGGATAGCTTCTGGCGTTCTCGAACATGTCTCTGAGGATCAGGCGTTCATATTTTCTTAGTCTAGAACGGTTTGCTTTGGTGAGGGCTGCCGCTTTAAGTCCGTATGTTATACACGGTGCTATAACCATTTTGTAAATCAGGCGTACTATTTTCCAGTCCATGTTGGATTTCTTTATAAAATGCATTGGGGCCTTGGAATTGCCTATGGCTTGCCGGCATCTCTTCTTTATTGTGTCTCTTCTACTATGTTCTGCCGTTATATATGTGCCGAGATATTTTATTTCGTCTACGGGTCGTATTGGAACTCCGTCCAATACGATCACTTGTGGGCGCTGGGTGTTTATGGGGTCTGTTATAAGAATTTTCGTCTTTGTTTCGTTAGTATCGAGCCCTACTGTTTTTAATAGTGCTTTCAAGTGCGTGACGATTTGGTCAAGGTGTTGTAAATCTTGACAAACGATGATGAGGTCATCCGCGAAGGAGAGAATAAGTGGTAAGACTATTTCTTCATCTTGGTCCAGTTTTATGTTGGGAATTTCTTCTTCCAGTGTTTTGAGGACATCATCCATTAATATTGTAAATAGTCTTGGTAACAGTGGACAGCCTTGTTTTACTCCTTTTCCTTTGTTGATCAAGTTACTTTGCTGTCCGAACCATTTGATGCAGGTCCGTTCATACATGCAGGCTTTTATTATCCTATTGGTTAAAATCTTATTGGTCCTTGAAAGGAGAATATCCTTGAGCACGTTTAGGTCTATAGTATCAAATGCTTTGGCGATATCTAGCGCCAGTACATATGTTCTGTTACCCGCGCCATTCTTCGTCTAATACTCTGCGTAGTGTGAAGATGTGGTCATCGGTGGATCTATTGCGGAGAAATGCTGCTTGGTAGTTCCCGAGTTCTTTTGTTATCTCGTCTAGTTTGATGAGCAGGTATGTCGCGTATATGCGATATCCTGTATTACACATTGTTATACGGCGATAGTCATTGGTGTCTTGCGGGTTTCTGATTTTGGGGATAGGTACTTGGACCGTTTCATTCCAGGACTCCGGTATTATATTTTCTGTCCATGCTCTGTGCATTGTTTTGGTAATAACCTTTAACAGTTGTGGCGGTATTCCTTTGTACAGTTCCGGGACTACCTGATCTGTACCCGGCGCTGTTCCGTTACGCATGCGGCTGATTATCGTTTTTATGTCGGCTATTGTTGGACCATTTTCTAGATAGTCAGGGTTTAATGAAGTTTCGTTAGGGATAATCATAATTTTAGGGCCTTCTGATTTCCTTAATTCCTGTTCCCAGCGTGACATTGGGATAAATCGTTGTTTTTTCCACCGTCTCGATTGAAGCTGGTGTCGTCTGTAATAGTGGTACATGATTTTTATGCGTTTGCTTGGGTGTTTTTTTCCTAGGCCTTCAAAAAATGCTCTGCATTCTCGTTTTTCTTCATTATCAATAATTTCCTCAAGACGTCGTCGGCATTCTTTGAGTTGTTTATTGATTGTTTGGTCGGTTGGTCGAGGTCTTTTAAGGAATTTGGCCTTTTGTAAATTTGCCAGAGCAATTCGGTGTCCCCGCGATCTAGCGGGTTTTACGGAAAGTGTTTTTTGGGCTACTGACTTCATAACCCCTGTAATAGATTCCCACGGAATGTCGGGCGTATATTCGTCGTCATTTTCTATAAATTTGTAGTTGTTCGCGGTAAGTTCTTCCATAATCCCGTTATGGTATTTTACTTTTGTGTCATTAATTTCATCTCGTGCTAGGGCGGTGTACGAACACTGTTTATAGTTGAACTTTAAAGCTGTTATCGCTTTGTACTTAGTTTGGGTTGTACTCTTTGTTGATTCCATTTGCGTGTCGCCAGTTCTTGGAAGCAGGTTTAGTGGGTCTATTTCACCCCAGATTATCTTGTGGTCGGAAATATGCAGGTAGCTCCATTGTCCTCTGATGAAGTTAAATGTGTGTGGCGCATTATTCGAGATAATTATATGGTCTAGTTGTGATTTTGTTTTCCCGTTAGACCATGTGGCCCGACATGACTTGCGAGCCCAGGTGGTTTCTATTTTTAAGTTTTCGCGGGAACAGATATCCATTAGCATTTCTCCGATGTTATTTGATGATTTGTGTAGGAGATTTGTTCCTATAATTCCCTTTTTCCTGTATTCCTTTGTATCGCCTAGTCCGATATGCGCGTTAAAGTCACCTAGCATTAATATTTTGGCTTTGTTTGGTTTCTTTTGAATAATCTTTATAAGTTGCGAAAACGCTGCGGTTGCTCTCGTGGAAGAGCTGGGGATATGTGCGTTTATTACATATAGTGTATTAGTGGCCGATGTTATTGTTGCTGCCATGGTTTCCAGGTCGCGATTTATATTGTGGACCGTTAAGTTCAGGTCCTTTCTAATTAGTATAGCTAAGCCACAGTGTGCGATGCTGGTTGTGCCTGATAGATACCAGAGATAGTGTTTTGACACGTATGTCCCCGATGTCATGTTTGTTTCCTGTATACAGGCTATATGTATGTTTCTGTTTGTCAATTCAGCATCAATGTTGAGTCTCTTAGGTATTTCGGCGCATCCTCTAACGTTCCAAGTAGCAATGCGCATACGCTCGCATGTGACTTTTGGTTTAAATATGGGGCTGTGTCGTGTCATCGTATATCCGGTGTTGTCAGGGATGTCATCTATTGATGTTATGGTTGACCCTGAGGAGGTCATGGGTGTTGCCTTAAGTATCGGGGAAGGTATGTTGTTATCAGTTTGGCTGTCGGTTGCTAGATTCGTGGGTAAATTTTGTGATTCAAGCAAGTATACGCTGTCGTAGTGGTTTCCTGTGAAGTTGAGGTTGATAGATCCCACTGCATCCGCGGGATTCTTGGGCCTGTATGTGAGCGATGGTGTATTTTGCTGGTCGCCGCCGAATACTTTCTAATTAACGTAACAATCCACGTTAATTAGAAAGTATTCGGCGGCTGCTATTATAATCTCCTCTCCAGCCCAAGTGCCGTAATTGCGCAGATTTTTAATGTAGTCATTGAGGGTTTCTTCAGGCTCGGCGATTGCAAACTTTATGTTCTGTTCATCGCAGTTTTCTTCTACATATTTAACTAGGTCCTTACGAATGTGGGTGTGGTCGAGTGTTAATTGATATAGGTGATTAATTTGGTCAGCAATTGCGTGGAATAGGCAGTTACCATCTCTCGGCATTGATAAGGCTTTCATATTTTTGGAATGTTGTTGAAAGAAAGAAGTGTTGGCTTTTACTCGCTATTTCTCAGAATATGCAGTAGGCTTGCATTATTGTTTATTTTATTTTGTAACAGGTCAAGATGGGCTGGTTGGACCGGATGGTGGCAAATAGTTTAGTTTTGTTTTATTGTGCTTGGGTAGGTTCCTGCCTAGTTTTGTATTTTCGTATACCTATCACCTACCTATTTGTACGGGACTATGCCTATGGAATAGTTTAGAGTTGGCGTAGTAATTTGGAGCGAGAGCAGTATCTGTTTATGAAATGGTAACCAGCATTACGAAGGATGTTACCTGCCAGATATAAAGTTAGTTTTGCTGTTTTATCTGATACAGGGCTATCTTAATCGGAGCAATCTCACCAGGTTGTTGCTCAGCTAGTGATACTCTCTGCACTGACATCACCTACTTCAGTTCACAGCATTAGTGCGTAGTAGTGAGGTCCGTGACACGGGTCGAGGTTCAGTCCCTGTGCAAGGCCCTATTGTTTATTGCTCGTTGGAATTCGTTTTTTCTTAGCTCGTTGTCCAGAGAAGGGGCTTGTTGCACAAAAAAAGACGTATTTGCTTCGCCGTTTTGCAGCTGTGTTAGTTTGAGGAATGTTTTTTGTCGTAATTTATCTCTTTTGTTTAACTTTTTCTGTCCGGTATTGTTTGGGTTTTAATGTCCTTATTCATGTGCCTGCAGGAAGTGCATGAAAGGGCCTGCCTCTTGGCGTGGGATAACACCACGACTCGTTGCGCAACTCTAGTTTCTATTGACTTAGTATTTTTGATGATGTATCAAGCACCACGAATGTCTGTGATGAAATGAAATAAGTCTGTTTCCCAGGTTGTTGCTGTTGAGAGAGCTTAATTTTATGGGTTAGATTCACTTAAGAAATACCTTAAATAATGAAGATTCTACGTCCTATGTATTCGTTTGTGTGTCCGGAGAAAGCAATTCATTGATAAGGTTAGGTTACTGCTGAGGAGATATCCCAGTGTCATGACACACCTAATGTGCTGGATAGGGTCGGTTAATACTCCAGGATAACGGCGTGTCGTTAGGGAGTACTGTTATGTATTGCGTGAGACGTAAACTCGGGGTCTCTTCTAGTAGATTCGTCTGTGGAGATAAATATTGGTTGCATGCGTTAGGACACTGAATAGGAACGGGCTCACCAGGCAATACTCGTTGAGTTGTCTCAGCTATGTGCACCTATTGTCGTACACAATATTGTACACGTATTGTCACAGCAGCGTGGCGTAGCCTATTATCTGGTAGGGCGCAGCTCAGAACCTATCTAATTCACACTTTACGCACTCTACTTTCACACTTGTAGCTATATTAGACACTCTCATATCATCTCGCTGATACAAAATCTCCGAAACGCGAGAAACCAGAGACAGAACAAAGGCGCGCGCCGGGTTGTAAACTATTGTCTAATTACTAAATACTTTTCCAAATTAAATTCATTACAAAATGTAGATAGAATAATCTTGTTTGCGTTTCCCTTCAGCCAATCTTTGTTACAACATGAAAATCATATAAGACATGATTATAATACATTTATACACACATTGACATGTCGTCATACTGAAAAATTTCATTCATATTTGTATTGGAAAATATTTTTATTTGACTAAGGATAGGTATTACCTATCTAGGTTTTATACAAAACAGATAGCACAGTCACTATCTTATTTTCTTTTGAACTCAGTCAAGTTTTTGACTAATGAAACGCCTGCTTCTATTGAGCAGTGTAATAATAATGACATGTACTCCTTGGAATCTGTTCCAAGCTCTTTAAATTAACCCATAGGACAACAGAGAGTAACTCTGGCAGTAATATTAATATTTGTATAAATATACCTTCATCTTGCCCATTAAATCAAGTTACCTACTAGTAATGAAAAATGTAAAAGTAAGAATATTTTAAACGTGGTTCATCAAAATATACAGGGCATGTTAAGTAAAGAACTGGAAATTGAGTTATTCATGAACTGTAAATAATATTGATATTTTATGTATAACAGAGCACTTTTTAAAGAGTTATCAGTTCATGTTCAATTTTAATAACCACCACGTTGCTAGTTCGTTCAACAGAAAAACAGCTGATCGCGGTGGCTCCTTAATATTTGTAAATAATAGTTTTAAATATAAGGAACGAGTTGACATAGTGAGCCTGTCTGTTGAGCGTACCATGGAAATAGCCTGTATTGAACTTGAACAACTTATTGTAATGAGCGTATACAGACCACCAGATTCATCCTTTGATTTATTCGAAAAGAAAATGGATGAAGTGTTGATTAAAATCAGCGATAAAAACAATTTTTTTATAATTTGTGGTGATTTTAATGTTAATCTGTTAGAGGATAATAATATTTGTACTAGATTAAAATCTTTATTTTTATGTCAAAACATGAACTATCTGTTTCTGGAGCCTACTAGAATTACTGCAACATCTGCTACCTGCATTGACACTATATTTACTAACATTACGCCCATTTTCAAATCGGTCATCAATAAATTAACCTCTGATCACTCTGGTCAGATAGGTATATTCAATATTAAAATAAAAAAGGACCAAAAAGAGGATATTACATGTGTGCCCGTTAGTGACACTCGGCTTGAACACTACAGGAATAATATTTTAGATAAACTATGGGAAATACCATACAGTGACGATCCAAATTTGTTGTACAACTCAGTATTTAACCTTGTCAAAAATGAATATGATACGGTATTTAAATCAAAAACTATAAAAGTTAATAACAAAGCTTTGTTTAGTGACTGGGCGACAGTTGGAATTCATAGAAGCAGACGAAGATTATATGAACTCTATGAAGAGAAATCATATAACAAAAATACGGCCTTTCTAGATTATGTTCGTAGTTATTCAAAAATGTTTAAACGCGTTTGTGCCGTAGCTAAATCTAATTTCATTAAAAACAAAATTGAATCTAGTAGCAATGTAATGAAAACGACTTGGCAAATTATAAACAGAGAGACTGGAAAGGCCAAAGCTACACATAATAACTTCAAGCTTAAGATAGATAATCAATTGCTAAGTACAGACCTAGAAGTAGCAAAAGCTTTCGAAAATTTCTTTACGGACATTACAGTTTCAACAACCAAGTCTTTAAATTCATCTCCCGCTGCTGCTGAATCTATACTTAAACAAAACTTTGAGGAATGTAAAACAGATTTTAAATTTAGGCACGTAAATAATGAAGACATTGTAAAAGCGTTTAAATCCCTGGAAATGAAAAAGACAGCTGACGCCCATGGTCTATCAGTAAAAAATATTAGTTCCATTGTAGATTGTATTGCACCTCACCTTTGTTGTATATTTAATCAATGTATAGATAATGGTGTGTTTCCTGACTTGATGAAACTAAGTAAAGTTATACCTTTATTCAAAGCTGGTAGTACATCAGACCCCACCAATTTTAGACCCATATCGATACTACCAACGCTTAGCAAAATATTTGAAAAACTCATACTTAATCAATTGCAAAGTCATTTTTATCTCAATAATTTAATTCATATTGCTCAGTTTGGTTTCACAAAGGGTCGTTCAACAGCCGATGCTGGTGTTGAACTAATCGACAATATTTTTGATGCCTGGGAAGACGCAATGGATGCAATAGGTGTCTTCTGCGATCTATCCAAGGCTTTTGATTGCGTCCATCATGACACTCTTGTCAGGAAGCTACGCCATTATGGTGTAAAAGATCAGGCCCTTGGCCTTCTGGAGTCATATCTAACAGATAGGGTTCAGATGGTCGATGTTAATGGGAAAAGATCACCTGGGTCTTCAATAAGTATGGGCGTACCGCAAGGTTCAATTCTTGGTCCTTTCTTGTTTTTAGTATATATTAATGATTTACCTTACCTTGTTAAAGCAAAACATGGGTTAGTATTGTTTGCCGATGATACTTCTTTGATATTGAAAGTTAAAAGACAGCAATCAAATTATGACGAGGTAAACAATGCTATCTCTAGTATAGTGAACTGGTTTACTGTTAACAATTTATTACTTAATGAAAAGAAAACTAAATGTATTAAATTCGTGTTACCCAATGTGAACCCGGTAACTACAGACATATTTATAAAAGGACAGAGATTGGACCTTGTGCAGTCGACTGTCTTTTTGGGCATTACTTTAGACGCCAAACTACAATGGGATCCTCATATAAATAAATTGTCGAACAGACTGAGTTCAGCAGCGTTCGCAGTTAAAAAAATTAGAGCTCTTACCGACGTAGACACCGCTAGACTAGTCTACTTTAGTTACTTTCATAGTCTAATGACCTATGGTATTTTATTGTGGGGTCACGCTGCGAATGCTAATAGTATATTTATTCTGCAGAAACGGGCTGTTCGTGCAATTTATAGATTAGGGCCTAGAGTGTCACTGAGGAAAAAGTTTAAAGAAATCAATATTCTGACATTTGTGTCTCAATATATCTATGACAATCTTGTGTATGTAAAAAGAAATATAACTAATTTTCAGAAGTACAGTGATATACACAATTTTAATACTAGAAATAAAGACAAGTTGGTTGCTTATGTAAGCCGACTACATAAAATTAGTAATTCTTTTAAAGGCAATTGTATACGCTATTACAATAAGGTCCCTACTGATATTAAAAACTTACCTTTAGACAAGTTTAAAATAATAATAAAACAGAAATTGTATAAAAAAGGTTACTATAAGATATCTGATTACTTAGAGGACAGATGTCCATGGGAATAGATTGTTTGAGTAACAGGCTGTTTCGATATATAATTAGCATTCATTTTGTAATTTGACAATATTTTATTTAAAAAAGGAAACGCAAAAGATGCGACGACTGTGGAGTTTCTTCGGTGAGCTCTTCTCCACAGATTCCGCCATTGTGTTAGTGAACTCACCCAAAAAATGTAATGACGGATCTAAGTGATGTAACAACATCCTATGGAAATAAATGATTTTTGATTTGATTTGATTTGATATATGGGGAACTGTAGGTATACGCTTTTATAATAAGTTACCAGAGGGAATTGATCAATTGACCATACATAGGTTTAAAACATTTATTAAGGCTAATCTCGTAAAGAAAGCCTATTACACTATTAATGATTATGTTATAGATAAAACTGCATGGCCTCAATGCCCCAAGCTCCATGATAGTGATAATAATAATTAACCTTAGTTTTACAAATGCAATAATGTAATTTAATAGTCTGGTAAAATAATTAAGTGTACAAAAGTGCCATGTAGGGTGACTCGTAACAATTTATTAATTTTAACGTAGAATACAAGTCTGGTACCAAGAAACCAGAGTTAATGGTCATGCTCACTAAAATGTCTTTTCTTGCAGCGGCTCTGTGTAGCTGGTTGCTCCCCTCCCTCAAATATGGCGAGGGGGGTGATCACCGTCATACTCGTGAACGGGTGCTGCTTGGGGAGACTGCTCCAGTCTGGTTTCTCATAAGTTATGTTCATTACAGCTTGTCTTTGTTCTTATTTATTTATTTTGTTAGATTGATATTTTGAGACATCTTATTGGCACTTATGGATACGATGTTATAATAATGTCATTAAATTAGATATTTTTTATATCGTACATTGTGTAAAAAAATACATCCCCGTAGAGTTTCTTGATGCTATCTTCTCTGACGGGCGTATTTCCGAAGCACTGGTAGAGTTAATGGAGTTTCTTTTTCATCATATTTTAGGAAATAATGTTTGCTCATGTAGAGTGCTAGAAAGGATTTCTAATATCAAATATTTAGGTAGGTTAGGTGGACAATAACCTAAAATTTCAAAACCATATTCAGAGTCTCAGCACTAAAATTAGAAAATTAATATATATTTTTAAACATCTTCGACATGTAGCAGAGCCATTCCTTATGAAACGCATCTATGTGGCTTTAGCCGAATCTCTCATACGCTACTGTAGGTATCTCTAGCTGGGGCGGTGCCCATAAGACTACACTTTTACGCGTCGAAAGAGCCCAGCGTGCTGTGTTGAAGGTTTGCACATTCAAACCGTACCTTTTCCCTACATCAGAACTCTACAATTATTGTGATGTTCTGACTGTCAGACAGATATTCATTCAGATCACTATACTTAGACAACATAATATACTCTCATCAAGTAATTATAATAACTATACAATTAATTCAAAAAGACGAAAAGATAAAGTATGCCCACTTATAAAGGTTCGTACTAATTTTATGCAAAGGTTTTTCAAGTTTCTGGGACCCTTTTTACACAATAAATTGAGTAAAGCAAGCGAAATTTACAATAAAACTAACTTTGAAACAAAAAAAACAATATACCAATCCCAATCATATGAAGATACTGAAAAATGCGTAACTATTTTATCTTAATAAAACTCATATTATTAAGCACATACGTAATAAAGTAATACTGGTAATTCCAAATATTATTTTTTAAATATGGACATACTCATACGACTCTCACACACACACACCCTCACTCATACACACACACACACACACCCTCACACACACACACACACACACACACTATACATTTTATTATATTTTTCTAAATAAGTTAGTAACCATGATGTCTAGATAAAAAACACACTACCTGTATGCATTTAATCATTTAACTTTTTACTGCTAGAAAACTGTTTTACTCTGTTCATTTTGTAAAATTGTTAAGTGTCACTTACTGGAGGGAAGTGCTACTACTTAACCTATACCACAGGGTTCGCCCTATTTTAGGGAGTAGTGATCATCCCTTGTTCCTTAGCTAGTGTAATAACAAGATTTATGTTGTAAAATTTTCAAGAATAAACTATTATTATTATTATTATTATATAGTAAGCAGGACGCTGCAGTTTACCAACTAACGAGAAAAAAAACGTTAGTTTATCAACTAACGGTTTTGACAATCTTACGATGACATATCCTTTTGGACAAAAAGAAGGGAAACTCTGAAACGTTAAGTCCATGAAAAAATCACTGTAATTTTTTCAATTTGTTGCTTTGAACCCTTCTTACAAATAGTAGTTTATATGACTGCTACATAATGGAGGATTAATATTCGAGAGTGGGTTTATGAAACGAGTCGAAGGCGCGTTTCATAATAATATCACTCGAGAGTTTTAATGCCTAATTATGAACAGTTACATACACTAGTTTATCTACACACATATCATAAGCTCTCTTTGATGTGTTCAGGAACCGCATGTTTGACCGGCATTGTGGCTCTGCAGTTGTTTAGCTTGTTCTGTAGTACCAACTTCATAGACAAACTAGGGGCGGCACGCAGGCGGGCTCGGCGCTCGAAATTTGAATGTCTTAATATGTAGAAAAATTACACATTATGGTCATAATGTGTAAGTAGTTTAACATTATGCTGATCGTAACGTGCGGTTTTTGTACGCAGTAAAGAGGGTTTATGATACGTGTATAGATAAAAAATACAATAGAGTGATTTTTTGCCGATTAATACATAATTATTATTGTAAGCAGGCAAATGGAGTGACACTTAATAGATGTAGCCCATTTATGTCCCCACCGAGGGGAACAGGCCTTAACCCGAATACGAGTAAGATTAAGCCATACTCCACCAGGCTGGCTCAGTGCGGGTTGGTGGAGGGGTTTGACGACTACTATCTCGTAGCGATAGTGGCCGGGACCAACAGCTTAACGTGTCCTCCGAAACACTGAACGTCCGATACTGTGCTTAAGATAAATTAATCATATCATTGGTACATGGTCAGGATTCGAACCTGCATCTCCTGTGTGAGAAGCAAGCGTAAAACCATTAGACCACGGAGCTCGGACCACACTTACACGATGTATTATTTCATCTGCTTGTAAAATATTTACAGGTAATATCTAAAAGAAATATGAACTAAAGAGGTTTTATGCAAGTACTTTGGATTGGTGTTAAATAAACCGATATAAATAGTATTTTTATTCTTACTTACCCGTATCTAGTTGCAAAAATAAATTAGGTAGTGTAATGGGGAACCCATATATATGTATTTTACAAATACCTACGATACTACTGGATCAGTAGTGCAGAAGGGGGAAAATTACCCGCGACACTACCAGTAGTGGTAATAGCATTTTCTAAATTTTCTTTTTGGTGATGTTGTCTTTCGTCGTCCTCTTTGGTATCTTGTTTATGTTCCACTCTGCTGTGCCATTTTGAATATTGAATTAGTGTTTTGTTTTAGTTTGTCTGTGGTGGGATGTGCTCAGGTTTTATGTTTTAGTTTTTCGTTTTACAAATTGTTTATTTTTTATTACATGACCAATATCATTGATACGTACTTAAATATATTTATTGTATTGACAGCATGTATACAAGTATGACATCATATGAATATTTATTAATGTATCTACACACCATGGTACCACGCTTGGCGAGGCTTGTGGGTCACCGCTGGCACTGACTGAAACCCAGCGCTAAGGCGTTTTCACCTTCATTATGCTGAGTCAGCTGCCATTTTGCAGCTGTTGAGGCGAATCGCGATAACGGTCTTGGCATGCGGTTGATCTTGTTGACTATATGCGCCTCCGTCAGCTGTGAATAAACGTTTCTTTCTCTTCTTCTTCTTTCTAGTGCGGTTTAGTAGTGTGGTGAGGAAGGAGTGTTCAAAGTCTATACGGAAATTGACTTCTATGATATGATACGACGCGTGTGAGCCAGAGTTTGGTTCCACTGTCTAATTTATCAATTTATACCTATTTTCGGATAGGCAGTAGTAGGGCTACCTCTCTCAAGTATTTCTACATAATATTATCTTGAATAAGACATGCGAGATGGAGGAAGTTAACGAAGCAAGAAATGCTGCTAATTTTTTTCTGACTCTTGGGTGTAAACTTATTCTGTTGAGAGCTGCTGCTGTGAGCTATAAATCCGTCATCGTACCTACCAACTTTTTGCGTGGTTAGATAAACCAGCCTTTCTTTAACAACATCCGGGTTACAAGTATGAGGTGCTTCCTACCCAGCCGAGATTTGAACCCGGAAAGTATAGCTTTGAGGCGGAGCTTCGATCGCTGAGGTTGTCGAAGTGTAAGCACAAAAACACTACTTGGAAAAGTCTTACTCCGACAACCTATTCATGTAAAACCGTTAAATTATGAACTCGAAAATTCAGTGGATCAAGGTAGGTGATTGTGGTGAGCTAGCGAACCCCCTTTATCCTTCGTGTCAGGTTGACATGTAAGAATGAGAGTAATTGCGAAGCAGTGTCTTGTGGGAGAAGTGTTTTAAATTCCGACGTATAACAACTAATAATAATATATCTCGTTGTTATTATAAATAGACAACAATCAAAAATTAAAACCCGATCAGTCTGACACGCGGAAGACAATACGCTTCTAATGATTCGACCAAAGGCAAGCAAAGCAGCTGGCAATAGCAAGTAATATACATATTGTAGTTTATGTGACTGATTGACATACACTAGTTTATCTAAACACATATCATAAGCTCTCCTTGATGTGTTCAGGAACCGTATGTTCGACCGACATGGTGGCATTGATAATTGCTCTGCACTTATTTAGCTTGTTCAGTAGTACCAACTTCACAGACAAACTAGGGGCTGCACGCAGGCGGGCGTCGGAGTTCGAAATTGGAACGTCATAATTTGTCAAAAATTGATACATTATGGTCATAATGTATCAATATTCAGATAATAAATGAGTTTTTACCAAGTAGTATAACGTAATGCTAGTCGTAACTTGCGGTTTTCGGACGGAGTAAAGAGGGTTTATGATACGTGTATAGATAAAATATTTTTGGAACATGCTAATTAAGCCCTTTTATTGGTATCCAACACAGCCCTGTGCATTTAATTCGACGCCACCGTACGGAATTTAATATGACATCACATAATTAAGACGCTGATTAAATAAATATGGGGTGCTGTTTTCATGTGTTTTTCAGGAAATACTGGGCAAATCGTAATTAATTTCTGGTATATGTAATTTGACTATATAATCTAGAGATTCTTAATTGTAAAACATGTTTGGATAAAATTTTCTCGATAGAAAATAAATACAAAGTCAACCCTTTTTTTATGGTTTTATCCTATTACACCGCAGTAGTAAGTGAATATGACTGTGTGATAATTGCAATGTATGAACAATTGTTATTTCTAACGATTTTCAATTTGAAAGTTAATTCCCTGAAATAGTTTATTTTTTATGATTTTTTTTTACGTTTTGGCGCTTACGTTGTTTCAGATTAGTCGCGAGTGCATTATTGGCATCCCGCTTTTTCTTATTCGCGAGTAATTATTGCATCTCACTTCCACTCGACAGCGCATTTTTATTCCATCATCGCCTTAACCTATATCTAGTGGAAGATCAAGACGCTCCTAACGATATCTCATTTGTCAATTTCTGATAACTAGTTCAGATGTTCTGGGGAACAGATGAACTTAATGCATGCCGGTCAAAGGCATAACCCAGCTTTAAGTTTTGTTGTAGTTGGGTAGAAATCAAATAACTCATGTCTAAACTAACTAGAAGAACTATTTTACCTGTCTAGTTAACGCAGATTGATTGATAATCACCTTCTTTATCACTATCACTGCCAATGTAAGCTAGACATGAAATAGAGAACTTATATTACTTCGCTATTCGTCTGGGTACTTATATCTAATGACCGATTACATGAAATAAAGAACTTATATTACTTCGCTATTCGTCTGGGTACTTATATCTAATGACCGATTACTCAAACTGTTGATCAAGTTAAGCGCAACTTACATAGCATAATGGAGCGGTAATTTTTCAAATTTTCAAGTTGATATTCTGAGAGTTAGCGAAAGCATTTTGGCTAGTGGGGCTGGACTAGACATTAGCGCAAGTAATACTTTTTTTTATTGATTTATCGAACAAACGGAGTTAAGTCTTAAACACAATTATTAAAATCACAGTCAACCAGTCAGTCAAATTTTGAGTTGACTGTTGCGCATCTGGGCTTACGCTTGTCTTTGATATGTCCAGGAGCGTCCATGGTGCAGTAGTTAGACGCTCGCTTGTCAAGTAAGAGATTTGGGTTCGAATCCCTGTTTTGACCGTGTATGTGACGAGGTAAAGTAGACTTTACCTCGTCACACACGTACTATACGGATTTTCTAACGGTAATGAAAACCGCAGTCAGGGTTTCATATTCTATAGCCACGGCGATTGGCTAGCCCCTTCACGCACGAGCATTAAATTGGCTAACGTGGACAAAGCTGTGCCTCTGCCACCCCGTATGGGAAACGCCGTGACGCTATATAATGTTATGTTCGGGAGGATCTCTATCCGCTCCTCTGAGCTTGAACTTGACTTTCCCCACACACTGGGGGGCGGACAGCGCCAGGCGGGGGCGGGGGTGGGGGCGGGGGGACGTCTGTGGTCATGTGCCTTCGTCGGGTCACTGCCGGCTCAGCTGGAACGAATCTGTCAATGCTGGCGGAGTGAGAAATTGCTGCAACCTGAATTGCTGTAACTTAAGAGGTATCGGAATTATAGATATAAATAATGACTAGTAGTTCTGTGATAACATTTGTGAGCCATTCGACAAACAAATACGTAAACATATTGTCGCGACTGAAGGCTTTAAAGCAAAAGCAACAATTTAACGAAGAAAGACGAATTTTAAATGATATTTCCGGTGCTTGAATTTTCCAAATACTATGCAGACTTGAGAGAAATAGGGGTTTATGTTTTGGTGATTACTCGCGTTTCCTCGGTCCTAGGAGGTCAACGGTGTCGTCTCGTGAAGGCGGAGAGAACTGCGTAGTCTGATTAGGTATACATTGTCCGAAATAAAATTAAAAACTGAAATACGCTATAACTAATACGTTTGATATCTATATTGTGTCACACTTTGTGTATAAATGTTTAATTAAGCTATTGGTGGAAACTTCACTGGTTTCATGTAAAAATTACTTGTATTTACTAAGATGTAATATATATGAAGCTGTTTGTTTTCCTAAAGAATTAAAGAAAATACTACTGTTTTAATGTTACGATTCCTCTCTACTTTTAGTTAACTGCGACCTATAATAATAACCTATATATATATATATATATATATATATATATATATATATATATATAATAACTATAAATGTAACGTGTTTACACAAAGTGTGTACAAAGTTACCGAATGTGACTGAAAATGGATGTACGGGAGATTATATTGTTGCCGAAATCAGAAACTGCCGCTAAAAATAAGTAAACCATCAGCGTGTCAAGATTAAGATAACAACTGGATATATTCAATCAAGTTCGCCGCAGCAGAGTCGCACGCGCATGTAATCGAGATCACTCCGCTATCCCCATCAGAAGCTTATATAGCTACGTTATATAGGATACGCTTTTCACTATCGCCGGTTACTTTCGTGACGCGTGTCCACCAGGCGAGCACAAGGCGGCATGGAATAACACGGATTTGTCAAGGTGAGTTCAGTGTTTTACTTTTTAACGCAACGTCACACCTTTTTCCATACGGGGTGGCAGATGCACAGAGAGCGTGCGTAGTTGTTAAGGTATCCTCACGATGTTTTGATTTGATTTAGTTGATCGAATTTAAGTATTATCAAATAAATGACAGTCTTTAGGGAGCGCTATCCTCGGATTAGCTTTGACACCTCCTGTAATCCGAGAATACTGCTGGCTCGCATTCTATCTGTTTGGCCTAGGTCTTGCTGTGGATTTGAGTTAGCACACTTTTTAGTCCTTCGTCCTTGATTCGAGCCATCGATAGCTCATCGGAAGAAAGCATCTCAATATGGGGCTAAAAATTAAATAAAAAAAATCTGTAGGCCCGTTTTTTATGGCTAGTATTTAATCGCACATCAAAAATATTGATTTGCACAGCAAAAAAGGATCAACAATACATTTTTTATATTTAAATATTTTATGTGTATTTAAGTTTATGTTTTAAGTAGTTTTTGTTGTTCTTACATGTTCAACCTAACACGAAGGATAAAGGGAGCTTCGCTTCGCTCACCCCCTTTACCCTTCACCTAAACTACTGCAGCATTTTGCCCTGATATTTGCTGTGCAAATCAGTATTTTTGATGTGCAGTTCAATATTTCTCTTTTTTCATCACCATCAAATCATGGAATCTGTAGCCTTAATATGTAATTCTGATACCAATTGCATTGAAAAACCGATCAATCAGAATACGATTATTTGATACGAGCTGTCTTTTATTGGGACTTTGCTTATTTATGCTGTGTTCTCATTGATATATTTTTTAACAGCCATTGAACTTCATAGTTGTAAGAATTATAGTAATCGGAGAATAGGATAGTAATCGGAGATCCCACAAGGTGTCTCTCCTATCAACTCCTCGGCATAACACTGCCGCTTACAAACACTCATTTAGGTAAGAGGCAATCCGACTGTGGAACGCACTTCCCTGCGGTATTAGGGATAGTCCCTCAATTTTCACTTTTAAGAAAAGATTGAAAGCGTATTTCCTTTCTCTTCTTTTAAAAGGTATCATATTTATGTAGGTATATTTTATATGTGCATGCTATGTTTTGTATTTTATATAGTTGGGATATATATTTTATTTATTAGGTATATTTTATTTATACACTGACGAGCAATGAAAAAGTTCCACCCACAAAATAGCCGACAAACACCTTTTAATATCTCCTAAGACGTAGAACCTAGCTTCAAAACGTAAATTAAAAAGTACGTTTTTAATTGGTAATATTCTGATGCGCTGTTAAATGTACTTCAATATTGCAGACGGCGTCATTAAGCTAGCCTTTCCCGTTTAGGAGTAATTTGGTGCTATGTCACTGGAAAATTTTCACTGCTCGTCAGTGTATTTTAAAAGTAATTTTCGTGCGTATATATATGCAGTTTTATTGCGCACTAGGACTGTCCTGATTCATAAACCCTCCTGTCTTGCCTAGGTTTGCTGGAAGAAATCTCTCTTTAGAGAAAAGCTCGCCTTTGCCTATAAAATTTATTGTACCTGTCTGTTTATCTATATTTTCTGTGCAAGAAAGAATATGAATGTAAATTAAAAAAATAAATTACAGGACAATCTTAAACAAATCTCCTAGGCCCACAGTAAACTCAACAAGGCTTGTGTTATGGGTACCTACTAGACGACGATATATTTAATATTGACAAATACTTATACTAGTGGCCCTGTTAGATTCAATCAAAATCAAGTAGTAAAGTAGCCGCACCAATGACTTTGTAAACTACATTTTGCGATTTAAAATACAATCTATTGACTTTTCACGAGAATAGTTATAGTCTATTTCACTCACTCTAATGATCTTTATAGATCCTCTTTACTAATCCGTCTCCTATTTCGAGGAGTCCAAACTTGGTATGTTTTGAAAATATTTCTTGGATTCTTAGAAAACAGGCGGCTGAAAGACAATGATGTAGCATATTTTTATAACCGGCTCATGAAGCCCTTTAATTTGATACTCCACATGACAGGTTTCAGAAAATTAATGACGTCCCATACCCATACAAAATATTAATGACGTCATAACTCGAGAAAAGCTCTAGACAAAAAAAAACTTGTAATTCAAGGAACACGTGTGCCAATTTTTGTGAGGATCGCTTGAAAACTGTGGCCCCTAGACCGGAACTGACAGACACGTATAGAGACAGACGAAAGCAAAATTCCTATCTTGTCGAAATGGAGGCCTTCGCTCGCTTCGCTCGCTCATCCAATAAATACATAGAAAACATCCAAGACTAAGAAACAAATATTTATGCTCATCACACAAATATTTGCCCTTACCGGGATTCGAAACCCAGGAGCTTCGTAGGCAGGGTCACTACCCGCTGGGCTAAACCGGCCTAATTACATGGTATGGTAAAGCTACGAGGTGCCCAATCACGTTCAGCACAACAGGTGGAATGTGAAAAACCATTAGTGACAAGTTGTTAGCTAACCGTCTGACAGAACTTATTTTTATTAGTGTGTGCAATAAAGAAATTTTGAATTCTAAGCCCTAAAAGTTCCTTAACCACACACGTCCGCGCGCCAGTTTTTTCAACTGTAAAGAAATTGTAGACAAATAAGGACATGAGATTAATGAGTAGCATAAAAGCTTGCCAGTGCCAAATTTTGTAATGTTGTCTTGTAAGGGTAAGTTGTGGCTTGCGGTACATTCGGTAAGTTGTGGCTTGCGGTACATTCGGTAAGTTGTGGCTTGCGGTATATTCGGTAAGTTGTGGCTTGCGGTATATTCGGTAAGTTGTGGCTTGCGGTATATTCGGTAAGTTGTGGCTTGCGGTATATTCGGTAAGTTGTGGCTTGCGGTATATTCGGTAAGTTGTGGCTTGCGGTATATTCGGTAAGTTGTGGCTTGCGGTATATTCGGTAAGTTGTGGCTTGCGGTATATTCGGTAAGTTGTGGCTTGCGGTATATTCGGTAAGTTGTGGCTTGCGGTATATTCGGTAAGTTGTGGCTTGCGGTATATTCGCATGTAAATCAAACATCAAATTCATAATTCCTTTAATGCACACAAATAATATACAGACACCAAGACTTACATAAAGATAGTGTACAAAGACGAGCTTATCTCTAATAAGAGATCTTTTCACCGCACACCAAATTAGGAAGAGATAGGTCGATTGCTGAGCAGGGGTAGACTACGGCAATATAATTGATCGAGCGAGCGAAGCGAGCGAAGGCCTCCATTTCGACAAGATAGGAGGCCGATTTTGCTTTCGTCTGTCTCTATGTGTGTCTGTCAGTCCGGTCTAGGGGATACAGTTTTCAAGCGATCCTCACAAAACTTGGCAAACGTGTTCCTTGAATTAAAAGATTTTTTTGGTCGAGAGCTTTTCTCGATTTTCCCCTTGTGGGGGAGTTACGACGTCATAAATTTTTGGTAAGTATGGGTTTTTTTTCTGAAACCTATCGTGTTTAATATAATTAAAGGATCCAAGAAATCTTGTCAAAACATACCAAGTCTGGACTCCTCGAAGTAGGAGGCGGATTAGTAAAGAGGATCTATACAGACCATGAGAGTAAGTGAAATAGACTATAACTATTTTCGTGAAAAGTTAATAGATTGTATTTTAAATCGCAAAATGTAGTTTACAAAGTTATAGGTGCTTTACTACTTGATTTTAATTGAATCAAAAATACTTACCTATAAATTGGTTCACAGTCCCCCCTGTTAGCGAGGTCTACTGCCCTCAGGGCCACTAGTTTATAAAGTTCTAGGGTACCTGAAATGCCAAAAACATATGATAACATCTATTAATTAATGTTAATTTTAGATGAACTGGCTTGCTCTCAGCGTCCTCGTGGCTTACACGATCAAAGGTGGCGGTGGAGTTACTAAAACATCATCAGGTAAGTTCATCATATTTCGTAATCCATTACCAATCAGCTTAAAAATGTAATGTAGATACTGGAACCTCAACGCCACAGAAGTCGTCTATATGGTGAAATGTAGACGCCTTCTGTGGCGTTGAGGTTGGAGGATCTGCCGCCGAAGTGAGAGGGTTCGAATTCCGGCCGGGGAGAAAAACACCCAATCTTGAATGTTTATATGTATGTACTACGGTTAGCCAGAAGCAATAAATGTTATATTTATGTATACTTAGTGGATAGAAACTGGAAAATATCGAACTTGGACCAAGATCAATTAGTTTAATTTCGAATAACTCAGCACAGTTGTGCCCACGGTTAGCTATTCAACGCTCCATTTTGCCTGATGGGGGTTAGCCCATCGCAGCGGCTATTTGATTAACAACTAATAGTCTAATGGGGGCCATAGACCATCGATCTCCGTAACTCTTGACGTAATCCTTCCAAAATCAAATCCCAATCGCTTTGAATGACAACCGCGTTCCGATTTGCCAAATTCAATTTTAAGTTGACGAACAGCTTATCAATCAACCGATTTGAATGCTACCGGGAATGAGTTCACAGATATAATAAAACTACAGTTTATCGTTCTTTAATGATGATTGATGATGATGAATGAATGATTGCACGTATAAGCCGTGCATTGTCATCGCTTCTGGATTCCACGATCGCGTGGGAGACCTGCAATAATGCATGGAAGTTAGCTCGCAATAGAAATGTAAGTATCTTCCTACACAGGATAAGTGGAACTGATAATGATCTCTCGGTAAAGAGTGAAAGTGAAATTGGCGTGGCGATTACCTCTGGAGCACGTGTCTTGGGTGTTATTACTTGTTTGATGACATTTTTACTTGGATATACAAGGACGGACCGAACGCCCAACCTATCGTTCTGATCAGGCCGGCGTTTAAAGATTATTCCTGCATAGACGGACCTGCGATACATTGGAATTCAGTGAATGTATATGTCACCGGAAGATAGTCAAAACCGTCAGTTGATCAACTAACGCGATAGTTAATCAACTTTCGTCAGATAGTAAACCAGACCGACAGGTTTTAGAATTTACGTTTCTTTTGTTCTTACATGTCAACCTTAAACGAAGACTATTCGAGGGCCTTGCTGCGCTCGCCCCCTCTAGTCTTTACCTAAGCCACCGCAGTGTTTGCCCTGGTATTGCGTTTGCAATTCAAGTTTAAACCAGTTTACTATTTTACGGTTTTAACTGTTAGTTGATAAACTACCGCATCATATAGTACGCAGAACGCTACAGTTTACTATCTCTCGATGGTTGACCAACTTACGGGAAAAAAAGCGTTATTTGATCAACTGACGGTTATGACTATCTTACGGTGACTTATATAAAATTACGAAGCGGTAGTTGATCAACTAACGATTAAAACCGTTAAATAGTAAGTTTACTATAAACCAGTTGGTTTAAACTTGAATTACAAACGAAATACCAGGGCAAAATCTGCGGTAGCTTAGGTGAAGATTAGAGGGGGCGAACGCAGCGAAGCCCCCGAATAGTCTTCATTTAACGTTGACATGTAAGAACAAAAGAAATGTAAATTCTAAACCCTGTCGGTCTGGTTTACTATCTGACGATAGTTGATCTACTACCGCGTTAGTTGATCAACTGACGGTTTTGAGTATCTTCCGGTGACATATATATTATAGTAAGCAGGACGCTACAGTTTACTATCTGTCCATAGTTGACCAACCTACGAGAAAAAAAACGTTAGTTGATCAACTGACGGTTTTGACTATCTTACGGTGACATATACAAAGTCTTGTATGTTTAGCTAGTACTTTCTCAATTTTATATTCGAGTTTTAACGAATATGCCGCCAGCTAACATTATTTTGAAGAATCTGACCGACTCATTTGTTTTTTTAATAAAATCTTATGATGCCTCGATGTAATGACCAGACTGTTTATTGCCGTACACATAAATATGGTTAAACAACTAAATTAGGAGGTTTCATTCGCTAATCTCTCCCCAGTCTCAATCTTTACCATCAACGACGTATCTCTTAACTCACGGGGCGGATCAATCCGACAGATAAGTTGTTGTTTGTACGAGCAGCAGCAAAGACATTCCTTGTTTGCCATCGACTAACTATACTGGAACATGAAATCGAAAGTCATCTCGATATTTGCAATGTGAAACGGGCATTGCAACTGGAGCTGCAAGTACCATCGGCCAAATTGACATAGGCTCTTTTCCCTGGAGATAAGTTCGATAGTATATATTGTAGTTCGATATAGTGAGCTTTTTTTAGGAATCTTCTGGTAGTACAGTTTACCACACCGATGTTCGGATGTTCGTTCGCAGTTCTTAAGGTAGCTCTTAGGCTTCTTATTTGGCTTTTAGTTGTTGACCATAGTCACGTACTTTTTATGAATAAATGAATGAATGAATGTGTTTATTTGCATAAAATATGGTACATACAATATAGATGGTAGAAGATAATAGGTTCAACATATTTCGTCACATAGTGGCAAGCAATTTTCTATTTCTAAGATAAATTACAATCAAAAATTAATATAAGTAGGTATGTAATTTATAAAATGTCTGATAAATTTTTAAATTATTATATTATATATCTCTGTTTAGAATCGTGCCTTACGATTAAGAAAGTCTTTGATATTGTAGAAACACTTTGTTATTAGCCATTTTCTCAGCTTATGTTTAAATATGTCAAATGGTAGGTCTTGTAACTCTATTGGAATATAATTAAAAAATTTGATCACCATCCAGTGGCAGTTCCGCTTCAACAGCTCGGTGCGCGGCATTGGTTTGCTCAGCTTATTGGGAAACCTTGTATTGAAATTACACGTTGTTGATTTTTTTGTAAATCCATCCATCCATCCATATTTTGCTTAACAAATGCACAGATTTCTAATATGTAGATCCATGTTATAGTGAAGAGATTTAGTTTTTTTAAAAGTGGTCTACAAGATTCATGGACATGTCTTACATCGGTATTTGCCGTAATGATACCGGGTCGTAAAATAATTAATGGTTTATGTACATATTCTAGGGAAAGTTTCGTTTTGTGAATTCTTGTATTATACTAACTTACCGCCTTATTCAGAGATATTTAATGAACCTGTATGGTTTTCCTTACTATAACTGCATCGCCTACCTCTTCGTAATACCTAATCTAAAACTCACCAGCAGGATTTCGACAAACGCTGCAAACCCAAGTGTTGCTATATTCGTATTCTACTCAAGGCTCAAGGGTCCTGAGATTGCACTTGGGTACGTTTTTAGGGTTCCGTACCCGAAGGGTGCCAAACGGGACCCTATTATTAAGCCTCCGCTGTACGTCTGTCCGTCCGTCCGTCACCGGGATCTACGGGATCAACCGAAATAGGTAGACAGGTGAAATTTTCACAGAGGGTGTCTACATTTTATGTTAGATATTAAAAGAAGAATTAAAAGAAGTGTAACCCTACAAGAGATTATTTTTATTGGCCATTTTATAAGCCATTTTGTTTTATTAGTTTATATGTGAACTACTGCACTCTCCCGATATTATCGCAAAATATTTTTAATTGCGGTTATTGAGTTTTTAGCTTAGTTATTTGTTATTATTCGGTGAATAATTGCTCATTCGAATTATAATAAACAATATTAGGTTTTTTATCATATTTGATTTTATTTCTGTAAGTAACTTATTCAATTTCTATCCACTTCCGGTTTCAATGAGCAAAGAGTTTCGTTAACAGATCCACTTCCGGTTTCAATGAGCAAAGAGTTTTGTTAACAGAGTACATAGTTCGGTGAATAATTGCTCATTCGAATTATATTAAACAATATTAGGTTTTTTACCATATTTGATTTTATTTCTGTAAGTAACTTATTCAATTTCTATCCACTTCCGGTTTCAATGAGCAAAGAGTTTCGTTAACAGATCCACTTCCGGTTTCAATGAGCAAAGAGTTTCGTTAACAGAGTACATAGTTCGGTGAATAATTGCTCATTCGAATTATAATAAACAATATTAGGTTTTTTACCATATTTTATTTTATTTCTGTAAGTAACTTATTCAATTTCTATCCACTTCCGGTTTCAATGAGCAAAGAGTTTCGTTAACAGAGTACATAGTTCAATACTTACATACTACATACTTACACAAAACTCTTTTTCAATGTTTCGATGTAGTCTGAACGTAGTCCTACCAATATTTAATATTTTATTATTAAGAATTCAAAAGGTACATTAGGCATTTGTAGACTAGGTAGGCATTTGTAGAATTAAGCATTTGTTGACTAATTCATTGGTTCCCCTTCGTGTGCGGGTTCCCCGACGTCCTACTCGCACTTGACCGTTTTTTAGGGTTCCGTACCCGAAGGGTTCCAAACGGGACCCTATTACTAAGACTCCGCTGTCCGTTCGTCCGTCCGTCCGTTCGTCCGTCCGTCCGTCCGTCTGTCACCAGGCTGTATCTCAAGAACCTAGCTAGCTAGAAAGTTGAAATTTTCGCAGATTATGTATTTATGTTGCCGCTATAACAACAAACACTAAAAAACAGGATAAAAGAAATATTTAAGGGGGCTCCCATACAACAATTCTTTCAATACCACATACAAACTTATGGATGCACCTGGTTACGTACATGGAGTGTGAAAGTAACCGCACCAATAACTTTGTAAACAATAATTTGCTGTGTAAAATCCAAACTATTCACTCCACACCATCGCTTCCATTGAACGGTGGTACGGAACCCTTCGTGCGCGATTTAGACTCGCACTTGACCGGTGTTTTTTACTTTTCAGGACCTAAATTCTAAATGTCTTACTTCTTTTAAATTTCTCAAAGGCGTCCGTTACAGAGGGTTATTTCTTATAACCCCATATAGCGTGACAAACCATTACTCCTATTCCTTGACACTGCTGAACTGCAGGCGCTGCTGGGCGTAATGCCAAGGCGTGTGAACTTCCATGAACATTATGTACACAGAAATAAGAGCTAGGTTTTATCAAAATACAACCGAATGGCCGAGTCGGCGCAGTGACCCTGCCTACGAAGCCAAGGGTCCCGGGTTCGAGTCCCGATGGGGGCAAATTTTTGTTTGATGAGAACGGAAGTTTGTACCCTGTCATGGTTGTTTATCTATCTAAGTATAGTATTTATCTATATAAGTATGTGTATTGTTGTCATGTACCCAAGATACAGGCAATCCTAGTTTGCTAGATCAATGTGTGTAAATAGTGTCCAAGGTATTATTATTATTTCTAACTTCATGGATCTGAGACTCCAACAGCGTTTTGTGGGGCTTTACAATTTAAAGATCTTTTCTGTCATTGGCTGTTTTTCAAGTAATCCTTAATGAATCGTTGAACTCTGGGTACGGCGGTTAGTTTTTAGAGAAGTTTTTATTCAGTCCCCAGTCTTGTGCTTGTCTAAAGTCTATGCTCTTTTGTCTAAGCAGTGGGCCGACGTTGGCTTAGCATTATGATGGTGATACTGATGATTACCATATTCGCAGGTGTCTCCCAATTCTGGACAGACAACTACAAAGTGTTCGACCAAATCTACGGGAAGACTTCAGACCGGGAGCTGTATCCAGCCTCAGTTGGCCCCGCGTTTGGTTACGGAATCGACGCGGGCGCAGGTCACGTAAGGTATGACACGGCGGACAAGAAGTCGCTGGTGAATTTTGAAGATGACGCGACCGCTTCTGGGACTCAGGTGACTACATATCATGTCAATTTATACACACAGGCACCTACATAGTATATGGCCCCACACTAGGATACTCTGTCTCCGATCGCGAATCTCCACACTCGGAGATATTACTCTTCTTCCTCCCCGGCCGGTATTTGAACCCGGGACCTCTCGCTTGTGAAGTAGAACCTAAATCACTAAGCCACAGATGCCATCATCAGCTTGTCAGGAAACCGAATTGAGCAGCATCTTCGTATGCCACGTACTTGTCTAACCCAAGACTTACAAATCGGTTCACTGAATCTGAAGTATTTTTTCTTTATTGGTAGGTAGAGACCCTACTTATCACTAACGTTTCTTCGTATTCTTCGTTTCCTATTACAACGAGGTGTTGTGTTTGGTCCTTGAGGAGTTTCTTGCTCTATCTAGAGTCTGGTAACTCCAGCAAAAACTGCTCCGGAGGACCGGCAGTGTTCATTTCCGACCGCAACACCGCATCATTACTATATAGTGTTCATTTCATTGCAGATTGATCCAGGATATGAGGCGTACGTAAAGTTGCTAGCCCACCAACAGCTTCTACAGAATCTAGAAAAAGAACCGGCCCCGACGAAGCCATCCTTCAAATTCCTTAGTTACGGGGACTTCAAGCCGATCTCTCAAAGCAGTGACCCAGAGGCTTATAACTACTTCAAACAGTTAGAAAGCCTGGAGAAACAGCAAGCTATAGGGTTCCCCCAAGATGGGTTAAGAAACTTCAAACCATTCGTGAACTATGGCGCGACGAACCCGGAAAACACAGATGCCTATAAAAGCATTCAAGACATCTTGGACTCACATGAAGCAAGCAAGACCCAAAAAACTAGACAAAAGAAAATCGTGAAAGAAGAGGAAAAGAGAGAAAAGTACACCAACTACAGCAGTGGGAGGAAGAAAGGGAACTACAGGTATATTCAAGGGAATGACATTTCCATTCCAAAATCCAGATGTGTTCCGGGTTATAACGGGAGATGCAGGAAACGGTCAAGCCCCCCAAGAGGTCATATTCGACCGGTCGTGAGGAAGATTAAGCATACGATCATAGACAGCGATTGATCTGATCAACACTTTGTGCAATATACCGCCAACATTATTAGTATAGCATAGGTTATAGGACATAACTTAAAGATGTAGCCATATTTTAGGGTTCTTAGAGCGCTAGGTGGCCGGAGTAGGTGGTAAAGTCCAGGAACGTGTGGACTCATTTACGGCTAAAGGATTTTAGAAACATGATGTTTAATTTTGCTATACATATATGGGGGAGGTGCCTTTTAATATGATTACATCTTTATGATAACGACAAATAGTAAGTTATCCAAAGCAGCGAAAATAAATTAGTACAAATAATCTTTCTTAGTTCAATGTTATTTGCCAGTTATTTAGTTTGTTATTAATTGTTATTCTTCCGTTCCGAAGAACAACCTAAAGAAGGTACATGTTTGTTAATTGTAATTTAATTTATATCTACTTATTGTTGATTACTTACATGAATTGTAAGATTGTTACTGTTTTAATAAACGGATTACGTACCTACTGATAAATTTAATTATGAAGAAATGAAAATAAAACTAGCGATTAATTTTAATTCTTATTATTAGAGTAATTACTATCTTTAAATAGCGCTCAGGGCTTTACTATGTACATTTCCTTTCGAAAACGTATAGAAAAGGCCTACGATATTTATGACTTACCCTACATTTTCACTCAAAGCCTATATCTCGAAAATTTACCAATAGATACTAACATCTTTTGCGTCCTCGATGGAAGTAACTAATGGTGAATTAACAATCACATCACTGAACATTAAACAGTAGCAATGATAGTTAAGAATCCACAAACTGTGAATTGCTATTTAACTATCACAGGAACTGACAGCTTCAGAGCATAAAACTATGGTCATGCAACGATCAAAGATTGATCTTACCATCAAACTTCCCATTACCCTCTGCGTTTCAAAACCCCATGAATGTTTTATCTCATAAAACTTTAGTAAATGAAGTTAGGGTTAGTTTCGCTAGAGCGGCCATTTCCCGCGCTTGCTACAGGATTTATGTTGGCTAGACTGGCATTTCTGCTCTTCCGTTTGTTCTCCTGAATAGCTTGCAGCAGGAAGGGCGGGGCCGTTGACCCTTGCTGTTGTGGCGTGTTGCTCTGTTGTCGATGTTGTCTGGTGTCGATCTCTCGTGCTAGTTCCTCTACGAACTGCCCGCTCGTCTGTCTGGAGGAGAGGGGTTGTTAGTGCAAAATAATAACATGGTTAGGGCAATATTGAACTATTGGATATAGTTACGGCGAGGAGCTTGCTTCACTCACAGAAAATGGAGTATTGAATAATTGGCGGCAACTTTTCCTCTTTTTTCAACCATTATGAAAAAATTGCTTGTTTTAATTTCAATTTCTCCTTGCTCCAAATTGGTAGACGAAAAATTTACCTTTTATGCTTACGTAACGTTTAAGGGGATTTCATTCAAATAATAAATGTGTGATCATCATCTATCTATAACATAATGCTCGAGTAATTCAGTATTGCCGTAATGTCTTCTGACAAGTTTACAAATCATAGGTTACCTATTGGATATAGTTTCAGTTATCTGGAAGATTGTTGGAATGTTATCTACGATATCATTCTCAGCCGTATGAGTAACGCATCTATCGCGCTAATCCTCCACTTGAATACATCAACAACTTCAATGGAATGCAAGGCAAACAAACATTCAATATAATAAAGTTTCTCCATTCTACGTATATCCTCACTAGTAATAGTAAATGGGAAATATTAAACTGCATATAAAAAATACTGATTTGTGCAGCAAATATCAGGGCAAAATACTGCGGTAGCTTAGGTGAAGGGTACCTAAAGAGGTGAGTGAAGCGAAGCCCCCCCTGATCCTTCGTATTAGGTTGAACATGTAAGAACAACAAAAATACTTAAAACATAAAAAGAGTTTTTGCTGATTCTTTTTTGCTGTGAAAATCGGTATTTTTGATGGGCGATTAAATACTAGCCATAGTAAATGTAGTAATGTACTACACATCGAGGCCAGATCATAAAACTAATCATTTCATGTGGTGACTACCATGGTATGGTCAAAAAGGGTTGCTCTTCATGGAAACATGTCTTTTTTAAAGCATTTTTACTCAGTACTACGTTGTGGTGTTTGCAACAGACCTGTCGAACTAAAACTTCGCTGCACTCGCCCGCTTTATTCTCCACCTAAGCTACCGCAGTGCTTTGCCCTAAAATCTTTTTTGGTTTAATGAAACTTATAATTCAACCATGCTTGTGATCAATTACGTACAATGACATACATACACGATCACATTAACAAACCCATGCAAAACCACAGACCAAGAACTTCATAAAGGCCCATGACTTGGCGGCAAGACATTTTCCCGTTATAGGTTTGAATTTTATTACCATCGCATGATGTTCAAAATCGCGATACCTAAAAAAGATCGGTGAGAGGCGTGAGGCGTGAGGCGTGAGGCGTGAGGCGTGAGGCGTGAGGCATGAGGCGTGAGGCGTGAGGCGTGAGGCGTGTGCACAACCGTCACGAATCAATCCTGAGACATCTAGAAATGTCTATAGCATTCTCTTTCCTAATGATGTTTTGGAGGATGTTAACTTATTTAAAATTGACGTTTAACTACAGATTAATAATGGTTTGACGAATCCAATGTATTTCTGACATTTCTGACATCAACCGCAACACTAGTCAAATAAAAAATAAAACTGGTCAAGTGCGAGTAGGACGTCGGACCCGCACTCGAAGGGTTCCGTACTATTTTTCCATACTATTGTACACGGAAAAACGTACAAAAAGCCTTTTGTACAAGTATGCTTGCCTTTTTAATTTTTAATAATAAAATATTGAATACTAGGTAGGACTATATCCAAGGCCGTACATCAAAACATTGAAAAAGAGTTTTGTGTATGTAGTATGTAAGTATTAAACTATGTACTCAGGTTAACGAATTTCTTTGCTCATTGAAACCGGAAGTGAATAGATATTGAGTAACTTATTACAGAAATAAAATGAAATATGATAAAAAACTCAATATTATTTATTATAATTCTAATGAAAAATTAATAATCGAATAATAACAAATAACTAAGCACAAAACTCAATAACTGCCATTAAAGATATTTTCCGAGAAGATTTCAGTTTTCACTAAGAAAATGGCCTTACCAATAATTTCTTGTATGTATGGGTACTTCTTTTAATTCTTTAAACACAAATAATGAAACATATCAGATGTTTCATTATTTGTTGTTAAAGATAGAAATAACCTCTGTGAAAATTTCAGCTCTACCAATTTCGGATGATCCGGTAGAGCCCGGTGACAGACGGACGGACAGACGGACAGGCTTGGTAATAAAATCGACCATCAGGAACACGATTTTTTCACACGAGCTCTCATGTCTTGCGATGTGATTTGTCGATTTCGAATTTGAATGGCATTGCGACTGATATCAGAAATACATATTATTGCTACACAGCGCGACTGGTGTCAGAAGCTGTCATTTAAAGGGACTATCAAAAAAAAATTACGATATTTGAAAAAATAACATCCCCGGAGATTCTTGGTGCTATCTTCTCTGAAGGACGTTTTTCTCTGGTAGAGTTAATGGAGTTTCTTTTTCCTGTGCGAGATCCAGCCATGAATCACCACTTGAAATTTCCTTTTTCAAACTCAAACCATAATCAGATACCTACCCATTAGTTTAGTTGATCATATTTGATTTATTTTTCTCTATGATATGAGATTTAAGTGTTTGTCTTGTAAAACTGCATTATTTTTGTCTCTTGCGATCGAGCTCCGATAAGACTCATTTGTGCAGATTCCCAGTTCTACAGAACCCCAATTTTACAGATCCTAGTTCTTAAGCTCGGCTTCATATTGCTTGGAGGAGGAGGAGGAAGCTGGTGGTACGTACCGCTCAGTTGCCCTGCCGCTCTCCAGGTCGTCATCGCTGGGCTGGTACATGGAGTACCCTCGCTTGGACAGCTCCTCGTCAGGCGATATCGTAGGGTTGTGGAACGCGTGGTTCTTGTCCGAGTCTAGAGTCAGCTTTCTGCAATTTGGAGCGAAAGTGCTTAAGGTCCCCGTTACTCCAGGCGGAAAGACCCGCAGTGTGAGAGGGACGGAATCGGGAAAAAATTTAAAAAACCACAGAAAAATTGTTTAAAAATAAACTAAGCTATTTAGTCAAAAATTTTTTAAGGAGATTTTGCGAATAAATAATATCTACATTTTGAACGCAGTTATTACATTACACATTACAGGAAAAAATAAAACATTATAGAGGTTTTTTCGTAAGTAAATTCTATCGAAAAACTTTCATCCAGTCGCGTTTCCCTTTAGTGAAAATCTTAATCAAATACTCAATAAACGTTAACTCAAAAATCAAATCTGTAGATGACTTCATGGTGGAGTAAATGGATTCGAAAAAAACCCCATTTTTTTCCTATCACCTTAAAACAATAAAAATACGGAAGTCTTGTTTTTTTTTTCCAAACTGGGTCAATGCACATCCAGCAACACAATTCGGAGTCAGGCAGTTATTCTCGCTCGTTTGGGAAATATGATATGTGTGCGCAGGCGACATGCATAAATGCCATTTATGCTCATGTGGGCCCGTTGCAGGCACTATAACCCCCTGATGAAGAAGAACCAGATATTCAAGGGGAACTTTATTTAAACAGCAGCATGTCCATTCATCTACAATAGTCCCTACTACTTTACAATTTATGGTTGGAGCTCTTGAAACCCTGAGCTAGAGACTTCCTACAGGTGCAGACTACTCCAGAATATCGCATTCAAAATTAAAACATCTTTATTTTCTGTAAAATAACATGTGTTTCGAAATCACCTGTGGGAGAAGATGGACGAAGAAAATCACACAGTTTTATTTTTGGATCTCTTTTAAATATAGGTTTTGTTATCTATTACAAATATTACATAATATAAATGATGGTCACTTACTGAACTCGCAGCCTGTTTGTGCCCTGCAGGTCATTGACAGCCTTCGTCAGGCTGCTGACCTTCGAGAAGAGCACCGCGCTGACAACGATCAGCGCCAGGCACGCTGCCGAGAGTACGCCCACGCTCACGTACACCGTCGTCTCCAGGTCCTGAAAGAGACGACATTACAACCTTTGTGATGATTTGGGAAAACTATTATTTATCGCTTTGTCACGTGGACTGCGACTCCCCATACTTTAGACTTGCAATTTTAAGTCACCTGTTTTATATGGGCGTTTGAGTTGCGTCGCAGTCGCGTCGCATGTGCGGAGCGCCTAACTGTTGCTTGCACATACACAACTACAACTCGTGGCTGCAGTATGCGCAACAAACAAGGGATACCTAACGATTTAGCCAATATCAGCATTGCATCACGCCTTTTCCCATGGGGTGGCAGAGGGACAGTAACGCCCACGTTAAGCCAGTTTTTCCAATACTCCATTTTGCATGTTAGGGGGCTAGCTGAACGGCGTGAATTCGACAAAAGCTACACAGCTTACACATGAGGTCGAAGTTTAACATAGCATTACATACACGTATAGGGACATACTACGTTAACGACCGCTGTGGCGCATCGGTGGTGGCTCAGCCTACCATGCGAGAGGTCCCGGGTACGATCCCCGGCTGGGGATACAAAAAAATATAAACATCCATGGTGTTATTTTATTGTATCCCCAGCCGGGATTTGTGTGACGTCGCTATTTCTGGTACCCGCGACACAATGTATGTAAATGTTTATGTTTATGTTTATACATTGAGCAGGCGCATAGATTGGGTCGATCTATACTTCTGGAGACCTAATAATGATAATAATACCACCTTGGACACTATTGACACACATTGATCTAGCCCCAAACTAGGATTCCCTGTATCTTGGGTACTAGACAACGATTCACATACTTATATAGATAAATTTTGTACTTAAATAGATAAACAACCACGTCTAGGGTACAAACATCCGCTCTCATCAAACAAATATTTGCCCCCACCGGGACTCGAACCCGGGACCCTTGGCTTCGTAGGCAGGGTTACTGTCGTCTCGGCCATTCGGGTCGTTAAATACAGTTAGTGTCATCTTATGATGACATTTTCCTGTTAAAGGTTTGAATTGTATTACCATCGCATGAGGTAATCAGGTCCCAGTCTTGTCAGGCATTAACACATACCAGTAACGCCAGATTTTCGCGAACACTTCGCCAAAACTCGTGCATGGTGTCCTCAAATGTCATTGTATCAGTTTGTCAGAAACACTCCAATTTAAACAAAAGCACCGAAAAACTTCGTGAAAAAACACAATTCCTCCCCTCCGAGGAACCCAGGAAGTGAATGAAGTAGGCATAAAAACTGGGTAAAAATATTCGCATAGTTACATAACTAAGACTTAGAAGTAAGCTGGTGTTCAGAAGCGACTAGATTAGCTACTGCAAGCATTGGGCTAATGTCCACCTATATTTAGATAACAAGAATGTTGACATTTTAATTTAGACTTGTTTACCTACTTCTATTCGAACTGGATGGACTTTGTAGCTTAGTTATTATTGTCTAATGAATGGAGTGCTTTAGCATTAAGAAACAATGAAATTGATAAATTGTCTTGAATATCGAGAGCCATATGCACAGAATTGGTAGGTATTTAGGCATATACATTTCAGGAATTGTATTTTTAAAAACAACAGTACCTAGGAAATCAATATACTTGTCACAGTAAGATAGTCAAAACCATTAGTTAATAAACTAACGTTTTTGTTCTTGTCAGTTGGTCAACTATCGATAGATAGTAAACTGTAGCGTACTGCGTACTATATGACATGTTAGTTGATAAATTAACGGTTAAAACAGTTAAATAGTAAACTGGTTTAAACTTGAATTGCATACAAAATACCAGGGCAAACACTGCAGTAGCTTAGGTGAAGACTAGAGGGGGCGAGCGCAGCGAAGCCCCTGATTAGTATTCGTGTTAGGTTGACATGCAAGAACCAAAGAAACGTAAATTCGGTCGGTCTGGTTTACTATCTATCGATAGTTGACCAACTAACGCGTTAGTTTATCAACTAACGGATTTGACTATCTTACGGTGACATACATAATGACTCGTACATACTTGTATTTGTTGAGTAGGCTGCTGTTTCTGTTATCTTAGTGTGGGGTCATAGGTAATGTGTGTGAGTGTTTATTTCCTCACCATAATTATGTCCGTTCTATCAACATGGTGGAAACACGCGCCCCGCACTCTGGCTAACTCCTAACTGACGCCCCTTATCTCGTTCCGATATGAAAATGATAAACGTCTATTGTGCCCTTATCTCGGAATACAATGACTCTTGACCCTTTACAGTTAAGAGCTATTTTGAAACAGACTTATCTGTATGGACGTGTATGTTATTGTCCAGATAAAGAGTATTATCGGTATATTGTGAAAACGTCTTTTGAAAGTTTGCGATATGGAGGATTTGTTCAATATGGCTTTGAGTAATACGGAGTGAGAATTCGTTTTAATACCTAGACTTTAAAGGCTAGAGTTCTAAGTAGCTACCTACTTGAGAATTAAGACAAATAAAAACCGGTCAAGTGCGAGTCTAACCCGCGCACGAAGGGTTCCGTACCACCGTATAATGGTAGGGATGCTGTGGAGTGAATAGTTTGGATTTTACATATCAAAATGTTGTTTACAAAGTTATTGGTGCGGCACTTTCACACTCCATGTACGTAACCAGGAGCATTCATTAGTTTGTATGTGGTTAAATATTTATTTTATTCCTTTTTTTAGTATTTGTTGTTATAGCAGCAACAGAAATACATCATCTGTGAAAATGTCATCTGTCTAACTAACACGGTTCATAAGATACAGCCTGGTGACAGACGGACGGATGGACGGACAGCAGAGGCTTAGTAATAGGATCCCGTTTGGCACCCTTTGGTTACGGAACCCTAAAAACGGTCAAGTGCGAGTAGGACATCGGACCCGCACATGAAGGGTTCCATACCATTATACACGGAAAACGTAAAACGATAGTGTTTTGTACGAGTACAACTTTTTAATTTTAATAATAAAGGTAACTATGTACATTCAAGGCCGTAAATCGAAACATTGAATTTTTTTTTAGTGTATGTACATAGTATGTAAGTATTGAACTATGTACTCAGGTTAACGAAACTCTTTGCCCATTCCAACCGGAAGTTCATAGAAATTAGGGTAACTTATTTTCAGAAATAAAATCAAATATTATAAAAAGCTTAATATAATTTATTATAATTCGATTGAGCACATAAGAATCGTAGAATGACAAAAACTTAAGCACAAAACTCATTACCTGCAATTAAAGATCTTTTCCGATAAGATCGGGAGAGTCATTTTCACCGATAAACAAATGAAACAAAATGGCTGAGAAAATACCATACCCAAAATTTATTGTATGGGTTCTTCTTTTCATTCTTATACAGCAGTAATTTTCATTATTTGTTGTTATAGCGGCAATAGAAATACACCCTGTGTGAAAATTTCAGCTCTCTACCTATTTCGGTTGATCCGGTAGAGCCCGGTGACGGACGGACAAACGGACGGACAAACGGACGGACGGACAGATTAGGGTCCCGTTTGGCAGCCTTCGGGTACGGAACCCTAGACAGAGGTTAAATCACGTCCATACCATGTCAAAACACATATTGCTGGTGTCACTTAACACAATTGTATCACAAGATAAACCTTTCAGTCGTTTTAATGTAGATATACATAGTATGTCCAGAATCTAATAAATAATATTGTATTTTGTGTCACAATTAATGGACTACCATGTAATTATAATGCTTTGATAGAATCTATAGAAAAATTGGCATATGTGATCGATTTTAACTATGTACGTAACTGTGTTACAAAATCACAACACGATAAGAAATGGCGTTAATCTCTCAAACCTTTCGGAACACCAGTGTCTTATCTCCTTCTTACATCAATGAGGTATTTTGAAACCTGACAAACAGGATAACAATAATCCTGATTAATATTAAGACATGACTGTATCCTAAATAAAAAAGAATCAAATATCAGTATTTTGGATAGCCTCGACAACGAAATGTCAAACGAAGTATCAGATAATAAGCAGGTAATAAATACCTTTATAATAGAATACTGACACATTATTGATGTTCCGGTATCAATTAAAGAAGGAAAATTATAAACCTTGCTACCAAGATACGGTTATCATACTTTTTTAGGGTTCCGTACCCGAAGGGTGCCCTACGGGTCCCTATTACTAAGCCTCCCCGATCTAAAAATGAGACCAGTTAGGAAAGTGTCAAGTTCAAGAAAATTACGAAGTCGTCCTGAGAGCGTCCGTTCATCCGTCTGTCTCCAGATTGTATCTCATGAACCGTGATAGTGAGACAGTTGAAATTTTCACAGATGATGTAATTCTGTTGCCGCTATTACAAGAAATACTAAAAAACAGAATAAAATTCATATTTGAGGGGGCTCCCAAACAACAAACGTTTTTTTTCTCTTACTTGCTCGATATCGATAACAGTAACAGGTAGGCGCTTGAAATATTCACAGAATAATTAGTTACATATTCACTTTCAAAAAAACAAATATTAAAGGGGGGCTTCCATAAAATAAACGTGTTTTTATTGCCGTTTTAATAGATAATGGTACGGAACCCTGCACTTGGCCGGTATTTAAAACCTAATAAATCATGTCGTTTCCTAAAATATTGGATATCTCACCTACATATTATCACCAAATATATGAAATTCGTCAGCTAAACTGTTTTTTTTTTAAATCTAGCCATTACCATGTCCCACTGCTGGGCAAAGACCTCCCCCTTGTTCGTCCACACTTCCCTGGTCTGTCCCACCCCCAACCACCCCAGTAAAACCTGTAAATGAGTTCATCCCATCTCCGTTCAGGATGCTATTTATCTGCGTCACAGCATGAATGGACTGCGGTCACCCGGACTTACAACGCCTACAAAATCCCGTTGAACCCCGCGGACGTGCACTGCGCCTGCGCACCTAGACGCCCTCCTGCCTGCCGTCCAGTAGCGAAGACCTGCCAGAGGAGTCGTTCTCCAGATGCATGGAAACGCTCTTACAGTTTTGTGTGCGTTCTGGTCTGCCCCTGCGCCTGCCGCCAGGTACATAAAAAGAGATGTAGCTGGGAATTTGGCTAAAATGTTAAATGACGTGCGGAATCGGCACCGAGCTCACACCGTTTGTGTGTGTCACATCACCAGAAGGGTGCGACGCTGTTATCTTTTCCCCCGCGCCCCTGAATGGAGGCGGGAAGAGGACAGGCGGACGGCAAAGAAGGCCGGTCCAGCCATGTGGGGGACGCACAGAAATAGCTGCGGGTTACAAGAGCTCCATGCAAATCTAACCCGCTGGCTTGCTCCCCCGCGTTTGCCTCATTATGACATGAAGTCGGAATGAGGTTGGGTGGAGGTGGGATATGCCCCTGCGCCTGCGCCGGTATCCGTTCCGTTGCACCTTGTGGCAATGGTGGTGATCTTCGCCCATCTGTCTGGGTGCATAGGACTTACAGGGCCAGCCCAGTACCACTTAAGCTTGGCGGTCTGTGCACCCACATCAGCGATGACAGTTAAGGAGCGCAGTGTGTTGCTCTTTAGGCGGTCCATCCAGCGAACACTCTGGGGCCCTGTTCTGTAATTAAAAACGCATAGCGATAGGGGTTCCTAAGACACAGTGTATCCTCGTGAGGGGCCAGAAGCAATCTGTGTGCCTGTATGTAAATGCCATAGATATTTTTATCGTTTTGTACACATATCTACTATTTATAGGTGAACAATCTATTATTTAGGAGACAGATTTTAAATTATCTGGTGTTCCGTTTTTAGTTAACGTTTTAATCAATGTGATGACCCATTAATTTCTTAGGAACAGGTATAATAACAGGTGACAGAAAATATAGTTCCGAAAGTACTTACTGACCTCAAAAAACTGTCACTCAAGTATTAGCATGGGCACAATTGTGCCTCTGCCATCTCGAATGAGAAAACGCGTGACGAGGATGAGGCTAAGTTAGTATGGTTTCAGTTAGTAATAGGGTTACGTTACGTTAACGTTGTAGACGACCTCTGTGGCGCAGTGGTTGTGGCTCTGCCTACCATGCGAGAGGTCCCGGGTTCAATCTCCGGCTGGGGATAAAGAAAAAAAAACAATCCCCAGGTCTTGGATGTTTATATGTGTGTGACGTCACTGTTTCTGGTTCCCACGACACAGGGTATCCTAGTGTACGGCCAGAAGCAATGTATGTGCCTGTATGTAAATGTTTATAGTTGATGTCCGTTTTAGTAACAATACAAAATAAACTATAGGTAAGTAATTCTTAGACCCTCAGCAGAGTTGATGCCATCAAAACCCTAAATTAAGAGAACAAATACGAAATATCATCGTGCACAATCAAATGCTACCTCGATTATCGGGGCACTCCCATGTGCTCCTTCATTGTTAGCACAGCATTTTATTTGAACGGGTATATATGTTACCGGCAATCTGTATAATCCGGTAATATATATAATCCCTAGGCAATATATATAATGCCTAAACCTTGCAGGTAATGTATGTTTTTTTTTTATATTTTGTACTTACTTATTTACTAATTTTATACTTTGCCTAGGTATTATATAAAATACCCAATGCGCAACCGGTAATGTATGTAAAAGCGTAAAACACTGCGGTTGTGCTTAGATAAAGGGTAAAGGGAGTGAGCGAAGCGAACCCCCTTTTATCCTTCGTGTTAGGTTGAACATGTAAAAACAACAAAAAATACTTCAAACTAAATACTTTTTGTTGTTCTTACATGTTCAACCTAACACGAAGGGTAACGGTTCTGTTATGGGGTTTTAATAAAACCCCTTTTTAAAAATATATTTTTTATTTACTCTAATTTATAGAGTAGAAGACACTTTATTTAGTAAATATAGTAAAAGTAATTAAAATGTAGAGAAAATGCAGAGAAAAATGAGTTGTCTGCCCTCGAGAGAGACCGAACTAGAACTGGTGTATTTCCCTGCTAATCAAATGTTGTTACTTAAAGGGGGCTGATGCAGCATTTTATCAGTCCTTTCCTATACATACTCAGGGTATAACAACCCCCCGAACAAGAGGAAACTTACACGTTTTAAATAGATGTGAAGTTTTCGCTATTGAATTCTCAATCTAGGATGGGGATTGGGCATTTCTATTTCTTCGGTATTTTCAGTTTCGTTAATTTTGATTTTCCTCGAAAATCGAGGCAGACAACTTTCAGATCTCTTAACAAACAACACTAGTAAACACAGACACAAAGTAAAAGTTACGACACTAAATACAGAAAAGGTTATATGTTACTGTTAATATTATCTGATAATTCTTTCGATTCTTGTATGCTACTTAATTTTACTTTCGACACTTTAATGCTAGGAATTACTGATTTAAAATCATTAGACGTCTTTCCGTTACAACATTTGTCTTCTATGATGTTAAAATCAGAATGTATATTGACAATGTTTATTTTAGGGTTTTGTTTACTTAGAAGCTTCTTGCTTCTGCAATATATTATACAATTAGGATGTTTGTTGAGAATTCCTGTACCGGAAATGACAAGTTGATCAATGTTAGAATTACATTCAATAGAAATTTTCACAGGTAGTGTTTGTGTAAATAGCCACTTATTATTGTTTAGGGGCTGCCAGATGTCCAAGTTACCAATGATATTTTTGTGATTACATTGTATTGGTAATGACGTAATTACCCTCGTCATCAACTCCACCTCACATGACGGGTTTTCAGATATGGTTGATACATCCGAAATTTCACAAAGGAATATATGGTTTACAATCGGTTTGCAGTCATTGAGACTGTTTAAGTTACAATATGATGTTTTGTCTTTAATTAAGGTTATAAATAGTTTTGAAGGTATTATAAGAGAGTATGAACTATTTCGATTATTTCCATCGCCTGGAGTGGGGATTGGCACAGACTTATATAAATTGTATTCCATAAAATGTACTAATGGTATTTTTAAAATAAAGACTAACTTATCATCTACAAAATATGAGATTAATTCTGACAGGTTTATAATTACATGTATGTTATCTAAATCTAGACTAATAGGAAAGTACTTATACTTAGGTAAATATCTAATGTTACTCTTAATATCTTCGAAGAGCTGTTTAGGCGTAACAATTGAAGGGTGCAAAGTATTGATTTTTACAAATAATACAGAGTTAATAATATCTTCAATTTTAAATGATAACGTTAATAAATTGGCATACAGTACATTCAATATTTCTGAAAGGTTGTTTCTGAAGCTAAGGTCATTCATAGCTTGGGTTATATTCGTTATTGAAAAGGTAAGTTTATCGATGACGTCATTCAAACGCGCTTCATTTATATTGATTTCATTCAAGCTTTGATTAAAATTAGATATTGCAGATTTCGAAATGACTATACTTTCTTTTACCGAGCTGACTAATTGTTTATCGTTTTCGAAAAGGGTGCGAATAGCGTCATTGTATTTACTTGCATCATCTTCATTCAGAGTGCCAAATATTAATTTAAAAACAGTTCCAACACCAGAAAACCATGCAGATCTTTTGTTATGAGTGGAAACTAAATGAGAGAGCGAGTCAACATCTCTAGTTATATCTTTAAAGAGTGCATCCAGAGGCTGAATCATGTTATGACATTCTGTGTTATCAATCGCTTCGCTCTGCTGGCAGTGAAATCTAACTGTTCCAAATACATTCTTTATGTTGTCGACGTGATAATGTATAAATGATATGTCTATAGGAATAACGATGTGTGTTCAGGCTTCTCGGCACCTAATGACCTCGCAGGGGCCCATCAGCTACGAGGTAGCGTAGCGATCAGATGCCAAGAAGTGAGAACGTCGGCGATTCACCGAGCTATTAATTATGAATCTATCTGACCTGGTCTGTGCTTCGGTCCCGTCAACTTCCTGTCTCTCTGCAAGGCCCGGGTGCACCCTAGGCTCTTCTTGGTAGACAGGTTCTTCAGCCAACCAGGTATGACTGGCAGGCCAGCTTCGACGAGCACAGTGTTCCAACACAGGTTATGTTACGTGGGAAAAACCAATCGGCCACGTAAATGCGAACTTTATCTGGTTCGGGGAACCACAATACACTCAGCTATATAGACAATCCTGAGGGGAACCCGAATACAATTCCAGATGGCTTACGATTTAAATTCAATACCCTAATCAAATACGCGTTACATTGCGAGGGCTTTTCATCTGTCCGTTGTCAAAAAACTGCTAGGTTGGCAGCAACGTCAAATTCAAAATGGCCGTTCCGAAACCATCGATCGAATATCGATTTGGAATCGAACAATCACCCGCCCGGACAGGCACCCACCTGTCCCCTAATCTACGGGCAGCCGATACAACGTTGCTACCGCTCGTTTTAGAACCGAGCCTCCTACTAGAACCTCCGCAGACCGGGGGGTCCCGTCCTTGCCAGGGAACAAGTTAACAATGCGCCCCCTGCGCCAACGTAGTGGCGGTAGGTTAGCATCCTTAACCAGAACGAGGTCACCAACACTAGGGGGGCTGGTTTTGTCAGTCCACTTAAGGCGCTGTTGTAAGATGTGCAGATACTCGAGCGACCAACGCTTCCAGAAATTCTGAGTAAACTGCTGCAACATCTGATACCTTGACAACCGATACAATTTCACTCCCTCGAAGGGGTGCTCGGGCAACGCGTTAAGTGGCTGTCCTATCAAGAAATGGCCTGGGGTCAGAGCCTCCAGGTCATTTGGATCCGAGCTGAGCGGACACAACGGTCGCGAATTGAGAACGGCCTCGATCTTACAAAACAATGTCGCGAGCTCCTCAAAAGTCAGCGCGGTCTGACCTACTATACGCCCCAAGTGCGTCTTAGCTGACTTAACTACGGCCTCAAAAATCCCACCCCAGTGGGGGCAACTCGGTGGGCTGAAGGTCCACTGTATACCCCGACGGGAGAGGGCCGTTCCAATATCCACTTTATTTACATTCAAAAGTTGACTATCTCTCGTAAGCATCGTTCCGCACCGATGTAGTTAGTGCCGTTATCAGAGCGGATCAAAGTTGGAAGTCCCCTTCGAGAAACAAACCTATCCAAACAAGCAATGAAAGCCTCTGTCGAGAGATCAGCAACGAGCTCGAGATGTACCGCCTTGGTGGATAAACAAACAAACACACATGAGCTATACCGGTCCAGCAGAAACCCGGCGTCAGGGTCCTCAGCCTTCTGGGTAACATGCACGGCCGCTCTGGGGCCATGATCCGAAGATACTACTACATGGCTGTGGGGCCAGTCCGATTCTCTCCTGGCAAGCCAGGGTGGTCCCCACCACAAATGGTGTCTAACGAGTTCAGGAGCCCGACATCCCCTGGATGCACAATCAGACGGGTTCAATTCTCCTGGTACATGTCTCCAGGTCAGTGGGACCTCAGACGACACAATCTGGGAGACACGGTTCGCAACAAAAACCTCTAAGTTATGGACCGAAGCCTTCAGCCAGCACAAAACAATCTGGCTGTCCGTCCACGCGTACACCGTATCCTCCAAAACCACTGACCCACGCAACACTGTTAGAGTGTGATTCAAAAGTTTGGTCAAAAGAGCAGCCCCGGACAGTTCCAGTTTTGGAATCGTCATCCTTGTCCGAATAGGCGCTACCTTGCTTTTTGCCAAAACCAAACACACGTCGACCTCCCCGATGGAGGTGACGGTTCGCAAATAAACCGCTGCCGCAAACCCTCGTTCAGAGGCATCACAAAACCCGTGAAGGGTTGCCCTGTAATCCCCAGCAGGGACCAATTTCCTCGGCAGCGGTACATTATTTATATTGAGGCCCAACCATTTTGCTAAATCATTCGATACAATGCAGCCCTGAGCTCCAGAATCTAATAGGGCGCGAACGTATGCTGGGTTGCCCGCCAAATCCCAAACAAGCTCAGAGGCGATCGGTAACACCACCGTCTCCGGTTGGGGGGCAACAAATTGTTGGGCCGCAAATTCCTAGCGAGGGCCCCCGGGGCCCCACTCTGCCTGTAACCGATCAGGTAGGCAGCTATACGCCAGAGGGTCCCATTGTACAAATGGCCCACGCGCCGGTTCCATTGCCACCCTACGACGCCCCCCGAAGGGCGGTGGGCGTGAATTCAACCGTGGCCGCTCCATGAGCGGGGGGGACATCACATGCGACCGACGAGGACGAGGCGACGAGCGGGGCGACAACTGAGGCGGCGTCCGAACCACATCCGCATAGCTCGAAGGTGTCCCATGCCACCCGCCCGTTACGGCCTGCTCAACATACCCAATGTCCCGCTGAGTCGGATGCTGAGTCGCAACCGAAAACTCAGGACCCCCCATGTGATGACCCTGAGTGCGGCCCTGCACCCCTGGGTGGCCGCGTGCTTGTGGCCCCATTGCCCGCTGAGTCGGATGCTGAGTCGCAACCGAAAACTCAGGGCCCCCCATGTGATGACCCTGAGTGCGGCCCCGCACCCTAGTACTACCCTGTGCACGTGGGGACGTTGGCCCCTGAGTTGCGCTCCAAGTCGCAAACGAATTCTCAGGGCCCCATTCCGTATCACCCTGGGTACGGCCCTGTGGACGTGGGGACGTTGGCTCCTGAGTTGCGCTCCGAGTCGCAAACGAATTCTCAGGGCCCCATGCCGTATCACCCTGGGTACGGCCCTGTGGAGGCTGTTGGCCGGACCGGTTCATGCACAACAGATTGTTGTGGGCCCCACCACAATATCCGCACATTTTTGTGCGCGTGCAGTACCTAGCCATGTGTGGCCCGAGGCACAGGAAACACCAGCTCCGCTGCTTGGCCATCCGGCGCCGTCCCTGAACCCTAAGTTCCCCGAACTTATTGCAATTGGCCACAGCATGGCCAATCTGCCTACAACATGGGCAGGTCTCACTATGTGGGGTCAATGCACTCACAGTCCCATATGACTGCCGGTTGGTGCGGTCCTTCCTCGTCGGAGGGCCCCTACTCACAGCGCTCCCGGCAGCTCTCTGTGGCTCCGAAGGACGGGTGACCGTCAACCCCAAATTCTCTGCCCGTCGAGCCTCCCCTTCCAAGAATCCGACCAAGTCAGAGAAGGCGGGCAGGTCCTCGGCCGACCTCCCGTGAGACTGTTCGAAACGAGTCTGCACGTCAGCGGGTAGGCGGGAAAGTACAATGTACAGCAGTAGGTACGACCATTCACCAACCGGAAGTCCAAGATTCTCTAGAGCCTTGGTGACGGACAACAACGGGTTCAAAACCTCCGTCTGTATGGCCCCGACCTTGTTCACAACTGGGATACTAAACAAACGGTTCAGTTGGGCATCGGCCAACCTCCGTTTGTTATGGTAACGTCTGACCAACAATTGTCTGGCCGTTTCATAGTTACCCTCCGTAACTGTCAAATGAGCGACCAGCTCCCTAGGCTCACCCCTCAATGCTGCCACCAGCTGAGCCATCTTGACAGACTTGGTAATGTCCGATCGCATGTGCACCAAACTGTCGAACAGATTGATGAAGCTCATCCATTCACCGGACACTCCGTCAAAAGTAGGCATAGTTATGGCCGGTAACCTGGACCCTGAACCCTGAAGCGGCAGAGGTGCTTCAATGTCACCACCATGGCTGGACTCGCGCTGTCTACGTATGTCCGCAGCCTTCTGCGTGATAGCAGCTGCCATCTCCATACATTGGTCGACATCCCCTAGCAACCGTGACAGCCTGTCAGGTGCGCAACCATCAACTGATTCCGCCTGCGCGGACAATTCGAGCACCCTGTTGTAACGTTCCTTAACGTCCATAGACCGCTCCAATACCACATCATGCCTATCTAAACGGTCTATCAGACCGTGTGCGGAGGAAAACCATCTGAGTTCCTTAGAAACACCCTTCTGGATTTCAGATAACGACATGATCGGAACGATACTTACTCACAATTTGCAGTAACTCAATTATATTGGACCCTCCAGTCTACAACCCAAACGAGGGAACCCTAAACCACAACTTAAACAATGCTGTTTTCCTTAAACAATAGGAACCGAGTTTTATATCTATATAAATTATGTAAGTACCATTTAGTTTCCCTTTTTCATTATAACACACACAGATAGTCAATATTAGTTCAAGTTATAAATTGCTATAAACTGAAAACAATGTAATAGCCTGCTATCAATAGATGTAACTACCTATGTTAACCAAACATTCATTAGCATTACTAGACCACTAATAGATTGACTAACTGGTACTTCAATGCAAATTTCAATTCAACATCTGTCTGTCTACTACCAGCAATAGACCTATAGCTTGCAATACTACCAATCTATGTGGATACAGGAACAACACCAAGTTAGCTGATAACCGCCTATACCTACAGATTGATAGTCCCAAATCGTGGGTTCCTGGAGCCCTTGACGGCTGCAAATCTCAGGAAACCACGCTCTGCTACCAAAAATGTTCAGGCTTCTCGGCACCTAATGACCTCGCAGGGGCCCATCAGCTACGAGGTAGCGTAGCGATCAGATGCCAAGAAGTGAGAACGTCGGCGATTCACCGAGCTATTAATTATGAATCTATCTGACCTGGTCTGTGCTTCGGTCCCGTCAACTTCCTGTCTCTCTGCAAGGCCCGGGTGCACCCTAGGCTCTTCTTGGTAGACAGGTTCTTCAGCCAACCAGGTATGACTGGCAGGCCAGCTTCGACGAGCACAGTGTTCCAACACAGGTTATGTTACGTGGGAAAAACCAATCGGCCACGTAAATGCGAACTTTATCTGGTTCGGGGAACCACAATACACTCAGCTATATAGACAATCCTGAGGGGAACCCGAATACAATTCCAGATGGCTTACGATTTAAATTCAATACCCTAATCAAATACGCGTTACATTGCGAGGGCTTTTCGTCTGTCCGTTGTCAAAAAACTGCTAGGTTGGCAGCAACGTCAAATTCAAAATGGCCGTTCCGAAACCATCGATCGAATATCGATTTGGAATCGAACAATGTGCATATAATCACTAACTATTTTTAAAGTGCCGACCGGATCGAAGAATATGCCGGGACTTCGGGTAATTTGTTCGACGAGATTCGTATCGTCAGACGCAGAGGTAAGTTTGATAAGGGATACAGCAATTCTGTAAATGTAAATAATATCTCGTTTCAACTTAATTTAATATTTAAAGGCTAAAATACAACTAACTTAGACTAAGTTCTCTGATGCTAGTTTAACTTGGTCAAAATGATGCTTTACATGTCTCCGATTTATAAGTAGTGATAGTGTATTATTTCCGTGAATTTTCACTACCCTGTACGGTCCTTTCCATACAGGTGAAAGGGCTTTTCGTAACCTCAAGTGATTCTTAAGGTAAACCCAGTCTCCAAGTTTGTATCGAATTGGACGGGTATGTTTATCGTAGTAAGATTTTGATCTCTCCTTGGAGGTTACGATGTTTTCTAGTGCTTTTAGGCGGGATAACTTCTTGCGGTGATGAAGCATTTTGATGTATTCGGGGTATGTAACGTTTGGGTTTAGCTCATAAATAGAGTCAGGGATGTATGGTTTAAAACCAAGAAGAAGTTCGTAGGGAGTGAATTGTGTGGTACAGTGAACATTACTATTGTATGCTAGTATTGCTGTATAGACATATTTGTGCCAATCGGTTTGATTTTCGTTCACATAGGGTTTTAGGTATTCCTTCATTGTCGAGTGGCTTCGCTCCAAAGCGCCTTGTGTTTGGGGATGGTATGGCGAGGACCAAATTTGTTTAATTTTAAGAAACTCGCAGGTTCTTTTGAAAAGGTCAGCGGTAAAATTTGAGCCCTGGTCCGTTACGATGACCTTTGGAATTCCAAATACGGAGATGAAATGAACTAGGCACTCACACGACTCTTCAGCTGTAGCGTTGGAAATGGGATAAGCCATGGAAAATTTGGTAAGGTCATCCTGAAGGGTAAGTATAAATCTTAGCTTTTGAATTCCGGCTTCGGGGAGTGGACCTACTATATCCAAACTGATACGGTCAAAGGGTTTGGAAGCCGTAGTTGTAATTTGCATTGGGGCTTTATTGATTTTTCTAAATGCTTTATTAGATTGGCATGATTTGCAGTTTTTGACGTAAATTTCAATGTCTGATCTCATGTTTTTCCAAAAATATCTTTCTTTGATCCTGTTATACATTCTTGATAAACCCAAATGGCCTGCAATAGGAATATCGTGGTTTTCTTTTAATATTTTGGGTATTTCACTTGGGACTGGATATATTACACTATTGTGATATATGTTGACTACAATGTCAGTATTATTGAATAGATAGGATAGCATATTATATATTTTGACAAACTGATGTCTTTCGAAAGGGTTCTTAAAGTCTGGAATGGCTATTTCCTTTGTGGTATTGTTAATTAAGAGCTCATTTCTTATAATTTGTAATGTGTCAAATATATCTTTGTAACTGCTGTCACTAAAATGATAAACTTTATTGAATATGAAATAGTAGGTTTTTCCTTTGACGATGAGTTTTTTGAATGAGTACAATTCCCTTTCAGACATAGTAAACTCGTCAGAACTTTCACAGTTTGAGAGTAGTTCTTGCACGTAAGGGTTTGAATCATCTAAGTCTATAGAAGAAGGTATAATTATAATGTTGCTTGAAGTTTTAAGTAAGCTTTCATTATGCTCGACGATTTTTGTATTAAATTGGATATTCTTTTGTATAGCTGTTAGAAATTGACTATAGTCATCTTCACATGGATCAGGACTTAGCAAAGGTAGTTCTGCTTCCGTTTCTGGGTTTTCAGGTATAGGTTCGGGAATATTCAATGAGTCGAAATCTACGTTTCCATCATTGAAAGGGCTAAGGTCTAAAGGGCCTAAATCTATTAATTCTGAGGGTTCTTCAAGTTGTCCAGGCGCCGAGATCGGCGGAATACTATCTTTTTGAACTGGATTGACAGGATATCTAGACAATGCATCGGCATTACTATTAATTTTGCCCTTTTTGTATACAATTTCGTAATTAAAGTCCTCTAGTTTTAGACGCCATCTGACTAATTTAGATCCCGGTTCTTTACAGTTAAATAGCCATTTCAAAGGTCTGTGGTCAGTCACAATCTTGAAACAACGTCCATAAAGATACGGAAGAAAGTTTTGAGTGCCATATACGATGGCCAAACACTCTTTTTCGGTGACACTATAGTTGCACTCTGCTTTATTTAATGTGCGTGAAGCATAAGCGATGGGGCGATCATTGCCGATGGGGCCTTGAGACAGGATTGCTGATATAGCGTAATTAGAAGCATCGCATGTGAGAATAAAAGGTTGTGTAAAGTCGGGGTAAGCTAGTATGGGTGCTGTAACAAGTGCCTCTTTCAGAATTTCAAATGATAACTGTTGTTCGTTTTGCCATAAAAATGGAATGTCCTTTTTAAGGAGTAAAGTCAGTGGTTTAGATAGTTTGGAGAAATCGGGGATAAATCGGCGGTAATACGATACTAGGCCGAGAAAAGATTTAATATCTTTAGGACAAAGGGGAGTTGGGAATTCAGTGACTGCTTTTATTTTTTCTGGATTAGGTTTGACACCTTCTTCAGTTATTATATGGCCTAGATAAGCTACTTCCTTTTTCAGAAATTCACACTTATCAGGTTGAAGTTTTAGGTTAAAGTCTCTAAGTCTTTGAAAAATGGAAGCGAGTTTTTCACAGTGAGTTTTCAGGTCATGGGAATAGATAACTATGTCATCTAAATATACGAAACATTTTATCCCTTGTAATCCAGCGAGAGCAGCATTCATAAGCCGTTGAAATGTAGATGGTGCGTTTTTGAGACCAAAGGGCATTCGTGTATATTCGAAATGCCCTTGAGGAACAAAATCAAAATCAAAATCAAAATCAAAAATCATTTATTTCCATAGGATGTTGTTACATCACTTAGATCCGTCATTACATTTTTTTGGGTGAGTTCACTAACCCAATGGCGGAATCTGTGGAGAAGAGCTCACCGAAGAAACTCCACAGTCGTCTCATCTTTTGCGTTTCCTTTTTTAAATAGAATATTGTCAAATTACAAAATGAATGCTAATTATATATCGAAACAGCCTGTTACTCAAACAATCTATTCCCATGGACATCTGTCCTCTAAGTAATCAGATATCCTGTAGTAACCTTTTTTATACAATTTCTGTTTTATTATTATTTTAAACTTGTCTAAAGGTAAGTTTTTAATATCAGTAGGGACCTTATTGTAATAGCGTATACAATTGCCTTTAAAAGAATTACTAATTTTATGTAGTCGGCTTACATAAGCAACCAACTTGTCTTTATTTCTAGTATTAAAATTGTGTATATCACTGTACTTCTGAAAATTAGTTATATTTCTTTTTACATACACAAGATTGTCATAGATATATTGAGACACAAATGTCAGAATATTGATTTCTTTAAACTTTTCCCTCAGTGACACTCTAGGCCCTAATCTATAAATTGCACGAACAGCCCGTTTCTGCAGAATAAATATACTATTAGCATTCGCAGCGTGACCCCACAATAAAATACCATAGGTCATTAGACTATGAAAGTAACTAAAGTAGACTAGTCTAGCGGTGTCTACGTCGGTAAGAGCTCTAATTTTTTTAACTGCGAACGCTGCCGAACTCAGTCTGTTCGACAATTTATTTATATGAGGATCCAATTGTAGTTTGGCGTCTAAAGTAATGCCCAAAAAGACAGTCGACTGCACAAGGTCCAATCTCTGTCCTTTTATAAATATGTCTGTAGTTACCGGGTTCACATTGGGTAACACGAATTTAATACATTTAGTTTTCTTTTCATTAAGTAATAAATTGTTAACAGTAAACCAGTTCACTATACGAACACTAAAAGCAGTTTTCGAAGCATCTGATTCATTCATTTTGATTTGGTGGAACCCAGACGCTAAATCTAATGTGGAAAAGTATTTGGAATGGCCCAACTGGTCCAGTATTTCAGATATTTGTGGAATAGGATAAGCGTCGCCTATTGTTATGTCGTTTAGTTTGCGATAGTCGATCACGACTCGCCATTTTCGTTGACCAGATGCATTTTCTTCGGAACAACCCAGATTGGGGAAGACCATGGCGACATTGACGGTTTGATAATTCCTTGATCTAGCATTTGATCAATCTGTTTCTGGACCTCGGGTTTGTGAACTTCTGGAAATCGATAAGATTTAGTATGGATTGGAATAGTAGATGAAGTTGGAATTTCATGTTTGACAGCATTTGTGCAAGATAGTTTATCTCCAGGAAGATAGAATATATCTGAGAATTTAGAACAGACTTCACACAAAGCTGTAATTTCTTCGTTATTTAAATGAGATACTCGAAGTTGGTCGAGTGTTTTCTGGTTTCGAAGCAGAATGTTTTCTTTTCCTGAGGAGATGTTGTAGACATTTTCATGTAAAGATGGCGAGCAGGATATTTCGTCTATTGAGGTAAGAACTAAGTTGAGATTCGAACACAGAGTTATGGGTGATTCAGAAGTATTGACGACAGATATATTTATTCTGTTGTTTGGCTTCACGGTTACTAGACAGTTAGCTATAAGTAAATTATCGGAATATCGTTGATCAAGAACAAGACCCTCTTTTATTAGTGGATTCGAGATAGTGCATTCTATTATAGATTCAGTGCGAGCGGGAATAGTGTAGACAGGTTCTTTGTAAGACAATGGTAGAGTTACATCTCCTAGTATTAAGGAGTCTGTTGTGTAGTCAATTTTGCCATCCTTTGCAATAAAAGCATCGCTACCTATGATGCCATCATATGGAATACTAAGTCCATCTATTACATGGAAATGGTGTGTTACTTTTGCAAATGTAATTGGTATATGACCTAGGGAAGAAATTGGATGGTTTATCGTGTCAATACCTTTTATTTTAATAATTTCTTTTGTAATGTCAGGCATTTCATCAATCGAGCTTCGTTGTATGAGACTAACTGATGCTCCAGTATCAACCAGGAGAGTCAGTGGTTTATTTGAGACGGATGTAGAAACCATTATGTTTGGTAAGTATTTACTTGATGAATTTGTAGTAACGTTATGTATTTTTATTTCTAGTTTTTCAGATGCAGTGAATGTAGGGGATACGGCGGACTTAGAAGATACAGTGGATGCGGAGAACTCAGCGGATTTGGAAGATACAGAGAATGTAGGGGATACAGCGGATTTTGATGAAACAACTGATGCAAAAGACACGCCGGGTCTGACGTGATTGGAGGGTGTAGTGGACTTGTTAAATTCAGAGGGAACAGAGACATTCGCGTTTTTACGCAATTCAGAGGATTCAGAGATTTTCGCGTTTCTACGCAATTCAGAAGATTCAGAGACTTTCGCGTTTCTACGCAATTCAGAGGAAACAGAGACATTCGCGTTTTTACGCAATTCAGAGGATTCAGAGATTTTCGCGTTTCTACGCAATTCAGAGGATTCAGAGACTTTCGCGTTTCTACGCAATTCAGAGGAAACAGAGACATTCGCGTTTTTACGCAATTCAGAGGATTCAGAGATTTTCGCGTTTCTACGCAATTCAGAGGATTCAGAGACTTTCGCGTTTCTACGCAATTCAGAGGAAAAAGAGACATTCGCGTTTTTACGCAATTCAGAGGATTCAGAGACTTTCGCGTTTCTACGCAATTCAGAGGAAAAAGAGACATTCGCGTTTTTACGCAATTCAGAGGATTCAGAGACTTTCGCGTTTTTACGCAATTCAGAGGATTCAGAGATTAAATTGAAAATTGTATCGGATTTTATGTTGGTGCCATTTCCCGTGCGATACGGTTTTGCGGGAAATTTTAGACGTTTAAATTGTTGTCATTGTATGAGTTATCTACTTCATCACGTCCCTGATCAAAGTTTTGTTCATCACAGTTTTGGGCATAATTGACATTATGGTTACGACTATGGGAAGTGCCAGCATTGTGATTAGGCTGATTATTGTTTTCACTACGTCTGTGGTTGTTGTATGCTAGCTTGCGGCAGTTTTCTAGCGCGTGACCCGCATTTTTGCAGTATCTGCAAATCAAGGGGTAGAACTTTGGCCCAGAGCTTGTTTTGGGTTCAGTAGTCATGTTATGGATACTTGGTTTAAACTGATCATCCTTATGTTGCACTTCTTGGTTGTAACGTCTTCCAGAAGTATTGGAAGTGTTTTTGTTAAAAGTTGAAGTTTGATATCTCTTGTTTTGAGCCTGAATAATCTTTTCTTCAGAAACAGCGAAGCTTATAGCGTCATTTAATGATTCCGGGTTTCGGCATCTTACAATCATCGATAGTCTGCTATTGAGGCCAGCTATAAAGGTATGCAATGCGAGATCTTGCATCGCTTCGATGCGGCCAGTCAGTTCAGCCTTTTTAGTAGTGGGAATTGAAACATTTATTTCTGCCAGTAATTTAGCAAGACAATTTTCTACACGCAGGGCGAACTGGTTGACCGACTCGTTTCTTTCTTGTTGGCACGATTGGAGGTCAGAGAGTAAAGTTGCGTAATGTTTTCTTTCGCCAAATTGCGATCTTAAAAACTCTTCGAGTTGTGCCCATGTCTCGAATTCCTTGATTGAGCATATTGTTGCAGCTCTCCCTTGAAAGCGACTCAAAATATATTTTAACAATATTGGTTGTTGAGCTGCAGTAGCTAATCCAATTGCATTACGGCAATTGTTTAAAAATGCATTTAACTGGTCTCTAGTTCCGTCAAACTTATTTATAAACTTAGTTAAGACGCTTATCTCTACAGTAGGTTCTACGTTGGGAGCCATGATTCTTAGAATTGACTTGTTGTCCAGTGTAAACAATAAATTCTTAGCACACCGATAAGACTGTTAATAATAAAGTTTTAGCTCCTACTTGTTGTAATGTAATGATTGAATCTTATTTATAAAGTACAATGACACATAAAACACACAAAGAATTTAGTTAAGTATTGTTCACTGAATAGTAAATAGTTTTCACTGGGTTTCGTTGTTGTCACGATTGGAAAAGTTATTATTTGAAGTCACTTACAGTATGTGTAGACACGGTGAGGCACGGAGATACTTTCCCATAACGAGAGATAGAATACCGTGAATACGGTACCGGAGTTGTCATAAGTGTTGAGGCTGACTGTACTCAGTAAGTACTTGGGTAGGTTAGCGGGATACCGTGTTGTGGCTGTTTCCGAGTTCTTTTGCTCAGGAAACCGATGACGAAATTCTCATGAAATTTCAGGTCTTCAGTAAATACTGGATGAGGTTTTGTAATCACAAACACTGTTTTTAGATAAAATCACGAAACTGGAAATGTTCACTATGGTGAGTTTATATAGTTCGGGATAACTCGGGAGGCGTTTCCCGGATTTTAGAAATCCCTTAACGCTGCCACCAAACTGTTATGGGGTTTTAATAAAACCCCTTTTTAAAAAATATATTTTTTATTTACTCTAATTTATAGAGTAGAAGACACTTTATTTAGTAAATATAGTAAAAGTAATTAAAATGTAGAGAAAATGCAGAGAAAAATGAGTTGTCTGCCCTCGAGAGAGACCGAACTAGAACTGGTGTATTTCCCTGCTAATCAAATGTTGTTACTTAAAGGGGGCTGATGCAGCATTTTATCAGCCCTTTCCTATAAATACTCAGGGTATAACAGTTCCAACCACACGCTTCGCTCACCCCCATTACCCTTTACCTAAGCTACCGCAATGTTTTGCCCTGATATTCTACCAAAATATATTTATTTTACACATGGCCATAGGCCAAGTAGGTATCCTCTATAATCCCTGGCATTGGCATTGTATATATATCACCTAGGTAGAGTATGTAATGAATATTTATATTTATAATATTTCATACATTACCTGCATTATACAGATTGCCGGTAACATAAACAAGTAGCTTTGGCGATGAGCAGTCCTGTAATCGTTAACAAATGGGGTGGCCGCTACTTTGGACTTCCCTGAAATACACAAAGCGACACATTTTCCTTTAATATAAACTGCAAACTGCGGTGATTGAAATTATCGTGAGAAATCCTTCATATACTTGCCCCATGACACGTAAAATGGAATATCAAATCAAATCAAAACTTTATTGCACCACAATGTATAAATAAGGTCTTAAAATTAAATAACAGTCTATATAATGGACCCTTTTCGGGTAATGCAATAACATTTATTTAATGGTATGCATTAAATCTTATCTAATAACAATTTATTTAAATACTTATATGTACATCTAGGTTTACAATTTATTGAAGATGATCCTCAATTGTGTATTAAATAACTGCCATTTTGTTTCTCGTTGCATGTTTCGGATGACACAGTAAGCTATAGGTTTCGGCTACTGTCACTACTTGGCATTAGTAGTCGTGACAGCCCTCCAACAACCCGCATCGAGCCAGCAAGTTGGAATATACCTCCAACTTACACGTATCCGGCCCGTGCGTGATAGCCCTCCAACAACCCGCATCGAGCCAGCAAGTTGGAATATACCTCCAACTTACACGTATCCGGCCTGTGCGTGACAGCCCTCCAACAACCCGCATCGAGCCAGCAAGTTGGAATATACCTCCAACTTACACGTATCCGGCCCGTGCGTGACAGCCCTCCAACAACCCGCATCGAGCCAGCAAGTTGGAATATACCTCCAACTTACACGTATCCGGCCCGTGCGTGACAGCCCTCCAACAACCCGCATCGAGCCAGCAAGTTGGAATATACCTCCAACTTACACGTATCCGGCCCGTGCGTGACAGCCCTCCAACAACCCGCATCGAGCCAGCAAGTTGGAATATACCTCCAACTTACACGTATCCGGCCCGTGCGTGACAGCCCTCCAACAACCCGCATCGAGCCAGCAAGTTGGAATATACCTCCAACTTACACGTATCCGGCCCGTGCGTGACAGCCCTCCAACAACCCGCATCGAGCCAGCAAGTTGGAATATACCTCCAACTTACACGTATCCGGCCCGTGCGTGACAGCCCTCCAACAACCCGCATCGAGCCAGCAAGTTGGAATATACCTCCAACTTACACGTATCCGGCCCGTGCGTGACAGCCCTCCAACAACCCGCATCGAGCCAGCAAGTTGGATTATACCTCCAACTTACACGTATCCGGCCCGTGCGTGACAGCCCTCCAACAACCCGCATCGAGCCAGCAAGTTGGAATATACCTCCAACTTACACGTATCCGGCCCGTGCGTGACAGCCCTCCAACAACCCGCATCGAGCCAGCAAGTTGGAATATACCTCCAACTTACACGTATCCGGCCCGTGCATGACAGCCCTCCAACAACCCGCATCGAGCCAGCAAGTTGGAATATACCTCCAACTTACACGTATCCGGCCCGTGCGTGACAGCCCTCCAACAACCCGCATCGAGCCAGCAAGTTGGAATATACCTCCAACTTACACGTATCCGGCCCGTGCGTGACAGCCCTCCAACAACCCGCATCGAGCCAGCAAGTTGGAATATACCTCCAACTTACACGTATCCGGCCCGTGCGTGACAGCCCTCCAACAACCCGCATCGAGCCAGCAAGTTGGAATATACCTCCAACTTACACGTATCCGGCCCGTGCGTGACAGCCCTCCAACAACCCGCATCGAGCCAGCAAGTTGGAATATACCTCCAACTTACACGTATCCGGCGCGTGCGTCTCGGTAGGGACAATAATGGGCTACTTTAACGTATAGGTAATCAACTAATACAATTGCTCGGAATGACGATTGTGTCGATCTCCTAAACTATGGGTTGCAACTTAAAATATAAACCTTAGACGCCACTCCTGTAGTGTTGGGTTCAGTAAGACACGACGGCTTAGGAATGCACCAAAGAAAATCACCAACAACTCAATACGAATTAACCGCTACAATACTACAGATTATTATTAATCTTCTGATTGACACTCATTGCCTCTTCAAATAGTTAGTTTTGAGTATCGCCGGCCTTGAACCGGCGACCTTTGGGAATAAAAGCGCTTGTTGGAACTTGGAATGCAAGGGTACCTACTCGGCTTTTAGATCATTAGGATATGAGTTATGTGAACTAGTTAATTCTTGAATGGGTCGTGCATTTGCTGTGGTAGCATATTGTAGTGCTTTCGTGGCTATACGTAGTTACTTCAGGTAGGTAGTTTGACACCCTAAAAAGTTTGAAGGGAAAGCTTCCAGAGCCAGATTAGTTAGATCAATAACAAGAGACAGTCCCACTCTTTTCTCCTTCAAAAACCGGGTAAAAGAGCACTTCCTCTCTCTTTCATGATAGTAGTTACATAGTCAGCAGCCGTAGCATGCCAAAAGTCGCGCGCGTGATGTTATACATAGGGCGCACTGTAAGTTTCCGGAACTGGCCACTTACATAAACAATATTTAAAAATTTATTGCAACATTTGAAAATAGAACTCTTTGGCTGTAGAATGCAGTTTGTTTCATCTGACTGCCTTTTGTTTTTACCTTGTGGCGCCATTTAAAAAATTGTGTGTCTGCATCAACATGGATTTAACTCGGGAAAATTTTCGTAGTATGATTTTCTACGATTTTAAGTGTAATTTGACAGCTCAACAGAGCATCGCTCGGCTTGAAACAGCTTTTGGCAATGAAGCACCATGCAAGACAACTGTTTATAGCTGGTTTGCAGAATTCAAGCGTGGTCGTATCAATCTCAGTCACGAATCTCGCGATGGTCGGCCGTCCACCGCTGTGACCAACAAAAACATCGATGCTGTGCGCCGTATGATTGAAACAGACAGGCATGTGACCTACCATGAAATTCGCGCATCCTTAGAAATAGGCATGAATCAAATACAATTAATCCTACACAAACATTTGGGTGTGAGAAAGCTGTGCTCGCGGTGGATCCCACACAACTTGACCGAGGCTCAAAAAACGGACCGCGTCACTTGGTGCAGTGCCATGCTTACCAGATTCAACGAAGGTGCGTCAAATTTGGTGTGGGACATAGTAACAGGTGACGAAACATGCATTTATTGCTACGATCCCAAAACAAAGCAGCAATCGAGCGTATGGGTCTTTCAAGATGAGCCGAAACCAACCAAAGTGGCGCGCGTGAAAAGTGCATCTAAGCGGATGATTGCTTCTTTTTTTAATAAAACTGGACACGTGGCTACTGTTGCTTTAGAGAATCGTCGTACAGTGAATAGTGACTGGTACACGACCATTTGTTTGCCGGAAGTTATTGACGAACTCCGTAAAAATAACCGTAAACGCCGTATCATCCTGCACCACGACAATGCTAGTTCTCACACGGCCAGACAGACAAACGACTTTTTGAAGGCGAAAAATGTAGAACTCATGAGTCATCCTGCATACAGTCCCGACCTGGCACCTTGTGACTTTTTTCTGTTCCCAAAAATTAAGAACCAATTACACGGTCAACGATTTTCATCACCAGAAGAGGCTGTCGAGGAGTATGAAAAACACGTTTCAGAGGTCACCACAGAGGAGTGGCACAAAAGTTTTCAAAACTGGTTTCATCGAATGAAAAAGTGCATAGACGCCAAGGGAGATTATTTTGAAAAACAATAAATTAATTTTGTACCTTTAATAGTATTTTTTCATATTCATTCCGGAAACTTACAGTGCGCCCCACATATCAACTGATGTACCCATATTATGGGTCCCATAACAATAAAGGAGACAGCAGAACATCTTTCTTCACACACTTCACACTAAGGTGGATTTTCGACTGGGTAAACATTTATTTGGGAGTCTGATGGAATATGATGGGAAATAGTTCGTGTTTAAAACAGATTAAATCGCGGACGAGTGCTGCTAGAACAAAACATATATCCAAGTTAATATAATGCGTAATCTCGCCATCAAGCGACACTTATTCTGTACGTTTAAATTGATATTGATCTAAGTTCTTTAGTTCTTCGCAACTGCGTATTTAGGCATGACATGCGATTTCTGGCCTAAAATCCTTCGTTCAAGCTCGCATTGTTCTAAAAAGTTGTGTTGTCACATCAAGGTCCAAAAATGGTGCGAATCGTGAGCTCTGTACATGAGGTCCGTGGTTACGGAGTACGGACCAGCAGTAACTTAACTGTGGTGAATCTGCAGTTAGAGTTGGCCGGTGTTTAGAGCAGGCTTCGATTATTTCGGGAGCTATACGAATGATTGCGTCTTTTTGAGCCTGCCCGAGAAAACAACGTCAGCAATCAGAAAATGAATTTAATGCATTGAGGTAAAGCTTATTTCCGGCGAGAATCGAAGCCAGCTTTAAATATCGCCCTAAACTCTAACTGTAAATGCACTGTACACAAGTTGCGATTGTTGCAGGTAGCGCAGGTGCGAGCTAGATTGCGCTTTATTGTCGCGCAGCGAGAGTAGCTATTTATTTAAGTTATTATAATTATAATATATAATATTTATAATTTATTTAAGAGTAATGTTTCTGTACGAAGTACTATTAAGTATTCTGTGTCCATGCGCCGCCAGCCCCTCCAGGCGGCATTCAGAGGCCAAGAAACTGAACGCGGGCTGTGACAGATTTTGCACTGCAAAGAGTTTGAATACTGAAGTTTAGTTCCACCGCGACTGAGGTCAGAGGTTACGGGTCTGGTCGGCTCTGTATGCGCATGCACAGTTCCACCGCGACTGAGGTCAGAGGTTACGGGTCTGGTCGGCTCTGTATGCGCATGCACAGCTCTGAATGTCTTCATTAGGAGATCACTGGCACGTGGGCGTCTTGAGAGTGATCGATATGTGAGAGGTGGCGCATAAGCCGTGACAAATCCGATAATGATGAGCGGACCTTGGGGTAATGCTGCGTCAATGTCTTTGGAACTGTGGGTGGTAAATATACTCGAGTTCTGTTCTACCAAAGCATTACGATCGAAGACCCTATGACTCATTAAAATGATCACTTATCAGCGCACATCTGCATCCATCTACTGCCTACCAGCTATGACAGAACGTCTTGGGTAAGTATTCAGTCTGTTAAGGTGTTGCCTTTGTGTTAAAATTTGTACATACCTATACATATATGTACATGCCTTGTTGTGGAATCAAGGCAGGCCATCTTGGCATATTTTCTCTCTTCAACTTTCATAATTAAAACGTCTAAATATGTACCAATATGTCCAATGTCTTATAGGTACCAATTAAAATTAAAATTAAATCTTGCGTCACTTGTCAAAATTACAATAAGCTAGACGCGTGCGAAGGATTACAAAATCATTGATGTATTCGTGGTTTTCTTATTAGTGGGCAAAGTATTTTAATTATATAATGTAATTACGAAGTGTAATGAAAATCATAATTTATATTATCAACACGAACTTTAGGAGAAGAAATAAAATGATCACTTATTCCAATCCACAGCAAGATTGATGTGGTTTTAATGTTAAATTGACGTATATTACTATATATGGGGTAACTATCACTTTTCTACAATTTTCTGTTATAAATAAACGTAGCCCATTAATGTCCCCACCGAGTGGCACAGGCCTGCACCCTGATACGAGTAAGATTGAGCCATACGCCCATACTCCATCACGCGCGCTGAGTGCGGGTTGATGGAGAGGTTTCACGACACGGCTGACGACCTGAATGGCCGCGTCGGCAGTGACGCTGCCTACGAAACCAAGGGTCCCGGGTTCGAGTCCCGGTGGGGGCAAATATTTGTTTGATGAGCACGAATGTTTGTACCCTAGTCATGGTTGTTTATCTATCTAAGTATAATATTTATCTATATAAGTATATGTATCGTTGTCTAGTACCCAAGATACAGGGAATCCTAGTTAGGGGCTAGATCAATGTGTGTAAATGGCGTCCACGGTATTATTATTACTTCTACCACCAAGTTGCGGTAGTAGCCGGGACCTACAGCTTAACGTGACATCCGAAACACGGAACGTCCATTATTGTACGAAAAATTAATTGTCTCATTGGTAAGTACATAATCAGCACCGGGTTCGAACCTGCATCTCCTGCGTGAGAAGCAAGCGTGAAACTCACTAGACTACGGAGCCACGTTAGTTAGTTAGTTAGTTATTATTATTGAGTTAGTGAATAAAGGGGCAAGGTGAAACATGTTTGACAGGAAGTCTTGATACGAAGTATAGACTTTAGAATCGTAACCTCTTGTCCGGTTTAAGTGGAATTTAATTTGACTCAACTTAAATTCAAATGCCACAGTCTCCTCCCAGGCACAGTCGATTGGGGGTCCATTAGCTCATTATGAACTCATTAGATTGCTTACTAGGTTAGAGATAATAGGGCCAGTTGTTCTGAACGTAATATGATGTATGTTTCAGCCTTGATTTTGATGAAGGTGGATTCTCCTAACCAGTGAACGAAAAAAACATAGAACAGAACGCCTTTAGAACAGATGGTCATTCTGAAATGGTACCGAAAAGATTCTCGATTGATGGACACGTAACCATGGTATAAATAAGAAAACGTAACATTGAGTTAATTAAATAAGCACAAATCGCAAACGTTCCTGATTGGTTCTCATGCAGCACTGGGCCAGCCCTAATTGGCTGAAACACAGTGACAGTTACGTAGTGCGTCACGCACACAGGACCAACTGGCAATCGACGGAGATTTTCATGCGATAAGGAAGAGGCAAAATTAAACTTCGAGTAAAATAACTCTACAGATCTTCTCTAAGCTAATAATATGGTGAATAATAATTCACTTTTATTAGATAGACACGGAATCCGATATCGATTATCGAAAACTGTCATACAATACAACAAAGGGGTTGTTTTGAGTCCGTATAGCACACGAGCTGATGCCCGCTCAATATGTGGGGACCCGGACATAGCAGGGAGGTCCGACTCCTGGGCATGGGTAATTCCATTTTTTTCCTCCAACAACTAAAACAGCGCGTTTGGTGCGATGCTGATGAGAAACTGGTTTAGTGAAATGACAAAAACAAAGTTTGTATGTAACTGCGGGTCGAAAATAAATGCCAAATTGCCAACCAATATGGTTCTGTGAAACTAGATGAGGTCGCCTCGCTCCGCTCCGCTTCGCTCGGCTCCAAGTAGTGCATAAAGTTGTAACATTACATAACCTAACTTTAGTATTTGGACAGAAAGTGATCTATAGCAACCAATTTGGCTCTAAATTATAGTATAAACGAGGGACGGTGAAGAATGGGGCAGGGCAAAAAACAAGAACCGACATGTATTTTTGGCCTGAAACTGGCAAAGTTATACCAAGGGACAATGATTGCTGCCTAAAGATGGGTGATGATGTTGCTAAATCCAACGCTGAGGTAGCTCTAGCTTTCGAAACATTCTTCACCAATGTACCCTTACTTACAGAGCGTCTAAATTCATCTCCATATGAAGCAGAGACTTTATTAAAAAACAACACGATAGTCTATCCAATATAACAGCCAACTTGACAGATGTCAATCTTGGCCTGTTAGTGACGCCAGGCGTGACAGAGTGGTAAATTATGTGACGGAGTAGTAGCTTTTGTATGATGTTTCAATGTTTTAGTGTATTATACGGAAAAATCTCGTTTTTTTAGTTTTTTAAGTGCTACAATTGGCTGTGTTTTTGTTATAGATATGACTGCTTAGTGATGGCTTTGTCAGCAGCTGAGAGGCAGCGACGCTGTCGTGAAAAACGAAAAAACAACATGTAACTTTACGATTTAATTGATTAAAAATAGTAAGTTATTCTTTGTTACGTTTAAAAGCAAGTTCCTATTTCTAAAATACTATAGTTTAACATACCACTATCATTATTTTTAGTGACTGAAGTACTACTCTGTTACATTTTTACCACTCTGTCACAATGTGTCTCCATACAGCAAATTATTCAAGGAAGTCTGCCGGGCTAACTAATTGTTTTTACAAGAAGTTTGTTTTTGAATATACTAGAAAATATTGTAATTAATGAGTCCATTTATATTTCAATGCAACTAATATGTTATAAAACGGTTATTTTTTAAAGTTGGTTAACTAAACGGCATAAATATGTGACAGAGTATTGAGAAAATCATATAATATTTTATTATTTTTAAGAAAAATACCAATTTTTGTTACTAAATTAAATATTTTAATTAGTAGTACTTACACATAGTACAAGTTAAAACTTAAATGTGATTTTGCATGCCATAATAAAACTACAAGTGAAACTGTGACAGGAAGTTTGGTTTTTTGCTGCACTATCCCAAATAACTAGGAATTAATACAATTATTATTAAGAAATCATCGCTGCTGAGCATGTTTGTGAAATCTTTAGTTATGGAATTACAACTTCGGATATCAAAAACATAATAAAAACAAAAAAATATATTTTTTAAATTTATTTTGGAGTGATCCAAATGTGACGTAAAAAAGAAGAACGACCCACCTATAAAAAGCTAGAATATCAAGGAATATTCGGTTAATTAAGATTTACATCTGGAGCATTGCGTTATATGGCAGCGAAACCTGGACCACGACACAACGAGACAGAGAAAGATTGGAAGCGTTCGATATGTGGTGTTGGAGAAAGATGGAAATAATCAGTTGGATGGAAAGGAAAACAAACGAGGAGGTGTTGCAGTTGGTTGGGGAAAAAATATCTTTGTTGGAAACTATTGGGAATAGAAGAGGTAAGATGCTGGAACACCTGACAAGGCACGAACAAACTTCTTCCAAACTATACTGGAGGGTCAAATAGAGGGAGGAAGGAAGAGATGTAGACCACGGAGAACCTACATGGACCAAGTGAAGGAGAAGATATTCGTTTTAGAAATAATAAGAAATTTATTTTTAGAAATAAGCTCACCTTTGCATATTGTTCATTATATTTTTTCCATTGTGTTTTCTGTGCAATAAAGAATTATTATTATTATTAAGAGAAATGTAGTGTCGTATCAGGACTTCAAGGAGAGGGCAGTGACAACACCAGCGACAAGAGCTAAGCTCTTTAATCATGAATGGATGAATGGAGGAGTAAATTACACACACACGGGAGTAAATGGGGTTCGCAGCTAACTATCCGTAGGGCCAAGTAAATGGGGTTCGCAGCTAACTATCCGTAGGGCCAAGTAAATGGGGTTCGCAGCTAACTATCCGTAGGGCCAAGTAAATGGGGTTCGCAGCTAACTATCCGTAGGGCCAAGTAAATGGGTTCGCAGCTAACTATCCGTAGGGCCAAGTAAATGGGGTTCGCAGCTAACTATCCGTAGGGCCAAGTAAATGGGGTTCGCAGCTAACTATCCGTAGGGCCAAGTAAATGGGTTCGCAGCTAACTATCCGTAGGGCCAAGTAAATGGGGTTCGCAGCTAACTATCCGTAGGGCCAAGTAAATGGGGTTCGCAGCTAACTATCCGTAGGGCCAAGTAAATGGGTTCGCAGCTAACTATCCGTAGGGCCAAGTAAATGGGGTTCGCAGCTAACTATCCGTAGGGCCAAGTAAATGGGGTTCGCAGCTAACTATCCGTAGGGCCAAGTAAATGGGTTCGCAGCTAACTATCCGTAGGGCCAAGTAAATGGGGTTCGCAGCTAACTATCCGTAGGGCCAAGTAAATGGGGTTCGCAGCTAACTATCCGTAGGGCCAAGTAAATGGGTTCGCAGCTAACTATCCGTAGGGCCAAGTAAATGGGGTTCGCAGCTAACTATCCGTAGGGCCAAGTAAATGGGTTCGCAGCTAACTATCCGTAGGGCCAAGTAGGCACGCTGCCCTAATACACTTGTTCTATGGAAAAAATATTTCGGAAAATTCATCTATACCGCAGTGTCGATCGACGTGTGAGCCTAAAAACCAAGTGGTGACAGTTTGTTAAATTTGTTTACCTAAATAATTTATATTTAATGTCAACTCTTGTTTACACCCTAATGCAAATATCGTCATTTCAGTTTTGTCAAGCAAGATTAATTATAAGATTATTTTAATTAAGCCATTTCACTATAAATGTCAAAGTATTATTTATGATGTAACAGTACTGTCGTCGGAAAATAATACTTTAGAAATAAGGCTTTGGAAAAATCATTGACGTAGATAATAAAAAAAACCGGTCAAGTGCGAGTCTAAATCGCGCACGAAGGGTTCCGTACCACCGTTCAATGGAAGCGATGGTGTGGGGTGAATAGTTTGGATTTTACACAGCAAAATATTGTTTACAAAGTTATTGGTGCGGTTCCTTTCACACTCCATGTACGTAACCAGGTGCATCTATAAGTTTGTATGTGGTATTGAAAGAATTGTTGTATGGGAGCCCCCTTAAATATTTCTTTTATCCTGTTTTTTAGTAGTTTTATTTGTTGTTATAGCGGCAACAGAAATACATAATCTGTGAAAATTTCAACTCTCTAGCTAGCTAGGTTCTTGAGATACAGCCTGGTGACAGACGGACGGACGGACGGACAGCGAAGTCTTAGTAATAGGGTCCCGTTTGGAACCCTTCGGGTACGGAACCCTAAAAACAGGGGCTCTAATACACTCCCTTAATGTAGACCGTGATGAGTATTTCCTTAGTTGAATATAACCTCTGTCTTTGTTTTTATAAAGATGCAAATATATGCCGAGCAATTTGCATCAAGTAAAGTGTTTTTTTTTTCAGGTAGCCCAAAGGCATCCCCACCGAAGGCCGACCAACTCTAACGATGTATGGAGTGACCCGAACTCACGATTAAGTCAAGGCAGTGGCTTCTTATTCAATTTACTCAATCAAATACTGCAATGATCATACAATTAGAATATGCAATGCATTATTAAAATGATATTAACCTGTATTGTGTGTTTGGATACATTATAATATAACAAAGAATACGTATTTAATGTAACTGTGTGTACATTATGTGTATGGCTAAGTGTTACTCGTATCCGGGTAAAGGCCTGTGTCCCTCGGTGGAGAACATTCCAAATTCCAAATCTCTTTATTACTGTAGATATTTACATATAATTAGCAATCGTGATTTGCCACTTCTCTACATTGGACCACTGTGGGAGAGAAGGGCGTAGAAACTCACACAGATTGATTTTTAGATCTCTTTAAAAATTGCTTATGCTTAACTAATACAAAATATAATATTTAGTCATTATCATAATTAATAAGCAGGAATAAATTATTACAAAATTATTAACAGCAAGGTCTGTGTTGAGCCACATTAACCCCAAACAGACCCATCATTTAAGTAATCTTGATCATTGTAATATCCCTTTTTCGGCAAAGTCGCTTTAACATGGATTTTAAATTGCTCAAATGGCAATTTCAAGATCTCCAGAGGTATCTTGTTGTAGAAGAGAATGCACTGACCCTTGAAAGAATTGCTAACCTTCGCGAGTCTAAACCGGGGCGCAAAAAGTCTGTGATTATTTCTTAGGTTAACATTACAGCTATCGCTAATTTTGGGAAATTTTACAGACATTATATTTTCGAAAATAAATTAACTAGCTACAGTTAGTATGTCAATTTCTTTAAAAAGCTGTCTTAAGGAGTCTGTGCGTTTTAAATTATAAATTGCTCGAATAGCTCTTTTCTGTAAAATAAAAATAGTTTGAATATCCGCTGCTTTCCCTCACAACAAGATACCATAGGACATGACACTATGAAAGTAACTAAAATATACTAGCCTAGATGTAGCCACATCCGTGTTTTGTCTGAAACATAAATCTTTCTGTGTACATAATCGTTAACGGTGATGGAAAACATCGCGAGGATAGATATCTTTAGATATCCAGAGCTAGTTCACAATTTAATGGTTTTATTAAAAACAAACGCGTCATATCGTAAGCAGTACGGTATAGTTTACAATTTATCGACAGTTTGTAAACTAACGAGAAAAAACGTTAGGTTATAAACTAACGGTATTGACAATATTACGGTGACATAGTGGTGGTCATATAATTAAGAACGATTTGTAGTACCAGATATTTTTTTTCAAAACTATGCAATGTGTACTTTTAAGTTCCTTCTTAAAAGTAATTAGTTGTGTTATGAAATAGCTACATCGATAAAGTAAACGGGATTAGGAGTTAATATTTAAAACATTTACTATTTTTTTTACAAATTTAATTGATTATCGATAATTACAAATTCAAGTAGTAAAAATGCTGGACAAATAATTAAGAACGATTCTTAATCTGCTCGAGAGTTGTTTCCGTAGATACTTAGATTTTACAAATCACATTAAATAAGACAGTGACAATGTTAAAAATTATAATTTAATACATTTCATTCTGAGTTAATACATAGTTTGTAGCGTGACCATGGCTTTTAATAATTGCCTCACACCGACGAGGCATTGATTCTATCAATTTTTGACATTTTTCAAGAGAAATAGAGCGCCATTCTTCTAAAAAAACCTTATATAACTCAGTTAGGTTACCACATCGTCGATTTGAAACCTTTTTCTTAACTTCGCACCAAAGATGCTCTATGGGATTTAAATCTGGGCTGTTCGGTGGCCATTCTAAGACAGAAACTGATTGAGATGTGAGGAATTCTTTAACGTTGCGTGCAGTGTGCTTCGGATCGTTGTCGTGTTGGAATGTCCAAATAATCGGAAGTACGTCTTCAGCATATGGTAACATAGTTTCTTCGAGTATATTTTTGTACTGGAATTGATCCATGTTTCCTTCTATCAGTCTAACAGGTCCAACACCATGACCAGAGAAGCATCCCCAAATTTTCACATTTCCACCACCATGCTTTAATGTCATGTTTGTGTACTTGGGGTCGAATGCTGTATTCGGAGGGCGTCGAACATATCGTTTCCCATCAGAACATACTCTGTTAATTTTTGTTTCGTCAGAGAAAAGAACATTTTTCCACTGTCTTGCTGTCCAGCTTTCATACCTCCTAGCAAATGCAAGCCGGGCTTGCCTATGACACTGTTTCAACATGGGCACTTTTCTTGCTACCTTCCGTTCAACTTCGCTTCTACCAATCGCCTTCGGATAGTGCGCGCTGAGATCGCTGAAGGGTTATTTTCACCAAAGTATTCTTTTTTTAACTCATTAGACCCCTTAAAAGGGTATTGTTTTGCCAAATTTCGATCGTCTCGCTGAGATGACTTTCTCTGTTTAGGTACACGAGGAATATTTAAAGTTGTTTGATATGTGTTAAAATGCTTCACAGCGTGGAATATCATCGTTTTTGAGCACTGCAAATGATTGGCAATCTTTTTATATGACCAATTCATATCGCGAAGTTTTATTATTACTTCCCTTGTAGATGCATCACAACTTTTATTTTTTCACATTTTTTATTATGAAACGATCAACTTTTTGACTTTTACAGAACTAAATGGCGCCAAAATTACTCGAATAGTGGCCTAGTTACAGAGTGTTCTCTATTTAAATTTGAATAAAAAAATAAACTATCCAGCGTTCTTAATTATGTGGCCAGCCAGTAAGTTTGCAATAACATGTTAAGATATATTATATACAAACAAGTTTACTTATATAATAATATTGTTGAATTTATCATATTATAACTGTATGCTACGATTGTGTAAAACAGTTTTACGATACCGAGAGAGATACAAAACGATATGCAATAAGTGTTATTCTCGTAAGTTTGAAAAAAGCTTGTTTTCAAATAGTCGTTCTTAATTATATGACCACCACGTATATATACACTATATATATATATAGGGTGTTGTTTTGTAAAGCGACGAGGATATTGTTTTGCAAAGTGACGGACTCAGGAACGATAGTTTACGTATCGCTTACAACTAAAAAAGCGGTCAAGTGCGAGTAAAAATCGCGCAAGAAGGGTTCCGTGCCACCGCACAATGGTAGGGATGGTGTGGAGTGAAGAGTTGGGATTTTACATAGCAAAATGTTGTTTACAAAGTTATTGGTGCGGCTACTTTCACACTCCATGTACGTAAGCGGCTGCATTCATAAAATTTTATGTGGTTTACAGATATATAAATTATTTTGTTCTGTTTTTTTAGTATTTGTTGTTATAGCGGCAACAGAAATACAGCATCTGTGAAAATTTCAACCGTCTATCACGTTTCATGAGATACAGCCTGGTGACAGACGGACGGACGGACAGCGGGGTCTTAGTAATAGGGTACCGTTTTACCCTTTGGGTACAGAACCCTAAAAATACTTTTATATTGCCCTCTCATATTTTTTATTCACAAATTGCCGTGATCAATTTGTCCAGAAATGACCGCAACGTGCGGTCACCCCGGCCGGTCCGCTCGGCGCACGGCGCCGCGCCGCCGCCGTGCGCCGTGCGCCGAGTGCCCGATATTGGGAGCGCGCGGCAGTAAGCCAGGCGTAACTTAACCAAACAATATCCTCTATGTCAAGCGAAAAGTGAATCCAGAAGTGGTGTCTTGTTGGATTTATTACTTTAATCAACGATAGTTGTGAATTCTTAATAATAATCTGAAAAAGTGATGAATTTCACCATTATATCACATCAATCAATTCGTGCAGTAATTATTAATAATAATCGAGAATCATTAATAATAATGTTCTGAAAAAGGTAACCTGCTGAAAACCAGCGCTGAGCTGCTCAAGCTCATGGCAATGCTGAACATGGCTTTTTTGCTAAATGGTCGTTTTTTATATTTATTAATATTTGAATTGTCAAATATTAATAAATATAAAAAATGATTTTCTTTTTTGCTCTCTTTCTTTTTAATCACTTGAAACATAACATCCAACTGTCCAACTAATATTATAATGTGAAAGTAGCGTTGTTTAGATGTTTGTGTGTTTGTGCCTCAATGACGCTAAAACGGCTGAACGGATTTGAATGAAATTTCGCAAATATAAAGTTTATGAGCTAGGTTTACATATATGATACTATATATCCGACTGCACCAGAAGGAGGGTAACGTTATATCGGTAAATGATCATTCCTAGGAACACGCAGATGTGGCTGCGGGCATCAGCTAGTATATACATCTATATATATTACTTTGCACACTATTTACTCACACTGATCTAGCCCCAAACTAGGATTCCCTGTATCTTGGGTGCTAGACAACGATACACATACTTATATAGATTAATATTATTCTTAGATAGATAAACAACTATGAATAGGGTACACACATCCGTACACCAAACAAATATTTACCCCCACCGGGAATCGAACCCGGGACCCTTGGCTTCGTAGGCATGGTCACTGACGACTCGGCCATTCGGGTCGTTATTGTGACGCGTACGTCCCTGTTTCTGTTTCCCACGACACAGGGTATGCCCTTCGTATGAGAAAATGCATGACGCCATGTTTTGTATTCCACCGAGCTGCACCGGGTTGTAAAGTAAGTAACTGCTGTATGAAAAAATTACATGACGGGTGGCAGTCTTATTGAGAGCCTGATATTGAGGGGATTATGCATAAAAACCATCGATTAATCAAATGAATCGATACACCCTTTAAACATTTGCGAATTGAATGCATAAAAAACCGGTCAAGTGCGAGTCTAAATCGAAGGGTTCCGTACCACCGTTCAATGGAAGCGATGGTGTGGAGTGAATAGTTTGGATTTTACACAGCAAAATATTGTTTACAAAGTTATTGGTGCGGTTACTTTCACACTCCATGTACGTAACCAGGTGCGTCCATAAGTTTGTATGTGGTATTGAAAGAATTGTTGTATGGGAGCCCCCTTAAATATTTCTTTTATCCTGTTTTTTAGTATTTGTTGTTATAGCGGCAACAGAAATACATAATCTGTGAAAATTTCAACTCTCTAGCTAGCTAGGTCCTTGAGATACAGCCTGGTGACAGACGGACGGACGGACGGACAGCGAAGTCTTAGTAATAGGGTCCCGTTTGGAACCCTTCGGGTACGGAACCCTAAAAAAGATGATGACAACTCTTCTATTAGTTTAACTGAATGAACAATTTCGATTCTTTCCGATTGTTTTGGTTACTGGTTGGTGAATTTTATAAAGATGTAAGTTATCTGTCATATCACTTCTATGATTTTATGAACTTATCATCGTCGTGGTCATAACTAGTAACTATTTAGTCAAACCACATTATATAGATAATGCTCTTTGCAAATGATAGTATTCATATGTCATTGTTTTGATTGCATTTCAGTGAATTATCGACACTAAGTAGGTACTTGTGCATATGAATAGGCTATTTGACCTCGGCGTGACGGGAAGACGGATTGTTCTCTATTGTTATTTTGAATTGCTTTTAGGGCTCCGTGGTCTAGTGGGTTTCACGCTTGCCTCTCACGCAGGAGGTGCGGGTTCGAATCCCAGTGCTGACCATGTACCAATGAGAAAAGTAATTTATCTTTGGTGCATTATTCGGACGTTCTAACGGTGATGGAAAACATTCTGAGGCAACCTTTTTTACTCCATATCTGCGGCGCGGCGGTGGGGTAGCCCCCTGTCAGGCATAATGGAGTATCGAATAACTGGCTAAAAGTGGGCACAACTTTACCTCTGCCACCTCAAATGGCATGCGTGTCACCAGAAAAATTAGCCGCGTCGACGCACGAAGGATGCTGTCGACTTTTTTTTTTTCCGTCGACACGTTTTAAGCTTGCTATTGACTGCTGTCGACGCGACGCGCAGGCTGTTCGAGTATAAAAGCTCTAAGCGGGGATCAACAGTGTATAAGAAAGTACATAATATGAACAAACCCTAGGCATCAGTCTATATGCTATACTACGTAAGTGCATACGTTAGCCGCTAGATACACAGAATCTGTCTAGCAAAAGCTACTCAGTTTATGTACATGTCGTAGCTATATCGTAGAATTAAACACTGCTGTAGCTAAGGTAGGTGAGACTAAAGAGGGCGAGCGCTTTGAAACCTCCGACCAAATAGTCTTCGTGTTAGTTTGGCTTGCTGATGACTTGGACACAAATCACTCGGAAACTCTGTCCGAATTGACACATTTTAATTTTAATACTTTTCGGTGATGGTGCGGATACCATCATAATATTGATGCTGTTTTGTACATTCAGATAAAAAAGCTTCAAAGTATAATTTGTAGATAAAGACGGCAGCCAAAACTATAAGTTGATCTGTGCACGTGTACCACTCTAAGTCAAATAAGATTATTATATGTTAAAAAAAACTAAAATCCGTGATTCAAAACATATATTTAGCATAAAAATCAACATCTTAAAAACTTAAATTTGTCAATCAAAAGGTATATTTAGTAAAAAATCAACATTAAAAAAACCGTCATTCAAAACCTATATTTAATTTTAAAAAAATACATCTTATACATATCTTTTGGTTTGTAAATACAATACAATAATCACTTTGGCAGTAAAACTCAAGTAAAACGAGCGAGTTATACTTATAATAAAGACATAAAGGTGACTTTTATACAGACCTATTTATATATATTAAAGGTGAATTAATACTAGAAGACTAGCCATCCTATACAAAAAATCGTATTCCAGTAGAAAGCACACATTTCTGTCTATATATAGGTGGCGTTAGCCCTGTTTTCTGGCTATGTTTTGTTTAAGTTTCATGGCGTTAGAAATTAGCGTATCTGTATCTCGATGACATTTAGAGAAATGGCAATTGATGCCATTATTGGCATTGCCCTTGTATTATTTTTACACAAAATTTCATATATTATAAATTACACCGACAGATGGCATAGGTGAACATTTAAGTTATGATCTAATTATGAAACGGTACTAAGAGCTACATGTAGGGTGTTATGTTTTTTCGATTGGCGCAATGAAGGGCGATGGACACTCTTTTTTATATTATAAATCTATGATTGTACCATCCAAATGACTAGCCGGATTTCTACAATACGTTATTGTTGGATTTGTCTTAGTGACTTGAGTTTTTTATCTGAATGTACAAGGCCATTCTTTTTATGGTGTCCGAATCGTCACTAAAAAAGTATTAAAATTAAAATGTGTCAATTTGGACATTCACAGTTATTTGTGTCCGAGTCGACAGCAAGGTTAGTTTGATATGTATATCACAAAACAATATTAGGTAGAACTGAATTAAAATGCTTTAAAAAAGATATGTTTTATCAAACTAAACCCTTTCTGACCATTTCATGAAACCTTGGGTAAAAGACAGCGATGCACATGCTTATATAGATAAACATTATACTTAGATAGATAAACAATCATGACTAGGGCACAAACATCCGTTCTCATCAAACAAATATTGGCCCCCACCGGGACCCGAACCCGGGACCCTTGGCTTCATAGGCAGGGTCACTGCCGACTCGGCCATTCGGGTCGACTTAATGGTTGGCCATTTCATGAAATGATCAATTCTATGATATAGCTACGATATTATACGTATCTTGTAATTAACCGCGTCATCATACACCTATTTACTTCAATTTATATGCATCCGTGTTCTTTGTGTTTATACTTTGTACTCGTATGTATGGATATACAAGTTATTATATAAAAACGGTTTATCTAATTTAATCAAGTCTTCATGTTGTCTAATTATAAGGATGTTAGCGATGATTTGCCATTTAAATTCTACGCTATTATTCCTTAAGCTAACTCTTAAGTCTGCTTACCCGAGTTTGTCTACATTTTGTTTACAAATCTCATGAGAAACATAAATGATAGATAGTGTGAAGTCATGGCTACTGGATGAAACGGGGTGATATCTCGTTTCTCTCTGCAATAAATACAATGGTGGCTATTCTAATTATCCGTTCAGTCTGAAGGACCGTAACCTATAATATATTATTTCCATAATTATTATCCATAATGATATATTTTATTCCTAGATATATTTTATTTAATCGAATTTCAATTTTAATTTCAAACTATTAATTTCAAAAATCTATTTTTTTTTACTGCAGATAATTTAAATATAGTTAGTATTACGTAATTGTTTGCCTCTTTTCTCCGTTGGACCACTGTGGGAGGACATCTAACAACCAATAGTGCTACTCGTAAAACTAAAAATATACTTTTTGTACTACATCTACATTCATATATCTAACGATACGTCAATTAGCATTCACAGTTAACCTTTACATGGAAAATAGCTTGTTACGTAAATAGAAGTACCTATAACAAACATCTTCACGAGAAATCATTTATTTAGCTATGCCGGGAATACACTGATTTAATTACAGATGTTGAACAAGATTGAATAATTTTGCTGGAGTGGAATAATATGTTAAAAATTGCGTTTAACAATAAACAAAGTCAAAGCCAACATTGCTTTACTACTAGATTTTTTCGTAAGCTAACTAGCTTAAATGTCATTATTAGACCCTAATAATGACATTTAAGCTAGTTAGCTATTATAGCTGCCAGCTGTATTAATACTGCTCTATATATAGGTACCCAACTCAAAAAAGAGCTCCGTGGGTCTAATTAGTTTCACGCTTGCTTCTCACACAGAAGATGCAGGTTCGATTCCTGACCATGTACCAATGAGATAATTAATTTATCTAAAGTACATTATGCGGACGTTCTGACGGTGATGAAAAACGTCGTCGTGAGGAAATTACTCCATAGCTGCGGCGTTGGGCTAGCCCCCTGTTATGCAAAATGGAGTATTGAATAACTGGCTAAAAGTGGGCACAATTGTGCCCCTGCCACCCCGTATGGGAAAAGGCGTGACGCTATGTTATGTTATGTTATGTTTTATACCCAACCTTATTACCAAGCAATAAGGTTCAAAATTGCGGGCCATTTTTTGATCTACTTCTGTCAGTACGTCCGGATGTCAGTCTGTCTGTCCGTCAGCTGGAAATAGCCCAAAAAAAATAACTTCAACAAATTCAACAAAAAAAACTGCTGAGATAAATCTCATACACCGAAATAGGTAGACAGTTGAAATGTTCTCGGAATGGTATTTCTATTGCCGCTTCAGCAACAAATAATTAATTTGACGACCTCCGTGGCGCTGTGGTTGTAGCTCTGCCTATCATGCGAGAGGTCCCGGGTTCGACTGAAAAAAAACAGGATTTGGATGTTTATACTTGTGTGACGGCGCTATTTCTGGTTCCCACGACACAGGATACCCTAGTGTGGGACCAGAAGCAATGTATGTCCCTGTATTTAAATGTTTGTTTATGTTTATGTTAACTACACGAGACTTCATGAATTAAATGGGGTCCTCATACAAGAGACGTGTTTTAATAAGCTTTAATGTCTGCATTATTGTGAGATAATAATAAATAATACATATTAGGGGTCAATCTTACACAAATCGAGCGATACTAAGCTCAACACTTTCCAACAGTTTCCCGCGTATCGCTTTAGCAAGACTCGGGATCTATCGAGCCTGTTTTTCTTAAGCAAATATTTTTTCCGGTAAGCTCATAGTCCAAGGTCTTCATTCAATACCCTTTGAACTGTAGTTCTACTTAACCTCATCTGGAGAGCCAACAGTTTTTGCTTCCGAACGGGATTTCTTTGTTTTCGCGCCTTCACTGCTTTGATCACTGTTGGAGTCCGAACAGTACGAAGAAGACCGCTCCAATGCTTATCTTCTAATCTCGAATCTTCCCTGAATCGTTTGATAGTACGACAAACGAACCTAAATGCTATTTTCAATTTTTTCAGCAGTTTTAAAATCTCAGTCGGCGCGTGGCCGCAGCGATACAATGACATTACCGAGACTTTATCGTCCTTGCGCGTCCACTCCATTTTTGAAAATATAGAAAATTACAGAAAACCTATGAATTTAGTTTCTTAAAATATTCGTATTTCGAACGCCCGTAACTTTGCTGATTTGATATTGCTGTTTCTGATTACCTGATTAGTCTGCTTGTATATAAATGTTATGTTATGTTATTTATGTAATCTTGAAAATTTCAATATACCTTTTTAGACCAAGTAGAGTCAACATGTCTTTTAAAATATTTATCTACACACGTATCATAAACCCTCTTTACTGCATCCAAAAGCCGCACGTTACGACCAGCATAATGTTATAATACTTGGTCAAAACTCATTTCTTATCTGAATATTGATACAATCAATTTTCGACAAATAATGACATTCAAATTTGGAACGCCGACGCCCGCCTCCGTGCCGCCCCTAGTTTGTCTGTGAAGTTGGTACTACTGAACAAGTACATAATTAGGCATTAAAACTCTCGAGTGATATTACTATGAAACTCGCCTTCGGCTCGCTTCGGCTCTCGAGTTTATATGCCCTCCATTATGTAACAGCCACATAAACTACTATTAACTAGCAATTCCAAAATCGCCACCGGTGTCTTATTGTAGAAGATAATGCACTGACCCTTAAAAGAATTTCTAACTTACGCGAGTCTCAACTTGGATGCAACTAGTGTGCTCATATAGTTTTCATTTATAACAAATGATATATTTATTGAATGTCTAGTGAAATATGTATGATTGGAGTTGTCACACAGATAGGTTTACTCTCGCTCTCTTGCGTTATTCCGTTAGCATGGAGTTTTGCTAAAAACTAATTCTTATACAACTAGACTAACATGACAGTTGGATTCGCCCTTTTTAGGGTTCCGTAGAGAAAAACGGAACCCTTATAGTTTCGTCATGTCTGTCTGTCCGTCCGTAAGTCACAGCAAATTTATTCCGTAACTATCAGGACTAAACAGTTGAAACTTGGTATGTAGATGTATTTTGTAAACCGGTTAACGATTTTATACAAAAATTAAAAAAAATTGAAATTAAGGTAGAATACATGGAACTGAAACCAAAAAATAGTTTTTTTCATCAAACCTATATGTGTGATTTAAATAGTTAAAGAGACAGAGGCTTCCAAAGTGGAAAAAATTGTGCCCGCCCCTCTAACTCTTAAAGAGAATGAAACAGGTTAGGTTAGGTTAGATAAGATTTGATTGGCTACCCCTCACTTGCGTGTGGAATGTGGTTTATTCATCAGTATAATGGTCCATGTTATATGTGACTATGTGATAACTATGTGATAACTGGCCACATAGTCACATTTCATCAGATAACACGTGTTGTTGTACATGAGATGTTATTTATGTTGTCCTACTTCGATGGAGCGGAGATTAATGTAGTTTATTGCATTATTTATGGAGCATTGTCTATTCTGATATATCAATGGTGTGATGTAAGAATTTAACATGTTTTTTTCTCCTAAATACACCTTCTCCCACAGTGGTCCAATGTAGAGAAGTGGCAAAAAATGACGATTGCTAAATATATGTAAATATCTACAGTATTAAAGAGATTTGATTGATTGATTTAATATCATTGTTACAGATATTTTTGCACATTTTATGTATTCAAACGTCAAAACAATGTCACGGACGTTTTAACGGTGATGGAAAACATCGTGAGGAATCCTTCATATGTAAGATTGTGAACACCGTCAGTTTATAAAATCACGGAATTTATCTCGCGAGATTGTACACTGTCGATAAATTGTAAACTGTACCGTAGTGTTTACAAGTTATTAATTTTCGTTGGTTTATACTGAAACCGTTAAATTATAAACTTGAATTGTAAGCGAAGTACAAGCGCGAAGTGGTGGGTCAGGGTAAGTGAAGGATAAAGGGGGTGAGCGAGCCAAATCCCCCTTTATCCTTCGTGTTTCGTATAAACGAAAGAAACATATTTTTTAAACTCTTTCTTGTCTATAATTTATCGATAGTTTATAATATCACGCGGAAGTTTATAAACTAGCGGTATTTACACTCTTACGGTTACATATTTAAGAAATAAGCCCGCATGCCTCTAGCGTCGCCGAGAACATGGGCGGCGGCATATTGTTGCACTGTGGCCGTTTCGTTGTTTTAGAAATCGGCAGAGTCCAGTTTTCACCGATAAACAAACAAAACAAAATTGCGTTGAAAATGGCCATACCAATAATTTCTTGTATGGGTACTACTTTTAATTCTTAAAAACCGCTAAAATCAAAAATCAAAATCAAAATCAAAAATCATTTATTTATAATCACTTAGATCCGTCATTACATTTTTTTGGGTGAGTTCACTAACCCAATGGCGGAATCTGTGGAGAAGAGCTCACCGAAGAAACTCCACAGTCGTCGCATCTTTTGCGTTTCCTTTTTTAAATAAAATATTGTCAAATTACAAAATGAATGCTAATTATATATCGAAACAGCCTGTTACTCAAACAATCTATTCCCATGGACATCTGTCCTCTAAGTAATCAGATATCCTGTAGTAACCTTTTTTATACAATTTCTAGTTTTATTATTATTTTAAACTTGTCTAAAGTTATGTGCTATGTTTCATTGTTTGTTGTTATAGCGGCAATTAGCCTCCCAAATACACCCTCTGTGAAAATTTCAGCTCTCTACCTATTTCGGTTGATCCGGTAGAGCCAGTGACGGACGGACAGATGAACAGCGGTGGCTTAGTAATAGGGTCCCGATTGGCACCCTTCGGGTACGGGACCCTCAAAAGGAGAGGAAGTGCCTTTTTACGCGAATTTTAAATATTTTGAGAGACATATCCAAATCCCTTCAGATTGAGCTTTCAACAATGACAATCGCTTTAACCCTTAATAGCGCCTGGAGGTCAGTAATTTTTCAGTGGTTTTCGCACTTATTACCATAAAGTTATAGAATAGAATAGAATAGAATAAACAAGAAATAAATTTATTCGGACAACAAAACACACACAACATTGCATACAAAAAGAAACAAAAGAACATAAACAGGTGAAACATACAATTAAAGGCAATATTAACAACAACATAGAAAACAGAAGAGAATAAAAGCACGCACAACAGAAGTATAACATATTATGTGTAAATAAAATTTTGCGGCCACATTGACTTCGTGAAGTGTGTGTCGAAGCAGCGAATAGGTTCCGACTCAGCATGTGTTTACAGGTCCTGCAACGCTGGTATTCTGTCGGCACCTTATCTAAGAGGGGATGATAATATAAGGGTGGGTGTTATTAAACTACTTTTTAATAAATCCGAGTACATAATCGTAAATAAAAAGACAAAGTCATAAAAATTTATGAAATAAATAGATTACGAGGAATGTTTATTCAATATGGGGGGGTAAGGAAATAATATGCATTAATAAACACTTAATACAAAAGATACAACAATGGCAGAGAATAGAAGGGATATTGAGTAATAATGAATGCTAGCATGTAGATTGTTAAATGACTTGACCGATTCAAAAAAGTTGAAAATTATGTGGGAATATATTTCCCCAATGATCCTTTAAAGGTTAAGCGAAAAATCGTGTGAAATAATCACGTTCTTATTCGACCATCCTTTAAAACATCACACTACCTATATAAGGGCTAGGCAATGATTTCGGAGATACAAAATCTAGGTACAGGCCCTCTGCATGTCTGATAGACATTGTCTATTACATAGTTATAAGTATTGCATTTTATTGTAAAGAAATTGTAGAAACCACAAAAACTTCATTATCCGAAACCTATTACTATTTTACTGTCAATTTCACATCATTCAACATTTATGTTACGGTGCGTTTGAAGAAATCGATTAGCTTTCTGAACGACAGGTCAATGCCACGCTGTTTGGGCAACCGTTTGTTGATATCTAGACAGTCAGACAACAATTGAAATTTTATGGTGATATATCGACAAATTCGACACTTTTTTAAGTTAAGTTAAGTTATCTCTGCAGTTCAAAACTATTCCCAAGTTAAAGAAATTAGTATAACAATTTTGGGACCTTTTTCTAGATATTGTGTTATCAGAAACCATCAGGTTGGAGATATTTATTATTGAAATTAGGGCAAAAACATAACATAACATTTACATACAGGCACTTACATTGCTTCTGGCCCCACACTAGGATACCCTGTGTCGTGGGAACCAGAAACAGCGACGTCACACATATATAAACATCCAAGACCTGGGGTTTTTTTTCTTTACCCCAGCCGGGGATCGAGCCTGGGACCATGGTAGGCAGAGCCACAACCGCTGCGCCACAGAGGTCGTTTATACTATATCGTAAATTTACACTTTTTTTATTTTCTGACAAATTGGTATAGCACACAGACTTCAAAAATATTTATTTAGATGAGTTTTGATTGACAATACCTAAAATACCTGTTATGGAATTTATCATAGCTACTTTAGTTATTTTGTATGGGAAATATTAAACTGCACATCAAAACACTGATTTGCACAGCAAATATCAGGGCGTAATGCTGAGGTAGCTTAGGTGAAGGGTAAAGGGGTTGAGCGAAGCGAATCCACCTTTATCCATCGTGTTAGTTTGAACATGCAAGAACAACAAAAAATACTTAAAACATAAACTTGAGTACACATAAAATATTTAAAACATGAAAAGTGTTGTTGCTGATCCTTTTTTGCTGTGCAAATCAGTATTTTTGACTTGCGATTAAATACTTTTGTATTAATTTAAAACCGACTTCTGGTAATTTTTTCCCAATTCCGTCCCTTTCACACTGCATGTATTTCCACCTGTGACCTGGAGTGACGGGACCTTTGCACAGACGAGGTTACCCCTTGAGACTCAGATACAAGTGGACTAAATGTCTCCCAATTCCGATTTCGAAATTGCGGACTTACGTTTTTTTTGTTAAATATCATTATTTAATTTATGTTAATCGATAGTCCTAATTAAGGCAACCATATGTTCTCAGAACACTTTTTGTTGTAAATATATGTTTTACATATATGGTAAATGTATAATTGGCGAGAAAAATTGTTTTAATAAAACTAACGTATGGAGCGATATCTAATTTGCTCTATAAGTACCAAGTCTTAAAAGTGCTCAATCTAGTTTTTTGTAAGCTTAATCTACGGGTGTTTGTGTACAACACCAAATAACTTAGTCCCTGACTTCCCGGTTCTTCGGATAAACGAAGCTGAACTTAGGTACCTTTACCGATATAACCCACTACTGAGTTGAATTTACTCTATAATTATTATAATATAAATGAAACAAACGCATTATTACTTCTTATTTCTTGTCGTTTCCTCATGGCAGAGGATTGACATATCCACTCATCTACGGGACGATTGATTATTTTTTAAAGGTTTTGAACTGTATTACCAAGTTTTAATCCCGGACCATTTCTTGATTTACCCACAGACGAGTGGAGATACTTAAACATAAACATAATTTATGAATAATATTCATTACTTCTGTAGTGACTGTCTTCGTTGTTGGTACGGGGCTCGACCAAGGATCTCCATTTTTATCTGTCCTGGGCGATGCTATTGCCTCGTGTAGACCAGGCTGCAGGTCTTCCTGCGTGGAGTACACCAGCGTGCAGGTGGTCTTCCCCTTGTTCTTGCACCATTCATTTACAGACATGAGAAAGTCCAGCATTCGGATTGTCCAGGATGCAGTACCATATAGAAATGTGGACCATTATTACGAAAAACATTTAAATTTTATGATATTTTTTATTAAACTCGTACTGCCGATTGAGCGATTACTTTTAATAGTAGTTTATGTGACTGCTACATAATGGAGGGCATTAATACTCGAGAGTGGGAATAATATCACTCGAGAGTTTTAATGCCTAACTATGTACAGTAACATACACTAGTTTATCTACACACATATCATAAGCTCTCTTTAATGTGTTCAGGAACCGCATGTTTGACCGGCATTGTGGCTCTGCAGTTGTTTAGCTTGTTCTGAAGTACCAACGTGCCGCAGGCGGGCGTCGGCGTTCGAAATTTGAATGTCAGTAACAACTTCACAGTCAAACTAGGGGCGCACGCAGGCGGGCGTCGGCGTTCGAAATTTGAATGTCATAATATGCAAAAAAAATACACATTATGGTCATAATGTGTAATTTTTCAGATAAGAAATGAGTTTTTACCAAGTAGTTTAACATTATGCTGATCGTAACGTGAGGTTTTTGTACGCAGTAAAGAGGGTTTATGATACGTGTGTAGATAAACAATATTATCAGTGATTTAATTCATTCTGTATTAGTGAAATAGATAATGCGTTGTCTAGGTGTACGTGTCCTCAATTGATCTCAGAGCATGGCTAATTCTGTCCTAATATTTCTAAAAGAGATAAGGCTACTATTTTCTGACTACACAGGGTGTTCTGTAAATCGATGCAAAGACTTAAACCCAAGTTATTACAGACTATTTAGAACCATTTGAGCCAAACATACATGTGGCGAAGTCTTACCGTTAAATTTTTATTGTTGTTTAGTGTTTTTGAAGAAAATTTCCAGATTTTCACAGTTAAGTGATTTATCATTGCAAAACTAAATAATAATTAGATTATTTTACAATTGATTCTAATAAATCACTTAATAAGCATTCTGGACAAAATCCAAGTAGTAATGATTATGTATTCTGTATATATATATATATATATATATATATATATATATATATATATAGTAGTCTGATTTTATAATTTTTTAACCAACCTGCAAGCATACAACATATTTTGTGGTATTTACTCTACATCGTTGATCTTGAACAGCTAATTATTAAATGATTTTAAAACTAGAAGGAGGATCCAGTTATGGCCTTTATAAATAATTTCAAGTGTTCACTAACAGTGGTAGCTATCACTAACAGTGGTAGCTATCGTTCTTGGCAATTCTCAAATATTCCCGATCGATAAAAATAAATTGTGAATAGTATCGACTCATTTATGCTTTTAAAAGAGAAGCTTTAAACATTTTCGGATAGTGTAAAATTTGTGAACATTTAAAACAGGGGCTTGGCTTGCAATTAAATGAAGAAAAATCTGTGATTTACTCATAATTTTACTTCTAATATGAAACGAAGATAGACTGCTGCTGATCATTCTTTCAATCATTTTCATGAAATGTATGGCCCAGTTTCTTCGCTACTGATGGAGAACAAGTTGATGTCATAGACGGTGAGCCATCTGACAATTTAGAAAATCTACCTCCTAGTGTACATGAAGCTTCCACTTCCTTTACTCCAAGGAAACTATTCGAAGAACTCGGCTCAAGACAAAAAATAAGACATATTCAAACGTTAAGTAATTCCTTGTCTCCACAAAAACTGTTAAGGTCATCAGTAAAAACTTTAAAGGATAATAGAAATGAAGACGTAAACAGAATTTTGGACCATCTTATTAAACATCCTGAAGATATCCATAAGGTTCAGTCCAGATTAAATAAAAAAATGTATGTTTAGCTGAAAATGCACTGGGTCTGTTAGTGTCATTTAAAATTTTAAAGTGGCAATACATGAGTCTGAGACAGTCAGCCAATGAATTACATTTTGGTCTGTTTCCTTCATATTTCAAAGTTGCTCAAGCAAAACTGGATAGTTATCCCTCCAAAGAACATTTAACTGTTACTGACGAAGGAGCGCACTTAGATTGCGAGCTTTGCTTGATTTAACTGTGTCCACTCGTAATTGCAAATAATTTCAAACTGAATTCATAGGTTAATGTAAAACTTGTAAGAAAATAGAGCTATGATGAGGCTTTAGGAAAAAGAAATTATAAACAAAAGGGTGATTTGGATGTCTCAAGTTTATGATTAGTTTGGTTCCATTAAGGATTCTTTCAGATGATGTAATTATGTAGGAACACGATCAACCGTCATTTTCATTTTACTGTCGAGCTATTATGTTAAAATTCATGAAAGAAACTAAAGTGTCAGCAGAAAGAGGAAGAAAAGTATTTAAAGACCAAATGTAAGTCCTGCAGTTCACAAAAGTAAGAGACGTTTCTATAAATTATGAAGTGCTCTTGACAATGATAGATCGCAAAAATAAATATATATTTCTGACAATTCGCCTGCTTCCTGCGATATCTGTAAAGCAAAGCCCTCAGAAATAAACAATCTAAACGCGATTTACTGACGACCGGTATATAAAGAAATGTATAAGAACGGACTTTCATCTTTACACGACTGGATCAGATTAATGGAATGTTTACTTCACGTGGGTAGGTATTAATACTGCACTTATAATTCTTAATAAGCAATCACCATTACGATTTCAAATGTCAATAACAAAAAATTCAGCTTATAGGTTAGAATTCAAACAATGGACAGCAAGAAAAGAAAATAAAGATATATTAATGACTCCGAAATGAATACAATTTGCATATCGACATCATTAAACAGGACGTGGGAACCACAAATGATAGCAACACTGCTAGATAGTTTTTCGGAGATATTAAAATAACTGCACGTATTAAAGGCATTTAATGAAGATTTAACCAAAAAGTTTTATGTTATACTGCAAACAATATCATATGTCATCAATAGGATCGGGAGTAAAAATTGACGTTCCACAAGGTTCCATATTAGGCCCTTTCTTATTCCTGGTATATATTAACGATCTGCCTTTTATGGTGGAGAAATTTACTAACATGGTGTTGTTTGCAGATGATACTTCACTGGTCTTCAAAATTGAAAGACAAAAATAAGATTTTGATGATGTCAATGGAGTATTATCTTTAACCTTGAATTTTGTCATAGTTAACAATTTATTGTGAAATGCTGGTAAAACCAAATGTATAAAATACTCACTTCCAAATGTCAGGCAAGTTGGGACCAGTTTAGTGTTGGACAGCAGCACGTTAGAATTAGTAAATGACATGAAATTTTCTTGGAATAACCATTGATAGCAAATTGCAGTTCCCACGACACACACAGGGTATCCTAGTAGGCCTGTATGTAAACTCGTAGTTACTAATTACCTCCACTTGCAACAATCTTGGCATTCATCTCTCACTTCTCCTGCATTCCTCAAAGTTAAATTATGTTTATTTATTTAATTCTTAACATTGCATACTAGGCATCTACATACTTTACATAATCCTCAGAGCCACAACTATTAGTATGTTTGTGAAGTTAATCTGGATTATCCTTCAAATTAAAGTCTGACAGGTGTTGATTTGAATACAATGGTCTCTTACAACACGATTACCTAATCCAGTAAGCGTGAATCGTGAGTATAGTAACTAGTATCTGTGGTATAGTGTATAGTCTTTATTTTTGCTTCCGAACTTTGTTTATACTAATCAGCTGCATTGATCCAGCACCCGTATCATGCACTGCGATTAGCGTTTATCGCCTCTAAATGTCAAAAATCGCCTCTCTGTCTCTTCTCAATACTAAAATGTAACTTAGACGCGACAAAAGTAGCGGTTGCTGTTCTCAATAATCCATTTTGGATGACATGGCGCTACCCAATCGCCGCTGCTATGTACATATGAGAGTTTCCATCACCGATGTGTTTTCAATTCCATAACTCACTTAAAATAAACTTGGAAATCGTTTAAATGGGCAGTTGGACTAAAATGTGCGTACACGCATCAATCATTTCCAAGTTCATCTGTGTTACTTTAAGACATGAAATGTGAGGATCATTTCGTTGAATAGCTGTGATTACACCATTATTCGTGTTCGTTATTCAATTAACTGCTTTTTGTTGATGTTTGCGCGTGAAAGGACCCTTAAAGAACTAGGTATGTACTTAAAATATAGTTAGATCGCATGTTGAACTGGTAATATCCGGAACTTCTATAGTTTTAAGCCGTTGTATACACTTCAGTCAGAAGTTCTGTAGCATTATTTTTATTGTGATGATTGTATTTTGACAGGTTTAGAAAGAAGCAGAATTCACCAGACCCGCCTACATAATAACAGAGGTTTTGACCACCGCTCCGGGGCATTTCTCATGCAGAGGATTTCCTTGGCTGTGCAGCGGGGTAACGCTGCCAGTGTCTTGGGAACCTTTGGAAGGGAGATGTCCTGGGGCGGATTGTTTAGTTAGTTTTTGGCATATAGATATATTATTTTATTGTTGATAGAATATTATTATTAATTTGTAATAGTGCATGATACTTGTACTTTTTTTGAATGAATAATTAGTATATAGTTGTCCCATGAATATGTGTAATGAGCTTGTAGTACTAACAACTTTAAAAATGTAAAGGAAAAAAAGATATACACTCATCATTATCTTGTGGATGTCTTAAAAATCCATTATTTTATTACCTACATGAATTTCATCTCGGTAAGTAAATATAATCCCTAAGTCACGGTATTAATGTGTCCAGTCGTAGGAAAAACATATTGATAATCGTGTTTTTTGCTTCAAACTGAGTTTTTACTGATACCAATTTTGTCATTATCGTGGGATTCCCATAGTATTGTCTATTTGATATGTACCTCTTTTGTGTATGTGGGTACTTATCGTATGAAGATTACATTGCAGGTATTATTGCCTGTATGATCATTTCAAGGGTTCCGTACCTTAAAAGGAAATTTACGGTCAGTACGAGTCAGACTAGCGCCCGAAGGGTTCCGTACCACCGCACAATGGTATTCAAGTTTATTTGTCGACCGGTTTGGCCTAGCGGGTAGTGACTCTGCTTACGAAGCTGACGGTCCTGGGTTCGATTCCCGGTAAGGGCAAATATTTGCGTGATGAGCATGAATATTTGTTTCTTAGTCTTGGATGTTCTCCATGATTTCTATAAGTATGTATCTCTAATAGTATATCGTCGTCATGTACCCTTAGTAGTAGTAGTAGGATTGTCCTCTAATATTTATTATTATATCATTCATTATTTTTGCATGGGGATTAGGCGTTTTTCTGTATGTTAGATAGCAAAATGTTGTTTACGAAGTTATTGGTGCGGCTACCTCAATACTCCTTGTATGTAACCAGGTGCATTTATTAGTTTGTATGTGGTATTGAAATTAAAGTACGTACCAACTTCACAGACAAACTAGGGGCGGCACCTGTGGGCGGCACCCAGGCGGGCGCCGGAGTTCAAAATTTGAATGTCATAATTTGACAAATTTTGGTACATTCGATCAATATTCAGATAAGAAATGAGTTTTTACCAAGAAGTTTATCATTATGCTGGTCGTATCGTGTGGTTTTTGGACGCAGTAAAGAGGGCTTATGATACGTGTGTAGGCAAACACTATTCTTTGTATATTTCAGTTATTTTCATAGCATTATGTCCTACGGCATTTTATTGTGGGGTCAAGCTGCTAACATATATAGCATCTTTGTGTTACAGAAGAGGGCGATACTTTCCATATATAAATTGCGTGGTCGCGATTGCCTTAGAGAATTGTTTAAAGAAATTGATGTCCTCACGGTATCCTCACAGTACATATTTGAAAACATCTTGTATGTCCGGAAGAACAAAACACTATTTCCTAAGAATTCTGATAAGCATAATATAAATACTAGAAATAAAAATAAAATAGCGCACGCAAAAGGAGATCATTCATTCTGGGCCAAAAAGTGAAAGTGCCGGCCAGAAAAAAAAAGTGACATGGTCGGATAGAACACACAATTCCTATTATTTTTTACCTTGACACCAAACCTGTGCGCCCCATGGTTACGATTCTACAGGCTATTGGGGGGTGTTTGACCAGGTGCGCGTTTGGAGCGGGGGTGGAGATCCATCGCTCCGTCCATTTCACGGATGCCGACGTGGTTCCTTCGGAGATTTGAGATGCGACCAATCCAAAGGGTCTCAGAGTTTTGAGACAAAGGTTGTTTGTCGCTTGGAGGTCCTCGTTGATGGGGAGGCGAAGATTCACTTTTATTTTGTCGCTGCTTCTCTACGTAGATCAGGAGGTATGGTGTTGCACGGGAAGCCAGGCTGTGTGGGTGGGCATTACCATTCCTGAGACGAGCCGCATAGTGGAGTTCAGTTCGACGTCCACGGTGTTTGTGTGGTGGCTAGGCAATCATCAGCGGTGCTGTACACCAGCGCCAGTGCAGATGTTCGGAGGGTTGGCGCGCGGCACCCCCATGCCGTTGAATCAGCCGTCGTCGTCGCCGTCGTCAACAATCAGATAATGATATAGGAATAATGCAATGCTTCTTCTTCTTCAATCCAGGGGGTAAAAGTGCACCTGGCCCGCTTGAGTGGGGCCTTTGTGAATTTCCCCTGCACCCACTCAATGCAATGCTTATTTTGCATAGATTTTTAACTTTGACCCTTGTATTTTTTTAAACTAAATAGTCGGTAAAAGTGTGTGCAGTGTAGGACAGTATATCTGAGAAGAAGAATTATTCAAACATAATAAAAATCGTGCACTTTTTGCCAAGTCTTTAAAATTTGGTATGATCTTAAGGATTAAGGAAACCAACGCAACTAGTGCATCTAGCAACTTGTGCGCGATCTCTGGTGGCCTGTTTGCTATAAATCCAATATGGCTGCCATCTATAGGTATATGGGTATTTATAGATAGGCTTCTATCAGACACAAAAACTTGATTAATACCACTTTTTATAGCTGCTAGCACGCAAAGAATTTCTAATTTGTGTTTTAAATCAATTTCAAGGTCAACATACTTGTATATTACCTAAAATGTTCTTACTAATAAAAAACGACCGGATATTCTTTGAAATATCGTTGTAGATTAATGATCTTTATGACACAGAGCATCATATCTGATATGTCATTATCTGGCATCTCGGTTGGAAGTTGGCCTAAACCGGCTCTAAAAGCATGCCCATGTAACTCCTGGGCTGGGAATGGGACCCGATCCTAAACAGACCTGGATTTTAAGCTGGATCCGCCCCTGATCCTAGTGTGGGGCCAGAAGCAATGTATGTGCCTGTATATAAAAATACCTGCATAACTCGTTTCCTCAAGATTCATGTCACTAGACGAGCAAAGAAATTTAGTGTTGAAATATTGGCTGAACCTGAGTGCTTTGTTGTTTCAGCGACTCTGTGCGATAAAAGGTCATATAGATAATAGAGGGCGAACATTTCTTTGTCTTGAATTGGGAACCGTTTTGGGTTTAATCTAGCATCTAACATGGAGTTAATCCTACTCAACACAGACCTTGCTGTTAATAGCATCTAACATGGAGTTAATCCTACTCAACACAGACCTTGCTGTTAATAGCATCTAACATGGAGTTAATCCTACTCAACACAGACCTTGCTGTTAATAGCATCTAACATGGAGTTAATCCTACTCAACACAGACCTTGCTGTTAATAGCATCTAACATGGAGTTAATCCTACTCAACACAGACCTTGCTGTTAATAGCATCTAACATGGAGTTAATCCTACTCAACACAGACCTTGCTGTTAATAGCATCTAACATGGAGTTAATCCTACTCAACACAGACCTTGCTGTTAATAGCATCTAACATGGAGTTAATCCTACTCAACACAGACCTTGCTGTTAATAGCATCTAACATGGAGTTAATCCTACTCAACACAGACCTTGCTGTTAATAGCATCTAACATGGAGTTAATCCTACTCAACACAGACCTTGCTGTTAATAGCATCTAACATGGAGTTAATCCTACTCAACACAGACCTTGCTGTTAATAGCATCTAACATGGAGTTAATCCTACTCAACACAGACCTTGCTGTTAATAGCATCTAACATGGAGTTAATCCTACTCAACACAGACCTTGCTGTTAATAGCATCTAACATGGAGTTAATCCTACTCAACACAGACCTTGCTGTTAATAATTTTGTAATTATTTATTCCTGCTTATTATATTAATCATGATAATTAATACTGTAAGTTAAGAAAATAAGTGTAAGTGGCAGTTTCTACACCCTTCTTCTCCCACGGTGGCCCAATGTAGAGAAGGGGCAAAAAATGATGTTTGCTAAGTATATGTAAATATCTTCAGTAATAAATAACTTTGACTTTAAATTTAATGTAAATGAAATTAAGAACCGTTTAAATGAAAAAAATAATTCAAACTCTCTTCGGGCCCTCAGGAGACGCAGTATTGTATCTGGCGCTGTCCATGTTCCAATGAGATGAGTAATTTATCGTGAGTATACGGACGCTCTAACGGTAATGGAAAATATCGCGAGGAAACCTTCAATCTCCAAAGCTGCGGCGATGGGCTAGCCCCCTGTCACGCAATATGGAGTATAACTGGCTATACGTGGGCACAATAGTGCCTCTGCCACCCCGTATGGGAAAGTAGGTGTGAGATATATAATCCTAATATTAATATTGTTATTATATATCTGTATATGATAACTGTTCTTAGTAAATATTACGGAATCATTGAAACCCCGCCAGACCACCAAACTTTGACCAATATTTCTTTCACACGCTCTATGCATAATACCTGTCATGAAAGAGTTTTATGTTAAAGTTGTGCAAACATCCCTTTTGTGAGATATACTTGTAATATGAACAATTAACTTACTGCATATTATTGCTAATTAAAACATTTACAGCATACTCAGCTGTTATTGTTCTCGGTACAGTCAGCAGTAAACCACGCGAAATTGATGGGAATTGTATGCTTAGTTTTGCAAGTTTGCGTGTTTCTACATCTTGAAGAAATGTGTAATATCCTTAGAAAATGGTCAGCTTGTATGGTTTGGTAACGTTGAAAGGCCAACCTTTCAAGTCCAAGCCATACAAGCTGCATCATATACAGAAATAGATGCGATGCAGCCGTTAGGTACACGACAAAGCCAAAGAAGTTCCTAGAAACACATAATTTGGTGATATTAAAGGTAGATGTCAGAGTCTATGTATGTATCTGTCACAGTAAGATTGTCGAAACCGTTAGTTGATAAACTAACTTTTTTTTCTCGTTAGTATTCAGTATTCATTATTTATTGCTTACATGTGGTAAAAGGATGTTACATAAAATGAGTCCCAGAACATGCCCTTGCAACATAAACATATCTTAAAACTAATCAGAATTTTAAACATTTCAAAACATAACATTACTATTATAGTTATACTTATTTCACAAAGATTGTTTAGACAATAATTAAAATATACATTGTTAACCATTTTCGAAAAATTCTTGCAGGCTATTAAATGAATTTTCTATTAAGTATTTTTTTAATGTTTCTTTAAAGTTTGGTATGTTGTTAGTTGGTCAACTATCGACAGATAGTAAAGTGTATTGTACAGCTTACTATATGACGCGTTAGTTAATAAACTAACGGTTAAAACAGTTAAATAGTCACCTGTTTTAAACTTGAATTGCAAACGAAATACCAAGTCAAACACTGCGGTAGCTAGGTGAAGACTAGAGGGGGCGAGCGCAGCGAAGCCCCCGAATAGTCTTCGTGTTAGGTTGACATGTAAGACCAAAAGAAACGTAAATTCTAAACCCTGTCGGTCTGGTTTTCTATCTGTCGATAGTCGATCAACTGACGCGTTATTTTTTAACTAACGGTTTTGACTATCTTACGGTGACATGTATAAATACTCAACTACCAATAGAGCACAGAATTCACACCTACCCACTTACCAACAAAATAAATATTTACACTGCGACAAACAAATCCTACGCACAGTTTCACGCCCAATAAAGTTAACACAAAACACAATACCTTCCATCATTCGTTACTTTACAGACGTCGACGATAGAGATGTCTGTTCCCTCAGATAAATTAGCTCTGGAAGTGCCTTCCGAATGAAATATACTAGAGAAAATAAGAGCTTTCTGGCATTACCTAGCGTGAAGGATACCTAGAATGAGGATTTGAAAATGCGATGAAAATCCTCCAGAAAAGGTTCGGCCCGGCCACCTGTCCCTCCTATTTTCATCGCAACAAAGCAATGATACTAAAACTACGGCTAAAGAAACTTTTACGTTTCTTCTCCACTCTTCTACCTCCATGTTTGTTCAGTAGTAAACCTCAAGGAGTGGCCTTGACCGGGACTCGAACCTGGGTCCATTGTGCGGACGATGAATGGGGTGATGCAAAAACGAGTTAACACTTAAATGGCGTAGGAGATTTTTGTCATTTTAATGCAAGAGTCATAATTGCAGCTACTTTCCTCAAAGCTCTTTTGCTCAGACTCACAAGCTAGCTAGATGTTCAGGGCTCGAATCCCAGCCTAAAAATGTGATGAGAAAAAAATATCTCGCAGTTTTTGTTTGGTTGGGAATTTGTGAAAACTTACATTTGTGATTTTGCTAATGTTGTAAGTGCCATATATTCTTTGAGTAGTCTACGCTGACTCTCTGTCCAGTATAGGACTGTGGAATCGGCTACTTGACAGGGTAGTCTAACAATTATAAAAACCGCCAAGTGGGACTCTCATTCGCGCACGAAGGGTTCTGTACCACCGTACAATGGAAGGGATGTTTGGAGTTAATAGTTAGGATTTTACAAAGTTATTGGTGCGGCTACTTTCACTCTCCATGCACGTAACCATTTGCATTCATAAGTTTGTATGTGGTTTTGAAAGAAATGTTGTATGGGAGCCTCCTTAAATATTTATTTTATTCTGTTTTTTAGTATTTGTTGTGATAGCGGCAACAGAAATACATCATCTGTGAAAATTTCATCTGTCTAACTATCACGGTTCATGAGATACAGCCTGGTGACAGACGGACGGGCGGACGGACAGCGGAGGCTTATTAATAGGCTCCCGTTTGGCACCCATCGCGTACGGAACCCTAAGAATCGGGCATACACCATCACAAGGCCGCATCATCGAGCTACCTTTACCTAAAAAAAAGCATACGAAAAAAATACCTTAAACGCTAAATATTAAATGTCGAGAACAAATATTTTATTGAATAAATTAGATATAATAAGTTCTAATGAGAGTGAAATGGAGATTGAATGTACTCCGCCAGATTTAAGGGTGGAAGTCAAATTGGCCATGGAAAATTTGTTACCAAAGAAGTCCAGGGAAAGGTATACAAAAGCTTACGAGAATTTAATGTCCTGGAGATTTTTTTTTTTGTGTTTGATTTCGTTGCAATTTTTTGAGAAAAGCACCATATAATTGCCGATTTTACCGCCACGGCAGTAATGTACTAATTACTTACAAAGGTTTGTATTGAAGGCCTGAACAACGACATTCTCCAACACAGGGTTAAGTTAAATCTAACTGACAAATAGTTACGAAGAAACAAATGTCGGATCCATGTCCGTCTGTTTGTTTAGACCGGAACAATTAGATGCACTCATTAACAGCAAGCACCTCATGGTCGCTTGAGGCCGTGGAGACGTGGGTGACCAAATTGTGACCTACTGTGGGTACTTAGATAGTAGATAGTGAAGCGGGTAGAGGTTCCAAATTGTGACCTACTGGGGGTACTTAGATAGTAGATAGTGAAGCGGGTAGAGGTTCCAAATTGTGATCTACTGTGGGTACTTAGATAGTAGATAGTGAAGCGGATAGAGATTCCAAATTGTTACCTACTATGGGTACTTAGATAGTAGATAGTGAAGTGGGTAGTGGTTCTAAATTGTGATCTACTGTGGGTACTTAGATAGTAGATAGTGAAGCGGGTAGAGGTTCCAAATTGTGATCTACTGTGGGTACTTAGATAGTAGATAGTGAAGCGGATAGAGATTCCAAATTGTTACCTACTATGGGTACTTAGATAGTAGATAGTGAAGTGGGTAGAGGTTCCAAATTGTGACCTACTATGGGTACTTAGATAGTAGATAGTGAAGCGGCTAGAGGTTCCAAATTGTGACCTACTGTGGGTACTTAGATAGTAGATAGTGAAGCGGGTAGAGGTCCCAAATTGTGATCTACTGTGAGTACTTAGATAGTAGATAGTGAAAAGGGTAGAGATTCCTAATTGTGACCTACTGTGGGTACTTAGATAGTAGATAGTGAAGAGGGTAGAGATTCCTAATTGTGACCTACTGTGGGTACTTAGATAGTAGATAGTGAAGAAGGTAGAGATTCCTAATTGTGACCTACTGTGGGTACTTAGATAGTAGATAGTGAAGCAGGTAGAGGTCCCAAATTGTGATCTACTGTGAGTACTTAGATAGTAGATAGTGAAAAGGGTAGAGATTCTTAATTGTGACCTACTGTGGGTACTTAGATAGTAGATAGTGAAGAGGGTAGAGATTCCTAATTGTGACCTACTGTGGGTACTTAGATAGTAGATAGTGAAGAGGGTAGAGATTCCTAAGTGTGACCTACTGTGGGTACTTAGATAGTAGATAGTGAAGAGGGTAGAGATTCCTAATTGTGACCTACTGTGGGTACTTAGATAGTAGATAGTGAAGAAGGTAGAGATTCCTAATTGTGACCTACTGTGGGTACTTAGATAGTAGATAGTGAAGAGGGTAGAGATTCCTAATTGTGACCTGTGGATAATAATGGATGTTACGTGTATAAGTGTGCATTATGTTGATCTTACTCAACACAGGACTCGCATAATAATTTTGTAATTATTTATTCCAGCACATTATTAATAATAATATTTAATATGTGTACTATACCTACCTACATATATTTAAAAGAGATCTGAAAATCAGTCTGTGGTAGTTTTTTCGCAGTACTGCTCCCACAGTGGTCCGATGTAGAGAAGAGGCAAAAATATCCATCCATATCCAAGGTGTACCGGAAAATTGTAGTCATATTTCATGGGGTTACTAAAAACATCATTTTGAGCATAATAATAATAATAATAATAATGCAATCATAATGATGCACTCTGAAACCGACTTGATCAGATCAATTTTATTTTTGATGCCTTTTGGACCGAACGGTCAGTGGATCTGTTTTTCCCACAAAATATTTTTTGTTTGATGTTGGAATCAGAAGCGTCCGTGGCCTAGCGGAATTCGCACATCGGAAGCGGTCGTGCGGGTAGCAACATCTGGCCGAGACGGGCTCTGGGTGGGTGTCCGTTCTATGCGGCATTTGTTTTGGAAGCTTAATAATAATAATTCTTTATTGCACAGAAAACACAATGGAAAAAATATGAAGAACAATATGCAAAGGTGAGCTTCAGTGTTTCGGATGACACGTTAAGCTGCAGGTCCCGGCTAATATTGCTACTCTTCGGTGCTAGTAGTCGTAAACCTGTGTCAGAAGCCCTACTAGGGCAGCTTGATAATTTCTGACAGTCGGTTTGGCCACAACTCGACACCCCTCGATCAACCCGCACTGAGCCAGCGTGGTGGAGTCTGGCTCAATCTTACTTGTATCCGGGTAAAGGCCCGTGCCCTTCGGTGGTGATATTAATGGGCTACATTTATTTATTATTTTATTCAATCAGAAACAACGATGTTACAAATATCCCGACGACTTCTGTGGTGTGGCTGTGGATGTAGAAAATAAAATTCCCAGGTCTTGGATGTTATAATGTGTATGACGTCGCTCTTTCTGGTTCCCATGACACAGGGTATCCTAGCGTGGGGCCAGAAGCCTGTATGTGAATGTTATTATTATCATTTTCGCTCCCCGACCGGGATTTGAACCCGACACCTCTCGCTTGCAAGAACCAGTCCGCTACGTCACAGAGGTCGTCATGAATATGGGCAGGCAGGACAGTTACACAAGAAGTTTTGTTTCATTTTTTAAAGTGACCTAGCTCTCTCTGTTTCGTTCTATAGAAAAGTTCTATTATTTGACGGATATATGTCAGGATGTGTCAATCTATTATATCAATCGCTATTGTTTCAAGATTCAAGGTAAAAGATATTTCGTTTATTTGTAAGTGTAGAGGGTCTATTGTGTATTCTGTACGCAGAAAATTATTCACACACATACACACCTTTTCCGAAAATTCTTCGTAATGGGACTAAAATCTGGTAAGCAGATCTAAATTATGCAGATCATATCATAAAGATTGTACAGAACACAGTAATATACAAAGCTAGCTCTTTTTGGTTTTTTGTAAGTATCTTTGTACCTAACGAGTCATATCTTATGTCTCCATATGGAAAATGAGACATTTACGGAAATTATAACCTCTAACGAAAAATACCCCTTTTAATTACAAGCGGTCAAAAGGTCAGAACAATTAAAGAAACACAGCCCATTCGTAACTTTAATGTGTCTCGGAAAAAATATATTGCTCATTGTCCCCCATGGGAAAAAGTAGGTTAGTAAACAGCGTTTTGTCTGTAATTTATCGTTGCATCATGTGGCAGAGACAATGCAGGATGGACTTAGGCAGATGATCTATTAGATTGCTGGGAAAAACAGCTTTAGGATCTTGAGGCTCGTTCATCGGTAAAATTAGCAACGCGTTTCGGAGCGGTCAATATTTTTGTTAAAACCATTTTGAAATAAAGTCCAAACAGCTCATACTGCAACATGTGTGTTCCAATGGGTGTTCACAGTGTGTGAGAGAGAGAAAGAGAGAAAAACATTTATTTCATAATTTTGTACACAATACATGGTAACATGACATTACAACAAAAAAATTATAAAAAAACTGTACTGCAAATAAATGTAAGAAAAATAGACCTTAATATTTTAACAATAGCTTATAAAACTACACTTATAACTAGTATACGTCTAAGCTAGCAATAACAATTTACTAAGACTAAGTTATTGTGTATTGTGTACAACCCCTTGAAAAAGGTACGAACTCAGCAATAAGTTTACTCCCAAGTAAGAAAACGCTGATTTTCAGTCGCACCCTATTGCTCGACAGATCCCTGGAATGCTAAAGCACCAAAGACATGATTGCCATTTAAAATTAAACTAAATTAAAATTTACATAAAACACAAACAGCTCAAAAATGGACATCATAAATCATACATATCGATTGCATTTCAAAATACTTCATTCAACTCTTGACCACACACATTAAAAATAATTAAGATAACGATTTTAATAAATATTTAAAATATATATAAAATATATTATATAACAATATAAATAATGGATTGAATTACAACAAAGAAAATATATTAGTATGTAAATAAAAATACTGTATATAATTTCTACACAATTATAAATGAAGTACAATAATAAAATGATAAATAATATAATCTATACCTAAGTACTACCGCAGGAAGCCTTCACCATCAGATCAACATTTGCTTATCTAGTGAAATGATTTAGTACTTTTTCTTAAAACGTACAGAGTCAATAGTAGGAATACGAACTGGTGGAGGGAGATTGTTCCAGTCGTTTAGTTGCCTGATAGCGAAAACTCCCCTCAAAAGCTCTAGTTTTGTGATAAGGTGTTAAGAGTATAAAACTATTAATATTCCTTGAATTAAAACCATACGTTTTCCATGATAGTTTTTCATGGAGGTATGAGGGATTTTTCTTTTTAAGCAGTGATAAAATTAAGGTGGCAAGATGAAGGTTTCTACGGGATTCCATATTAAGTAGGCCTTTATTATTTAGCATAGGCGTTACATGACTACGTGGTGGAACTTTATAGCAAAACCTGATACAAGCGTTCTGCACTCGTTGTCAGGTGCGTTTTGACGTGGATAATAAACGTGGACCTACAACAACATCACAGTAGTTTAAATTAGATAAAATAAGCGATTCACATTGTGTCAAGCGTAGTTCTTCGCTTAGGAAAGAGCGAATTTTATAAAGTAATTTCAACCGGAACATGCAACTTTTCACAATGCTCAGAACATGGTCTTCGAACCTAAGCTTATTATCCATGAGTAAGCCCAAATTTCTCGCCTTAGTAACATACTCCACATGCCCACCAAGAATTTCAACTTTAGGATTTTGCAAAGCAGTCTGAAATATCTGTTTTTTTTAACCTAGAATCATGAAATGCGATTTGCTTGGATTGAGTAGTAGCGCATTACGAGTCGACCACTGAGAAATTCTATCAAGATCTTCATTTAGTTTCTTGAGTACAGTCGAGACATCTTTTGGATCTACAGGAATGTATATCTGCACGTCGTCTGCATAAATATGATATTTACAGTATTTAATGTGGTTAATCATATCAGCAGTAAAATAATGAATAGAAGTGGGCCTAAAATTGTGCCCTGCGGTACTCCCCTGCTCACGGGTTTGGCACGAGATCTGCCATCACTTCCATCGCTTAAGGTGATTTGAACTGCTTGGAATCTATCAGATAAATAACTCTGAAACCAAGAAATGGTTGGAGTGCTGAATCCGTAATATGACATTTTATTTAATAGTAAAGGGATGCTGATGGAGTTAAATGCCCGAGAAAAATCTAACAAAGTAAGCAGGGTGGCTTGTCCTGCATCCTGTGCAACCAAGACATTGTCAAAAACATCAAGTAGGGCAGTGCTGGTACTCACTCCTTTACGGAATCCAGATTGTGCTACAGGAAGGATATTATTCTGCTCAACATATTTGGCCAGTTGCCAGAAAACAATTGTTTCGAGCACTTTGGAGAGGAAAGGTACAATGTTGATTGGCCGTAGATCTTTATATTCTTTCGGATTACATATCTTGGGTATGGGTGTGACAAGAGAAGTTTTCCATGAAGAGGGCAATGTGGCAGAACAGAAGGATTTATTTAAGATTTTGGTAATGACGGGTAAGGTAAAAGGTAAAGTTAACAGTATCATGTCCATATTAACTTCATCAGGAGCCTGAGGATCGACAATATAGCTTTGGCGACAAGGGTTTCATCCACCTCTTGCAAGCAAAAACACGTCGTTACTGATTTATGGCTATCAAAAAACTTTAATTCTGAGGCAGGAACATTACTGCTGTTAGAAAGAATTAAAAGTTTTTGTTTGTCTCATCAGGATCAGAAAGGTGTTAGGCAGGCTATTTTTAGGTGAGGAAGTTGGTAAGACGTAATTTTTAAGATTCTTCCAAAGTATTTTTGGGTTTGTAGCGTAACGATTAATAGACAAATCGAAAAAAGCCAGTTTATCATTGAACATCATTATATCAACTTGCTTTTGCAATTGCTTAAAGTAATTCTTGTCAATTTGATCATGTGTTATATGGTATTTACGTAATGCTATATTTTTAAGGTCAATTACAAGATAAGTGCTGTCCGTTAACCAAGGCATAGGTTTTTTCTTTAGATACACTACCTTGTTGGGGGCGTGTCTATTGAATATATCCAAAATATAACAATATAGTAGTTGTAACATATCATCAACAGTACGAGCCAGATCCAGAGCATCCCAATCGTAAGCTTGTAATTCATTTTCAAATAATTTAATATCTATATCCTTTATCGGTCTGAACTTTATATACCTGGGTATATATTTATCAATTTTTATGTTCAGAGACGCAAATACCATAGCATGGCCATTTAAACCAGAAGGGTTACTAGTCTCTACTTGCCTACTTGCAAGATCAGTACAAATAACATCCAGCAAAGTCGCACTATGATCAGTAAAACTAGTAGGTTCGGTAACAATTTGAGTTAACCCTGTAGTTTGTAAAAATGTGTTGAACTTATTAAACTTAGATTTTGTAGGGTCTAACTGATCGATATTAAAATCGCCTAGTAATATGATGTCATCAAAATTATTAAGTGTTGAGAGCAGTGTGAGAACAGTGTGAACAGCATGTTTCTTATTTAGTTTCAAAACCACTGATTATTTCTACAATTTCATACACTGATTTTTAAGATATTTTAAATAACCCTTTTTTGGTGCAAGAACTGTATCAAGTTTTAGGTGAAAAATGTCTTTTTTACACATAAAATCTATTTCTTAGTAAATCAATCTATTTCCTTATTAATATAGGTTAATTTCGCCAGTGTCAAGTGCTTTTATAGATTCTCTTTAGATAACATGGAAATGTTTGTCGGGATTTGTTGCTCCTTAGCACTACTCGGGAGGACGTGAAGGGCTGTAGGTTCCAAGTATCTGCTTCGGACGTGAGCAACTGCCTCATCTGTCGAAAAAAATACTGACACTTCGACATTTGTCAGATGGCGCGTCCACACTGGTCGAGCGGTGACTAGGAGCCGCGGCGAGCGCAACCAAATTTAGTGTGTGATGTATTAGAGTTAATTAGGTGGAGTATTTATTCTTGCGGTCCTTGCCTGATTGCTTTAGCTAGTAGATAAGGGATGCGAAGCTTTGATGAATAAAAGCACGTCTTCGGTCGAACATAATATGTTATCCAAAGGATTAGGATATAGATAGATATAGGTAAAGCACAGTCTTTAGCTGAAAGAAAGAAAACAATATTTGGTTTTACGAGAATGGCTGTGTTAAAACCCTGCTGTGCGTGATATTGAAGTTGTGTTTAGGAATTTGCATGGATAGTAATTGTCGTATCGTCGGCGTAGGTTACGATGCTGGCATCATTAATAGACAAGTTACAGAGTATCAAGACTATGCTTTACATATATGAAGATAGCGCGCTATACGTATGGCTAAAAGCAGTGAAAAATCTTATAACACAATTAATTGCACTGATCTTTGATTTGCATTCGGACTTCCCGAAAAAAAAAACTTAAAATAAATTGAAATTTTATATAAAACATATTGGGTGACAGAATGTTGCATTGATGGATGCACTATGTTGCATCTGTTCATGTGGAGTCATCGGATATATCGTCCTCATCATCATCATTGTCGTCATCGACGTCATCACTTTTATCTTGAACATTTATTATGAAGCGTACGTAACATCATCCATAAGATGGTCAAGTTTCTGCATCTTGTTCTCTGCTGTTAGTAAGTACAGTTGTTTGTTCTGGATCGGTTACCATTGTGACAATGCCGAGGTAAACAGATAGCAGATATCAAAGTCTAGGTAAACAACAGTGAAAGTTACGTATAAACCAGGAATCAGTTCGAAAAATAAGCCAACATCGTCAAAATTTCCGAGAAGGCCGATCAAAATTATTATCAATTGACAGAGCATATTTTTTTTTTAATTTGGCGTGCTAACCTCCTTTGACGTTAATTTTGCCATTGTCAAGTGTTGAAGTGTTGTTGTTAATTTGAAAGATCTCAATTTGTAAATTAGCGTTTGAGAACAATTTGTTGCTCATTAGCACTACCCGGGAGGACATGAAGGGCTGTAAGAACCAAGTATTTGCTTCGGACGTGAGCAACTCCTGACAGAGCAATCGGTTGTACTGTAACATTCAAGTGTCAAAAGGTGTATGAAAATCGTAAATATCCGCTTTTCTTCACAAAACCATTAAACATTTTTTTTTAATTGCGTTTCCTTTCATCCTTGCTAAATGATCACATGGTTACAATTTTTAAGGAATAATGAAAGAAACCAAAATATGGCTATAAGTGCAATATACTACTCAAACAAGTAGAATTATTATAAAAATAAAAAGCCCGACTGCATTTTCTATCAATGCCACACATAAACTCATCTGTACATGGATTATGAACTTAGCCGCACCAATAACCCGAGAAACCTAGATCTAGATTTTGCCTCAGTGCTTACTGAAATACCTGTAAAATTAAACACAACGCTTATCAGAATAAATAATTATATCAAGAATAAGGAAACAGGACTTGTTTGTTTTGATTAGTCGGTTCCGTTCACCACATTTGTCCAGTTTGGACCGGCCTCACAACACAGTGTTGTCAATAAGTAAAAAAAAACAATTGATATCATTTAAGTTTCGAGAAAAAATTATGTGCACTACCTCGTTTTTATGAATTATTTTCTTGGATAAGTTATAAAACATTTTACTCGCACCTCGCTCTCTCGAAATTAGTAGTTCACCTATAATAAATCATTTATTTATAATATGTAGTAGGCATAATCTACACCACTCTTCGAATGTAAGAGTGGTGTAGATTATGCCTACTACATATTATAAATAAATGATTTATTATAGGTGAACTACTAATCTCGAGAGAGCGAGGTGCTTCGCATAATTGTGATAGAACTTCACTTGGGTAAGTTCGTTTAATCATCAATTATTATCTTTGGAATCGATGTGGTTTTTAGTGGTACGAGTGTATTATTTTAACGGTTAAAAATATACTACTGAGTCCAATTATATATTCTACAATGGTATCACTGCCGCTTTTTTTTCGGCAGCAGTTTTCATAGACATTATGACGTTTTTTTTTCAAATTGAAGGAAAGGTGTGTTTTCATGACATGTATTTTTCGTGGATTTGGAATTTGTCTTCTTTGAGGAATAACGCTTCAAAGATTTATACCCCAGGCAAGGTTTATCTTGGATTGTGAGCTAATAAGCTGAAAACTTGCATCAACCCTTTATTTGGGCATCCTTAATGTTGTCGCAAAAGTCAAAAGAATCAAAAATCGGTTTTACGCAAACATCTCTCTTCGTATGGTTTTAATGATGATGGCATCTTCATAACAATTATAAAGCATAATTACAATAAATCACGTGTCCGCGTCTTATGTTATGCAAGGTCAAACTGTCAAAAATATCTCCCTTCCTATGGTTTTAATATAAAAATAATAATTATTATAATTTATTTCAGACAGTTATGTCCATAGTGTTAGTAACAATATCTTAAAGTCTAGTGTAAGCAGTTTGATATTGACAAAAATAACAAATAATTTAATGATGATGGCATCTTTATAACAATTGTAGAGCATAACATACTGAATATTATGTCATGTGAGGATACGAACCTAACCAGAACCTAACAGAAAACAACCAGAATAAATTTTTAGAGTGACGGTTTGTTGGTTATTTACAATGAATTAATTTAAAAAAATGAAAAGAAGATGAAGATGAATGAGGTGAAACAGGTTTTATAAAATACAGATGTCTGGATAGAAAGGAAGCGGGGAACACGAAGAGAAGTAGACCAGTGGGGTGATGACCAGATTGCGGGCGTATTTGTAGTTGTAGATGTTGTTGAAATCGTCGTTGTAGGAACGGTAGCGGCGTACTTGGAGCTACGGCTCGCTGGATCCCGTTGTAGAAATCGTCGTTGTAGGAACGGTAGCGGCGTACTGGTAGCTACGGCTCACTGGATCCCGTTGTAGAAATCGTCATTGTAGGAACGGTAGCGGCGTAGGCACGGCTCGCAGAATCCCGTTGTAGAAATCTTCGTTGTAGGAACGGTAGCGGCGTAGGCACGGCTCGCAGAATCCCGTTGTTTGAAGATTGATTTGAAGGTTTTGAGGGAGTTTGAAGGCTCGCAGGATCCCGTTGTAGATGGAGAATTTGGAGATTTGAAGGAGTTTGAAGGCTTCGCAGGATCCCGGGGTTGAGCGACCCCGGGATAAGGCCTTTAAGTGGCACTTCCAGTTCAGAAGCTGACGTGAGACTCTCCAGAATTGAAGAAATGTTCCGCTTTTATACCATTTTTGGAGAGTTCTAAAAATTATTTAAATTAAACGTAATTTTTGTGAGTGGCCAAGAGAGAAAGAGTATTTTTGTAAAAGTATTACAGCAAACATATCAGACCGCTAACTAGTTTGAATGGGCATTGCCATGACAACCAGATAAACAAACAGTATATCAAATGTCAAAGTTTCTTTTCAGGCTCGTAATTCGGTAAACCATACGAAAAACATGAAGTAAATTACAAATTAACGAAAGAAAAAAAAGTAGCGCACCAGCGCGCACGAAGCCCGAGATTGCAGAGTTTCGGAGAAAGCCAAAAATAAGGTCACCAAAGGTAAACCGCTTCGCTATCGATTTAGAAATGCTGATAGCATGAAAATGCAGAGCGAACATGATTTATTACTGTGTTCTAATGGTTTAAAACGTTACAGGGTCCTATGGAAATAAAGGTGATATTCAATAATAAGCTGCACAACTCAGTTCTATGGAAATAAAGGTGAAGACCAATATCAGACAGTACAGCTCACCAAGTATCCAGCGTAATATAGCAAGCAAGGACAGGAGCAGTTACCAAAGCTTCTTTAAGTTTCTCGAAAGCAGCTGCAGCCATGGAATTTTCAAGACATTCAAGAAAATAGCACGTAAGTAGTATAACATAACACTACAATTGTCTCAAAAGTTACCACACATGATGGATCTGCGTCTCGCGTTATTCAAGCTCAAAGGTAATAGAAATGCTTTTTGGAAAATATCTTGCGTCCTGTCGCCGCGAGTTTTTACCCTATAATTAGTATAACAATGCCATCATCATTGAAACCATAGGAAGCGAGATATTTGCAAAAACAATTTTTTTACACCTTTGAGCTTGAATAACGTGAGACGGACACGTGATTTATTGTCACTTTTGAGACAATTTAGAATGTTATTCCCTGCAATTGTTATGAAGATGCCATCATCATTGAAACCATTGGAAGGTAGATGTTTGCGAAAAATAGTTTTTGACACTTTTGACCTTGAATAACTTAAGACCGACACGTGATTTATTGTGACTTTTGGGACCACATTAAGGATGCCGAAATAAAGGGTTTATGCAAGTCTCCAGCTTATTATCTCATATTATGAAGTAAGATCTCTTGACCACCGTAACTTTCTGGTATTAGTGACAATACATTTTAAACTGTGACATATCATTAACCACACATAAAGCACATACGATGTCATAAGGGCATGTGACCAAACTTTGGGTATCAGTGAACGAAAACTAATACCATCGGACTGCCTTTGTCACGTGCCTATGTCAATCTATCTTTGAAATATTTCACATTAGAATTATATTGGGATAATAGTTATAGATTAGGCCATTTTGAAATTGTAACACATGTATAAAATAAGGCCCTGAAAACTACATAACATTTTAGATTGCTTAGATTATAGGTTCCCAGCCTTTTTCACTATGCGCCTCCCTAAATGCTCTGCTAGTATTCCGGGCCTTCCTTGTATGTGAAACTATAAATTATTATTATTTTGTTAGTAAAAAGGGCCAATATGGGGACTAATGAGAGAGAGGAAAGGCTAAGCTAGCAATTTGAGTTAGAGTTAAGTCCAACATTAGCAAGCCGTTGAAATTTCACACATTAAATCGAGTTTATTTCACATGGCTCACGAAGTCGAGCGACCACTAAAAGATCTGCGCCTCAGTTCTCTGGACAGCGACACAGTTATTTCATCGCTGCGCTCGTGTCTCCTCTTGCTATTCAAATTAAAATAAAAAATAAAAATTTGATCGTTTGTCTCTGCTCTTGGAACTAAATATGGCTGCCAACTATCCCTTTTTAAGGAAGACGGCTATAGCTGCCCATTATGCTGCCCAAATGACGTTTGCTAAGTATATGTAAATATCTACAGTAATAAAGTACTTTGACTATTGACTATTGACTATTAAAATACACATAGATAGCATTCCAACCAAGATTACTCATAATATCTTCTATAAGGAGGGCGCCCTCGAATATTCCGAGGTGTAAAATTGATAATGTTAATAAATCTAGAACTGAAGCCGCTCGGTTATGCCCCCTTTGGATTGCACCGCGCACCCCCGGTTGGGAACCCGTGCTTCAGATAGATATCTCGAATGTGATTATAATCTTAGACGTGAGTGCATCACTAGCGATTTCATAGCTATAAAACGGCTAAGATATTAATCACGCGTGCGAATTACTTAAGTACCTCTGTATTACGACTGAGAACTGCTCTTGCCAAATAAGGTATTATTCAAAGCATGAAGATGTAGGTGCTCACTCACGCTAGCCCATTTGAGAATTATTTAAATTCTTAATGAAATCAACAGATCATCTTTTATAACTATTTTTCTCAGTGTGTCTAAGGATGCCTTACAATACAGCCGTAATCTTGCTTTTGGTTGGTATCTTGCAAGTAGATGTTTTAAGGTACCTGGGATGTGCTCGCATGTACCTACATCATCATCGGTGGCTTATTTCCGCCCAGTGCTGACTACCTATACCTAGTCGGTCCATAAGTTCTGTCACAAATATTTTGCCGCATAGTAAATAATACCAAGTTTTATTTTATTTAATACATTTATGGTTTGATAGCTCATTAAATACTGATAAATTAGAACGATTATTGGATTTAAATGCTTAAAGCCATATTACACAAATGCTAGTTTCTTCAGAGATTTTGCACTTTTTTACCCAATCAAAAATACGGACGTGATTCACTTTATCTTTTTTCCATGACTCTTAAAACCTTTCAAACTTCAAACTTACGTGAGATTTTAGTCAGAACCCTCCCTGAACCCGTTACCTTCATTTTGAAGCATAAGATAACTAAGTCTGGGTAAAACTAATTTTCATATTCACTTTTTACGTAGTGTACTTGTTGCCCACAAGATCATTTTTATACGTTTTTCTGAAAACGTAAAAAGTACGTAAAGTTCTCTTTGGGAGCAGTTGGAACTGAAAGCTAACAGAAAATCAAATGCTAGTTGTCAAGCATGGTCTAAAATCGAGGTTTCAGAATAAATAAAAAAAACCTTGTTGGTTATCTGGAACACTGTTTTTTTATTAAATTTGTGGTAAGTGGTATTTTTGTCAGTTGCGGCGTGTTTTGGGTTCGCGATTGTCTCAAGTTATAAGGTTTTTTGTCATATTGCGATAATCGTACAAAATGTATGGTATTGCAATTTGATTCGTATAAAATAAGCTTTTTAATCATGTATAATACGAATAAGAAAAAGTTTATTGCTGAGTTTTATCTATCAAAAACCTTGTGACAGAACTTAAGGGCCGACTAGGTATAACACTCTTCAATTTTGTGCCAACTCATCCCGTTCTGTGCCCATCGAATCCAGGTTTTCCCGCCATATTGCCAATGTCGTCATCTGGTTTGTTTCTTTAAAAGTGCATAGTTAATGGGAAACACTAAACTTCACATCAAAAATACTGATTTGCACAGCAAATATCAAGGCAAAATTTTGCGGTAGCTTAGAAGAAGGGTAAAGGGGGTGAGCGAAGCGAAGCCCCCTTTATCATTCGTGTTAGGTCGAACATGCAAGAACAACAAAAATACTTAAAACATAAACTTGAGTACACATAAAATATTTAAAACATAAAAAGTGTTTTTGCTGATCCTTTTTTGCTGTGCAAATCAGTATTTTTGATGTGCGATTAAATACTAGCCGTAGTTAATTACTTAGATTTACTCCCGAGCCCACATAGCGAATAATTTAACAGATTTTCTCGCTATTATTTCATTAGACTTGGTCCTAAGTCTCTCTTGACAGAATAAACTATTAAGCTATTATCATCATAGTTCGCTCCTCACCGAAAATGACGATGCGCTAAATTATGCTTATTATGCTGTCAAATGAAACGAGCAGCCTCCAATAAGCAGTCAAGCAAAACAATCTGCATTGAATTCCGTATAATTTATTCATCGCATTAGAGCGCCATGCTCCAAGTGGATAATATTTGCGAGCCGCAAAATGCCCTTAGTACCGCAGTTGCTACAGCGATAGGAATGACGTCAGAAATACGAACCTTGTACTACTGTGGTACCATGAAGACGCTGTGATCAGGCTTTTCTTCATAGTATACCGACAACACCCAACCAATGCCTTTTCCCATATGGGGTGATAGATATCGAGTAATATCTAGAACATATACAGTATGAAAAGGTTAACATAGTTTTGGCCTGTTAGTGAGGGGATATTTCTTAAAATCATCTATAAATAAAATGAATCGATACACTCTTCAAACATTTGTGAATTTGATGCAGTAAATTTGGATAGAGTTTGACATTCTTTTTTCAATTTCATTTCATTTTATTGCGATAAATCAATTTAAAAAAACAACAATTTCGGCTCTTTCCGATTGCTTTGGTAAAAGCTCTGTTAAAAAGTGGTATTTATGTTTTAGGTTATTCGTTATATCATTTCTAAGATTGTATTGACTGTAGTACAATTTAATGTGCCAATTCAATTCATATAAACCCTAAGTTCTTCGTTCATAGGAAAGTTGTGTTAGGTTCGAGATCAAGATTAGAACCAAACCGTGGTAAGCATTCAACCATCCGAATTCGCACCCATCACCGATGTGGAAACATTGCAATTTGCTCGTGATCTAATTCGATTCTAATTCGATGGAATTGGATCGATCGATTCACAAACAATCGGTGTTACATCACCTGTCAGTTAATAATGTCCTTGAGATAGACACAATGGCATCTAATCTGAAAATCTAATTGCAGATGGCGCTGGTGTAGTTATGGCTGTCTATCTATCAAAGTCGGCAATAGTACATTACTACAGAGACCAGTAAGTAAGCCACCCTGGACGAGTACGATGTAGCCGGCCGAGCCGAAGGCGAGCTCCGGCTATAGTACGAGGCCAGGATGGCACTTATGGTCGAAGGCACCATACAAGTGCTTTTCTCTAAAATAAAACTATTTATCTTCTCAAAGTATCGAATTCCTAATTCCTAATTAGTAACAAAATACAAAAAATACCGACTTCAAGTTCAAGCCCTATTTCTTCCTCCCCGGTCGCGATGCGAATAAAGTCTGTGTACTTTAAGTCCTAATCAAAACGTTGGCTGCACGGAGCCACAAACCAAAACGTCATATGTGTATATATTTTTTGTGTTTGTTGATTTTTTTTAAAACCGCTAGATCTATTTTAATAAAATTTAATTGAGACCACCTCTGTAGTATGAGCTATCAATCAAAACAAGAATCATCAAAATCGGTTCGTAATTGACGGAGTAATACGATCATGTATCACAGCATTGCAAAGAGTTGAAGTGGCTTCCGATCCGTCTTCGTCGGTATTCTCACATGAGGATGTGAGAATACCGAATAGGTGGAGGCACCTCCTCTACAACATTTTGCGGAATCCACGCTATCCAACCTTCCTACGAGACCGTTTTCAATTTGTTTCTTCCAGCAGGCCTCGGAGGACCCACACAGTTTCTATACTCACGACCCCACAACATAACACCACAACTTACGAGCACGGGTTTAGACCCCGGGCCATTCGGTTGTGGAATGCACTCCCCTGCACCATCAGGGATAGTCCTACTCTCAATATCTTTAAAAATCGTGTGAAGAAGCACTTCCTCTCTCTCTCTCTCTTAGAAATATAGGTAGTATTTATGTATTTATAATTTATATATATTTAATATTTATTTATATTTAGGATGTATATTTTATGTATGTAGTTTATTGAGTTGTAATTTAAGGTATGTTGTACACATCGGTCTAACCGTGCTCTGTGATTAACCTATCTCATCCTGACATGGTTTGCTGGAAGAGATCTCTTGTTAGAGATAAGCTCGCCTTTGTACACTATTTTGATATATATCTTGTCAATATAATTATTTGTGTGCAATAAAGAAATTATGAGTAATCGCGTAACAGATAAACAGATAAACTGAGAACCTCCTCCTTTTTTAAGTCGGCTGATAAAATGCTTTAGTTCCACCGATTGAATGTAATTCTGACATGAAGCAATTTGCTGACATTTATTGCGACTTTGCGCGATGTTCTGTTTGGTCAGTTCTTCAAAAACTATTAAAATCCACTACCGACCCGTGGTCCAACTGCCATGTCCCACTGGTTGTACCACGGGAACGTAACCTGTCCTACCCATGGTCCAACTGTCAAATAATACACACATTTCAAAATCACATGATAAGCCTACATGATGATGATGCAGTCAATCGGGGGAAGGAAACCATTTTATTTTTCTTTTGATGCCAATAAATAGTTTCTAGCCTTCTTCATAGACGTCCTCTTTGATGAAGAGGTTCTACTTCACAAGCGAGAAGTCCCGGGTTCGAATCTTCCGGGTTCTGGGATGTTAATATTTTTCAGACTTCTTTCGTTTGAGGGTGTTCTTTCGGTGTGCAATATAGAGAAGAGGCAAAAAATGACGTTTGCTAAGTATATGAAAATATCTACAGTAATAAAGTACTTTGACTTTGACATTGACTTTGTGGGGCCAGAAACCCAGCTATCGAGTTATTCCACTTTTGCTACAGTCGCCCTTTGCCATTGCCATGGCACGGTTTCAATTAATAAATAACACTTATTGTATGTGAATGTGCGTGTTTATATTTGCGACTCGTCGTTACTACCTTGCGCCTGATACAGCGATATCTTTTAACCCCTTATTATCATCGAATGCACATTCCGAGCTACCAGGCATGCAGAGGTTAAGGGTCTTCACTTTACCTAACATTTTAACTGCATTATAATATAGCACTAAAGATATAATACTAAAGATAGATACTGTTACATCAAAGACCTTTACCTTCCGAGGTTGTCTATTTGTCGCAAGCAAGTTGATACATTTCGGCGTTTACAGACGTCATTTTCCAAAAATTCCGCGGAATATAATAGAATGCCAAAATGTGTGCAAATAATGACCCTTTACAAATTATGACACTTACATTACTTCTGGCCCCACACTAGGATACCCTGTGTCGTGAGAACTAGAAACAGCGACATCACACACTTTTAAACATCCAAGACCTGGGGTTTTTGTAAATCCCCGCATCGGGGGATCGAACCCGGGACCCCTCGCATGGCAGGCAGATACATGGATGGCAGCCACAACCGCGGCGGCACAGAGCTCGTCTGTATTAAGTATTTCTGCATGATTTGTATATTACCTTTCTATAGATTTCTGCTTCAGCTCCTTACAATCCCAACTCGATTTTGCAAACGGTCTAATCTATCAATTTGTCAGCGACATATCGATTCTTTGCCGAGAATGTGTTGGGTTTTCGTGACTGTTTCTAGTTCGGTGCACCATGAGCGCGGCCCGACGATGTTTCGGTAGATCCTGCTCGAAAGGGCGCAGCTCTCAATCTTAACAAACTGATTGTAGGGCTGCGCCTGTTTATTGTCTCCTTACGATTGCTAAGTAGGGCCCCTACTATAGAGAGATTGAGCTAAGATTTTTGTTAATCTGACAAGGCGACCATGTGAATGTAACCGATTTGAATATTTGTGTGATTGTTGTGCGGTGTGGTTTCACAATTCACAATAAAACAAAGTAGATGATTTAAAAAGGACAAAAAACTATGATTTGATCCGTGTTTACCACATTGGTGGTATCAAAGATATTCTTGTAAAGTATTGTGGATCGTACTTAGTTAATATTTTTATCACCGTTCCAGTTCTTTAAGTTCGAAGCATAGAGTCCATATTATTAGGCTTTGATACCCGAAGGGTGCCAAACGTGGCCCTATTACTAAGCCTCAGCAAAAACACATTTTATGTTTTAAATATTTTATGTGTACTCAAGTTTATGTTTTAAGTATGTTTAGATTTTCTTACATGTTCAACCTAACACGAAGGATAAAGGGGGTTTCGCTTCGCTCACCCCCTTACGCTTCACCTAAGCCATTTTGCCCTGAAAGTTGCTGCGCAAATCAGTATTTTTGATGTGCAGTTTAATATTTCCTGACCAGAAATACCTGAATATGTTTTTATATTTTTTATAGACAGGGATTATTTAACAGTATACTTTACAAATCTCTGTAATGATGTTATATTCTATGCGTATCTTCTGAGTTCTGTTCTGTGTATTATCCGAATAAACCAGTTAAACAATACAATTCAGTCAATTCAATACTTTGTAGAACAGCGCAGACCATTAGACTTCCGAATCAAGTCGGAACTCAAGTCTGTGGTCGGAACCAATCCATCTTTGCATTTGTGCGTGGCCCAGTTTCGAAATGCGGTTATTGAAATTCTGACGGAGTGGACAATTGCTCACCGCTTAGTTATTCACTTCCATGTTCGGTGAAAGTACTTCGCTTTATGTATTGTTTCAGTCGTGATTTAGACTCGACTAGGCGGGACCACTTCCGTGCTAGCCCCCGACGATTGAGAAACCATAAAACATGAGTTTGTTTTTGGCTGGCTGGCAGCAGAAAAGGATCAGCAAAAACTCTTTTGTTGATTTAAGTATCTTTTGTTGTTCTTACATGTTGAACCTAACAGGAAGGATAAAGGGGGCTTCGCTCCGTTCACCCCCTTTACCCTTCACCTAAGCTACCGCAGCAAATATAAGGGATATTTTCTGGGCAAATCAGTAATTTTTGATGTGCAGTTTATTTCCCTTTATTTTTTATATTGCAAATATGGAGCATCGATTATCAGTGCCCTTGTCAGTATGGGAAAACGCGTGATGCTAAGTATGTTTGGGAATGGCCCGGGTTAAAGTCCTTGGCGATGCGTAGACGCAGGCGCCATGATCAGTCACGCGCGCGTGGGTAGATCTCGGTCAACGACGACTCACGCTGACTTCTGGAGTGCGCTTAGACTGCTCACTTGAGGCTGGGACTACAATCTATTCTATCAACTTTGTTGCACTAAGCATAATGTGATTTATGATTACAGGACATCCTTTACAAATTAATGTATCCAAAGGTCAATTATGTAGATACAGCATGAGTCTTTAGAAAGTGCACATATCAAACAGGGTTAGGAGGGCCACATTTTATCGAAAAATAAAGTTAAAAAGAATTCCCCGTGCATTATGTTCCCACTGCAAAAAAATATATCATTTCAGAATGAAAGGATGTATCGTAATCGAATTTACTGTATAGGACAGGCGGTAGTGCCAGTAACAAAAAGTTGCTGAAAAAGTATTAAAGCTGTAAACTTAATTTTGTAAGTAATTGCAGTTTTCCTCAATATTTGGTCCCTGAAAAGAATTATTTTATTCCGGAATGTTATTCTTCATCTCGACACCAAAATTATGTTTCTAACTAAGACACTTTTTTAAGACTGGTATTTAATCGCACATCAAAAAAACTGATTTGCGCAGTAAAAGAGGATCACCAAAAACACTTTTTATGTTTTAAAAATTTAATGAGTACGTTTATGTTTTAAGTATTTGTTGTTGTTCTTACATGTTGAACCTAACACGAAGGATAAAGGGGGCTTCGCTTCGCTCACCCCCTTTACCCTTCACCTAAGCTACCGTAGCAAATATAAGGGATAATTGCTGTGCAAATCAGTATTTTTGATGTGCAGTTTAATATTCCTCCTTTTTAACATATACGTGGTAACACTTTTTCATATTTCGAAACTAAGATTAATCATAAGCCCTAAACTGTAGTAATAAGGTAATTCATAATAAATGTAGCCCATAAATGCATTGAAGATAAATTCATAATCCCGCTGGTAGATACTCAGCACCGGATTCAAACTCGCAACTCTATCTACAAGAGAAATCATTCTACATAAACGACAAAAACAGATTAATGCATAATACAATGTTCAGTGTCTTTCTTGTTGTTGAAGGCACTTTATAAAGACTCAAACTGTACTATTACGTTTCATGATAGTATTAGAATAGAATAGAATAAAATAGAATATAATAGAATAGAATAGATAGAACAAATTACATTTTAGTACACAAATTAATTACAAGTCAAATGTAGGTTAATAAAATATGATTGTAATGTCATATTAAATTATTTATTATTCTCATGTGTGAGTCAAGTATTCGTTGACTGAATAAAAAGTTGCATTAACGAGCAGAGTTTTTAATTTATTTTTAAAGGCATGTAAATGCTCGGTTTCTCTAACATTTTGCGGAAGCTTGTTAAATATTCGGGTTGCCATATTGAATATACTCTTGCCATAGTAAGCACTACTATGTTGCTCAGCATAGAGCTTATTTGCATGACGTTTGCTTTCTAACGTTTTATATTATACGAGTATTAATCGTCATCATCAAGCTCAGCCCACATCGACCCCCCGCGGGGCACAGACGTCTTCTATATCGCCAATCCTCACGGCCCTGTGCTGATAAGTCCAATGACATTCCGTCGACTGATGATATCGTCAGACCATCGGACATAACAGTTTTTTGTTTTCTGTCCTGGGCAAAGGCCTCCCCTTGTTAGACCACTTATATCTGTCTTGCGCTGCCCCCGCCCAGTCTCTCAGGATCTTGTCCAGTTTATCTCGCCATCGACGTCTTGGCCTACCCCTACGCCGCTGTCCGTCACTCGGCAGCCATTCGGTGGCAAGCATCGCCCATTTCTGGGGGTGCATGCGGCAAGCGTCTCCGGACCAGTCCCTTTTTAGCCTAGTGATGGAGCCTAGCCTCCGCTCTTTGGCAAACCTTGATTATGTATTTTTTATTTGTTTTTTTTTACTGTAGATATTATATATACTTAGCAATCGTAATTTATTGCCACTTCTCTACATTGGACCACTGTGGGAGAAGCAGGGCGTAGAAACTCTCACAGATTGATTTCTAGATCTCTTTTAAATATTGCTTGTGCTTAACTAATACAAATATTATAATATGAATTATTATAATTAATAAGCAGGAATCAATAATTACAAAATTAATAACGGCAAGGTCTGTGTTGAGCCAGATTAACCCTATATAGTCCCGTCATTTAAGTAATCTCGAACATTGTAATATCCCTTTTTCGAAAAAGTCACTTTAAAATGCTTTTATCTACACACGTATCATAAACCCTCTTTACTGCGTACAAAAACCGCACGTTACGATCAGCATAATGTTAAACTACTTGGTAAAAACTCATTTCTTATCTGAAAAATTACACATTATGACAATAATGTGTAATTTTTCTACATATTATGACATTCAAATTTCGAACGCCGACGCCCGCCTGCTTGCCGCCCCTAGTTTGTCTGAGAAGTTGGTACTGACATTCAAATTTCGAACGCCGACGCCCGCCTGCGTGAAGTTGGTACTACAGAACAAGCTAAACAACTGCAGAGCCACAATGCCGGTCAAACATGCGGTTCCTGAACACATCAAAGAGAGCTTATGATATGTGTGTAGATAAACTAGTGTATGTAACTGTACATAATTAGGCATTAAAACTATCGAGTGATATTATTATGAAAACGAGCCGACTCGAGTATTAATGCCCTCCATTATGTAGCAGTCACATAAACTACTATTTAATTTGCTCAAAAGGCAATTTCAAGATCTATGGACTCCTGGTTCTCAGTCAGCGACCAAGTTTGAGCGCCATGGGTTAGGACAGGCAGGATACATATGTCGAGGAGTTTGCGATTCACTGATAATGGAAGGTAGCCCTTCATCAGTATTACACATATTAGGTATAGATGTCATGGACCAAGTGATAAATCCGGGCATTATGAACAATGTCCGGACATTATGAATACTTTACAGCAGCGTTTCACAACACTGCTTTACAGGTTCATAAAACCATGACAGCTCTAACAAGATGCTGAATATCACTGATTAAGATTACATCTGATAGTATCAATTAAAAAAGTAAGTTTGAGTTTACAAGTCACGATGTTTGTATGATATTGAAACGTTAGCAATATTATCTATAATTAATTACCTATACATATAACGATATTGAGAAACTTTCGGTGCTATTGGATTACTACAGTAATCAGAGCAAACGTGATGGGTTCAATATCTGATGATAGGTCGGTCTATTTTGAAACACTTTCCCCATAGTATAACCATCAAAGGAAAAAATATATCGTTCCATACATTTTGGGTCTGGTCAACTGATGAAGTTTAAAATGAAGTGTACATAATAATGTATAAGTGGTATTTCCTCCATACAGTCTGTTAAAGAGCGGCTTTAATAATCTAGAGTATTTGTAAAACACTCTTTAGCATATCTACTTTTATTTATGGCTGACAATCCTAAATTTGTGCACCTCAGTTCCCCGAATGCATTTCCTATTCCTTAATCAGACGATCCACTGTCACTCGAACATCAAGGTCACTCACATCACATCATCAGCTCGGAGCCTTTGTTCTCAAGGGCCCACTCAAACATCTTGAGTGTCAATTTTCTGATACCTACTCATGATGACTTTGGATTGTTAGTGCCAATGGCCAAATATATACTTAACTGTGTTGTTCACGTTGTAACGGTTTTGATAACAAATGTGATATTATGCGCTATGTCTGTCAGTGGTTAAATTATATCATAGATTAGCATCAATAACGGTTTATTATATCATAGATTAGCATCACCCGATGATAGATTAGAAACTCTTTCGTCGTTCACGATAGTGCTTGGTGGTACAGCGAATATACACAGTGTCAACGATTAACATTATTCTGAATATTTCGCTTTTTATTGCTAAATTAGACAAAACGTGTCGTAATGCTGCCTACTCGTAACTCTATTAACGCCCCAAATTAGTATGAAACCCTTTTTAAAACTTTTACCGAGCTTATGAGCAAATTTTGCATTTGACGGTGTATTTAGCTAGAAAACAGAAGAAATATATATTTTAGCGTGTGAAAATCAAATGATTACTCCTGCTATGAATAGAGCTTGACAATGCAGTTACAATGTAGTTTGTCGATACACGATAGCACCAAAAGTATCGATACAGTAAACAGTACTAAGGGCAGCTCTTATTTTCTGAATATTTATCGAAGTTAAGCTTCTCCGGGACGTTATAAATAGTTGGGATGGTGGGTTGTATTTATTGAATTTATAAAGATTCCCCACGATTTAGTTGACTACGAGTCAGCTTGAGAATGTTAAATAGCGTATTGTTAAACGCCTAATATGTCATTAAAAACACACTGCAGTCTGCAAATGTAGCCATCATTTAATTTCCAGCAATTGTATACTGTGCTACAGGAGTATTTTTATTTCATTGTTATTTTTGTGAACTAAAATAAATGATCAAGGACTCTGCTTTGATCAATGTCATGGTCATGTCACATGGTCTGTGCAACTACATACAATGGTCGACGCAGCTCTCTTGAGCGTCGTCCAGACTACTGACAGAGAGGCTTCTCTAATCATAGTAAAAAATAATAGTAAGGTGAAACAAGAAAAGCTATTCTTGCACTTACTGTAGAAAGACAAATAGAGCAATCTTTTGTTGAGTTCGATAGTCATATTATCGTTTGTATCTACAGATCTCCGAGGGATGAAAAATTTCGAAATATTTGAGATAGCTGTGGAGAAAGCCCTCAATAAACTATGTAATAACAGAAAAACGTTAATTATTTGTGGCGATCTAAATGTAGATTTGCTTGTAGATAAAACAATAAAATAACAATTAATAACTTTATTCAAATCATTTATGCCATGTGTTTTTAGAGTGTTCGTAGGATGGACCGCATAAAGAACACCACACTGCGCTCCTTAACTGGCATCGCTGGTGTGGGTGGACAGACCGCCAAGCCAAAGTGGAAATGCTCCGGCCCTGTAAGTCGTATGCACCTGACAGATGGGTGAATATCGCCATCTAGTAAGGAAATATGGAAATTTGTGGAATTTCTTATTTATGTTCTCTGTACTTGTTTTTTATTTGTGCAGTAGGCCTTTTAAGGGTTCTGTACCCGAGGGCTGCCAAACGGGACCCTATTACTAAGCCTCCGCTGTCCGTCCGTCCCTCCGTCCCTCTGTCCGTCCGTCCGTCCGTCTATCACCAGGCTGTATCTCATGAACCGTGATAGTAAGACAGATGAAATTTTCACATATGATATATTTCTGTTGCCGCTATAATAACTTATACCGAAAAACAGCATAAAATAAATATTTAAGGGGGCTCCCATACATCAATTCTTTCAATAATACATACAAACTTATGAATGCACCTGGTTACGTACATGGAGTGTGAAAATAGCCGCACCAATAACTTTGAAAACAACTTCCTGTGTAAAATCCAAACTATTCACTCCACACATCCCTACTATTATACGGTGGTACGGAACCCTTCGTGCGTGAGTTTGACTCGCACTTGACCGGTTTTTACTATGCTGTATTCAATAAAAATATAAACCCTCAAAAAAAAATCTAGTAAGAATAAGACTGATCCATTATTTTATAGGCCTATTACTTCCCATAGACTAGAAATTAATAAGCAAAACTTAGATATTTATTTTTCCATTACCGTATTTAACCTCTCCGGACTCCCCTCTTGGCGGCCCAAAGCCCACGTAATCAAGTGATTTTGTTTGAATAGAACTAAAAATATTATACTTCTGAGAAGCTGAAGAAGCCCTCTATTATTATGTGTGAAAAGAATGTCATTGTAACTTCAATTTTATTTTTTGTACCAGCCTGAGAATTTCAGACTACTAAGAAAATGCTACCTATCGACACAAATCGGCTATCATGAGAAAAACAACAATTACAAATATGTTTTGTTTAATACCTACGTAATCCACGAGATTACCTTTTCAAAACAATAAAAACATTAGTGTTTTCTCATAGAAACAATACAATATTTCAGCGTTTGATACTTGCGCGCGTACGGAGTCCGAGATTGAATGAATTCGAATGTTTTTTTCTGATATTTTGACTATGAAATGACCACACAGACTAATCGTAATCTGACACAATACAGAGCTTACTGATAATAATTTTGTAATTATTTATATGCAAAAAATACGTCTAATATAAGTAAATACCTACAGGGATAAAGAAATTTTGATTAATTGATAAGATTATCGGTAATAAGTTAGACCTCTTCGAATTTCATAATATTCAAGAAAAGTGAATGACGTGGCAAGAGTCAAATAGTCAATAGTCAAATTTATTTATTACTATAGTAGGGACAGGGCACGGAGCGCTTGAAAGTGTCGCTACAAAAACAGTACAAAATCGGGAAAATTGGACTGTTTGCAATCAGTCGCGCTTGGACGGTGACAGCCGATTGACATATCGGCAGCTAAAACAAAAATGGTGACCTGCGACGTAAAAAGATGTAAATCATACCCAAATCGCAAAACACAAAAACAGGGAGTGTCGTATCACAAGTAAGTATTATATTTTCAATTACTATTGGCTTTAAATTGATTATCTATAAAATATTGTTCTCGAAAAAATCCTCAAACGAAAATAAACCATTCGACTGACGTAACTTTGTAGCGACGCGCGTGCTAAGTGAAACTCCATTTTGCGTGAAATAGTGCTAGCCCGTCGCCGCAACAGAATAATATAAGGATAAATAATCTAACCGGATGTCCTAACGGTGATGGAAAACATCGTGAGGAAATCTTCATTACTCCGGCTTCATTACATTAGCTGCGGCGATGGGCTTGCCCCCTGACACGCAAGATGGAGTATGAAATCACTAGCTAAGTGGGCACAGACCGGCACAGTTGTGCCTCTGCCAGCCCGTATGGGAAAAGGCGTGACGCTATGTTACGCGTGTAATGTATTGCTAAATACTCTATTTTATACACGATGACTTAATCAGTGATATCAGGTACCAATTTTCATAACTTTTTCTATGATAAATCAAAATCAAGATCTTAAATTCCAAGTCACGCTACTAATATGTATCTGTGAGCTTTAATCCTCTTTCATAATTTAACGGCAAAGACAAAAATTAATATGCCTATTTAATTATGTTTCAACTTTTTATTAATTAAACATGAGGTAATTGCGTGAGACCTCGCCCCTTAAGTAAAATTTTGGCTAGATATATTTTATTTCTACTCCTAATCACCGATTAAAAGTCACCGGGTATTTGAGAGTTATCCGTAGATCAACTTTCCTAATATTGTGTCTACACCACAAATCGGAACGTGACCGACCGTGACGCCGCCGTTACAATTTTTCGTACTGTCTTGGTTCCGACGAATTCCGAAAGGGGCGCTATTTTTCTTAGCCTCAAAATGGTAAGAAATTTAGTACGGGAAGGCCTATCCTTAGTATTTATATCGATGATTACTGTAGATATTTACTTAGCAAATGACAATTTCTGCGTCTTCTCTACATGAGACCACTGTGGGAGGAGTAGGGCGTAGAAACTACCACAGATTGATTTTTAGATCTCTTTTAAAAATTGGTTGCGCTTAACTAATACAAATATTACAATATGAATTATTATAATTAATACGCAGGAATAAATAATTACAAAATTATTAACAGCAAGGCCTGAGTTGAGCCAGATTAACCCCATACAGTCCCGTCATTTAAGTTATCTTGAATATTGTAATATCCCTTTTTCAACAAAGTCGCTTTAACATGCTTTTTGAATTGCTCAAATGGCAATTTCAAAATCTCCAGAGTATTGTAATAGAGAATTCACTGACCCTTGAATAATTGCTAACCTTCGCGAGTCTAAACCGAAGAGCAACTAATCTTTGATTATTTCTTAGGTTAACATTACAGCTATCGCTAAGTTTGGAAAATGTTGTAAGGTTCTCGCGTACACCCATTTGTATTTTCGAAAATAAATTGACTAGCTACAGTTAGTATGTCAGTTTCTCTAAAAAGCTCTCTTAAGGAGTCTGTGCGTTTTAAGTTGTAAATTGCCCGAATAGCTCTTTTCTGTAAAATAAAAATAGTTTGAATATCCGCTGCTTTCCCCCACAACAAGATACGATAGGACATGACACTATAAAAGGAACTAAAATATTCTAGCCTAGATGTAGTCCTAACAGCGTAAGCCACAGAATTTAACTTACCAGCTAATTTGGGTCCCCACTGCAATTTGCTATTAATGGTTATTCCAAGAAACTTCGTATCTTTAACTAATTACAAAGTGATGCTGTCTAACACTAAACTGGTCTCAACTTGCCAGACATTTAGAAGTGAGAATTTGATACACTTGGTACTCACCAGCGTATAACAATAAATTATTATCTGTGAACCAATTCAAGGTTAAAGACCATTAACATCATCAAAATATTCTCTTTATCTTTCAATTTTGAAGACCAGTGAAGTATCATCAGCAAACAAGACTATGTCAGTCAATATCTCCACCATGAACTACAACGGCTAGACATATATCTTTTAACATTGTCTCCAAATCGATTGAAAGTAATTCTCGTGTTTCCCCTCCAATGAGAATGCATTTGGCGACAGTTCCCTTCATAAAGATAACAACAAAATTTGAGTAATTAAAATTGAGTAATTAAGGTTTCCTCACTATGTTTTCCATCACCGTAAGAACGTTCTTATAATGTTTATGTTACACAACAAATTGTAAACCAGACCCACAGGGTTTAGAATTTACGTTTACTTTGTTCTTACATGTCAAACTAACACGAAGACTATTCGGAGGCTTCGCCGCGCTCGCCCCCTATAGTCTTCACCTTTAAGCTGGCGCAGTGTTTGCCCTTGTATTTCGATTGCAATTCCAGTTTAAACCAGTTCACAATTAAACGCTTTAATATGAACTAACGCGTCATACCGTAAGCAGTACGGTACAGTCTACAATTTATCGATAGTTTGTCAACTAACGAGAAAAGAAATGTTAGATTATGAACCTACGGTTTTGACAATCTTACGGTGACATATCTATCTAACTGCAAACTAATATTATAAATGTGAAATTAGCGATGTTTGGATGTTTGTGATGTTTGTGTGTTTGTGCCTCAATCACGCTAAAACGGCTAAACGGATTTGAATGAAATTTAGCACAGATTTAGTTTATGAGCTAGATTAACATAAAGGATACTTTTAATCTGACTGCACCAGAAGGAGGGTAACGTTATCTCGGTAAATGATACTTCCTAATATCACGCAGATGAAGCTTGTGTTAGATAAATTACTTATCTCATTGGTACACGAGATTCCTACATGCATCTTCACATCACTATTCTCTACTAACACAGAGAAGACGGCAAAAGATCGACAATAAAAAATACGTCTCACAATTTTTAGGGCTTTGGATTATATGGAATCTATCAAAGACACTCAATTACAGGAGAGAATCCAGATTTTCAATAACACAAAATAATTCCACTCATATAAAAAACAATACAGGGCCAGAAGGTATAATAAATCATTTAGATAACCCTGATACTTAAGGTTCTAAAGTAGGTACTTATTAGGTTTTCCCCTACACTTACATCAGGTGAATCACATGAAATGTTGGTTCATGCATTTACGAATTGGAAAAGATTATTTTAACATCTCGCGTCTTTATTTTTGGTAATTAGTCATCACAAGGAATGACCAACGGAAATCCTAATTTCTGAGCTTTGCGTAAACCCATATTTGTACATCGTTGAGTGGTGTGTGGCATGAATCATTGGTTGGCAATATTTATGGTAGTATGGTTAAACTGTTGACATCAAAGTAATATCAGTAGGAGAAGGAAGTCCTATCAAATGATAGTGATTATAGCCGATGTGGGTGTAGATTTGATAGAATAGTTTCCTATACTAGTTATTTAATACTCGTTGGTAACTACCTGTTAATTGCTATATATCTAAGAGGTAAGTTAAAATTATGATTGAAAATATTGTTGTTGTATCCTTACATGGATTTGTACATTTTTGTATATGTAATCATTCTATCTACAAACCCAAAATTATGCATATTTTTGATTCGTTAGTTGAATAATTATTTCCCGATCTGAAAAGGACTAGTTTCTCAAGGTTGTGCAGGTACTAAATTAAAATATCCTAGATATATATAAAGATGATTATCTAATATAATATCGTTTCTATCCATGTTATTAGGTAAATCGAAGTCAGAAGTTACTGAGTCCTACGCAGTTTCTGAAATAGATAATGTAGAGATAGACTGTCTTATAATGGTGTACAAATAGCCAAGACGTACTGGAACACAAGAATAGCTAGACGTACCGGAATACAAGAATAGCTAGACGTACTGGAACACAAGAATAGCTAGACGTACTGGAACACAAGAATAGCTAGACGTACTGGAACACAAGAATAGCTAGACGTACTGGAACACAAAGGATTGCGTACCAAATGTTTTATCAAACTTACCCATCTATGCCCGCATCTCCGAAAACGTTGAAATAAACACGTTTTTTGTTCATATACTTTTAACTTCGAGCTTGTGACCCCTTAGGGCAGGAATTCCGCCAAATCATTTATTTGTGCTACCCTACTCTATATAAAGAACTGTACAAAGTGTGATGACTCAAGGTCCACCAGTTTCAGCTGTGCATTGTCTGTCTTTCAGCCTGAATAGCGTTTTATCACAGCTATTACAATATTAAAACGTAATATTGGTCAGTAATAGTACATTACTTCAGAGGGAAGAAAGTGACAGTTCCATACCGAGATTATGGCATTTGCGCCACGAGCTTGCGAGGGGCGCAAACCATTTGAGGTATGGAACTGTACTTTATCCTGAGGTATGTATAGTGCTTTTTATTACACCTACGAGGAAAATTATAGACATAAATGCATCCATATTTTACAAAAAACACAAAGATAAATGCTAAATCAATCGAAATTTTTGCGAAAATGCGCGGGCTTTTCCTTTTTTTATTCGCCCGTTTCTGGAGTAGGCTAAGATCATAAGGTCATGCAGCCACTTCTTCCGTGATTCCGCGCGTTTTATATACAAAAATAATTTCGTTTTTAATTTTCTGTATGCACCAAGGAGGTTGGTAACTGGTAAAAAAAAAACTGTATGTGGCCAGTAACAATTTACTTGAAATTTAATTAGTAGACAGTTAAAGTCTCTTTGCAGTATGACTGCTGACAAATTAAAAAAAAAACCGGGTATGTAATGGAATTTCATACATACTTCCCACCCTTGGGTCGGAAGGATTTTCATACAAACTTCCATTCCTTGGGATGAAAGGATTTGAAGGGCGGGATAAAGGCGTTTCTTCCCTCTAATTGGTATAATTAGAATGTATTTTCAGAGCAGGTGTGATAAAAATTTATTTTCTCGTCGCTGACATTAGGATTATTTTAATCAGCTATTTGATCATCTGATCACCGGATCTTGTTGACATTATGGAGTAATACACAAATATTCTGAATGACAGCACCGTAAAGTCAAGAGCATTGACTTGTATACGTATTAATGTGTATCGACATATGATTGTATAGAAAAGCTGTTCCTTTTCCATAAATATCGGTCGCTTTGACTAGACCATCTTACACGCGAATTAGGAGTCTCGGATTGACTTTGACTACTCCATATAGATTTGTCAAAATTTAGACAGTAGTAGTGACTAGCCTTTGTGGCTGGCACTTAGTGAGTACGGCTGATCAAACCAACAACCACTCGTTTAAAGATAAGCTTTGAGGCCATCGCCAGCGCACGCGCAACGGAGGCGTGACAACGAATGACTGATTTGCGAGGGTATACCATTGCAGGTATTGCAACAGACTGCCATTTTCGGATGGCACACAGATTAAAATATTGTATTAACGAAAAGGTTTTGTGGGTCGTGAATCGTTTCCCCTTGAGCGGTTACGGATGGAGCTTTAGGTAATGGAGGCATCGGAAGGGCATGGCGATAAATGGTGCTCAGAGCAAAATACGAAGTAACATTTAGGTCAAGACTGCTTTTGGCATCAACATTACAATTATATCGAAATTATTTAAACTTTTGAGGATTATCGTAAACCTTTTAACAAGTACCGTACCCGTTTCTATTTACTATCATATCTATTATATTATAGTTCTTATTTACTATTCATAATACTGTACAGTTCATGGTATTCTTTCTTTGCTGCACACAAATAGCGTACAGTAAGGTTATAATATAATAATCCCATAACATTTATTTTTTTGACCTCCTTGCTGAACTAAATTAATTTAAAAATCTAATTCGCAATCTAAAATCATTGATATGCTACAAGCAGGCAAGCAGTTTTGAATCCAGATATTCTTACATAACTAATCTGATAAATGCTATAATTATTAGAACAATCCAATCGTGTACACATAGTCTGGTCTGTTTTTAGATATCAAGTAAGAAGGATTATTACGATAAACTAATGGTGATGAACCAATTGGATGGTTATCACAATCAAAGTATTTTTGAAAGGCATCAAGAAAAGTCTAACATAAAAAAAGATATTAAATACAATAAACACAGAAATAGATACTTCATTTCAAAGATCTCTAGCCATAAATACGAGTTTAGGACGAATCTTTGAAAACCATTTCACCCAAGCAAATTTCTATGGTTTATTCTTATAGTTTCATACGGCTATTGTAACAGTAATTGTCATATCCACAATTCTACAAAGCAAATACAAGAAACAACGATAGTCTTATCCATATCATCCATAAAGTTCCAAGAAACAACGATAGTCTTATCCATATCATCCATAAAGTTCCAAGAAACAACGATAGTCTTATCCATATCATCCATAAAGTTCCAAGAAACAACGATAGTCTTATCCATATCATCCATAAAGTTCCGAGATACTCACGAACCTTACAATGTCAAGAATAGTGCTTTGATCGAGATATCGATCTTATTTGATCTTAATCGATCCTTTCAACAATTACTAACTTATTGTGAGTTGCATTCTACTGTCAATTATGTTTTCATTGTTCATCAAAGATAGAAAGAGAGAGGAATGTTTGTCAATTTTATATCAGTTATGTCAGTCATTTAAGAACGGGGAGCATATTTTGAAGGAAACATTCACAAATCTTTTTTTTTCGAGTCATGTCTATCAGTTTACGGTAACTTAAGGCATTGTAGGACTCTTGGTGTAAGAAAGAGTACAGTGCATTTGTACTTAGAGTTTAGTTAGGTCTTTAGAGCAGGCTGCGAATATTGCCGGATATAAGCTTTACCTGATAAAATTGACGCGGTTTCCTCAGGCACTTGTGTCATAAATACGTGGACTAATAATTAGTTAGCTTCCGGCAATATTCGAATCCTACTATAAAGACCAAATTATAGTCTAACTGTAAATGCATTATACTTGATGAGTGGTTATTATACCCTTTGTACAATGCCCATTCTACTGCTGGGCATAGTACATACTACGTCTGTTCTTACAACATTATGTTACAACGCAGGTGAAATGGTACCTATACAGCCTTTTTTGTAGTAAAGTAACATTAACGTCTATTAAAAAGAAAGGTTTTTTGTGATCTGATTAATTAATAACAAGTTACTTACGCCCAGTTTCTGAAAGAGAGCTCAGATACAACAGGCGATTAATCAAAGATTTCTTCTGAATACCGGCACGTGATTGGCTGAAATGAGTTTAACAAGATGTCACTGCTAATTTTACTTCCGGAGACCGGACATTATTCAGCCAGCTTAATGTATACATTATCATAACGTCACGCATTTTCCCATACGAAGTGGCAGAGGCACAATTGCACCCACGTTCAGCCTGTAAGTCAATACTCCAGTTTTTGTGACAGACGGCTAGCCCATCGCCTTAGCGATGGATAATAATACCTTGGACATATACCTTGGACACTATTAACACACATTGATCTAGCCCCAAACTAGGATTCTCTGTATCTTGGGTACTAGATAACGATACACATTCTTATATAGATAAACATCCGTTCTCATCAAACAAATATTCGCCCCCACCGGAACCCGAACCCGGGACCCTTGGCTTCGTAGGCAGGGTCACTGTCGACTCGGCCATTCGGGTCGTCTATTTAATATGATTGTCGGATATATTATGAAGGTTTCAGCTTACACACACAGAGATAAACGGCATAACCTTTATTATGCATCATCGCTATCCTACATATTTCAAATAAGCCATCCCATGTTGAGAGTAACTTACAATTTATTAAATGACATAATTATACGTCTGTTATTTATGAGAAAGTATGTTAACAATACCTATATGGTTCGGCCTAGCAAGTGGGCTAGCATGGGCAACTCGTCTTAATAGGGTGATGGGCAATTTATGGTCACTACACTTATAAATAACATTGTGCTACCTACGTGTGTGTGTCGTGATGTGGGAAAACTATGGCCTTGTGGTAAATGGATCATTGTAATAGTTGTAGCTTGGGTCAATAATAACATCGTCTACAATTTTTAGTAAATTGTCAACAGGATAAAATAAAATGCTGACAGAGTACCATCGCTTGCACGAGAAACTGCTTAAAAATGAGTGAAAATTAACACGCATTAAACTCTTTTTTCATAAGCTTTATTTATTGTAGTATAAATACGGACCAGAGTACTTGCGAAGACTTTTTTTTGTTGGAGCGGAAAAAATCGAATTACCCATGCGCAGGAGTCAGACCTCCCTGCTATGTCCGGGTCCCTACACATGCGCAGGAGTCAGACCTCCCTGCCATGTCCGGGTCCCTACACATGCGCAGGAGTCAGACCTCCCTGCTATGTCCGGGTCCCTACCCATGCGCAGGAGTCAGACCTCCCTGCTATGTCCGGGTCCCTACACATGCGCAGGAGTCAGACCTCCCTGCTATGTCCGGGTCCCTACCCATGCGCAGGAGTCAGACCTCCCTGCTATGTCCGGGTCCCTACACATGCGCAGGAGTCAGACCTCCCTGCTATGTCCGGGTCCCTACACATGCGCAGGAGTCAGACCTCCCTGCTATGTCCGGGTCCCTACACATGCGCAGGAGTCAGACCTCCCTGCTATGTCCGGGTCCCTACACATGCGCAGGAGTCAGACCTCCCTGCTATGTCCGGGTCCCTACACATGCGCAGGAGTCAGACCTCCCTGCTATGTCCGGGTCCCTACACATGCGCAGGAGTCAGACCTCCCTGCTATGTCCGGGTCCCTACACATGCGCAGGAGTCAGACCTCCCTGCTATGTCCGGGTCCCTACACATGCGCAGGAGTCAGACCTCCCTGCTATGTCCGGGTCCCTACACATGCGCAGGAGTCAGACCTCCCTGCTATGTCCGGGTCCCTACACATGCGCAGGAGTCAGCCCTCCCTGCTATGTCCGGGTCCCTACACATGCGCAGGAGTCAGACCTCCCTGCTATGTCCGGGTCCCTACACATGCGCAGGAGTCAGACCTCCCTGCTATGTCCGGGTCCCTACACATCGTGTGGTATACGGACTAAAAACGACCCCTTTGTGTGGCTTTACGCTTTCTACCAGCAAGTTATGGGAGGAGTTTGCCTGCTTTCCTGATTTTACGAGCGGACATCAGCTCACAGTCAAAGGGCATGACAGCGTCATGTTGGGGGGGGGGGGGGGGGGGGGGGCGGATGGCCCCAGCTACTATGAGATAGTTATATAAGTAAGTCTATCCTTATCTTAAACTAATCTTTATTTGGGTCATTTGTCCTTTGGGGTTTGTGTCCGGCCGGTCTCATCTCATCAACGTCATAGAAAAAAACGTACCCTGCTAGAAAGCTAAAATCCTGTATTATTTCTAGATGTCGCTGTACCACGCAATAGATGCTGGGTGCTTAGGGTGACGACGTAGTATAATCCATAGTAATATCGAAGAAAAATCAGAGATGGCGTAAGCGTAAGGCTTGTTTCTTCTAAGGAAATTAACGCCTATACCGCCATCTTTCCTAAATACTATACTAGAAAGAACTTTTGAACTAGTAGCTCTATCTAGCAATAGACATTTAAACTAAAAATCGAATTACGCTTCAAAGTACTACGGTGGTTTGTCCTCTAGTTTTATTCGTCCATGCTGAGACGCTGCAAAGCTTTGGGCGCGCAACCGTCGTCGAGGTGACATGCCTGAGGGGCGGTGGGGGGTTGAGTTTTAAGAGCTATTGTGATATCGTCCTCCGGTTCTAGGAGGTCTTTGGGGCGACTTTTGTAACGGTGTTCCTTATTTATGTCTGGGGTCGGTTCATACATGGTTGCATGATGACGTCTGTGGCGATGGGGTTGTGGTTCTGCCTACCATGCGAGAGGTCCCGGGGTTCGATCCCCGGCTGGGGATAAAGAAAAACAAAAAAGCGGCCAATGCCAGTTGGACTCGCGCACGAAGGGTTCCGTATCCGATTATTTATTAAAACGGCAAAAAAATATATGTTTGTTGTATGGGAGCCCCCCTTAAATATTTGTTTTATTTTAATTTATTTATTTATTTTAAAGTGAATATATGACTACATATTCTGTGAATATTTCAAGCATCTACCTGTTGCCGTTATCAATATCGAGCTAATGTCAGGAAACAAAAACGTTTGTTGTATGGGAGCCCCCTTTAATGTATATATTATTCTGTTTTTTAGTATTTGTTATTATACAACATAAATACAACATCTGTAAAAATTTCAACTGTCTAACTATCACGGTTGATGAGATACAGCCTGGTGACAGTCGGACGGACGGACACCGGAAGCTTAGTAATAGGGTCCCGTTTGGTACCCATCGGGGACGGAACCCTAAGAACCAGGTCTAAGATGTTTATATGTGTGTGACGTCGCTGTTTCTGGTTCCCATAGCACAGGGTATCCTAGTTTGGGGCCAGAAGCAATGTATGTGCCCATTATGTAAATGTTTATGTTGAAATGTTTATGTTCATGCCTACGACATGCATGCGACGCATCCCTATCGAGCCTAAGCTCGATAGGGATGCGTCGCTTTAATACATAGTTCCCATGGTCACCTTCCAGCTCCATCGTCAGATCAGCTCCATGGTATAGAAGTATTGCATTGTCATCCTATTTACATATTGCATATTGCATGCAAAATTGCAGCCCGTTCGGAAACCGGAAAGTGGGTCAAATTTGACTTGCAAGATTTTATTACAGACAGAAGGACGGACAAAGCCCGGGACAGGTGTAACTGAATAAAAACTTTTATAATAAAAAGTATGTATATATTATTTGAAAGTTCAATCTATTTCAAAAACATAACAATAAAATACAAAGATCTATCATTCCAATATAGAAAAAACTCCAATAAGTATTAATAAAAGGTTACAAGTAACAAACTGCATCATTATTTTACAAACAATAACCGCACGTGTCTACCGAGCAACTTCACAAATAAATAATTAAATTTCATTTACGCACTTTAGTTGCTGATTACGTCAGCACATCCCAACAAATCCAAGATAAATCCGTAATGAGTGCATCTTTGTACCGATCAAGGACGAAAGTGCGAAGGAATTCGAACTCCGAACTCCGAACCTAGTCATACTTCGATGCACCTTGCTTACTTGAACACAACAATATCACCAGTCTTGTAAGAAACAGCGCGATCAACGCTCGCGTCGAAGAAACTGTAGAAAAACAAACGAACAAAACTATCGAACTATTTACAATACTTTTTTTTAAGGAACGTAATATTAATGATCGTGTAAAGTGCCAGTATCATTGACATTTGAACTTAGATAAAACGGGTACAACTATTCAAATATAGAACAGTGACAGTTGACATTTAGACGCGTTCGAGACGACTCCTAAGTAATTACAAATATGTTAAAAAATAATTGAATAGGCATTCAATTTGTCTAATCCTGATTAAAATTTGATGGTTAGTGAATGCTTTTTTTCTTCAGTTGATTGAGTGTTTATTTTCAACTAATTATAGCTGTTGATCAAATCATGGGTAATTAATTTTAATTAGTTATTTTCATGGTTGTAATGGCTTCTTTGTTAATTTTCAGAAGGTGTGTGGAGGCTTCGTTGGACAGTCGGGTTTGTGAGATATGACAGTGTTCTGAGTGTTGGACTAGAGTTTTTTTTATTGTGTTCAATATGATTTCGAGCCATAATATGTTGGTCAGTGCGACACTAGTGGTATGCAGTCTATTTGCTGTACTAACACAGGTGAGTACTTTTATTTTAATGTTCATTTTAACAACTACACATACATACACTGCAATTTTAATAACAACTAGTTTGAAAAAGTTTTTCCATAACATCAACCACGAGAAAGAAGCTTATCTCTAAGAAAAAAGAGAGTTCTCATCCTTACATTGTTTACATCTCATATGCAACGGTAATGTTTAGATTTTGATGTACACTACAGAAATTACGAAAATCAAACAGTTAAGTATGACTCGTAATGTCAAATACAACTTTTGTAACAGTTTTTGGCGCGAATTTCACACCGGCCCATACAAAAGACATCAACGGAGCGCCGCGCCGCCGCCACCGCCGCGCGAACTTTAATACCTCAGACAACGTTATTTGACATTTGCACAGCACAAGTCAGATCGAGCTCTTTGCAACACGAGTGACTTGCCGCAGATACTTTGTATTGTACATGATTGTTGCTCCTAATGTTACTTTCAAATGTATGTACGTGAAATAGACATTATGTGCAAATAAAGTAGATATTGCATTCCCAACGATTCGACAGACTCCATATCTCCATAGCTCTGACGACCTCTGAAGCGATCCTGTTGGAGGCTCTGCCGAAGACCGGCTGAGAAAGAAGAAAGAAATATATATTATTTTTTTCTTGGAGGGAAAAATAGGAATAACCCATGCCCAGGAGTCAGACCTCCCTGCTATGTCCGGGTCCCCACATATTGAGCGGGCATCAGCTCGTGTGCTATATGGACTACAAACATCCCCTTTGTGTTTACAGTTACCTTTATATGATTTTACTGTGGGCCATGGAAGAAAAAAAAAACGTTAGGTCTTAGATGTATATATGTGAGTGACGGTGCTGTTTCTGGTTCCCACGACACAGGGTATCCTAGTGTGGGGCCAGCAGCAGTGTTGAATGTTTTTGTTTATGTTAATAGCTCATAATTGACTGGCTGTAAAATGGAGTAGGTATTGAATAACCGGCTGAATGTGGGCGTATCTTTGCCTCTGTCACACAGTATGAGAAAAGCCGTGACGCTGTGTTTGTCGACAGCAAATAAACATTTCAGGGTTAGGTCATCTTATCCATGACTTTTGTGTATAAATTAAAGCAATATCAACAACAGTTATTCCAAGAAAACAATTTATAGCGATAAACGTAAAGTGATAAGCAATAGACATAATATTATGATAAGAAAATTTGCTATCCGAAGTAGTAAAACATCAAGGAAATACAAGAATGATGTGTGTTATATAACGAATTTGTTGTTAGAATTATGTACAAGTTATGCGGGAAGTGCGTTACTGAGTCACGATGCTAGCATAGAAGTAAGTACTATTCAAATTTTCTGCATTCAATTCACAATGTTTGAAGAGTGTATCGATTAATTTGATTAATCGATGTTTTCAACAAATATCCCCGCACTAACAGGCTTAGATCGTCGATCTTTTTCATAATGTAAGACAAAAATCGGTTCGGCAGCAAGTACCGTACAAGCAACTTCTCTTGAGAGAATTTAAAGAATTTTCACGAAAAAGATGACGTCATAGTGGGTCCGCCATTTTGAATTTTAAAAAACTGATGAAAGATTCGAAACCAGCACCCTCAAAAACCCACATCTACCCCTCAATACTTGGAATTACATACAAAATTAACGTTGCGTGTTCAAAAAAGTCAGTTTTTTACAAATAAAAAACGAACCGCTGGACCGATTTTTTCTAGACTCCTTTCAGATCTAAGTCATGACGTGGCGTATCGATTGATATGGTCATCAAAGCGATTCGGTCCAGTAGTTATTGAGAAAACGAATTCCATAATTTTGATCACGTACATACGTACGTACACACACACACACACACACACACACACACAGACATCACTCTAAAAATGATTGCAAATGATTCTCCAGGTCTTAAAACGTAAAGAAAACACAAAATTACCTATTTCAATTTTCAGACCTATTATAATAACTTCTCAAGAGAAGTTAATAATCCATAATCTTAGCTCCCGATTCCATAAGTAGAATCTTACGACAGAAACGGGAGAACTATTTATATAAAACTTTAAACAATAGAAATATTTTAATTCAATATGAAGAACGCTCGTTTATGTTTCGTTATGCTCGTTTAGTAATAAATAAGGTTTCATGAATACTATAAAAACATATAATATACAAACAAATGCCAACAAAGCAAGAACCCAAAACTCAAACCACGACAATCATTTATTGCAAGTAGGCAAAATAATGCTCTTTTACAAGTCAAACACTTACTTAAGTCTCATATACATGGGAAAAAATAAAAAATAAATCAAATATGATCAACTAAACTAATGAGTACATAACTGATTATGGTTTGAGTTTGAAAAAGGAAATTTCCCCTTCAAGTGGTGATTCATGGCTGAATCTCGCACAGGAAAAAGAAACTCCATTAACTCTACCAGTGCTTCGGAAATACCCCCGTCAGAAATCCATAGAATCCCAGTAACCCAATTTCTACATATATTTAACAGGGTTTCTTTCTATAAGTACCTATCAAAACATGAGCAGAGTACTGCAACCTCGAATATTTACATAAACACGAAGTCTCGACGCTCCTACCGCTGCTGGTTCGACATTGCCCGACTGAGATAACCGTGACCTTTACATGAACTGGATGTTTTTAACTCGAGTAAATAAATAGAGTAAATTGATATGTACAGTTAGTTGGTGTTGCAATTGCTAGGATCATGCCTCAACTGATAGGTTACTATTGACACAAAAACATGGCATATTCTGTCCTTGCTTATAACTCCGCAACTCAACTCAGCCGTATATGAACATGAAATCGGAGTAGGAGCTTTTAGGCTCTGAAACAACTTTCCAGCGCTCTCAAGATCTCAACATTTTATTAGTCGCCTAAAAATAACACCATCTTTCTCTTGCAAAATATACTTACTTAAGTGTAATGTATTTATGTTTATTAATTCAATCGATTTGCATTGATATTTTTGTAGTTATACTGTTGAAGTATATATTGGTAAGTACTTTAATATTTTAATTTTTATCGTTGTGCACATATGTAGGTACCTGTTGTTAAATACATCCTGTCCACCCTAGGTTTTCTGGAATAAATCTCTTGTTAGAGATAAGCTCGCTTTTGTAAATGTTTCGTTACATTTTTGATTACGTGCGATACAGTATACACTTATTTACACAATGGCACAACTGACTTAGCGTGAGCACAACAGTTCCTCTGCCATCCCGTATGGGAAAATGCGTGACGCCATGCATGTTTGTATTTTCAGACGATCGCCTCTCATGAAAGGGGCGCGTATTCAACTTCCGGTGCTGAGCATGTCCTAATGAGATCAGTTATCATAAGTACGCACGGCCGGTGATAGAAAATATTGGCGGTGGGTTGGTGGCCCCTATCATGCATTTAATAAAGGCACAACCCTCCTCGATATTTCCAATATGGCGGGTAAAACCTGGAGCAGTGGCGGAAACAGGCGATGATGACATTATGATACTTTGCTCTAACGGTAAACTCTAAGCATACTTAGTTTCTCTTCACCTACAAAGGTTATAGTAAAAAGACCTCAGCAAGCATGATGTGACGAACGCATAAGTCATGCTGCGTTCAATGTCGAATCACTTTTCACGCTCTCCGGCGGCGGCGGCGGCGGCGCCGTGTGGCTGACGGTTATCTCTCGGCCGATTAGTGAAACTTGATGCAACTGCTCATTGAAATATAATGGCCGTTTCCCGGGAGTTTGAATGGTCACGTTTATTATTGGCCCGTGGGAATCCATAAAAACCCATGGGTCGTGGAGTTGGGTTTTTTTTATCAGACATTGCATTTTGTCAGCGTTTCTTTGACGGTGTCATTTGGTTAGATAGGTACATTTAACGCCTGTCGCTTTCGACTAACATTTGAGACCTGTCGATGGTAAAGCTGTTTCGTTTTGCTTTAATTTATATACGTGATAAATAAAAAACACTATAAATCTTGATGGAATAGTAGTTTATGTGACTGCTACATAATGGAGGGCATTAATACTCGAGAGTGGGTTTATGAAACGAGCCGAAGGCGAGTTTCATAATAATATCACTCGAGAGTTTTAATGCCTAATTATGTACAGTTACAGACACTAGTTTATCTACACACATATCATAAGCTCTCTTTGATGTGTTCAGGAACCGCATGTTTGACCGGCATTGTGGCTCTGCAGTTGTTTAGCTTGTTCTGTAGTACCAATTTCACGCAAGCGGGCGTCGGCTTTCGAAATTTGAATGTCAGTACCAACTTCACAGACAAACTAGGGGCGGCAAGCAGGCGGGCGTCGGCGTTCGAAATTTGAATGTCATAATACGTAGAAAATTTACACATTATGGTCATAATGTGTAATTTTTCAGATAAGAAATGAGTTTTTACCAAGTAGTTTAATATTATGCTGATCGTAACGTGCGGTTTTTGTACGCAGTAAAGAGGGTTTATGATACGTGTGTAGATAAATAAATTTAAAAACATATTAATGTTTCGACAATAATCATGAACATGACATAATACGTGTCTACATAGAGCTGTGTTGTTACTGAAACCCACTAACGAGTGATTAATGTGTTCAAACGCTATCATAATGCGAAGTAATTGATTTTAGTACGTGGCTCTAATCCGATGGACAAGCATAATGCGTGAATGTATAGCAAAATGATGAATGACCGTTGCGATAGTTGAATAAAACGTTGTTGAATTGTTCAGTATAAATGTATGTAAATTTGCAACATTGCAGAACTGAGTCAGCAACCCAAATGGAAATATTGTTAGAGATAAAGTCGACTTCATTAATTATATTGTTATTTTTATTATTTCTTCATTATAATAACAACGAAAACTGTTGTCGGAAAGAAGATGTTTTATCCAGATAGTTAAAGAGTCCATCGTCCATTTAAAAATATGCATTCTGGGAATCAACAGACAAACTTTATTTTTTCCAATATAGTAGTACCCGAAGGGTGTCAAACGGGACTCTACTTCTTAGCCTCCGCTATCCGTCTGTTTGTCTGTCTGTCCGTCTGTCAGTCATCGGAATGTATCCCCTAAACAGTAATAACAAGTTGAAATTGTCACAGAATGCGTATTCTATATATAGTATATAGTACTGCAACAAATAATGGACTTCACGCAATTTAAAAAATGAAAGGGGTTCCCCACACGAGAGACGTGTTCTTCTTGGGTTTCTTCCACTGGAGCGATTATTGATTCTGTTGTCAAACCGCGCACACCGCGCACACCGCGCACACCGCGCACACCGCGCACACCGCGCACACCGCGCACCGGCTGCATTTGAAACATTCGGACCGGCCTCTCCGACTTCAATCCACGGCAAAATCGACTCAGTTTGTGCCAAATATACATTTAAGGCGACTAGCACCAGATGATAGTGGAATGCACTTCCTTGCGCTATTAGCGCCTTGGTCACTTTCAAGAAAAAATTGATGCAGCATCTCCTCTCTTCCGAATAGTGGGTATCTCATAGTATTTATGTATATCTATGTATTTATTGTATTATATTTATTTATTTTATAGTAATTACGTAGGGTGTATTGTGATTTATTTGAAAGTACATTGATTTTATTTATTTCTTTTAACTCTTAATTGTACACTAGGACTACCTCTCTATATTTTATTTTTCTCTTTTCTTCACAGGTTAGCTGTAAGAAATTTCTTTTTAGAAATAAGCTCAACTTTGCTTACTGTTTCTGTTATAATTTCCACTGTGTTTTCTGTGCAATAAAGGATTATTATCATTGACACCGTAAATAAAGTTTAGAGTCAACTTAAAAACAGCATGATCAAGTTAAACTTAAGCACGGCAAGGATATATGGCCTGCCAAGTTTACAAGTCACAATTCCACAAAGTCTATTTCAGTAATTGAATCTGGGTGCTGGTCTGGTACCCAATTCTGGGCTTCCTCTGTTATGAAGATATAACGACATTACCCGATTAATTAAGTAAGTTATTCATTCATTCAGGCATACTCAGTCTAGGCCAGGCTAGATTCTCCTAAGCTAAGACTCATCTGATTTTGCTAGTTTCTACGATATTTGTGTCACCGTAAGATTGTCAAAACCTGTTAAAAATGTTAGTTGATAAACTAACGTTTTTTTCTTGTTAGTTGGTTGGATAGTAAATTGTAGCGTACTGCTTACTATAGGACGCGTTAGTTGATAAACTAACGGTTAACACCGTGAAATAGTAAACTGGTTTCAACTTGAATTGAAAACGAAATACCAGGGCAAACACTCCGGTAGCTTAGGTGAAGACTAGAGGGAGCGAGCGCAGCCAAGCCCCCGAATAGTCTTCGTGTTAGGTTGAAATGTAAGAACAAAAGAACCGTAAATTCTAAAGACTGTCGATCTGGTTCACTATCTCGATAGTTGATCAACTAACGGTTTTGACTATCGCCAGCGCCAGCGCAGTATTCAAGCGTATATAGATGTAGTACATTACCATACTTGACCCAGTAGTTACATAAAAACTGGACTTGATTCGTTCTTTCATTCGAGTCATACACCACATGCTCGGATGCTTTTTCATTGCATACTATTTCATAATACAAGATGAATCATTATTAATGAATCAGAAATAATACTTAAGCCGAATTCTGATGAGCTTTTAATTTCACGGGCTTCCGAGCTTCAGATTGTATTACATAATAACATGTCCAGCAGCTTTGACGAGAATGTGACCGCGACATTTAGTTTGAGCACGAGAGGATTACCATGAGTTAAAGAAATTAAGAAATATAGCGCTGTTCAGGCTTCTCGGCACCCAATGACCTCGCAGGGGCCCATCAGCTACGAGGTAGCGTAGCGATCAGATGCCAAGAAGTGTGAACGTCGGCGATTCACCGAGCTAATACTTATGAGTCGATCTAACCTGGTCTGTGCTTCGGTCCCGTCAACTTCCTGTCTCTCTGCAAGGCCCGGGTGCACCCTAGGCTCTTCTTGGTAGACAGGTTCTTCAGCCAACCAGGTATGACTGGCAGGCCAGCTTCGACGAGCACAGTGTTCCAACACAGGTTATGTTACGTGGGAAAAACCAATCGGCCACGTAAATGCGAACTTTATCTGGTTCGGGGAACCACAACACACTCAGCTATATAGACAATCCTGAGGGGAACCCGAATACATTCCAGATGGCTTGCGATTTAATTTCAATACCCTATACCAATACGCGTTACATTGCGAGGGCTTTTCGTCTGTCAGTTGTCAAAAACTGCTAGGTTGGCAGCAACGTCAAATTCAAAATGGCCGTTCCGAAACCATCGATCGAATATCGATTTGGAATCGAACAATCACCCGCCCGGACAGGCACCCACCTGTCCCCTAATCTACGGGCAGCCGATACAACGTTGCTACCGCTCGTTTTAGAACCGAGCCTCCTACTAGAACCTCTGCAGACCGGGGGGTCCCGTCCTTGCCAGGGAACAAGTTAACAATGCGCCCCCTGCGCCAACGTAGTGGCGGTAGGTTAGCATCCTTAACCAGAACGAGGTCACCAACACTAGGGGGGCTGGTTTTGTCAGTCCACTTAAGGCGCTGTTGTAAGATATGCAGATACTCGAGCGACCAACGCTTCCAGAAATTCTGAGTAAACTGCTGCAACATCTGATACCTTGACAACCGATACAATTTCACTCCCTCGAAGGGGTGCTCGGGCAACGCGTTAAGTGGCTGTCCTATCAAGAAATGGCCTGGGGTCAGAGCCTCCAGGTCATTTGGATCCGAGCTGAGCGGACACAACGGTCGCGAATTGAGAACGGCCTCGATCTTACAAAACAATGTCGCGAGCTCCTCAAAAGTCAGCGCGGTCTGACCTACTATACGCCCCAAGTGCGTCTTAGCTGACTTAACTACGGCCTCAAAAATCCCACCCCAGTGGGGGCAAATCGGTGGGCTGAAGGTCCACTGTATAACCCGACGGGAGAGGGCCGTTCCAATATCCACTTTATTTACATTCAAAAGGTTGACTATCTCTCGTAAGTATCGTTCCGCACCGATGTAGTTAGTGCCGTTATCAGAGCGGATCAAAGTTGGAAGTCCCCTTCGAGAAACAAACCTATCCAAACAAGCAATGAAAGCCTCTGTCGAGAGATCAGCAACGAGCTCGAGATGTACCGCCTTGGTGGATAAACAAACAAACACACATGAGCTATACCGGTCCAGCAGAAACCCGGCGTCAGGGTCCTCAGCCTTCTGGGTAACATGCACGGCCGCTCTGGGGCCATGATCCGAAGATACTACTACATGGCTGTGGGGCCAGTCCGATTCTCTCCTGGCAAGCCAGGGTGGTCCCCACCACAAATGGTGTCTAACGAGTTCAGGAGCCCGACATCCCCTGGATGCCCAATCAGACGGGTTCAATTCTCCTGGTACATGTCTCCAGGTCAGTGGGACCTCAGACGACACAATCTGGGAGACACGGTTCGCAACAAAAACCTCTAAGTTATGGACCGAAGCCTTCAGCCAGCACAAAACAATCTGGCTGTCCGTCCACGCGTACACCGTATCCTCCAAAACCACTGACCCACGCAACACTGTTAGAGTGTGATTCAAAAGTTTGGTCAAAAGAGCAGCCCCGGACAGTTCCAGGTTTGGAATCGTCATCCTTGTCCGAATAGGCGCTACCTTGCTTTTTGCCAAAACCAAACGCACGTCGACCTCCCCGGTGGAGGTGACGGTTCGCAAATAAACCGCTGCCGCAAACCCTCGTTCAGAGGCATCACAAAACCCGTGAAGGGTTGCCCTGTAATCCCCAGCAGGGACCAATTTCCTCGGCAGCGATACATTATTTATATTGAGGCCCAACCATTTTGCTAAATCATTCGATACAATGCAGCCCTGAGCTCCAGAATCTAATAGGGCGCGAACGTATGTTGGGTTGCCCGCCAAATCCCAAACAAGCACAGAGGCGATCGGTAACACCACCGTCTCCGGTTGGGGGGCAACAAATTGTTGGGCCGCAAATTCCTAGCGAGGGCCCCCGGGGCCCCACTGTGCCTGTAACCGATCAGGTAGGCAGCTATACGCCAGAGGGTCCCATTGTACCAATGGCCCACGCGCCGGTTCCATTGCCACCCTACGACGCCCCCCGAAGGGGGGTGGGCGTGAATTCAACCGTGGCCGCTCCATGAGCGGGGGGGACATCACATGCGACCGACGAGGACGAGGCGACGAGCGGGGCGACAACTGAGGCGGCGTCCGAACCGCACCCGCATAGCTCGAAGGTGTCCCATGCCACCCGCCCGTTACGGCCTGCTCAACATACCCAATGTCCCGCTGAGTCGGATGCTGAGTCGCAACCGAAAACTCAGGGCCCCCCATGTGATGACCCTGAGTGCGGCCCTGCACCACTGGGTGGCTGCGTGCTTGTGGCCCCATTGCCCGCTGAGTCGGATGCTGAGTCGCAACCGAAAACTCAGGGCCCCCCATGTGATGACCCTGAGTGCGGCCCTGCACCCTAGTACCGCCCTGTGCACGTGGGGACATTGGCCCCTGAGTTGCGCTCCGAGTCGCAAACGAATTCTCAGGGCCCCATGCCGTGTCACCCTGGGTACGGCCCTGTGGTGGCTGTTGGCCGGACCGGTTCATGCACAACAGATTGTTGTGGGCCCCACCACAATATCCGCACATTTTTGTGCGCGTGCAGTACCTAGCCATGTGTGGCCCGAGGCACAGGAAACACCAGCTCCGCTGCTTGGCCATCCGGCGCCGTCCCTGAACCCTAAGTTCCCCGAACTTATTGCAATTGGCCACAGCATGGCCAATCTGCCTACAACATGGGCAGGTCTCACTATGTGGGGTCAATGCACTCACAGTCCCATATGACTGCCGGTTGGTGCGGTCCTTCCTCGTCGGAGGGCCCCTACTCACAGCGCTCCCGGCAGCTCTCTGTGGCTCCGAAGGATGGGTGACCGTCAACCCCAAATTCTCTGCCCGTCGAGCCTCCTCTTCCAAGAATCCGACCAAGTCGGAGAAGGCGGGCAGGTCCTCGGCCGACCTCCCGTGAGACTGTTCGAAACGAGTCTGCACGTCAGCGGGTAGGCGGGAAAGTACAATGTACAGCAGTAGGTACGACCATTCACCAACCGGAAGTCCAAGATTCTCTAGAGCCTTGGTGACGGACAACAACGGGTTCAAAACCTCCGTCTGTATGGCCCCGACCTTGTTCACAACCGGGATACTAAACAAACGGTTCAGTTGGGCATCGGCCAACCTCCGTTTGTTATGGTAACGTCTGACCAACAATTGTCTGGCCGTTTCATAGTTACCCTCCGTAACTGTCAAATGAGCGACCAGCTCCCTAGGCTCACCCCTCAATGCTGCCACCAGCTGAGCCATCTTGACAGACTTGGTAATGTCCGATCGCATGTGCACCAAACTGTCGAACAGATTGATGAAGCTCATCCATTCACCGGACACTCCGTCAAAGGTAGGCATAGTTATGGCCGGTACCCTGAACCCTGAAGCGGCAGAGGTGCTTCAATGTCACCACCATGGCTGGACTCGCGCTGTCTACGTATGTCCGCAGCCTTCTGCGTGATAGCAGCTGCCATCTCCATACATTGGTCGACATCCCCTAGCAACCGTGACAGCCTGTCAGGTGCGCAACCATCAACTGATTCCGCCTGCGCGGACAATTCGAGCACCCTATTGTAACGTTCCTTAACGTCCATAGACCGCTCCAATACCACATCATGCCTATCTAAACGGTCTATCAGCCCGTGTGCGGAGGAAAACCATCTGAGTTCCTTAGAAACACCCTTCTGTATTTCAGATAACGACATGATCGGAACGATACTTACTCACAATTTGCAGTAACTCAATTTTATTGGACCCTCCAGTCTATAACCCAAACGAGGGAACCCTAAACCACAACTTAAACAATGCTGTTTTCCTTAAACAATAGGAACCGAGTTTTATATCTATATAAATTCTGTAAATACAATTTAGTTTCCCTTTATCATTATAACACACACAGATAGTCAATATTAGTTCAAGTTATAAATTGCTATAAACTGAAAACAATGCAATAGCCTGCTATCAATAGATGTAACTGCCTATGTTAACCAAACATTCATTAGCATTACTAGACCACTAATAGATTGACTAACTGGTACTTCAATGCAAATTTCAATTCACCTACAATGTACCTAAGTTGAGTACCTACTATTCTGAGTCACATCTCAGTACAACTGGTCATTTAGGGAAAACTGTAATATCTGTCTGTCTACTACCAGCAATAGACTTATAGCTTACAATACTACCAATCTATGTGGATACAGGAACAACACCAAGTTAGCTAATAACCGCCTATACCTACAGATTGATAGTCCCAAATCGTGGGTTCCTGGAGCCCTTGACGACTGCAAATCTCAGGAAACCACGCTCTGCTACCAAAATGTTCAGGCTTCTCGGCACCCAATGACCTCGCAGGGGCCCATCAGCTACGAGGTAGCGTAGCGATCAGATGCCAAGAAGTGTGAACGTCGGCGATTCACCGAGCTAATACTTATGAGTCGATCTAACCTGGTCTGTGCTTCGGTCCCGTCAACTTCCTGTCTCTCTGCAAGGCCCGGGTGCACCCTAGGCTCTTCTTGGTAGACAGGTTCTTCAGCCAACCAGGTATGACTGGCAGGCCAGCTTCGACGAGCACAGTGTTCCAACACAGGTTATGTTACGTGGGAAAAACCAATCGGCCACGTAAATGCGAACTTTATCTGGTTCGGGGAACCACAACACACTCAGCTATATAGACAATCCTGAGGGGAACCCGAATACATTCCAGATGGCTTGCGATTTAATTTCAATACCCTATACCAATACGCGTTACATTGCGAGGGCTTTTCGTCTGTCAGTTGTCAAAAACTGCTAGGTTGGCAGCAACGTCAAATTCAAAATGGCCGTTCCGAAACCATCGATCGAATATCGATTTGGAATCGAACAAGCGCCCTACCACAAAAAATAAACCACTTGTTTGAAAATGAAAATGTGTGGGATTTGACGTTTGTTTTGAGGTTAAACGCTGTTTAATGTTTATTGTGGTAACACGGATATAGTTTGTTAGATGTTGATAAACCCGCACTGAGCCAGCGTGGGAGAAATATGGTTCAATCTTACTCGTACCTGCATTTCCCGGCGCTAATTTTCGCACATCGGTCTTTGGAAAGAGACCATTGGCTGATTACGACGATTTCCGAACACCGACGATTGTCCATCAATTATGTATTTATTCAGTGTTTCATATCAAATAAATACAAATAGAATGGACTTTCTTAGTTTACGTCAAAGTGATGACATGTAAACTTTGGAAATTTATAGAGAGCTGTTGCAACTACAAGAAAAAGATAGTAAACCAATAAAACAAAATACATAGATAGTAAAAAAATACGCCCATCTATTAGTATTGTCAATTTCAATTAAAAAAAATCTCAGTACCTTCTATTTCGCTATCTGTGCTCTCAAGGTCAATATAACTGTCACTGTTAGCCGTATTTATTACGAGTGGGGTTGAGTTCTTCGATATTCATTCTCGCATTTGATTGCATGATCGCAAACTCTTTTACATTCTTCAGCCCCGATCATAATTACATTTTCATCCTTTTTTTTTTACTTAAGTTAAATTCACATCTAAATTTCTAGCGGCTACATACCCTTTTACTTGAGACCATATACTCTCAATAAGATTACAATCCGGATGCTATGGCGGTAGTCGCAACGCAGGGCAAGTAATTTGTCCACGGAAAACCTTTTTTCGTGCTGACTTATAATATCGTAAATCTGGGGTGTCGTAGATTTTGGAGCATCTTGAATTTCATGACTGTCTAACCAGTTGATCATTTCCTGATAGTAGCCGCACCAATAACTTTGTAAACTACATTTTGAGTTCTAAAATCCAACCTTTTCACTAAAATTATCTAGCCTATGTCACTTTCACGGTTTCGACAAATCCAAAGACACCTCATTGGTAAATGCTGCCAAGCCAATGGGCTGTAGTTTTAGGTTTTCAACCCCATATCTCCAGAATAAAAAAATATGGAATAAAACCGGTCAAGTGCGAGTCTAACTCGCGCACGAAAGGTTCCGTACCACCGTACGATGGTGTGGAGTGAATAGTTTGGATTTTACATAGCAAAATATTATTTACAAAGATATTGGTGCGGCTACTTTCACACTTCACATACTTAACCAGGTGCGTTCATAAGTTTGTATGTGATATTAAAATAATATTTGTATGGGAGCCCCCTTAAATATTTATTTTTAATATTTGTTTAATATTTAATATTTGTTTTTAATTTAATATTTGTTTTTTAGTATTTGTTGTTATAGCGGAAACAGAAATACATCATCTGTGAAAATTTAAAAACTATCTAACTATCATGGTTCATGAGATACAGCCTGGTGACAGAAGGACAGACAGAAAGACAGACGCACAGCGTAGTCTTAGTAATTGGGTCCCGTTTTTACCCTTTGGGTACGGAATCCTAAAAACACCATTTGAGTAACGAATCAGCTCATAAAACATAACGAGAATCGCTTAAGAAATGCGACCTGCAGATGCGCCGTGAATCAGGACAGACGGACATGAGAAAGCATTTTTTCCCAGGCTGAAATGATTTCTCTTAATTCAACTATACGTGTTATGCTATTTTGAACACCTATTTTTTGACGCAAGAACCATATCAACATTACTTTTAGATCCCAAGAAATAACATGTTTTATCTGAAAAACTTGTTTTTTTGCATATAACTAGTTCCCATTAGCAGTATGATGATTTCGAATACTGCAAATGAAGGAAAGAAATGTCTTCATAAAATATATTTTTTCTGAATTTACTACTAATTCTGCCCCACCCAGGTGGTGACCAAGTATTTTCTGCAGACTTGAGCGACTATTTCCCCTACTACCAATCTAACCGGATGTACCGAATTGAGTTGACACTTGAGAGTTCGTTATCAACCAGAAAGTGTGGCGACCGTAGTGAGTGTGATCTCATAACATTGAACTTGAAGCTGTGGCGAGACTGGTTTACTGGGTCAACTTCTTGTGAACTTTATAGAATTAAAGAATATATTACACACACTCCTAACACGATGTGAAACAGACGATTTGTTTATTGACGAAATGCATATACTACCTATGTGCCTGCGTACTACCTGTTGAAGGAAGAGACGCATGCCAAGACCTGCAGACGGTCGACCTGCAGAAGAGCAAACAAAACCACTGAAGAGAAAAAATAATAAATAATTACTTTCACTAAATTCATCGTCTTAAAAAAATATAATTTAAATACTGTGTCGTTACACGATTGGATTAATTTGCCTCGATCGTGAAAATTCCTGAACATAGTATATATTAAAAAGTAAATAAAATATTTTAAATATAAAATTACGGATTTTTCTCGTAATTCTCTCTTTTAGAGCTCATCTATACTTAAATTTTATCAATTAGCCCATTTTCGTTTTTCAGTAAATTCGAAAAAACACCTAATTTTAACGTCTCCGGGCGGCCCGATGCTGTTTTCCGCGCCGCCCGCTACCCCGCCAGAAGACGACGGGCGAGTGCTGCCCCCCCCCCCCCTCCCCCCGCCCCCTCCGCACCTCAACAGCCAGAACTGGGCCTTAAAATGCAATTCCGGAATACGGTCGCGCTTGCGCCGTCGTCGTCGATACGGCGATTAGTTAAGTGCACTTTCTAAACACACCTTGACGTAATGTCTTACAGCAGTAAATGTTTTTTTTTTAATTTTCCGATAACTTCACTCCGTCCTCGGCATCTATCGATACAGCCACTGAGTTATAATCAGGAATAATCCGAACCAAATCTGATTAAGTAGTTGTCGCCACGCGAAGTCTAGTATAGAGCGATCAGAAAAGTTGACGCCGTGCGAAGCTAAAGGACCGGGCACAGTAAAACGGGTTGACGCAGTACCGACTGACGCCGTGCGAATAAATCCAAAATTTGGGTTTCGTGTACTAATCGTGTGTGGCAAGAACTAACTCGAGACAACTACAAACACACTCGTGATTCGCATTGACTATCCAAGTATGGTGCATGAGTATGATCTGATGACCACCTAAAGTAAACAACTGACAGTCCTCGCTAACTTGTGTATAATATTTACATTCCGCTCCGTATAAGTAAAACTGTCGAGCTCATTCCATTTACGGTAATATCCGACTCATGTATAATGCATGAAATGAATAACAATTTACCTAACAAAGTACACTAAGAAATGTTAAAGGACAGGTCTACTTGCACGACATTCCTAAATTGATTTAACATTGACATATTGCATACATTTTACAGATGCCAAATCAATGTGGAACGCTAAACGTGTCTAATGAATATTGTGAACCTTATATTAGAACAATATACAAATGGTAGAAAAGACAGAATGCTGCTCTATTTAAGTTATGCTCAAAATATCATTCTGGCGCTGTCAGATTCCGAGCGATAGATAATGAAAGCCAGACTCTGAGTGGCTGTTAAAATTTGAGTTCTTGGTTGTGTATTGGGCCTCAGATGAGAACAATCGACTTCGTTTATGAACATTTAAGTCTGGTTTCGTATTTTGTGCAGCTACCTGATAGATCTAGAAAGTACGACGTAGGTACGTCTAAAGACTCAAAATATTACACAATGATTATGAAAGTTAGCGTTTTAGTTCGCTTTTAGGCATCGGCTATTGTCGTTGTTGTTGAGAGGAACAAAGCTGTTTCACAACAATGAGCTCAGATTAATGGATATAAGTACAAACAACTATACAAATACTATTCAACAAAAATATTATCTGTCGCAATATCAAACGAATCCCATCCTTATGGGGAAAACGATAAGGGACCAAGAGTGAGTAATAATAACTTAGCCCGAGGTTATGCTATCGATGCAACTTGCAATCTAATTGCTACATTTTTTTATAGCCCACTAATTTTGATAATATTTGGTGTAGCATCGCATGAAATAGCGTTCCCACGAAATGTGGTTTCAAAGTGTTTCGTGTTCTTGTGTTTTGCGTCATGTCCTTAAAAAAATATCCAATCCACAGAGTAATTGAGTAAATAGAGGAAGGCTATTTTCTATTAACAAAATTAACATTTAAAGACATATGTTTATTTCTTTCGTACTACCTAAAATAACACTTTCATATTCTTTGTTTATCGACATTATTTAAACAGTAATCATTAGCTCATAGTTAAATACCAAGCTTCTAAAATGTCGATAAACATAGTAGGTAAATTATCTTATAATTTTTGTCGATAGCCGTAATAATTATGACGATACTTACCCCAAAAACTCAAAACTCACATCATTTATTGCAAGTAGGCAAAATAATGCACTTTTCCAAGTCAACCACTAACTCAAGTCTCATTCATATACTTGGAAAAAATAAATCAAATATGACCAACTAAACTAATGAGTAGGTACATAACTGATTTGAGTTTGAAAACGGAAATTTACGGACGGACGCGGCCTCACAACACCTCAGTGTTGTCAATACGTAAAAACCGACCAAGTGCGAGTCGGACTCGCGCACGAAGGGTTCCGTAACATTATAATAATAACAATAATAATACCTTGGACACTATTTACACCCATTGATCTAGCCCCAAACTAGGATTCCCTGTATATTGGGTACTAGACAACGATACACATACTTATATAGATAAATATTATACTTAGATAGATAAACAACCATGTCTAGGGTACAAACATCCGTTCTCATCGAACAAATATTTGCCCCCACCGGGACTCGAACCCGGGACCCTTGGCTTCGTAGGCCGAGTGACTGCCGACTCGGCCATTCGGGTCGTCTAAACTCTGGTTTCTTAAAACTCATAAATTGTTATGAGTCACCCATCGCTAGCTGTCACTAAAATTGTATGCGAAAATAATGCTACCTGTCCCGTTGTACCATGCAGTTCTTGTACACTTGAGTCTATCTCCATACCAGCCTTATGGCGTAAGTCGTCTGAGCTATGAACTTCATATAGACTTTTACGTTTGACACCTTGCACCAGCTTCATCTGTCAAATTAGCAAGTAGCATCACAATGGAGGCCAAACCCAAGCTCATTGAATGAAGCCTAGAAGCCTTCGGTGATACCCCGCAATCGATGAAATTGTATGAGCATAAGATGAACCATAGACACACGCTATGAACTTCAGAGAGTTACGCCATAAGGCTGCATTTGTTTTGTTGTTGTAGGGCGTCATTTCCTAGTACTTATACGAGTATTGCGCCCATGTCACGTGCAACATATGGTACACGGCCTACTGGGCCCGCCACCAACATGTTGTTCCAGGAACACCAGCTGGGTTTTTAGATGCTCTATTTATGAGTGAGGATTACTGATGATGAAGAATAATCACTGCAATATGTAATGCTTACACTTCATCAACGCTCATAAATAGACATTAGCGAGGGATGTAGTAAAATATTGTAAAAAAAACGGTCAAGTGCGAGTCGAAACCACGCTCGGCGGGTTCCGTACCTCCGTACAATGGTAGGGATGGTGTGGAGTGAATAGTTTGCATTTTACATAGCAAAATGCTGTTTACAAAGTTATTGGTGCGGCTACCATACCGTGCCAAACGGGACCCTATTACTAAGCCTCCGCTGTCCGTCCGTCTATCATCAGGCTATATCTCATCACCCGAGATAGTTAGACAAATACAAATTTTCACAGATGATGTATTTCTGTTGCCACCATAACAACAAATACTGAAAAACAGAATAAAATAAATATTTAAGGGGGCTCCCATTCAACAATTCTTTCAATACCACATACAAACTTATGAATGCACCTGGTTACTCACATGGAGTGTAAAAGTAGCCGCACCAATAACTTTGTAAACAACATTTTACTATGTAAAATCCAAACTATTAACCCCACACCATCCCTACCATTGTACGGAGGTACGGAACCCGCCGAGCGCGGTTTCGACTCGCACTTGACCGGGTGTTACTCGCGCTTGACCGCCCCGCACAACCTATGGCTCAATCCAACTCGAATCCGGGGAAACGCCAATGCCCATATATATTTATTTATTATTATAAAGTTATGTTTTTAATTATGATTATAGTAGTTTATGTGACTGCTACATAATGGAGGGCATTAATACTCGAGAGTGGGTTTATGAAACGAGCCGAAGGCGAGTTTCATAATAATATCACTCGAGAGTAACGAGTAACTTTATAATTATGAATTATGTACAGTTACATACACTAGTTTATCTACACACATATCATAAGCTCTCTTTGATGTGTTCAGGAACCGCATGAGCTTGTTCTTTAGTACCAACTTCACGCAGGCGGGCGTCGGCGTTCGAAATTTGAATGTCAGTACCAACTTCACAGGCAAACTAGGGGCGGCACGCAGGCGGGCGTCGGCGTTCGAAATTTGAATGTCATAATATGTAGAAAAATTACACATTATGGTCATAATGTGTAATTTTTCAGATATGAAATGAGTTTTTACCAAGTAGTTTAACATTATGCTGATCGTAACGTGCGGTTTTTGTACTCAGTAAAGAGGGTTTATGATACGTGTGTAGATAAAATAATATAGATATTCCCAAAGTGTCACACTCCGAGAGGTTAAGATACAACATTTATTTTGAATCTGTGTTTTATTTTTTTACTGGCTAAAGTGGCAATTGTATAATTGGAAAAAATATCTTTTACTTTATATTAACTATCAAAATATAAAACTGTATTGGTAGATGCTATGAAAGTGCATAAACCTTAAACATACTTTTGGAATTAAATTAACACAGGTATGTAGCTCCAAGGCAATGAAGAAGCAGGTAAAAATCTATATTCAGGTATTTTTATTGAGGATGTATTAAGATATTGTTTTTAATATAAAGCCCAACCAGGAACATAAAACCTGGTCTGAGGGCGCTAAATAACTTTATATATAGCAATACTAAGTATAGTATACCTATGCAAATTGGCCGCTCCGCTAATTGCTGAACTTATTTTAAAATCGAACTTATTAGAAGTTACATTTTAGATTTAACTATAAATTAACAATCACAGAGAGCTTATGATATGTAAAGGTAAAGCAGTGTATGTTACTGTATATAACACTCGTCTATTAAAGCCTCTAATTATGGAAGTCACATTAACTACTATCATCTTTTATTATTACGAAATTATCTTCCACTAAAGTAAGTACCTGTAGTCGGGTTAAAATAATAAAACCATTATGATTATGTATTCATTTTTTTCATTACTCATTAAATTCAGAATCTAAATATTGAACAGATTCATATGACATTTCATTATCTTCATGATCAGATTGTACTGGTTCAATTCTGGACATATCAGACTCATTGTCAGTTGTAAGACTGGATGTTTCACAGTCACTGCCACCAATATTTATAATAAGTTGTTCAATTTCTCTATCAATTACCAGTCCCCTGCATCTATATTCTTCTTCTACATTTTGTATGCTCACAGTAATTACTCCATGTATCAGCAGTTATAACCTTAACTTAACAGTTTTGTACAAGCTGCAGGAACGTGATATTATCTAAACCAACATTATTTGTGGCAACCATTTCTTTTACTATGCCCCATATAATTTCTATCGGATTCAGGTCACAATGATATGGCGGCAGCGGCTCTGCCACCAACAAAATTTATGGATTATTTCAGCCGTTTCAACCTCGGAACTTCTTTTCGGATAGCATAAAAATCATGTATTTTATGCCTAATTGCACATAAATCAAAATCATTCAGATTGATTTTCTTTTTGGTTTTAGGTTTATTTTTGCTGCGTAGAAAATACAGCTGAAGTCCCACCTTCATTTTTCATTACGGATGAAAATGAAAAAATGTTTATTTGCAGACTTAATTTACAAAACAGACTTCCCACAGACAAAACAGTGCTTCTCACACTAGGCATGCCTGTGTCGTGGGAAACTCATATGATTAATAGTTTGATATGCGTCATTTACACAATACAGGAAAGAAAAAATATATTTTTTAATTAATATCTATGAATATAAAAATATATTTAATATAAAAATATATATAATATAAAATATAACGTAAATTTTAAGTTAAGGTTGTCACATCTCATCCATCAGTAGTTTTAAAAAAAAGCATTTTTAAGCTACTATTTTCATTCTACTAAACTGCTCAACAGTTTCGTAGGACAGAGTCACCACCCAATCCTGCACAATTCTTCTTAGTTTCCCTGAAGGTACTTTCTTTAATGTTGCAGCTATTCCCGATTCAGTCTTTTTGTAAATAGTTTGGTTTACAACAAGGTTCTATGTTGTAAACCAAACTATTTACAAAAGGACTGAATCGGGAGGCAAAGGCAGTCCGAATACATGGCATAGGCATTCTAAATTCTAAATACTCGTTTTAATAATTAGATCGGGATATGCCTAAGATTTTACTTATAAATAGTTACAAATTAGCCAATTCACATTGCACATGCTATATGACGTACCTACCAGTCATGTTGACAACAACGCTTTCTATCCAACAAATATTTCGATAGATTGTGAATAACTTTTCTTACGCCACTGTTAATAGTTTTATGCATTTTCACTCACAAAACAGAAGAAATATACCATGCACAAGCGACGCCTCACTTTTACAGCAATCGACAGATGACATTAATTACTTTTTAATGAAAGTTTTGCCAGTTGAAGAAAATAGTTTCATAGGTTTTCCGCAACATGGCGATGTTTTTATATCCTTGGTTTGACTTTACTTATGAATAAAAACAATAAAAAAAAACAAGAAATTTGTGTTGCCACTTGTACATCTTTGACAGCTTATAACTCGGAAACGTGACTTTTTAGGAGATTTTGTCACTCTACACTTTAAGTTTTTTATTGACGTGGACTATCGATTTACGAATAGTTAATGCGTGGCCACCATTTTGGAAAAAAAATGGTGGATGGCACTTAGTACAGTCTCCATATTAAAAAATTCAATCCGCTTTCACACATGTTTCTGTGCGGAAAAAGTTCATAAATACAGATAAAATCATTGCAAATAAACATTATTATTTCTTACTGTATAATTTACCGATAATCTTTTTTTCACATCACTATGATATTTCTTGAACAAATTTGAAAAGATAAATTGTATTGTATTTCTGATATTTCTGGGCCGAAATAATTTGGGATATATCTTCCCTTATTGTTGTATTCAATAAAATGTATAAATACAAGATTCTATGTATAATATAAATTAATATTTACCTTGCTGATGAATTCGCCTGAGTTTTTATGATTTATCACATAAATGTTACACTGTATGATAGCACACAACATGGCGAATGACTTTCTAATACAATTTTATAATTTTTCTCACTGATAGACAGTTTTATAATTAAAATAACATTTACCGAAAGTTTCGAATGAATGAATGAATGAAGAATGAATGGTGCTTCTCCAGCCAGGGTTCTAAACCTGTTCCGGTCTTTCGGCCGGCATACCAGAGGGCACAAGTTTTGAGGGGGGGCGGAATGACCTGCTCTGTAGGAAGGGAAGGATGGTGAATTCAATCGACCGACTCTTCAGCCTGAAGCCAATATAGGATATGTGGAATGGGGAGGATGTGGGATTTGGAGAGCAGCTGTTGTTTTCTTCAAGTTCTTGTTTTCCTTCTATTTTCAGTTATTGTTAATAGTTGAGTTTCCTGAGTCGTGTTCGTTTGGGTTATCCGGTAAGTTCCCAGTTTCGCTTTTGCTGTCTGTTTCTGGGATACGGTATATTTGCCTCTAGGCCATCCTGACTTCGTCCCTGTTGTGTGATGATTCTGTCCAGTAACTGTGTTCTTCACCGTAGTATTTTATGTCATGCTTAAGGAAATCTTTCCAGGTGTATATAAGTCGGCCGACTTTCTTCTTCCTTGCTTCGTATTTGAATGGAGCGTGTAGTAAGTGCTGTTGTGGGCGTCGCAGAATATGTATAGTAAGATATCCGGTGGTTTTTGATTCGTTTGGTTATCGTTTTGCCCTGTAGTCAGTCATGAATTTTGTGGTATCTTGGATAGCTTCTGGCGTTCTCAAACATGTCTCTGAGGATCAGGCGTTCATATACTGACTGTCAACTGTTTGCTTTAGTGAGGGTTGCCGCTTTTTGTCCGAATTTTATAAACAGTGCAATGACCATTTTGTAAATCAGGCGCACTATATTTCAGTCTATGTTGGATTTCTTTATAAAATGCATTAGGGCCTTGGAATTGCATATGGCTTGCCGGCACCTCTTTTTTATTGTGTCCTATGTCCTGCCGTAATATATGTGCCGAGATATTTGATTTCGTTTACGGTTCGTATTGGAACTACGTCCAATTCACTGGTTGTTTATGGGGTCTCTTATAAGAATTTTCGTCTTTCTACTTTTAAGTTTGCCATGAGCAGTTCTCCGATGATATTTAATTATTCACTTTTAGTTACTCCGCGGCATAGCAGCGCTGCGTATAAACGCTCTTTCAGGTTGCGGGCGGTCCGACTCTGGAACGCACCTCTTTGCACTATAAGAGACAGTCCGACTCTTTTTTCTTTTAAGAAACATATCAAAGAGCTCTACATGTCTCTTTCGTAAAAGTTATTGTATTTATTTTATTATATGTAAGGTTTATGTATATATCGGTAATTATTTCGTATTTGCTATCTGTATTTTACAGATATTTTAATTTATTCCTAGGCATTTTAGTTATAGTAATTATTGTGCACTGCCTACCCTTTTATGATAGCAATTCCTGTAGTGCCTTGTTTTGCTGGAAGAAATCTCTTTTTAGAGACAAGCTCGCCCTTGTACATGCATTTTCTTTTGATGTAACTTTTAAAATATTTGTGTGCAATATTGTGAAGGAGGTTTGTTCCTATAATTCCCTTTTTCCTGTATTTCTTTATAGCGTCTTGTCCGATGCGAGCATACAGATACCAGAGATAGTGTTTTGACATATGTATCATGTTTTTTTCCTGTATATAGGCTATGTGTATGTTTTTGTTAGTCAATTCCGCGTCAATGTTGAGTCTTTTAGTTATTTCGGCGCATCCTCTAACCTTCCAAGTAGCAATGCGCATACGCTCGCATGTGACTTGTGGTTTAAATATGGGGCTGTTTCGTATCATCGTATATCCGGTGTTGTCTGGGATGTCTTCTGTTGATGTTATGGTTGACCCTGAGGAGGTCATGGGTGTTGCATTAAGTATCGGCGAAAGTATGGTGTTATCAGTTTGGTTATCGGTTGATTGATCCGTGGGTAAATTTGGCGATTCAAGCAAGTAAACGCTGTCGTAGTGGTGTCCTGTGACGTTGAGGTTGATAGATTTCACTGCATCCGCTGGATTCTTGGGCGTGAATGTGAGCGATGGTGTATTTTGCTGGTGGATTGTTGCGTTAAGTAGAAAGTATTCGGCAGCTGTTATTATAATCTCCTCTCCAGCCCAAGTACCGTAATTGCGTAGATTTTCAGTGTTGAGTTGTTAAGGATTTCAGGCTCAGTGATTGCGAGCTTTGTTCTGTTCATCGCCGTTTTCTTCTACATATTTAACTAGGTCCTTACGAATGTGAGTGTGGTTGCATGTTAATTGACATAGGTGATTAATTTGGTCACCAATTGCGGTGAATAGGCAGTTACCATCTCAGCGTTGGTAAGGCTTCCATTAGGTTATCTTCTTGGGATGTTGTTGAAAGAAAGAACTTAGAGATAGCGTGATTTATTTGAACTACCTTTGTCTACGATTAACAGATCGTACGGGTTGCGATTGTCAAAGTTTGTGCGTATCTTCGTGCGCCCTTATTCTCGGTAGAGAGCCGCTTAGGACAAAAAGTCTCCGATTTTATTGTTGTTATTGTTCATCAGTGGAAGTCTTTTGTTAATTGCCTGTTTTCTGGAAGATGGTGAAATGGTCCTTTTATGATGTGCAATTGTTTGCTGTTTCTCGCTATTTCTCAGAATATGCAGTTATGTAGTAGACGGGCTTGCATTATTGTTTTATTTTTGTGGGCTTGTCGGACCGGATAAAGTTAGAAATGGTTATGTTTTGTTTTACTGTTATTCTGATGTCTATGTCTGACCCGGCGGAGGGGGATGCATGTGTTTGTGGCGTGTGAGTGTATGTGTTGGTACGGTAAGTATCAAAGTCATTGGTCATCTTATCTTGAGTTGTGCATTTTGGGTAGGCCGGGGGAAGGTGTTTAGATTTACCGCTATCATATTATCTGTTTTTGGGGCGGGTGGAACTTGAGGGTACTTTGGTAGTCGCGCTGTATTTTGGTATGGGAAAAGTGAGATGCTGCGATGTAGATTTGACTGGTTGTTGATAGGTTGTTGATTACGTTTTGGGGCTCTATTATGTATGCGCTGTCGTAGTGGCTGTCGGAAAAGGTCAAGTTGATAGTTCTGACTGAGTTATATTCTTGTTGGGGGCTATATACGATTGATGGGCCATTTTGTTGATGGATCGCTACACTTATTACGTAGAACTCCGCGGCTGCTATGATAATTTCTTCACCGCCCCACGTGCCCTGTATGTGGAGATTTTTTATGTACTCAGTGAAAGCTTCTGCGTTTGGTGCGTCGATCGCAAGTTTGATGCGTGGATAATTGCTGTTAGCTTCCACGTATCTAGCTAAGTCGCTTCTGATGTGGGTATGGTTGAATGTCGCTCCAAACAGATGGTTGATTTGGTCTGCAATTGCATGGAACAGGCAGTTTCCATCTCTGGGCATTGGTAGAGTTTCCATTGTGAGATATTACTACAGGAGAAAGCCTCATGGTATTTTAGCTAATATGAATGTGTGTGTGTGGGTTGTTTCTAAGAGGTGTACGGCCGGTATGATGAGAGACGCTGTTTGGCTTTTTACGATCTATTTTTATTCTAATGTTTCCCGGTATTTCCAAGATGGGCTGACACCATAGAATGGGTGCCAGATGTTTGAGGGAATGTTGTGAGCCTTTTGTGCTTCGAAGCTTTTTCAATTGTTCCTAAATAGCAGTCAATTGTTTCGTCTAGTTTCTGGGAGTTTGGTGAGATGGCCTTTATATGGCCTGCACTTGTTTAGTTTTTGTTTATTGTCGGGTTAGTATATTTGCAGTTTAGCTACATAAAAATAATTCTAGGATTGTTAAGTTTTGGGTTGGCTTATTCACTGAGTTTCAGGGTTTAGTGGATGGTTATTGTTAATGACTGTTTTGAATGGTCTTTCGAAGATGAGGAGAAAATAAATCTCGAGGAGAATTATCTCGAATTTATTTTCAGGCAAAGCAATATAAGTATATGTAGCTATAATAATGTTTTATTAGTTGATTTTGATATTGCGTAGGTAGGGAATTGTTATATCCTGCCTATGACGCACCTATAAATGTGATTATGCCTTAGTCAATAGGGGCGACCGCGGCCGCGGTAAGTGGTGGTTTATTATTGTCAGGCGGCGAGTGGTGCTGAGAGAAATAAAGTTAGAGGTAGGTAATCACTATCAATGATGTCCTAATCGGAATGATCTCACCAGGTCGGTGTGTTTAGCGGCGGTGGTGGTGGAGGCAGTAGCGTTGAGGGTGTGTTGCGTAGGCGTCGCTCGCTGCCGGCCTGTCGCTGCGTGGCTCAGACGTGCACCTGGCCTAGAATAAATTCTAGGCCTTGCACAGATGGGATGCCTAAGAGTATCGCGCAGTTCTCTGGGCATTCATTACACTTGACCGCACTAGTATCATCACAATCACTGAAATGCGTGGTATTGCACAGATGGGGTGCCTAGATGGATTGCGCACATTCCCCAGGTATCCCTTACAGAAACACGCGGTATAAGCCAGCCTATAAGCCAGGCTCGTTTTCGGGCCTCCGGAGGCAGAACAAAAGGCGCGCGCCGGGGATGAAAACTATTGTTTGTTTAAATGCGTTTGGGAGATCTCGGGGGGACACGTCCGTTCGGTCCGGCAACACAAACGCCACCCTAAAATAACATTTACCGAAAGTTTCGATTATAAAATATTTAGTCTTTCTTAACTCACAGTTCGTTGTTGTCGGACAAACTATGTCTATTACCTTATTACCTACCTTTTTCAGTAGAACAAACATTATAACCAAAAGACCAAACCAATGAAGATAGTGAAAATTCAAAATTGATTCTACTTCTATTTAAGCAAAGAGTTTCGTTCATCTGAGATCCAATCAGGCTTACGGTAATCTTTAATAGTTATTTTAAATGCTTGGTTGAAACAGTCTAACAAAGAAGGTATTAATTAATTAATTAGTGCAGTAACATGTCAACGAAACACACCAAACGAGCTTTTTAATCTGAGCTGTTGTGCTAATGTTATCTTTTCCTTGACACTAAACTTGTTTGTCCATTTTCGGAAGGAACTAAATGAGTAAGTGATATTGTTTCTTCATCGTGCCTTATTAACTAAATAAATGATCTGAAACGATTAACAAAATGTCAAACATCTGTCGGTTATGTAGGTGGAACATTTACCACGCCGCTATCAGGCTCAAATATAATGGCATTGCCAAATAGTATAAACCTACACTTCATACATATCAGGCAAGGCTATGAAGGTAACAGAGTTCTACTTACACCAGATATTTTATTACTGAAATTAATTTGGTCGGCTATTGGAAAGCTTAGAGCCTTTGCACACGGCCGATTATAAACGCGCGGACGTCGCGCGCATTACGCGCGCATGATGCTAGGTTTACATTTATATGTTACGTACGATTAAAGTGATTCATGTGGAAATTATTAATAATTCTCAATTATTATTGATAATTACTGCACGATTTGATTAATGTGATAAATACTGTGAAATTAATCACTTCCGATTATTATTCTTAATTTCACCTTACTGTTAATAAATGTTTTTTTTTATTGAATAATGTATCACTCAATCTTGAACATTTTATATTAAAAACCGATAATGATTCATAATTTGAATTTATCAAATTTCTCGTAACATGTCGTTCATAATCTGCGCGGAGGACGCGCGTGCTCCACGCGGAGGCCACGCGATTTTTATACGGAGTGTGCAAAGGCTTTTTAATTAACCTAACATTTTTTTCTGATCATCCTTTACATTGAGACTGTACCTTTCTGTAACATCCTATATTATATTCCGGGTATCGTGAGTGAGCTTTAAAGTTCTCCTAATCTGTAAAGAGCATCGGTCTACACTGACCGACAGAAATAAAGCTTTTACTAGAGGCTAAAAGTTGCGCAAAATAGGCCCTAAGTGGAATACACCCCGATTATAATCTAAGTCTCGTATTAATAAACCGCTCTCAGCTCTGAGAGTTGTCTCAGCTATGTCAAAATAACGGTTTCGCCATATCATTACGGACTTCAAAATAATGCGGTGTATCTATTAAGGTTATACTTAAGCAATATAATTCAAAAGGCAGTAATCAACGGCGTTAAATCTGATGGTCATCGTAAAAATTGGCGTTCCACAAGGCTCCTTATTAGGTCCTTTCTTAGTCCTGGTATAATATATTTACGAACTGACTTTAATAGTGGAGAAATTGACTGACATAGTGTTGTTTGCTGATGATATCTCACTGGTCTTCAAAAGCGAAAGATAAACAGAAGATGTTGATGTTGTCCTTGACTCTGAATTGGTTCACGGTTAATAATTTATTATTAAACAATCGTTAAATCAAGTGTATCAAATTCTCACTTGTAATTGTCACGCAAGTTGATACCAGTTTAGTGTTAGATTGAGTAAATGACGCAAAGTTTCTTGGAATCACAAATCAGCTGGTAGATTAAGTTCTGCGGCTTACGCTATTACGAACATCAGTCAAATCACTAATGTGGCTACAGCTAATCTAGTCGAGTTTGGTTACTTTCATAGTGTCATGTCCTATGGTATCTTGTTGTGAGGGAGGCAGCGGATATTTAAACTATTTTTATATAACAGAAAAGAGCTACTCGAGCAATAAATATTTTCGAAAATATAATGTATGTATGTACGCAAGCACTTTTCAACATTTTCCAAAATAATAATAGACTAAGTAGTTGCACCCTGGTTTAGACTCGTGAAAGTTAGCAGTTCCTTCCAGGGTCAATTAATTCTCTACTACAACAAACATCTCTTAAGATTTTGAAACATATATGAGCAATTTAAAAACCATGTAAAAACCTTATGCAAAATAGTATACTGTGATACCCATGATTATATTAATGGAAAGAGCGTATGCAGTTATTCTTACTCAACACAGAACTCGCTGTGAAGAATATATTTATTTCTGCATATTTATTGATAATAATTTATGTGAAAAATTTGTACTATTTAAGCACAAACTATTTTTAAAAGACATCTTAAATTCAATCTATGATAGTTTCTTCGCCCTATTCTCCCACAGTGGTCCAATAGAGAAGAGGCAAAAAATATCATTTTCTAAGTATAGGAAGTAGTAAATATCTACAGAAATAAATAAATTTTGATTTTGATTTTATTTTTCATCAAATCCGTCATTTTCACGCGCTTGAGATATATCTGAGAGGTCAGGGCAGTTTATGAATACGGGCCTTACTGTTACGTCACCGTTTTTAACTAGAATCGCAAAAGGGTCGTAATCCTCTGAATAATCAGGGTGATTTGCTCAAGTCATGGATGTGTACTCTGATTCACACATGTGACGTGGCGATCGAATATATGTATGTATCTAACGAGACGGTTATGTATATACCTAGTTTTGTCTAGCATGATAAATATGATCACATATTTTTTTTGTGACACATTCTCAATGGATGCTGCTTAAGGCTTAAACAAGCGACTATAATGCATCTTTAGCTTAGGCCATGCTAGTTGGGGGAAAAATTTGGGATACATATATGTTTTTTAAAGTTAATTCGAAAAGAATTTTCTTGGAATACATTTTTACATCATTACATTTAGACCATCTGTTATATTTATTATGTAATAAAAATTCTTCCTGACGCATTATTTTCTACTAAATGGCAATTCGCTCGAAGACGAAATCAGTTTTCTATATAACTAACACGCAAAAAAACTATTTTTTATTTCTACCCACGACGGACGGAAGGTTTTCGTTTGGGGTAAGAGTTTGTTCGTGTGTTTTCTGTGTGTGAATATGTAGGTCCGTTACCATTTTCCTGGAAAACTACTAGCCCGATTTCGATTCGGATGCATTAAACTCCTGTTACTTCAGGCCGTTTAATGCAACCGCAGTAACTTCATTTACACTTTGACTTTGTTATCCTGGGTTTAGACAGAACACCAGCGTCTCCGGGATTCCTGTGGCATTATGCTGAGCCTGTGCCCTTTTGCTGTCGCGACATGTGCATAGCATAGCATAGCATAGCATAGCATAGCATAGCATAGCAACGATGCTACTTTTGACGCCCACTTTGTTATTATGCTACTCTGTTATCCTGTGCGTGCGTGCTGATACAGTGAGATAACGTATATTATATTCTATTATATTATTTTCAAAGCCGAAATACGTGTTTGGGTAGACATAGATCAAGAAATACAAAGATATTTCCAATGCATATCGCTCGTTCATTCCTTAAATCATCTGATTTATATTCTTCAGGTATTATGAAGCAGTGTTCTAGCTCATATAATAAGAATCAATAGGTCATCAATCTGACGCCAGATGTTAATTGGTTTTGTTGAATAAAAGTTTTATTATCACCCGCTTCAATGATACATTATATTGCAAGTTGTAAAATCGATGATTTAAAAGTTCATGGACGCTTTTTATTTCTGAATACATTTAAATAAATTAACTCTTATGTCATGCGATGGAATAGTCTGTTCCGTGATCTAGACATTAGAAAACGTCAAAAAATATGAATTCTTAATTTTACACAGTATATATTTACGGCATTTTATCTACACACGTATCATAAACCCTCTTTACTGCGTCCAAAAACCGCACGTTACGACCAGCATAATACTATACTACTTGGTAAAAACTCATTTATTATCCAAATATTGATACATGGTGACCATAATGTATCAGTTTTCGACAAATTATGGCATTCAAATTTCGAACGCCGACGCCCGCCAGCGTGTCGCCCCTAGTTGGTCTGTGAAGTTGGTACTGCTGAACAAGCTAAACAAGTGAAGAGCAATTACCAATGGCGCAATGCCGGTGGAACATGCGGTTCCTGAACACATCAAAGAGAGCTTATGATATGTGTGTAGATAAACTAGTGTATGTAATTGTTCATAATTAGGCATTATGTATCAGTCACATAAACTACTATTAATACATAACTATAAATTAACTGAAAATTTAACACATCCCCTACAAAATAGATGAAATCTAAGTCTAAAATTTAGCTGTCTGGTTTTCTTGTTAACCTGCTAACTTGTGATCTACTAAACCTATTTTGATAAAACTGGGTAAGAACCATCGTCTCAGGGAAGTCGACTACTATTTACGGAAAACTTAACTAAAATCCGTCCACCAGTTTCCACTATCCATCAGACAGACAGACACTTCAAACTTATTACACCCCACTTTTTTCGTGGGAGATTAAAAATAAACAAATACAGCGTCACGCCCTTTCCCGTACGAGGTGGCAAAGGCACAGTGCCCACGTTTACCGGTTTTCTTAACATTGCGTGATACAGGCCCCGCCAGGTTTCTTGGCCTCTGAGTGCCGCCTGGAGGCGCTGGCTCACTGGCCCAGAAACCTGGCGGGGCCTGAAGCTGCAGTGACCCCATCGCTGCAGATATGGACTATGGAGCTATGAAGATTTATTCCGTTAGTTCTACTTTGAACCTCAAAATGTAATTATAATAATGTATGTATGTATGTATGTATGTATGTATGTAGCCCATTAATGTCCCCACCGAGGGGCACGGGCTTTTACCCGGATACGAGTAAGATTGAGCCATATTCCACGACGCTGGCTCAGTGTCGGTAGATTAAGGGGTTTCGAGCTAGTGGCCAACCCGAGTGTCAGATGTTTTCAAGCTGCCATATTACACTACCACCACCGAGTAGCGATAGTAGCCGGGAGCCTACAGCTTAACGTGTCATCCTAAATGCGGAAACGGAAGCGTCCGAAACATAAGCCAGATAGAAACGTACACCCATCCAGTACTCATCTCAGCCACATGTTGCTACCCGCACGATCGTTTCCGAAGTGCGAATACCGCTAGGCCACGATTGCCTTGGACCTAAACTCTTCGTAATAATAAACTTAAGTGTAACTCATAAAAATCTGCAAAAAATCTGCCACTTAGCCATTTGAGATAGGCCGCGTTTACACTGAACTGTACAGTTGCATGTGATTTTCTCATTTTCTGTCGAATTATCTAAGTAATATTAATAATACCTTGGACACTATTTACACACATTGATCTAGCCCCAAACTAGGATTCCCTGTATCTTGGGTACTTGTATAGATAAATATTATACTTAGATAGATAAACGATATGACTAGGATACAAACATCCGTTCTCATCAAACAAATATTTGCCCCCACCGGGACTCGAACCCGGGAGCCTTGGCTTCGTAGGCAGGGTCACTGCCAACTCGTCCATTCGAGTCGTTACATACCTAGGTAGTTAAGCTAGTAAAAATAAATAAAGGATGTTAGGCAAAAATGCATGCAACCAGGTACCCCTAGAATATAAATGTTTTTGATACTCTTTTATCCTGGTCGTCCCACGTTTGTGAGGTCAGCAGACGAGTCTTTGCATCCTTTCATTCCCTTCGGCGTTTGCAGTACTTCTTGCCTAGGCAGACTAAAATCATGCTAGTTCAGACCCTTCTTCTGCCTTTAATTGACTACGCCGATGTTTGCTGGGCCAGCGCGAACGAAGATCTACTGAACAAACTCGAGCGACTTCAAAATCTCGGGATTCGGTTTATCTTCGGTCTCCGCAAGTACGATCACGTGTCCCAATATCGCAGGGAATTAGGCTGGCTCCCGATCCGACTTCGTCGTGATATGCACATTCTCTCCTTCCTCTTCAATATTTTGAGAAATCCGCGCTATCCCGCATATCTTCGTGAACATTTTGAGTTTCTTTTCTCTGGGGATAGACTTCGGAGATCTCACACGGTGTCACTTTTGTCAATTCCTCAGCACAACACTGTTGCTTACGAGCACTCGTTTAGGTTAAGGGCAATACGTTTATGGAATGCACTTCCTTGCGCTATTAGGGATTGCACATCCTTGTTCTCTTTTAAGAAAAAGTTGAAACAGCATCTCCTCTCTTCCGCATAGTGGGTATCTTATAGTATGTATGTGTATCTATGTATTTATTGTATTCTATTAATTAATTTTATAGTATGTGTAGGATGTATTGTGATTTATCTGATAGTATATTGACTTTATTTCTTTCTTTTAAATCTTAATTGTACACTAGGACTACCTCTCTATAAATATTTTTTCCTTTCCTCACAGGTTAGCTGTAAGAAATTTCTTTTTAGAAATAAGCTCACCTTTGCATATTGTTCGTTGTATTTTTTCCATTGTGTTTTCTGTGCAATAAAGAATTATTATTATTATTATTATTATTATAAATAAAACATATTTTTTGAAGGAATAATTCATGTGGAACAGTAATTGCTTTGACATCGATTTAAAACAATCGGAGTTGTTCCCTGTTGAAATGTAAAAGTTTTACTTTCGAAATACACGTGTTAAACTAATATTGGCACTTATTAATATTATGATTTTGAAAACTGAAATAAATTAGATAAATGTTTTTGTCTGCTGCTGTTGCGTGCAATTTTCTGCAACTCCGGCACAGTTGCAGAAAATCGCATGCCACTGTACCGCACGGTTCAGTGTAGACACAACACCTCAGTGTTGTCAATATGTAAAAACCAGCCAAATGCGAGTCGAACTCGCGCACGAAGGGTTCCGTACTATTATCTATAAAAACGGTAAAAAACATGTTTGTTGTCCATGCAACTCCCATGAGCCTCCCTTAATAAAAGAATAATATAACTCAATATTCTGTGAATATTTGAAGCGTCTACCTGTTTTCGTTATCAATATTGAGCAAAAACTAGTAAAGAGCTCACGTTTGTTGTAAGGGAGCCCCCTCAAATATTTATTTTAATCTGTTTTTTAGTACTTGTTGTTGGAAAACATCATCTGTAAAATTTTCAGATGTCTAACTATCACGTTTCATGAGGTACAACCTGGTGACAGATGGACGGACCGACGGACAGCGGAGGCTTAGTAATAGGGTCCCGTTTGGCTCCCTGCGGGTATTGAACCCTAAAAACCAATGAATACCATTTATCTTTCTGCAGTAAGTTGTGTGCGCGAAGTGTTTTTTTCGTTTATAAGAGAAAACGAAAGGTAATTAATACCTTTCGAATAGATATAGTTTTTGCTGACACGAGTTTTTTATAATAGGTTAAAAATAATACCGAATTAAAAAATACATTTAAAACGGTATCACTATTTATTTTATTTTTTGCAGCTAATTATGGGGTAGACCTTCATCGAGGAAGCGGCGACTGATATCACATGATTTCCGTTTAAGGTGTTACCCCTTTTTATTTTGTCAGATCTTTCAAGCAAAAATTGACAATAATATAACTTATCAGAATAGCTGTCGAAAATAAACTCTGTCCATTTGGGCCAAAGTAGATTTTGTCGTAAATTTTAGTTTTAGGCACCACTACTTGATGATTTCACCGTGAGCCATCAATGTCTACAAATGGTGAAAAATGTCCAGTGTCTGGTCTTTATCTTCTACCTTTTATCGTCTACCAAGGTGACCTTCAACTGAATCTCGGCTAGTTTACGACTAATAAGATTTATATGGCGTTGAGTTTCATGTAAGTACTTGAACTTGGTGCGAGTTGTATGTACATTTGACTCCCACTGCCATAGATTCATTTATTGGTTCATTTAGGATTATTTTGTAAGCAGTTTTGTAGTTCATTATATGACTCTAATGGGATCATATTTACATAGCAAAGCCTGACTGCCATTGCGCTGTACCATCAGAACCGCCAAAGGTAGAGTTTGTTTTCACAGAGTGTAAATTATATAAATAAAGTACTATTAGTATTACTTTACGTAAACAATTATTTTAAAATGGATTCCCCAGTGAAAAAAGCTGAAACAGACGTTTATTGTATCATGATACAATAGTCTTTTTCACCTTTTTCACAAGGGCTTAGTCAATATTTTCAACTCATACTTATCTAATTAAGTTCATTACACCTATATCTACAGGCATATCAATTTAGCACCTTTTCATTGTAACTATTATACTTCCACCGTAAAAATAATTACAAAGATTTAGTTAAACAAAAACATTTTATAAAAGAGATCTTAAAATCAATCCGTGGGAGTTTCTTCACCCTACTCTCCCACAGTGGTCCAATGTAGAGAAGAGGCAAAAAATACGTTGAAATACTAAATATATATAAATCTACAGTAATTAAGAAATTTTGACTTTGACTTTGTTATTTATTACTGGATAAAAATTTATTTAAGTGCACTACAAAAACGTGTAAAAGGCAAATGAAACAAAATATTGCATTTTCTAACCATCGTGTAAAATATGGATCACATTTATATAAGTTATGTTGAATCTGAATAAAATATAATTCACACTTACACTGACAGGTGGTATGAATAGGAAGAATAAACAGATATGGTCACTATTTTTCAACCATGGGTAGGGAGAGGTGAGCCATTTCGGGAGAGGTCCGAAAAAACTTATAATAGTAATGAAGGGAATTAAACATACTAAATTTCCAAAGAGCTGTTAATACCAAGGTCTACCATCCACTCAATCATCCAGCATTATAAACTAAACAAATCAGTGGCAAGTTTGAAGAAGACCGGCCGTCCCCGCATCACAAGTAATGCCGAGAACTGGGTTCTGGAGAAAATAATCAAGAAAAATCATCGTGCCCGAGCAGGAGAACTCACTGTGCAATGGCGGAACATCATCCAGAAAGATGAAAGATGTTTCAGTCGACACTTTCACGAGTCGATAAGGAGTCGATTTGAAATTTGAATTGATAAAATAGAAATTTTAATCATCACGCCTTTTCCCATACCGGCTGGCTAGTTATTCAATACTCCAATAGATTTGTTTTGAATGGTGGAATAATAACGACTTCATATTGACGGTCTTGTACAATGGGAACGAAGCATAGTCAGCTGTTGGAAAGACCTCCGTTGAGTGACATAGCAATGTCATAGTGCACAACATATTGTCCAAGTTACCCCTTCACAGGGGCCCTAAACAATAACATATCTAAATGTAAAATAAATGTAGACAATAAACAATTTATTTTCATAACCTGTTCGTCTGTAATCTTCTCAACTGTAGTTTAACTAATGCTGCCGCATTGCTCAGCCGTGGAGAAATTAGAATCCTGAACAATGCAGCATTAGCTAAACTTCAATTTTCTTGATAAGATTACAGACGGACTTATAATGAATATTAATTGTTTACTAATGGATAAACCTACTCGGCGGAATTTTAATTTAGCATAATCCGACATTTGCCTCTCACCGAAAGTGGCTTTAAAAGTAAGTGCCAACTTACTTAAGTATATTCTGGGAATTGGGTGAAATAGTCGCAATAGAAGACCGATCACCCGCCTGTGCTCAGCGGGCGTCTTTACCTATGAGTATTTAAGTATCTTCTTTAGCTTACTTGTTTTAAATCTTACAATTACTAATCCACAATGATTAACTGTAACTCGAGACTAACTATGAAACTATGCAAGTACTTCCAGTAACAAATGAGTAGTCTAGTCTAGCTCAGACTAACAAGAAATTGGCTTTGTGCATAAAGACATTTGCCAGACCGTGCCTACACTTATGCAAGAACTCCTCCTAGCCAGGCGTGGAATGCTAATTCAATATACATTGAAATTCTTCAGGCGTCAAAACTAACTCTAACTCCCTAACAGCTCTATTCCTATTGCCATAGGTTCTATTCTCAAACTCATATTTTTAATAACATTAGTTAGATAAGTTGTGACGCCTCTGGGATAGGTCTGAATGTTGTATTAATTCGTCGTCTCTATCGCCATCCTCGCCGTGGTAGCGCCGCGGGTCATGTCCAAAGGGTTCTTCCCAACAGCATACCGTGACGCTTTTTCCGATACTGGATGACAGGCACAGTTGCCACCATGTTATGTAAATTATCCAACACTCCATTTTGCGTAACCGGGCCGCCCTGTCATCATCATCATCAATCAGCCCACGTTCACCGACTGCTGGGTATAGGCCTCTTCTTGACCACGCCATCCACTCCGGTCCTGAGCCTCCCGCATCCACTGCCTTCCCGCTATGGCGCTGATGTCATCTGTCCACCTGGCTGGTGGTCTGCCGACTGGTCATCATGCTGTTCTGGGTAGCCACTCTATAACTGCTTTGGTCCCACTTTTTGGCACACCCCCACTTCAGTCTCGTGATTCGCTTGCCGACATATGATATTATAATTGAAAAAAAAACCTTAATAAATAAACCGACTTCAACGTAGCCCTGTTGGATTAACAATATATGTATGCTTTTCGAGAGCGAATGCACGAGATACTGTAAATAAATCCAAATCGCTGCCTATAGGTTTGCGTTAAGAGTTTTTTTCCATTTCTCCATGATTCATTCATCAGATCCAGACCGATGTTGATAAGCTGTTGAGGAGTTCTCTTGGTACGTCCTCATCACCTCCAATTCACATTTGGCAATCGGCAACCGTATTTAAGTAGGTAATCATGTCGAAAACATTGGATACCTAGTATTAAGCAGTTTCAGTCATTGTTCCACTCCTCAAAATAAAGCTTTCCGGGAGTAAATATAAAAATATAAAAATATAAGTCTGCCTATAATATTTAAAGAGTTCCCTCGATCTCTCCAGGATTCCATCATCAGATCTAGACCTGATGTCAATGAGACCAATTGGAAGGTCTTTCCAAAATCGACCGATCCAAAAATCCCGACGAATTGAGAACCTCCTATTTGTTTAACCCCTTACTGCATGGTAACCCATATATGGTTTCATAGGGTTTGAACTTTATTACCACGCAATAGCAATAGTTTGAAAATCACGATCCATTTCGGTTAAGGCCATGCATTAAGGGGTTAAGCCGGTTGAAAATGGGGATCATTTGTTCAAAATTATTCTTGATTCAACCTACGCATTGTGAATGTTTGGCTGGAAAAGTATTGACAATACGTGGGCGGAATTGTGTCTCTGACAACTGGTATGGAAGAAGTATTGACAAAGTCTCAAATCTCAAACTCGAATATTTTATTGCAAAAAGGCAAAAATAATGCTAAAAGTTTTTTTTATTAAAAATGATCAACTAAACTAATTAATGAGTAACTGACTGATAATGGATGAGTTTGAAAAAAGGAAATTTCCCTTTCAAGTTGTGATTCATGGCGGATTATCTCACAAGAAAATTAAATTCCATTAACTCTACCAGTTTTTCTGAAATACGCCCTTCGGAGAAAATAGTACTAATAAACTCTACTCTACTCAATTGTAGTAATTTTATTTTAATGCCACAATGTACAGCGTAAAAAAATATAACTGAATGACAATATTATAAAATCATATTTATAAGTGCCAATAAGATGTCTCAAAATAACAAAAGAAACAATTAAGAACAAACAAAAGCTGTAATAACTTATGAGAAACCGAGAAACCAGACTGGAGCAGTCCCCCCAAGCAGCACCCGTTCACGAGTATGACTTGTGCAGCCATCACCCCCCTCGCCATATGTGAGGGAGGGGAGCAACCCGCTACACAGAGCCGCCGCAAGCAAAGACATTTTAGTGAGCATGACCATAAACTCTGGTTTCTTGGTAACAGACTCCTCGCCATATTTGAGGGAGGGGACAATACGTGGGCAGCATTCTTTGACAACTCGTATGGAAAAAGACGTGACGCTATATTTATGGTCGTATAAGATGGGGGGACAGTGACACCCGTCCTCCAAACCGCACTGAGCCAGCGTAGTGGGATACGGCTCAATCTTACTCGTTACCTGTGCGAAGCACCGGTGGGGACCTCAATAGACAGCATTTGTTTATTTATAAAATGGGGTGAGTCGGGAAAAGCCCTTCCGAGGGTGTTGTGCAAATAGCGTTGGGAAAGTGATAGTTTATCGAAATTATTGCCTCACGTGATTTATATCCCAAATGTTAAGTTTCAGATTAACGTATTCCTGCAATAGAACACTTCAATCGTTTAGCACCTCGTTTTTACTACGTAATTGCATTTATCTACACACGTATCGTAAACCCTCTTTACTGCGTCCAAAAACCACACGTTACGACCAGCATAATGATAAACTTCTTGGTAAAAACTCATTTCTTATCTGAATATATCAAAAGTTGTCAAATTATGACATTCAAATTTCGAACGCCGACGCCCGCCTGCGTGCCGCCCCTAGTTTGTCTGTGAAGTTGGTACTACAGATCAAGCTAAACAACTGCAGAGCAATGATCAATACCACAATGCCGGTCGAACATGCAGTTCCTGAACACATCAAAGAGAGCTTAAGAGACGTGTGTAGATAAACTAGTGTATGTAACTGTACATATTTAGGCATTATGTAGCAGTCACATAAACTACTATTGTTGGAACTGTTTTATGCAGGTAAACTTAACACCAAATGATAAAGAGATTCCCCCATGTAACTTGGCCGTGTTGTATTTATGTCGCAGTTAGTTGGTTAAATCAGACACTTAATGCCACGTCGGCAACGAGGCCCAACGAAGAGCTACTCCTGATGCCAAGCGAGACAAACTACGAGGCAGAACACCTGCCGCAACACAGTACACGCACCAAAATGGCGTGCTGACGTGTGGCCAGTGCAATCGCACTTTTTCCAATAAAATAGGTTACGCAAGCCATATGAGGGCACAAGAACGACGCCTTCCCCAGCAGTTACAGTCGCCGTGACCGAACCCGGTCGGAGAACATCATCATTATCATCACTACGTCGGCATTTAATTAACGGTCTAGAGAGTTAGTTAAGTGTCTGATTTAACCAACCAACTATGACATTTATATTGCCTCCACTTAGCTGCTGACTGAAGTCTGCTGCACGGCGGCCGCAGTAAAACAACATTTTTTGCATCAATGTTAAAACATTGGACCACGTGCACCATGGGAGAAGAAGGGAGAGAAACTTACACAGATTGATTTCTTGATCTCTTTTAAACATTGGAACAATTATTACAATATTTATTATTATGCAGGAATAAATCATTACAATAGTAGTTTATGTGACTGCTACATAATGGAGGGCATTAATACCCGAGGGTAGGTTTATGAAACGAGCCGAAGGCGAGTTTCATAATAATATCACTCGAGAGTTTTAATGCCTAATTATGTACAGTTACATACACTAGTTTATCTACACCCATATCATAAACTCTCTTTGATGTGTACAGCAACCGCATGTTTGACCGGCATTGTGGCTCTGCAGTTGTTTTCTTGTTCTGTAGCACCAACTTCACAAACAAACTAGGGGTGGCAAGCAGGCGGGCGTCGGCGTTCGAAATTTGAATGTCATAATATGTAGAAAAATTATACATTATGGTCATAATGTGTAATTTTTCAGATAAGAAATGAGTTTTTACCAAGAGTTTAACATTATGCTGATCGTACCGAGCGGTTTTTGTACGCATTAAAGAGGGTATATGATACGTGTATAGATAAAATTATTTAAAGCGAGTTCGTATAGAGTTATACTAACCCCATACACTCCTGTCATTTATGTAATCTTGAACATTTCAATATAATTTTTTAGACAAAGTCGTTTTTACATGGCCTGTCAATTGCTCAAATCGACGAGAAACAACTGAGCGGCAAGCACGAACAATAAACAGAGTGAAAAGGTTTGCGAGAGACATTGTTCCCAAGATTCACTGACATTTCGATTCGCTAACGTTCTCGATGTGTAATTGTTCGTGCTCCTCACGCCGGCGGCCGGTCACCTGACACACATACTTGGGCGGTCAACCGAAAAACAATTCTTTTCCTTCTCCACCAAGTATGGGTACAGTGTAACTAGGTTACCAGCCGAGTAATTGCCTTCCTAATACCCGAGTACCGTTGTCCCGCTGCAATAGCGATCGGCCTAGCTGGTTATTTACAATTCAGCTATTGTAGACCGGGGTGACGGTGTAGTTTCCTACGTCATGTTGCACGATGTAAGCAGGAGGACCAAATTGAATGGCGTGTATGTACGCTATGAGGCCATCCACTCATTATTGGGTTCACTGACGGGCTCATGATGATGAGAATACGTACCTACCGTGAATAAAAGTTAGTAAATTAAATACTTATAACTAATTATAATTATCTAAGTCAAAATATGTAACCAGCATAAAGTGGAAAGATCTGGAAATATTTGGTTACCCAAAAGATCTGCTTCTAAAGTAGTATTTCAACGTACTCGTATGTGTGTAAATCCAGTTTTAGCTTCAGAAAAATACTGTTTTTACAAAAAATGAGCGCGACCAGAAATACTGGCTTTGTCTGACAAAATTATTGAATTACGCAAATAAAAACTAAAAACAGTTACTCATACCAACTTTAATTCGAGTAACATAAAATACAAAACGAGCGTTCGGCGTGAGCAGTGCCTAAACCATTCAGTAATTTTGTCTCGCAAATCAATCCGCTACTTTTAGGGTATTCCGCTGTCCATGGTCATTCCCTCATGAAGTGTTTTTTTCTGTCACCTTATTATTTCCCCTTTTAAACCATACAAACAATCAGAAATGAATAATTGTGTGGTGATAGTCAATTCAAGTTGCATTATACTTTTCCATTTCATTTTCATTAACTACAGTAACAAAGTGGAACAGCATGGTCCTATTCATGTACCTTGTGAGGTAGGGAGCTCCGCAGCAGCCCCCGGACAGTCTATAGCGCACGCAACAACCGAGACTTGCTGTCAGATTACCTAACAACCGTTAACGATAAACGATAGTTAAGGAATTGGTTCTATAGGCTGAGGGCTTGTTGCAATGAAGGGTTAATTTTAACGGCTTGGAATAACATAGTTGGTAATGTAAAACACTTTGAACTCATTGGTTAAACGCTGTGTCTTGGTTGCCCCATTTGGGAAAAAGGGTGCATGACGATATAATTGTTTTATTGTTAAAATACACCGTGATTTTACTCTTTTACTGGGAACTTCTGAAAATCTGACCAAACCGTGACTACACCGCGTCATATCCTGACAACCCGTGTTTGTTAGGCTTAACCTAATCACCTAACCTAAACACGCCGATCTGCGGAGAAGAATAGCTTCACTAATGAATGAGTCTTGTGCGCGGCAGCCCGAATACAATAATGATGATGTTCTCCGACCGGGTTCGGTCACGGCGACTGTAAATACGAATACAATACTAGGCCGAATACAATACTCGACACGCTGGCGAATAGGATCGACACAGGGAGATGAGACAGTGGGCAGACGTCCATTACCGTGTGTGTATCTTACCCTTAAGGGATTAAATATGGCCAGCGCCAGGGGGCGCGAACAAACAAATGCATCTTTAGCTTCAATTCCAGGCTAAACTAGACCACATAAAAATGTAGGTAAATATATATTATAAAAAGTCTATTAGAGATAAGAATGGACTTTTAAAATTACCGGATATCTGTTATATTTAATACTTAACAATATTTTTCGCAATGCATTATTATTCAACTAAATGAACAAGCGCTCGGAGACGAAATCAGTTTCATATATGAAACTTACACGCAAAAATAGGTAAAAAAAGGGATTTCTTTTAGTTGTTTTATTTAATTTTAAATTTTATTATTACAGGAGTTTAGTAATATTTTCTATAATTTTCTCGGTCTCGCAGCTCGGGCTGCCCCGCGGGGCTCTGCGCGGGAGCATGCGTCAGTCTGCTTCGACGCGATGCGACGGGTATTTGTTTTCTTTGTCTAATTCTGAATGCCATTGGCCCTTGTTCAGCCCTTAAGGGGATATCTCGTCCGTGCGAAGGTCCCCGTTACTCCAGGCGAAATGACCCGCCGTGTGAGAGAGACGGAATCGGGGAAAAAATACAAAATGTCGGTTTTAAATTGATATAAAATTAACTAAAATAGCTATGAACATTTCTATAATAGGTAATTTAGGTTTTGTCAAAACGCATCTAAATAAATATTTTTGAATTCTTAGCGCTATTCCAATTTATCTGAAAATAAAAAAAGTGTAAATTTGGACCTCATTTCAATAATTATTTCTATCGAGCGAAATTCCTCCAATCGCGTTTCCTATATTGCAAAATCTAGAAAACCACAAAGTTTTTTCAAAATAATAATAATAATAATGATATATCTTTTATTTCAGAATACAAAAGCATCCATATTTTATTAGGAACAAATAAAATTAGGTACTTAATCTATGTTTTTATTTATAACACTTAATTCTAATTCATATAAATAGGCCTGTCTGTGGCACTGCTCACTTTTCCACACACTTTCAGAGTGCCAGTTACTACACTCACCCAGTGTTGGAGTACAGGCCCGTCGAGCCGACCCGCAATGACCTCTAGGATGCTGATGGCGCTGTTACGCGTTCTGCGGAGTCACGAGGCTGCTGAGAAAATACACTACGTTACTTTGGTCAAAAAAAATAATTACGAATACATAATACATATACATTTTGAATGCAATTCCATAATACACTACGCTATTTTGTTAAGACGTTTTTTAAGGAGATTTTACGACAACATAACATCTAAATTTTGAACGCAGTTCCAGAATTAAATTAGTTAGGATTTCAGGATAACAGGAAAAAATTAAATAATTTGGAGGTCTTTTAGCAATTAAATTATATCAAGAAAATTTCATCCAATCGCGTGTTCCTTTAGTGATAATCTTAATAAAATATCTTAATAAAATAACCTAAAAATCAAATATGCTATGGTGGAGTAATAGGATTTGAAAAAAGCCCCATTTTTTTCGTATCACCATAACAAGAAATAGTGTGTGCCTATTGTGTATGCGTGTGTGTATGAGGGTATGTGCGTGTGTGTGGATGCCTTATGTGTTGTTTTATTTTGTGTTGTACATTTGTTGTATATAAGTATGTCACCGTAATAGTGTGAAAATCGTTAGTTTAAAACAAACGCGTGAGTTAGAAAATATAAACGAGACCGACAGAGTTTAAAATGTATGTTTCTTTTTTATAACATGTCAACCTAACACGAAAGGTAACCTTAGATTTTAAGCAGTATAGTAAATACGTTAGTTTATAAACAAATGGTTTTCACAATCTTGCGGTGACATAAATACTGTATATATGCCTTATTTGATTTGCTAGTTAAATTTTGAAATAAATAATCAATAAAAAATAAACAAACAAATCATCGCGCCTTTTCCCTGGCAGTTGGCAGAGGCACAGGCTTGACCTAACCCACATACTATATAATATAGTCTAGGTAGACGCCCACAAATGCACCTATAGATCCAAAAAATAAATCTGTGGGAGTTTCTTAGCCCATCTTCTCCCACAGTGGCCCAATGTAGAGAAGAGGCAAAAAATTTCGTTTTCCGACTTCTGAGCTAAAAATAGCACCTTCGCCGCTTGATTTTGGGTTCTCAGGCGGTAAAAATCTATTCCTAACTCGTTCGAAAAGGCTTTTTACGAACCTCGTAAAAAGCCTCGGCTCGTGCCGTAAGCTTCTCGGTTCATAAATCGCCTTTGCGAACTCGTGGGAAATGTACTATTTCTAAGCATGTAAATATCTACAGTAATAAAGATATTTGAATTAGAATTTTTGTATTAGGTGGTCCGCCCCTATGAGCCGCTCAGTCGCAATATGACTGTACTAACTATGAGCCGCTCAGTCGCAATATGACTGTTCTAACAATGAGCCGCTCAGTCGCAATATGACTGTACTAACTATGAGCCGCTCAGTCGCATTATGACTGTACTAACTATGAGCCGCTCAGTCGCAATATGACTGTTCTAACTATGAGCCGCTCAGTCGCATTATGACTGTACTAACTATGAGCCGCTCAGTCGCATTATGACTGTTCTAACTATGAGCCGCTCAGTCGCAATATGACTGTTCTAACTATGAGCCGCTCAGTCGCATTATGACTGTACTAACTATGAGCCGCTCAGTCGCAATATGACTGTTCTAACTATGAGCCGCTCAGTCGCATTATGACTGTACTAACTATGAGCCGCTCAGTCGCATTATGACTGTACTAACTATGAGCCGCTCAGTCGCATTATGACTGTACTAACTATGATCCGCTCAGTCGCATTATGACTGTACTAACTATGAGCCGCTCAGTCGCATTATGACTGTACTAACTATGAGCCGCTCAGTCGCATTATGACTGTACTAACTATGAGCCGCTCAGTCGCATTATGACTGTACTAACTATGAGCCGCTCAGTCGCATTATGACTGTACTAACTATGAGCCGCTCAGTCGCATTATGACTGTACTAACTATGAGCCGCTCAGTCGCATTATGACTGTACTAACTATGAGCCGCTCAGTCGCATTATGACTGTACTAACTATGAGACGTTTGTTGATATGAAGAAACTGGCCGTGTGGGGCTTCGCACATTTAAGATTCCGTAACCATTATACAACCTGTTTGATAGACGACAGACGGACTGTCGGACACGTGAGCGACAGAAATAGGGCTCCGTTTGGACCCTTAACCGAACCCTAAAAAATTGTTGGTTTGCAAACGAATTGGGGTTGGTTGGGGGTGCTAGATCCCTGTATAGTCTAAGACCTAAACTAGTCATTCGCAAATTCTATAAACCTACTTACTGAGTAGGTTAGATCGACTCAAGGTCACACTCTTTATTGTGGGAAATTACGAAAGAGGTCGTAACAAAACGCACTCTGATGAATTCACAAGAACCTGTAGGAAATTGCAACGTTACATGCAAACAATGGATGTGCGGGTGTGACTAGAGATTTGCTCAGCTTATATCGACTATCGATAGTTTTAGCTGTCTTTAATTTTTTGTAATGTTTTCGATATTGTTATTTATTCCTTAATCATATTTATTATCGTATGTTGTCAGTTCGAGTGTCGATTTTAATAGCAAAAACAACTTATAGTAAAGTACTTGTAAAAAAGCAGAGCATTATTATGCAGACTTTACGTAATTAACTACGTTGATGAGGTAGTAGTTTCTTAAAATGTTGGAAAATTCTACTTGTGTTTTGTGTTTGCGATGCAATTGTTTAGGGAAAAGACGATATTGAAAAAAAAACAATAACAAACGAAATTTTAGGTATAGTTGTCGTCAAACTTCTTGAACATCGACCTTGATGGCGCAAGCGAGATAAAGGCGTCTCTTTGGCAGTGTTTGAGAGAGTGAGAGTGTTCCCCCACTACGTCAAATCATGCTCAAGAAGTTTGACGACAACTATACTTAATCGGAAAACTAAGTCAGTCGCGCTGGAGTGACATTGATTTATATGTTAATTAATCCTAATATACCTGTTTACCAACTCAAAATGTTACTTCGTAATTATTTTCGCCCTTAGTCCATTTACGGCCGATTTTTAAATCCTCAGATAGCATTTATCTGGGGATTGAAAACTCGTCCTCTAGTCGATAGTTGGGTATCGTTTTCCCATCCCTACTCACCGTCTGAATGGACGGCACAATGAGAGCAGCTAATCAGGAGAATCAGCAAATAACGGTTTGTTAACTTGTTGCCACACTGATTCACTTGATACCACCTCAAATAGATGGATGGATATGTTGTCTGTGAGTTGGTACGTGTTGAAAACAAGACCGAAGAAATTGAGGAAGAGTTAAAGTTAAAAGTCGGTCAATGAAACTGTAGGACAATGACAAAAAAGTGGCCAAGTGCGAGTCAGACTCGCCCATGAAGGGTTAGCAAATAATTATGTGACTGGATGTTTCTGTGATAACTTTGTTTGTATGAATGACAAAGTTATCATTGCGGTTTTATATTAAATTATATATATTAAAAACTGCTTATTTTATTGTTTTCTAACTTTTAACTTACTTAAGTTGAAAGTGTGTATTGAGATACACAGTATATATATTTTTGTAGATTTTTCACTCTCTTACTTTAAAAGTTAAAGAGGGGGGAGGTACACATTTTTCCACTTAGGAAGGGTCGGTCTCTTTAACGATTTAGGAAAACTAATACTTTTAGGAAAAATAGTTTCAGGAACCTCAACGTCATTTTTAAAGACCTATCTATAGACACCCCACACATATAGGTTTGATGAAAAAAAAATGTTTCATTTCTATGTAAGGGGGCAGCCCCCTTTAATTATTTAAATTTTTAAATTTTTGTATAAAAATCGTAAAGCTATTCACAGAACACATCTAGATACAAGTTTCAACTGTAGTCCTAATAGTTTCTGTATAAAGTTGCTGTGACATACGGACGGACGGATGGCCGGACGGACGGACAGACAGACTTGACGAAACGATAAGGGTTCCTTGTTTCTCTACGGCACCCTAAAAAGATACGTGTTAATTTTCCCTTCTCCTGAGTGACAGACTGGCGAGCGGTATTGCCCGACCAAAGACGAGTATATAATGCATCCAGCATAGGAAATCCCTTAAATCCCTAAGGACTTAAATCCCTTCTAGCTAGCAGGCGGTATAAGAGTTAACTCGAGTATAGTCTTATTCCACCTTCTAGCTAGTGGCACTGAGGTGTTGAAAATAAACTCATCAGGTATTTCTGTTTCAGGGTCAAGATTTGAGGATCCCGAGAACGAGGTTCACATGCGTCGGCCGACCGTCTGGGTACTACGCCGATGTGGAAACTGACTGCCAAGTACGTGATCTTCTTAACGAACTTTTCCTTACTTGGTTAGAAGACGGAAGGTGGACCAAGGCAGCCACAGAGTGGCGGCCGCGAACTGGACATAGAATAACGGGCAGACCACCGGCCCGATGGTCAGATAATAATAATAATAATACCTTGGACACTATTTACACACATTGATCTAGCCCCAAACTAGGATTCCCTGTATCTTGGGTACTAGACAACGATACACATACTTATATAGATAAATGTTATACTTAGATAGATAAACAACCATGACTAGGGTACAAACATCCGTTCTCATCAAACAACTATTTGCCCCCACCGGGACTCGAACCCGGGACCCTTGGCTTCGTAGGCAGGGTCACTGCCGACTCGGCCATTCGGGTCGTCATGGTCAGTGACATTGCTAAGGTGGCTGGAAAGCAGTGGACGAGACTGGCGGGGGACCGCAACGCATGGCGTGCTTTGGGAGAGGCCTGTGCCCCGCAGTGGGATGACAAGGGCTGATGATGATGATGATGAAACTGGCCCATCAACACAGGAAAACTACTAATCTCATATGGGTGCAACTCGGTACATACGCTCATTTTCAAGAAAATTTTATCTATGTATTTTTACAGCCGATTTAAATGTATGAGTGGTGGGCTTTTAGATTTTCTACAAATGTTATACAGATTTTGATTTATTCATCAGACAGTGAAGAATTGTAACAGGGCGGGGCTTCGGTCGAGTGTGCATTTGATAACCGTTACATGATTTATATCGTGTGCGCTCACAGCTCACTGAGATCCAAATCGGTACAGTATTTAACTATGTACGGAAGCGATAATTTCATTAGTGCAAGGAATCATTTCGTGGTCTGGTAGTTGTGATGATAGCTCGTGCTGTAAATTAGCTGACGATTATATGATTGATAGCCGACAAGTCAAATGGTTCACTAATACGCAAAGTGACTCCAAGTCATGCTGTCCTTGTCTCTCGCTTGGCAAATTACTGCTTCAGTATAATATGAAAGAGCTCCGTGGTCTAACGGGTTTCACGCTTGCTTCTCACACAGGAGATGCAGGTTCGATTCCTGACGATTTGACCAATGAGATAATTAATTTATCCTAAGTGCACTACACGGACGTTCTAACGGAGATGGAAAATATCCTGACGAAACCTTCATTACTCCATAGCTGCAGCGATGGGCTAGCCTCCTGTCACGCAAAATGGAGTCTTGAATAACTGGCTCAAAGTGGGCACAATTGAGCCTCTGCCACCCCGTATGGGAAAAGGCGTGACGCTGTGTTATTTTGTATAATTTGAATATGAAATAGGCATTTTCTTTGAACAGCAGTCTGACCTTGTTGTAGATTGATCACATTTTAAAACTTCAATGGGTGTATGGATAAGTTTGAAGCGTCGTCTGTCTGTCTGTGTGCCTGTGCGTGGCAAGCCGTTTGACGGATTTCAATAAACTTTTTTGTAAATGGTAGTTAGAATGTGATATTAAAATCTGTTTAGTGGTTCGAAGGTCATTAACATAACAAGGGAACAAGTGAACAAAATTTTAGATTTCTATTGTTTTACCACAAAAACGTTCAAAACTCGTTTAAAGATAGGTATATATAAATTTAGATATGTATAGGATTTCACGTTTGTTTTGAGGTTACAATACTTTTAATATTTTTTGTAGTAAAACGGCTAAAGTTTTGTGTCAAAGATGTTTTGAATGTTTAATCTGCAGTCGTATTTATTTAACGCCAATATCAATTTTCCCACATGGTATGGCAGAGGCACCAGTTTGCGCCGTCGCAAATAATTATTTTAAAGTCCTTGTAAAATAAGTGGGTATTGCAAAGTTTGTAAATATTTTATTGACGTTGCCATCACAAGCATAAAACTGCACGTGATAAGTAGTGATCACATCGTGATTAACGACGTGACACCGTGGCATCAACACCTTATATTTGTTGCAGGAACATTTAATAATTAATCAGTTAAGATAATAAGAGAATTTGGAGCCGGTTAAAAAAGGGCTTCGGCATTTTCAAAACGATGCAGATTTTTACTTTGCAAGTTTCACTTAGATTACCAAAGGAAGTGTTAAATATGTGGTTTGAAATGATTAGCATTCAATATAAAATATCGTTTCTTAAGTTCCTTAACGAGATGTAGGTTCGATTCCTGACCATGTACCAATGAGGTAATTAACTTATATTTAGTACATTATATGGACGTTCTAACGGTAATGGAAAACATCGTGAGGAAACCTTCATTACTCCATAGCTGCGGCGATGGGCTAGCCCCCTGTCACGCAAAATGGAGTATTGAATAACTGGCTCAAAGTGGGCTCAATTGTGCCTCTGCCACCCCGTATGGGAAAAGGCGTGACGGTTCATGTTTATACCGTTACTTGTGGTTTCGTGGAACCTCCTTCACTGCACTCGCTCCGAAAAAGATGTTTCACGTGAAAAACTACGACGTTCTCCAGTTTGCACGCCACCGTCATTTGCAAATGGACGAATCGTTCAATTTGCCTCCTACCTTCGCAAACTACCAAAGTGCTATAAGTTTTGCTTACGCAACCTTCAGTTAAACTTATTGGCAGCCTTTGTAGGGCTTACGCATTGCAGTAGTTTAGTGCTTGCCTTGAGCACTATATACATTGTGTCTCGGCAAAAACTTAATTTATTACGAGGCTGTTTCGAGGTAAATATAAATGTTGAGTTAGCAACAATCTTTTGGCTCGATTTTGTCCGTGAGGTATGTTTAAATAGGTACCTACCAGATGGTTCGAAGACATAGCGAGGAAACAGACACATCCCTGAAATCCCGGGCTGCTGGCATAACATTGAGATCTTCTTCACTTTGCAGAAGAGAGCGATCCGATTTATTTATAAGCTATCTAACAGAGAGTCTCTGAGAGATTTTTCCAAAGAAACCAACATCCTAACAGTTGCAATAATAAAATTCACTTTACCTAATGTAAGGCAAGTTGAGAGTAACATTGTATTGGGGAAAGACAAACTAAAAATTGTAGATGAAACTGTATTTCCGGCATCACTATTGATGCCAAACTACAGTGGGGTCCCCATATTGTACAATTAGCACATAGACTTAGCTCCGCATATGCGGTTAAAAGAATCAGGGAATTGACTGACGTTGCAACTGCTAGGCTTGTATATTTTAGTTATTTCCATAGCATTATGTCCTACGGCATACTACTATGGGGACGGGCTGCTGACATTGAGACCATCTTCATTTTGCAGAAGAGAGCGATGCGATTTATTTATAAGCTATGTATTAGAGAATCTCTGAGAGATTTCGTATATTTCGTATATATTTATTGCACATAAAACAACATAAGATATAATAAACAGAAAGGACATCTACAAAGGCATGCTTATCTCTAAATAGAGATCTCTTCCAGCAAACCCAAGGTTGATAAGAATAATTTAATATACAGGATAGACCTATGTGCTCTGATAAGATACATACATATATTACTGAACTATTGAACTAACTGCTAGATACACTACATACACAAGTACATAAATATTATATAAAAATATAAATACACCTAAATAAACTAATATATACAAAGCTCAAATCTAGGATAGAGAAAGATAGATTTCTTCAATGAAACCAACATCCTAACAGTTGCAAGTCAATATATCTATGAAAACTTGATGTATGTGAGGAAAAATATCAGTAGCTTTAAAACCATTATAGCCACCACAATGTGCAAACTAGAAATAAACATAAAGTTTATTTTCCAATGTTCAGACTCACAAAAGTTAGTAGTTCTTTTATGGGACGCTTCTACAATAAAATTCCGCAAGAAATACAAAACCTAACTGAAGCTCGATTAAAAAAATGTACAAAGCACACGTTGTGCAGAAAGGCCTACTACAAAATTAATTACTTTTTACAAGACACCGACATCTGGCATTAAACAATATCATTGCACCCTATATATTATGTACTAATACTTAGGCGCCTACTGAATGTTTTATTATGCTTTCTTGATTATGTTATGACGTTCATTAAGTCTCAATTTTGGTGCTATTATGAATAAAAATCTTCGAACTTGAACTTGAAGTTGAACTTGAAAGGCTGTTGATATACAATTCACCAGATTAAATACTTAAAAAACCGACTTCAAATTCAAGCCCTATTTCTTCCTCCCCGGACGGGATGCGAATGAAGTATATGCAATGAAAAGTCCTCATCAAAACTTTTGCTGCACGCAACCACAAACCAAAACGTCATCTGTGTCTTAATATTGTTTTTTATTGATTTTTTCAAAAATCCCTTAATCAATTTTGATAAAATTTATATGGAACCATCTCTGAAGTATGGCCTACCGATAAAACAAAAGTCATCAAAATCGATTCATAATTGACCGAACAATCGCGTAATAAACATATGAAAAAACAAAAAAAAACAATTGAATTGAGAACCTTCTCATTTTTTAATTCGGTCGAAAATAGGTTTATTTAAGGACGGCACACTAATCATGTTACTCGTTTAGCACTCCATATACCTTCGACAACTCCATATTTGTTTGTATGTTCATATGTATATGGGCTTGTCAAATAGTGCTGACTCGCAATTATGGAAAAACGGTCACATCTTCACTATTATCGTTAGACTTAACCTTTAAAAAACCAAGGGTAGTTGGACGTACGTTACACACATATAAAAAGACATATGGGGTTTTTGATAAGGCCGTTGGCCAAGCTAAAAATGCAAAAATAATAGTACATTACTGCAGATGCAGAGACCAGTAAGTAAGCCATCCTGGACGAGTACGATGTAGCCGGCCGAGCCGAAGGCGAGCTCCGGCTATAGTACGAGGCCAGGATGGCACTTACGGTCGAGGCGTAATAGTGTTTTTCTCAAAAATAAAACCATTTATGTTTATTGTGAATATTTTATATTATTCGTCTTTTTCTTCTGTTAGTATCGAATTCCTAATTCCTAATTAGCATCAAAATAGTAAAAAATACAAATGTAAATACAAATAAGTGCAATTCAGACACGTCAGCCTCTTTGGTTCCTCCTTTTTATTAAAGGCCCTTAACTGCCAATAACCTCCTTAGTTTATCTTGGCTTTAGAAAAAAATAGTTCTATATTTAAATATTATGATATGTAATGGGATTTCATACTTTCTTACTGGACACTTTTGCGTTTTCCTGGACACTTCTAAAAATTGTCCAGGATGAGTCACTTTCGGATACTATCTTCACAGATGTTATGGGAACATTTCATACAATTTTTGAGAAAATATTTTTTCAACAGCTTTGCCAACTGAACCTGGGTATAATAATTAAAGAAAATTGTGGACAGAGAAAGTTCAAGACAAACACAGTAGCTTGATTCTCTTGAATCTCTTGACAGATCCCAATTGCTTACAAATTTATATAAAAATCTATTTAAATTATAATACAGTACGAAGACTTTAACTTTATCGCTCGACACTTGTCGCTGTTAGTCGCTGAAAGTGAACAAGATGTCCTAGAAACTGTTGACGACCTCTGTGGCCCTGCGGTGGTGGCTCCGCCTACCATGCGAGAGGTCCCGGGTTCGATCCCCGCCGGGGATACAAAAAAAACCCAGGTCTTTGATGTTTATATGTGTGTGACGTCTCTATTTCTGGATTCCACTGTATGTGCCTGCATGTAAATGTTTATGTTTAAAAAAATGCACAGCGGTGTATCTTGCCTGAAGAGGGGGAGGAGATTGAGGGGGAAATCGGCTAAAGATTCCAAAGGAATATTGGATGTTGCTAGAGGTCATTGAACAGTAATCTTATTCGTAATTCATATATGAATTGAACCACCAGAGGCAGGTTCATCAGAGATTGAGCACACGACGACTCGGTGACCTAAAGTTAAGCTTGTGTGGGTGATCTCCTCTTTAGGAGAAGTGGTTCACCTTCAGTTATAACGTGGGCGAATGATGCTACCTGGCAATTTTGAATTATGTATGTATTATATATCGAAGTGAAAATATATGGGGTCAGAAGCTATGCTTATGTTTATGTATATTGATAAGTCTGGTGAAAAACGGCACGTTATTTTGAGTAGCAGTCTGTGGATTCAATCGAGAAATTAGATTTGGAACGTGTTGATGTTTTTTGTTCCTACTGGAATGTGTTAAAAAATCACAGCCGTCGCGTGTTCGAATCTCGGCTGGGGAGAATGGAAAGAAATCCCCAGTTCTTGGATGTTTACATGTTTGTGACGTCGCTGTATCTGGTTGCTATGATACAGGGTATCCCAGTGTGGGGCCATTATTAATGTATGTCTCTGAATGTATAAGTTATGATATATTATGTTATTTTTGAAGAATTCACATCATCCATCTTTTTAACACGTTATGTAATATAATAATTGACCGAGCGAGCGAAGTGTCCAGTTTCAAAATTGGTCAAAAATGCCTTTGTCCTTCTGTTTGTTCTCGCCTACAGGTCGCCCTTTCCAAGCGATTTTGACGTGAATAATTGGCACACAAGTTCCTTGATTAATAGGGTGTAAAAGTGAAGAAGTTTGCTGTGGCGTTATTTATCGACGGATTTCCATCAAATTTAAGAGGCACACTAAGGACCTCATTCTACACAAGATGTTGTGAAAAAAATCGAAAGGGGGGGATTAGAGGGGGGAAAGAGGGAAAGTTTGGTGCTGCGCTATATATATACGGATATCAAATTTTGAAATTGAAGTTAGGTCTACTGTTCTAACAAAACCACTAGTATTAATATACCTACCCAAGACTGCTAATACAAAAATAGTTAAATTAACCTGAGGGTGGGCTGTATCAGAGATTTATAATTATTTCCTTTACCAACACCAACACCATAAAAAGTCAGTAGTTAGGTAATACCCTTGCAAGCAAGTGCCCGCTGTTAATACAGGTAATCGCTATCTTTAACATATTGTTGATGAAAACATGCTCTCTTGCGCATGTGCGACATACTGGTGCTTGCGATTACCTTAAAAATGTCATCCTGAATTTATTGCCTTAAGCAATAACTCATTACTGAGGACCTTCAGATAAATACGTATAAAATAAAAATGTCATGGTATTCTTCGTAATACATAACACCTATACTGCGATTTTTTATTTGAGGCCAGGAATGTAAACAAACATCTGTCATTTTCTAGAACAAAACCGTTGACATTGACATTCATACTGAACTTTTTGTACTGGAAAATGACAGTTGTTTGTTTACATTCCTGGCATCAAATAAAAAATCCTAGTATAGAGGTGTATTTTAAATTTCTTCAAACAAAGGGGGAATAGACAAAGATGCGAAAAGCACAATCAATTATTTTCTAATGTAGGCGTAACTCGTAGATAATGCATTTCTAACAAATAGTAAAGCACCGTAACAAATAGTACATTCGAAAACTTTAAGTAATTTTAACATATTTCAAAGATTTATTTACAAACAGGTCACACAGTTCTCAGACCAAAACGTGTGAGAACTTCGAACATAAATTAACGAATACACCGAATGTAAAATGCGCTTTAACGAATATAAAGACAACATAAACTCAATAGTTAACAGTGATTTTTATAATAATAATAATACTGTAATAATACCTTGGACACTATTTAAACACATTGATCAAGCCCCAAACTAGGATTCCCTTGGGTACTAGACAACGATACACATACTTATATAGATAAATATTATACTTAGATAGATAAACAACCATGACTAGGGTAAAAACATCCATTGTCATCAAACAAATATTTGCCCCCACCGGGACTCGAACCCCGGACCCTTGGCTTCGTAGGCAGGGTCACTGCTGACTCGGTCATTCGGGTTTTCAGATATACATATATACAACATACATTACCCTCGATTATTTAGAATGTTGTAGTTTTGTTGTCAATTTATTTGTGTGCATATGGCCAATATGAAAACCAAGGTTTAGGTTTTTCGGTCAAGTTGACTTAAATAGCAGTGACACTTACTAGTCCCCACACACCTAAATAGCAGTGACACTTGCTAGTCCCCACACACCTAAATAGCAGTGACACTTGCTAGTCCCCACACACCTAAATAGCAGTGACACTTACTAGTCCCCACACACCTAAATAGCAGTGACACTTACTAGTCCCCACACACCTAAATAGCAGTGACACTTACTAGTCCCCACACACCTAAATAGCAGTGACACTTACTAGTCCCCACACAACTAAATAGCAGTGACACTTACTAGTCCCCACACACCTAAATAGCAGTGACACTTACTAGTCCCCACACACCTAAATAGCAGTGACACTTACTAGTCCCCACACACCTAAATAGCAGTGACACTTACTAGTCCCCACACACCTAAATAGCAGTGACACTTACTAGTCCCCACACACCTAAATAGCAGTGACACTTACTAGTCCCCACACACCTAAATAGCAGTGACACTTGCTAGTCCCCACACACCTAAATAGCAGTGACACTTACTAGTCCCCACACACCTAAATAGCAGTGACACTTACTAGTCCCCACACACCTAAATAGCAGTGACACTTACTAGTCCCCACACACCTAAATAGCAGTGACACTTGCTAGTCCCCCACACCTAAATAGCAGTGACACTTGCTAGTCCCCACACACCTAAATAGCAGTGACACTTACTAGTCCCCACACACCTAAATAGCAGTGACACTTACTAGTCCCCACACACCTAAATAGCAGTGACACTTGCTAGTCCCCACACACCTAAATAGCAGTGACACTTGCTAGTCCCCACACACCTAAATAGCAGTGACACTTGCTAGTCCCCACACACCTAAATAGCAGTGACACTTACTAGTCCCCACACACCTAAATAGCAGTGACACTTACTAGTCCCCACACACCTAAATAGCAGTGACACTTATTAGTCCCCACACACCTAAATAGCAGTGACACTTACTAGTCCCCACACACCTAAATAGCAGTGGCACTTACTAGTCCCCACACACCTAAATAGCAGTGACACTTACTAGTCCCCACACACCTAAATAGCAGTGACACTTACTAGTCCCCACACACCTAAAAAGCAGTGACACTTACTAGTCCCCACACACCTAAATAACAGTGACACTTACTAGTCCCCACACACCTAAATAGCAGTGACACTTGCTAGTCCCCACACACCTAAATAGCAGTGACACTTGCTAGTCCCCACACACCTAAATAGCAGTGACACTTGCTAGTCCCCACACACCTAAATAGCAGTGACACTTGCTAGTCCCCACACACCTAAATAGCAGTGACACTTACTAGTCCCCACACACCTAAATAGCAGTGACACTTACTAGTCCCCACACACCTAAATAGCAGTGACACTTACTAGTCCCCACACACCTAAATAGCAGTGACACTTACTAGTCCCCACACACCTAAATAGCAGTGACACTTACTAGTCCCCACACACCTAAATAGCAGTGACACTTACTAGTCCCCACACACCTAAATAGCAGTGACACTTACTAGTCCCCACACACCTAAATAGCAGTGACACTTACTAGTCCCCACACACCTAAATAGCAGTGACACTTACTAGTCCCCACACACCTAAATAGCAGTGACACTTACTAGTCCCCACACACCTAAATAGCAGTGACACTTACTAGTCCCCACACACCTAAATAGCAGTGACACTTACTAGTCCCCACACACCTAAATAGCAGTGACACTTACTAGTCCCCACACACCTAAATAGCAGTGACACTTACTAGTCCCCACACACCTAAATAATGTATAATGTTATTATTGTGTAATCATATGTACAGCACGGTCACAATATCTGTGCATCTGGATTCGAGACGTCACGTCATCGAGGTGCACATAAGTCTGACTATTAATTACACACTTAAATAATATAGAATACACGTTTGCTGGTGTTATCAAGTATGTATTTGCAAATAATATAGAATACACGTTTGCTGGTGTTATCAATTATGTATTTGCAAAGTAACTGGCTATCAGTATTTGATGTTTCGCGTACGATCCTTTAGACTTACATATTGGGAGCTGTGGAGGTTTTATATACGTGCGTGGAAATGTAAAATAATAAAAAAAAACTGTTTAAAGACAAAGTCTGTATACCTATATATCAATTCTCTGGTAAGTATAGTATGGTAGGAATCTGGTGAAATTAGAGTCGGTCACATCTCTCATGTGTTTTCGGGCTCTATTCCGCGATAGCAAAGTGGAAAAGTGGGGAATTAGAGATGGTTGTAGAATTTATAAGAATTCAAAATCCGAGTAGAATCAAGGGAACTATTCGTGTGTTTTATTCAACTCACTTAAAATTACTCTCTAGCAGGTCACTGGCACTTCAGATGAATAATACAAGCTACCTCACCGTAAAGATACGGATCATCAATTCAATTACCACAGTATACCAACACCACTATAAATTAATCACCCTCCATTGCAGTATAAAACTTTACAACATTAGTGTATTCAAGAGAACTACACGCACAATATAAGTAGGCTTCTCGCCTGACGACGTCACGACGGCGATCTAAGCTGACTGCATTCCAACGAGGTGTCTAGTTAAATTGTCCGGGTTACATTTGCTGTACAATCTCGTAAATTGTAATAAATACTTAAAACAATGGGGTTCGCATGCTACTGTAATTCAGTAAACAGCTGTATTACATCGAGACAAGGCTAAGTTTATCTTAATGTGCTGTGAAACCATGGGCAAATACGCGGTCTTGTACAGTAATAAACGGTACTTGTTGGGCCGGTCTGCTTTGCTTACTGTTTTCGTAAGTAGACCAGCCTAGATAAAACTGTTTTATACTGTACCACAGTTTCCTTATTCACAATGGTTACAAGGGTTGCAAGAGTTCCGTGCATAAATCTAAAGAGTAGGCCTGCTTCCCCGAGTTTGCCTCATAGTGACATGGACTCGAAATTAAGTTGGGTGGAAGTGGGGTGTAATCGATTCTCGTTGATCAGATAAGTTTCCTAGTTACATTATTCAGAAGATGGCTGCGTGCGGCTATGGGCTAGCCCTTGTCTCGCAAAATAGAGTTTTGAATATCTGCCTCTACTTGGGCGCAACTGAGCCTCCGGCACCCAGTATTTGAAAAGACGTGACACTGTTTGTTTTGTTCAGAACTATGTCCCTAACAACAACACCACGTTTAGCCAGTTTTGTCCCTAATAACGACATAATAGACCTTTCCGTTATACCTAACACCATTATGTTTCCTGCTGAGTTGAACTTTTTACATTTACGCTCAACTTAATATAATATGATGTATGATCTACCACATTTGCACTTGACCTATACACTTAAAATAAGACTTAAAAAGACCTTTGCTACTGTAAGTTACAATCCGCATTTTATGTGTTATACTAAACCAAAATGTAAAGTTCATTGTGTTGGTAGTTTGGTACATAGATAAAAAGTATATAAAGTGGCATTATTGTTCCAATCAGTTTAGGTGTGACAATGACTTAGTCAACAATGCATGCTTTTTATTACAGCTTTAATTACCACAAGTTACCTAGTGTTCTAACTTCTAACCTTTTGAGTTCAGATCTAACTCGAGTTAATGAGCTTTTCTCACACGCACGAGAAAAAAACGAAACCTTTGAAATGCAATTAGTAAATATTAACTTCTAAGTTGGAGAGATGGCGGGACGACTTCGATAAGTTTCTTCCATTTTCGTAACCCAAGATAGGGAATAGTGGTTGCAACATCTACAAAAAAAAACAACGGCTAAGTTATTGTCTAACTAAAACATTATTATTATTGTCTTGTTTGAAATCATCCTAATGTATACTTGATAATTTATAAGATTTATCATATCTCAGACTATTCTATGGAGATACGAACGTTGCTCTGATCAAATCGGTTTCATAGCAAAATGACGACCCGAATGGCCGAGTCGGCAGTGACCCTGCCTACGAAGCCAAGGGTACCGGGTTCGAGTCCCGGTGGGGGCAAATATTTGTTTGATGAGAACGGATGTTTGTACCCTAGTCATGGTTGTTTATCTATCTATGATAAATATTATAATATATATATAAGTATGTGTATCGTTGTCTAAAGATACAGGGAATCCTAGTTTGGGGCAGATCAATGTGTGTGAATAGTGTCCAAGGTATTATTATTAAAAATATTCAGAATTTTGTCTCCAGAATCGATTGAATTGTGACTATTTTCTCTTGCACATTGAACATGTTTACTTAAATTTAAGAGGGTTTTAGGCGAGGGCAATGAAATCGAAAGTTGTCTATAAATAGTTGAGAGATGGTGTGTAGGGTGACAATCATTGAGGCAAAGAATATCAAAGAAAGATAGTTTTACAATGCATTATATCAACGGGGTGATTTTGTTCAGGGTGATTTCGTCAGCCATGGTCCTGAAACATCTCTCTGCCTTGATTTAATCAGTAGCCTCATCATGTAATTCTGATATCAAGCGATTGAAATACATGATGGCAGAATTACATGAGGCTAAAGTATTATAGTGCTTCTTCAAATCAGTTAAAATACTTGTATCACAATCTATTGAAAAATTGTTATTATCTTCTGTAACATCCTCTATAATTGATGATCTTTCCTTAAATCGTGAAGAAATCTCCTTAGCTGCGGCAATGGGCAAGCTTTCACCCAAAACCCGTTTTTAGGGTTCCGTACCCAAAGGGTTCCAAACGACTCCGCTGTCCGTCCGTCCGTCCGTCCGTCCGTCTGTCACCAGGCTGTATCTCAAGAACCTAGCTAGCTAGAGAGTTGAAATTTTCACAGATTATGTATTTATGTTGCCGCTATAACAACAAATACTAAAAAACAGGATAAAAGAAATATTTAAGGGGGCTCCCATACAACAATTCTTTCAATACCACATACAAACTTATGGATGAACCTGGTTACGTACATGGAGTGTGAAAGTAACCGCACCAATAACTTTGTAAACAATATTTTGCTGTGTAAAATCCAAACTATTCACTCCACACCATTGCTTCCATTGAACGGTGGTACGGAACCCTTCGTGCGCGATTTAGACTCGCACTTGACCTGTTTTTTTTATCACTGGCTCCTTTCTTTCTGACACACAATATGGTAAAAGGCGTGACACTACGTTGTTGAGAGAGCACCTATAGTTTTCTTTGAATATTGAATCATTGGCCAAAGAAAAGATCAGCCGACGGATGATTACCTAATTTAAATCTAAAGGAATAAGCTGTTTAGCAGTGTACTGAACTTTGTATTTAAAATAAAATGGTGTGTTATTTACCACCAAATTACAAGCCAAATTGATTTATAATATTTTTTAATTTAATGACAATTTTTAAAATATTTTCTGTTATTTTCACATAAATAACATGCATTAAAATAGTAACTTTTGCTTTCCACCACGATTCTAGCCAATAATACACCATGGTCACCCCACTCATTCTTCCTCTGCGCGGCGCGGGTCAAGGTAGCGCGACGGCTCAGATTAAATTTCCGAATGCGCTCTATTGTCTGCGCCCGCGCACCTCGCGAGAATATTACAGGAAATGTGGATATTTTGGATAAAAGATTTTGCATTTTGCTGGAAATAATGTTTAGGTGGATTTAAATTACTTTACCTATAATTTACCGTTCGAGAAGATAACTATTTCGGATGTTCGGATTAGCATAGACAACGCAAAAATGCTATTTTGACCCTGCTTCCAGGCTAGGTATCTCGTGGTTCTTTTGTGCCAGCTCTCAAAAAAGGAATTCGAAAGCAATTTTGATTTTCATTCGTTGTAGTTGAATGACACAATTTTAAATGTATTGTGAATTCTGCGATTTGTGCATTTGCATTCAACTGAACGCTATATCACAAAAAAACAAGGAAGTAAGAAGTACTTTAATTATATTTTGAATGGATGGACATACAACCTTGATCTATTATTTATTAAAAAAAAAAACTATCGAAACACTTCAGAGTGGAGATGTCTTGTTGATGTTTATGAAGTTTGATTGATTTTATTCCGAAGTGTTTTTTGCGGCTCCCGTTGTTGGTGTGTGAACCTTTGTTTGGATTTCCGGTTTCGGTTCATTGAACTCGGTTATAGGTCAAAATGGAAGTTGTTGCCCTTTGCAGTGTTGTTAATGTTTCATTGTTAGTTTTTATGCATATTAGCGAGCTTGTATGAAGAGACTTCTTATGAATGTTGAGGAAGCGAGAGATGCAGAAGATCGCAGCATTTTTTTTTGTATTTGCCTCTCACCTCACTCTTCTAAAAAAAACACGTATATTATTACAATATTATTAAGGTTAAAATCCACATAAAAATAACATAACATATTTGTCATTTTCTGAGATTCTCATAAGTTTGTCTAAATGGTAGGCTGACAGTAGTGATTCCGTGAGAACAGAAGGCCTCGCTTCAATTTTTTTTAAAACCGCCCACATGTAACGCTACAGAAAACTTCCCCCCCCCCCCATTCCCCCCTTTTGGATTTTTTTTGCAATATCTTGTGTAGAATGAATTCCTTAGTGTGCCTTTTAAATTTGATTGAAATCCGTCGATAAATAACGCTACATCAAAATTCCCCCCTATTTTACCCCTAATAAAAAATTGCGATCGACATAAATTTTAAATTAATTCAAGGAACTTGTGTGCCAATTTTCGTCAAAATCGGCTGGAAAATGCGACCTGTAGGCGAGAACGGACAAGCATTTTTAGCCAATCTCGAATTTGGACGCTTCGCTCGCTCCGCCCGCTCGTTCACTAATCAGTGTTTTTTACCCTTTCCAAAGATAGTTTACCATACCTACTAGGCAGTAATAATGATAAAACATTAAAATAAACCTACCTTAATCTAATAAGAGTACCTATCTACTTATCGAATCGTGCGCAAACTAGAGTGCGATGATATTCCGGCAACCTATCATTTACTTTTACTTTAACCTCTCAAAAACTGAAGATAGATGGGACTGTTCGCGATTTTGTACCTTATGCCATGGTAATAAAATTTAAAACCTATTACGGAAAAGTCACCGGTGGTATTCAAGAGGTTAAGACCGTAATCATGGTTTATGCAGGGTGCAACAGAAATTTTATCCCTGCACACTTTTGCTTTATGTTTGCTACAGAAACGAAGGATTCTGTAGCAAACGCGAGTGCGAGGCCGACTTGCACTTGGCCTATTACTCGTTTATCATAATGACAGTGTTTTCTTTACGCTTCTAAATATTAGATGTGGGTTGACCTCCAATAATGACCTCCATGATGATAAAGAAGATGAATAAGAACGGTTGCGAGTCCAAAATAAAAAGATTTACATTACCTATACATGTGTGGGATACTAAGAGCAAAAACATAACACCATCGTCTCTGTTATGGATGGATGGATACAAATGACATGATCAGATATTTTAGCACGAAAATCATTTTTACAGTGTTTACAAAATTTCTGTATAGTAAGCGCAACGTCATACCACGGCATATCCACAGTAAGACTCTAGCTAACGTCGAATTCGGTCAAATACCCATCTTTGAATTGCTCTTAAAGGACACTTCTAACTTAGCACTGGCACACTATTAGTTAACAAACATTGAACACTATATTAACACAAATAGTCGAATTGAAACAAATTAATTTAGTTAAAATACAGCACAGCTGTTTTTGAGGTGTTGCCTCGGGTGCGGTAGCACGGCATATCCACAGTAGACTCTGGCTAACGTCAAATTCGTTGAAATACCCATCTTTGAGTTGCTCACTATGGAGACACTTCCAACTTAGCACTGGCACACTATTATTTAACGAACATTTAACACTATATTAACACAAATAGTCGAATTGAAACAAATTAATTTAGTTAAAATACAGCACAGCTGTTTTTGAGGTGTTGCCTCGGGTGCGGTCCGTATACGCGGTCAGCAAGTTTCTGGAGTTTGCCCAGGACTACACGGGCAAACGCTGTGCCGACGATGCTAAGAAGGGAAATACCGCGGTACGGGTTGCAGTGGCCGCGGTCGTATTTCCCTAAATATACGGTGACAATATTAGCATCGCGCATATCCTGTGGCGCGCTTCCTTCTTCCCAGGATTTAAGGGATACGGGAAGCACATTACACCTTCTTCTGCTAGATAAAGATGCATCGGATACTCACGAGCACGGAGTAGGATTCGCAATCAGGTATGATCTTCTATCCTCGGTTGAGAGTCGTGAGGGTATCTCGGAGTGCATAATGGTCCTGCACCTTAACACCGTGTGCGGGTTCGTCACCATTATTTCAGCATATGCTCCAACACTTCCCTTAACAACTGAAGACAAAGACCAGTTCTACGACCAACTAGACGAAGCTGTGCGGGGAGTGCATCCGGGCGACCGATTATTTCTTCTGGGAGATTTCAATGTCCGTGTGGGACAGGACACCATCTCCTGGCCTAAGTGCCTAGGTGACCACGGCGTCGGAAAGCAAAATAACAACGGACAACTTTTATTGGAGTTTTGCTCTAAACACAAGCTGTGCATTACTAATACATATTGTAGAGGCAAGTTTATGAGAAAAGTCTCTTGGATGCATCCCCGCTCCAAACTCTGGCATCAGCTCGATGTTGCCTTAACTCGGAAGAAGGACTTAAAATAAACTCGCGAAGCAAGCTCATTTCAAAGCGCAGACTGCGACAGTGATCACTAATTAAAGAAATAAGAACATGTGTCTGAGCTTGACCAAAGTTCCTGTAAGGTTGGAAGCTGGTAGGCTTCAAGAGAAACGACAAGTTGCGCTTATGATTTATTACTGCCTCTAAATACTGGTTACATGCGATTATATAGATTACTACACTACACGCCCTACCAAAAAAAGAAAAAAAATAACCTTAATGGTACATTTTTTTTTATACAAAATACATTTTTGTTCTATTCTTATGTACTAGTTTTACTTGATTTTTTACCAAAATTTTAACATTAGGTTCACAATCTTGTAACACTTCATAAGGACCAGAGAAAACATCAGAGAATTTATTGCCTGCCTCATTTTTTAATAATAACATATCGCCTTTCTTGTAATACATTGGTCTTATATTTTTATCTAAATTGCATTTTCGTTTTTCTTTACTTTCAATTAAATTTTTCTTAGCTTCTTGTTGAGCTTTTTGTAATCTATATTTGAGTTCTAATGGATAATTTTCTACATTGTACAATGGTTCAACGGTATTATTCTGTAAATTACTAGGAATATTACATCTTTTTCCAAACACAAGTTCGTACGGAGTATATTTAGTTTCAGTGTGAACGGATGTATTATACGAAAAACACCAATACGGAATCCATGTGCTCCAAAATCGTGAATTATTATCGGTCTGTATTCTCAAATATGCGTTCAATGATTTATGTGTATTTTCTAAAGAACCAATTGATTCGTGATGATATGCTGTAGAGTTTGTTTGCTTGATATTTAATAATTTACATACCTCAGTCATGGTGGTTGAAATAAACTCGGTGCCTTTATCTGTAGCTATTTCTCGTGGAATCCCATACCTTAAAATGAAGTTCTCGACGAACGCTCGTGCTACACTTACACTACTCTTAGATTCTAATGGATACGCCTCCACGTACTTACTTAACTCGCACTGCAGCGTTAGAATATACGAATGATTATAATAATCCTTATCTAAGGGCCCAACTATATCTAAAAATAGCTTATCGAAAGCAGTATCCGCGGTCGTTGTTATTACCAATGGTTGCCTAGTATGCAATGAATGTTTCTGCTTTTGGCATTTATTACATTTCCTAACGAATTCGCTGACGTCATTTGTCATTTTCGGCCAGAAATAATACTTTTTTATATTATTTAGCATTCTTCGTACACCTGCGTGTCCACTAGTAGGAAGCAAGTGGAAATCATTTAATATTACTTTAATGTCATCATTGTCATTTATACGACGTATGTTTTTCAAAATAACAACTCGTGGACCGGTCCCACTTAATGTATTTTCATCTTTATTGGTTAACCATTTTATAATTTTCATACTTTCTTCATTGTTCATAACATAAATTTCATCTATCGATAGTTTTTTACATAAAATGTCCAAATCTCTCACGAATACGTCTCGCGTCTTGCATGATCGAGAATTAGGATCTATGTAAATTATTGATTTCTTCTTTTTGAAGATAAAGTCATTATATCGTTCAATATCATCATCTTTTGTCACCTTATACTGTTTCATTATTAATTCAGTGCAATTCTTGGGTTTCTTTAAGGCTTCAACGACTCTTGGGTGATCAGACCAATTACCGCTTTCATCCTCATTATCTATAATTTTCCTACTACTACTGTCATCTTGCATTCTCCTCTTCATACTTCTTGTCATTATATTACACACTTCTCCATTCATATTTTTCAACTCGTCTGATGTTATAATGATACGTGATAATGCGTCTGCAGCAACATTACTTGTACCTTTGACGTATTCTATCTTATAATCGTATTCGTCCAACGTTAAGCGAAATTTTAATAGTCTACTTGAAGGATTCTTAATGCTGAATAAATGTACTAGAGGTTTGTGGTCCGTTTTGATTGTAAAAGTTTTCCCATATAAATATGGCCTAAAGTATTTGACTGACCAAACTATTGCAAGTAGTTCTTTTTCTATGGTGGGATAATTGAGTTCTGCCTTATTTAATGAACGACTTGTATATGCTATAGGTAAATCGTTTTTGTTACATAGCATTGAACCTATTGCTGAACCAGATGCATCCGTATGTAAAATGAATTCATTATCTTCATCAAAATTAGGGTATTGTAAAATTGGAGGACTCATAAGTGATTTCTTTAAGTCTGTAAATGAACGTTCACATCCCTTTGTCCATTCGAATTTCACATGTTTTCTGAGTAGCTTGTTCAATGGTATTGATATTTCTGCAAATTTAGGTATGAATTTACGATAATAATTTGCAAAAGCAACGAATCTACGGACCTCATCACTATTCTTCGGAGTGGGATAATTTTGAATTACTCGTGACTTTTCGGGATCAGGAAGAATTCCGTCAACTGATACAACATGACCTAGATATAATAATTGTTTCTTTAGGAAGTCACACTTTTCTGGGTTTAATTTTAAATTAACTTTTCTTAGTCTTTCCATAATATCTGTTAAATTTTTATTATGAATTTCAAGGTTTCTGCCGAAACAAATCAAATCATCTAAATATATTAGACATTTGTCATAATTGAGACCAGACATAGCTACAGTCATTAATCTACTAAACGCACTAGGGCTAGTTTTAAGTCCCATTGGTAGGCGTTTCATGTGATATTGTTTATTTGTAGTAAATGCCGTGTATTTTCTACTTTCTGTATCTAATTCCAATTGATAGTATCCCTGATTCAAATCCAAATGTGTAAAATAAACCGATCCTGATAAAGAGTCTAGTATTTCTGTGATATTGGGTAACGGAAACTTATCATCTTTAATACGCTCGTTAAGTTTTCTATAGTCTATAACAACCCTCCATTTCTTATTTCCTGAACTATCACTTTTCTTGGGAACCAGTAGTACTGGACTGGACCATTCACTTGTGCTTTCTTCTATAATATCATTTTCTATCATTTTGTCAATTTGCTTATCTATCTCACTTTTTTGTACCCTCGGTAGTCTATACGGTTTAGTATATGATGGTGTAGTATTCTCTTTTATCTGTATTGACTGTTTATACAAGTTTGTAACTCCTAATTTGTCACCTGGTAAAAAGAAAACATCGGAATATTTAGCGCATATATTTTCTATAGATATTTGCTCTTCTGTATTTAAATGTTTCAACTTGAGGACCGAAAATAACCTCTTCACTCGGTCAGCGCTATTAAGTTCATTTTCAAATGCACATATCGTATAGTCTTTTAATCCCACTAAATTAGGACAAAAATAACTCAGATACACTTCCTCATCTCTCGTGTTAAGAATTTTCAACGGTATTTGACCATTTCGGGGCTTTACTAACAGTGATGCTAGAAACACACCTTCACATAATTGCTTAGAGATAACCAAACTCTCTTCATTGACATCAGTTTTGATATAGTGTATGTACTCACATCGTGCTGGAATTGTCATGTAATTGTTGCAACCAAGTTGACCCATTTGTAACGGAGTCGTAACCAAACAATTTTGATTTATTGTTAAAGTATTATTCTCAAAGTTTAATACGCATTATTCTAATTTGTAATCGTCTCTAAAACTGCACAGATCACTCAATGTTTATAGTTCGCGCTCCATATTCGGCGAAAGTTATGCACTCGCGCGGGCACGAGGCAGATCCCCACTGGCACAGGTCGCCATGTAAGGTTGGAAGCTGGTAGGCTTCAAGAGAAACGACAAGTTGCGCTTATGATTTATTACTGCCTCTAAATACTGGTTACATGCGATTATATAGATTACTACACTACATTCCCAAGACAGTGGAGGTTTTTGGGAGCAAGGTGCACCGAGTACTAGCTACCTGGCACAAAACCGCGTCTATCGAAGATGAGTGGGAGAGGATTGAAGTCCTCTTCACCGACACAGCAGGCAGTGTCTTTGGCTACCAGCAAACTAAATCCCCAGACTGTTTCCTGGAAAATCGAGAGCATCTGCAACCCCTTATTGACAATAAACGCTCAGCAGCCCTAAACTATCACCTCAACCCCTGTGATAGTGCGCGTGCTCAGCTCACTAAGGCGAAAGCAGGGTTTGAGGTTAGACGTAATACCGAGCAGCTTCTGACTGTGTGTCGATTGTTGCGAGGCGACAGTGACTGTGTCGCGCTTGTCGGTACCGTATGCGCGCTATTCGTGCCCGACAAATATCTACGCGCGCGCAGGCACCAACTGTTGGCGGGCGGCACGCAACGTACGGTGGCGCGCCAGCAGTCTCCGCTGGTGAGGGCGCGGGGCAGTTTCAACGCTCTGTTGGCTGCAACACCACTGACTGATCTGTTTGGTGATGCATGGAGGCATAATGTGCGAGAATGTGGAAAAATTTGCGAGGTGAATGTGTGAGTGTGTTTAATTTGTATTATTATTATTTTTCTATTTGAAATGTTTTAATTGAAATCGAATTTAGTTTAATATTGACATTTATTAATTGTATTTGACGTATTTGATGGATTATTTGTAATTGAATTTATTTTTATATTGCTTTTTATCTTCCGTATTTTCCCGTATGTGTATGTACAATGATTTGGAACCATTTCCGTAATGTTGTACATTTAAAATTTGATAAAAATAAAAAATAAATAAAAAAATAAAAAAAAGCATCCCTCCAGCGTACTACACGTTTTTACGCTAAGCATACTGGGAGGAGCTCTGCCAAAGTATCCAAGCATGCGCAGATACAGGTAACATCATCGGAGTTTACTCGGGCATTAGAAGAGCTCTTGGTCCTTTACCTAAAAAAACGGCGCCTCTAAATGAGGCTGATGGCACTACATCACCGATAGCACCCGTCAGCTCAACCGTTGGGCAGAAAACTACACCGGCCTCTACTCGTGTCCAGTCGACATAAAGCCAGAAGCAGTGGATCTTATTCCGAAAATGGCAATCTGGCACGAGCTAGACGCCGTACCCACGAAAGAGGAACTACATCAAGCCGTCATATAGCTCAAGAGCGGTAAGAGTAATAATAATAATAATACCTTGGACACTATTTTTACACACATTGATCTAGCCCTAAACTAGGATTCCCTGTATCTTGGGTACTAGACAAGTACTTATTGGTGCGGTTACTTTCACACTCCATGTACGTAACCAGGTGCATCCATAAGTTTGTATGTGGTATTGAAAGAATTGTTGTTTGGGAGCCCCCTTAAGTGCGTGGGAAGGATCACAGGATGCGGTTGGTATTTTCTGTGATCTTTCCAAGGCCTTTGACTGTGTGGACCATCAAACTCTTTTGCTCAAACTTCAACACTATGGTATCAAAGATAATGCGTTAAAATTAATGGAATCTTATATAATGGAAAGATTACTAAAAGTAGATATAAACAGATGCAAGTCCACTGGAACCCATATGAATATTGGTGTACCCCAGGGTTCTATCTTAGGTCCGTTCCTTTTCTTAGTGTACATGAATGACCAGAAAAATGATATATATATATGGTGGAAAAAATGACTCAGATTGTTCTATTTGCTGATGACACATCTATTATTTTCAAGGTGAAAAGACAAGAAGAAATTCTAGACGACGCAAATAGTACACTCTCTCATGTGTTAAGTTGGTTCAAAGTAAACAACCTGTTATTAAACTCAAAGAAGACTAAATGTATCAAATTTTGTTTGCCTAATGTACGACAGGTTGTGCGCAGTGTTAGAATAGGATCTGAAAGATTGGACCTCGTTGATGACACAATCTTTCTCGGAATCACTATAGATTCGAAACTTCAATGGGGTCCTCACATAACTAATCTCGCACGAAGACTTAGCTCAGCCGCTTTTGCGGTCAGACAAATCAGATATCTTACAGATGTTGAAACTGCCAGATTGGTTTACATTAGTTATTTTCACAGTATTATGTCTTATGGAATATTGCTCTGGGGGAGAGCAGCAGATATAAGTACGATATTTTTCTTACAAAAAAGGGCGATCAGGGCGATATATCAATTAGTTGCTAGAGAATCATTAAGAGAAAAATTCAAAGAAATTAATATACTTACGGTTACCTGTCAATATATATACGAGAATATCATGCATGTAAGAAAAAACATAGCTTTATTTAAAATTGTAGGTGATAGCCATACAATTAACACTAGAAATAAAAATAGGTTAGCACTACCATTATTTAGACTAAGTAAAGTAGGCACATCATTCATGGGGCACTGTATTCGCTTCTACAATAAAATACCACAGGAATCATTGATCCTTCCTGAAAAGAGGTTCAAAAACTATGTTAAAAATGAGCTGATAAGAAAGTCCTATTATAATATAACAATTCAAACAAGTAAATTTTTTTTATATAAAAAAAGACTACACCGTTTCGGAAGGTGGGCCTCGGGATTAAGAAGAAACGGCAAGAAACTCCCCCATACTTTTTTTTTAAAAGTGACTTTACAACAGGTACTGGTTTCGGTCTAAGGAAATTCGCCGGCGGAAATGGTATTGACCATGCAGTTTTGTCATCTAATTATGTGTAGATCTAATTAGATGACAAAACTGCATGGTCCATACCATCTCAGCGCACAGAAATTCGACGAGGGGCGATGGATCAAGTCTATCACTCGCCGGCGAATTTCCTTAGACCTAAACCAGTACGTGTTGTAAAGTCACTTTTAAAAAAAAAGGTATGGGGAAGTTTCTTGCCGTTTCTTCTTAACCCCGAGGCCCACCTTCCGAAACGGCTACACCGTTTCGGAAGGTGGGCCTCGGGGCCTCTTTTTTTATATAAAAAAAATTGACTTGTTTGAATTGTTATAAGTAATTATAATTTTGACGTTGAATAAGATAATTTATTTTTTTATATTCAATAAAAAAAATGACTCTGACTCTGACTCTGTTTCTTTTATCCTGTTTTTTAGTATTTGTTGTTATAGCGGCAACAGAAATACATAATCTGTGAAAATTTAACTAGCTAGCTAGGTTCTTGAGATACAGCCTGGTGACAGACGGACGGACAGCGAAGTCTTAGTAATAGGGTTCCGTTAAAACTGAATAAAATAATTTATTTATCTTTAAACAATATACAAACTTATGAATGCACATGGAGTGTGAAAGTACCACAATATCTGTGGAAAGTACCAATAACTTTGTACACCAGATATTGCTTTGTAAAATCCAAACTGTTCACTCCACACCAACCGTACCATTGTACGATGATAAGGAACCCTTCGTGCGCGAGTTTGACTCGGACTGGACCGTTTTTATTAATTGGGTCCGATAAACTTGTTTGTTTGATGATTAAAATTTGTCGTGCTCCTCAAAGGTCCGTAAAAACCACGTCTGAAGTATTTATATATATATATATATATAAATATTTATTAGAATACTTATTAAGTGTTTTATTAGAATTATTTTAAAATAATCAATTTATTGTTTAATTTCGCAGTTATTATCGATTAACTGTGAAAATCTTGGAATTTTCGCTAAAAATATTAAATCATCAATAAAAAATAAACGGTAAGACTTCACCATAGGCATATTCACTCAAATGGTTCTTAATGGTCTTTAATAGCTTCGCTTAACGCCCACGGGCATCGAATGATGCCATTTTTGGATTTTATTACCATGGCATGAGGTTCAAAATCGTTATGCCTCAAAAAGTCCGTGGATTTTAAAAGGTGATGTGTTTGCATCGATATACCAACACCCTGTATGTAGATATGTAGAGATATACCAACACCCTGTATGTAGATATGTAGAGATATACCAACACCCTGTATGTAGATATGTAGAGATATACCAACACCCTGTATGTAGATATGTAGAGATATACCAACACCCTGTATGTAGATATGTAGAGAAAATAAAGAAGCTCGCCTTTATATTATATCTTCTCCATTATTATAACTTTCTAAATATCTGTTTGGAATAATTATGAAATTATGAAGAATTTTGAATTTGAATTTGACGTGAGCTGTTATGTTTATTTTAATTTTAATATGGTTGTGTCCAATATTTCAACCTACACGAATCGAGTTGCTAATTTTAAAGATAAACGGGCCTTAATGGACGAACATTAGAGGTTCTATCATTGCATCATGCATGCATACATAGTAATGATACACCAAAAAAAATCACTTGAACACTATTATAGTCATTTGCTGGTGTAAAGTGGTGTATAATTGCCATCACTGTGTAATCTATCGAAAATTCGTGGTGTTCTGTACTGTAGGGTCGTGGTGTTCTGTACTGTAGGGTCGTGGTGTTCTGTACTGTAGGGTCGTGGTGTTGATGGTTTGTTGTGGCTTGTTGGTTTAAAAATTAAGTAATGTAGCAGCAGCTTAAGTAAGATTTTAAAAACTTGTCAATCTTAAAATTGAGAGATGCTATCTTTAAGAAAGTGTTCGGCTATCGGGAATTATTAATTATATTGTATCCATTTATCAGTGCAGGTTAATTGGAGGTCAATACCAACATGCGATATCACAAACACAGAATCCATCTCTCATTGTACAACTCAATCTGGAGCCAACATCATGTATATTACTAAAATTATAGCGTTAATACTAATTATTGCATACAGTTCAACAAAAGTTAGTGCCGGCATATGGTCCAGGATAGCGGTGGTTCAAACAGGACCACTTTACGAGAGCTACAAACTTCGCCAGACCGAACATCTATACTGCTTGCAGCCTTGTGTGAAAAGACCAGAAGCCAATCACCATTGGTGCTACGTGAGCATCCACGGAACCGAAGACCTTTGCAACCCCAATACAACTGTCGAATGGATCAGAGACAAACAATGGACCAGTCATAACGGACCCTGCAAAGATGAATGCGGATCCGTCAAAGGAACATACCGCTGCAACCACTTCTGGGGAGGCAACGACACATGCGACCCTGAAGTAGCTTACGACTACATACAATCACAAACAGTACAAGGCACCCTTTGTCGTGGACCCTGCAAACGACACGGAAAGTTTTACCAGACGTGTCTAGACATTGACAGAAAAGAATACCACTGCGCACACCCAGCTGTCACAAGACGGAAACGCTATGAGTTGAAAGTGAAACAAAATAGATGGTACGTAGAACCTACGATATACTTAAATGAAACTACCTCCAAAACTGAAAACTCAAAGAAGAACGTATCTTATTTATTAGAACTAGCTCGTCAGATAGAAGAAGACCCAAGAATGGTGCTAAGAAGACTGCACATTCGTAACGATACACACAACGCAATAACTAAGTATACAGTTAAAGAAGTAGGTGGAATCACATGGCCGTATGTGATCAGAGCGACAATACGCCCAGAACATTTGTCGAAGAGAAATCAAACAAAGATAGATAGTCTCCCGACACCAAAAACTCTTCCTAACAATGGTCCTAAGAATCAAGATATCCATTTGAAACCAAAAAGTTTTACTCAGACTCAAGATAAGCCGTCGAAACTAAATGACGATCCAGACAGACCAGACTTAACGGGTCGGAACCCATACAGAAGGATAAAACCATATATACGGTTAAATCTACCAGAATTCCTTTTGATACCGGAGTCCCTCGGTGGCCTAAAGACCGACTACAACACACTGACAAGAAAGGAGTACTCTGTCCATAGGGGAATTTATAACAATACTGATTTGATAACTTTTGAAGACAGTGTTCGGACATTTTTGAAATCCAAAGCTAATCCCAAAGTTCATTTGACAGTTGTTGTTATATATCAAGACGAGGAAGAGGACCCTATATCGGTCGCTTGGTATGCGTTTTTTTATTCTAATGACGTAATAAAGAAGCAGGCTGAACAGTTTGTGTTAAAGGACGAAAGGGTATGGTCTACCAATAGTACTGATGTGCCAGTGTTTGTTACGCCTGATAGAAAGTTTATAGGAATTGTTGATGGGTGGTATGAGGACGTTTTCTAAAAAATATTATTCAAGCACATAGACAGACTTATTGTGATAGCTTCATGTCAAGTTTCTCATTCACAATCAGTAATACATGGTTATAGTATGCTATACGATTCTGATTCAACCATTATATTTATTTCAAGCCTCATTATCTACCAAGTGCCTTATAATAAAATAATGTGATGAACTGCGTGTTTTAGAACATCCAACACAGTATCTAACGTGCTTGACATAGACTGACAAATTACACGCCAAAAAGGACACATGGTTTGGAGCTCAAGATATCTAAGTCGCCATTAACCTCAAGATGTAAGATATCTTACTAATTGTAATGAGTCACCCTTAACGTATCAACTGATAAAACACACCACCTCGTGATACCTATAAGTTATGAAGACCTCTACATATAATGGTATCTTACATTGGGTCCGCACCTTAATCGAAGTTTATGTACTTAACATATAAGGAAAAAATTTGTACAGGCGATGCACAAGAAGCTTTATGCTTTCAGTTGCTGTTTGTCTCTGCTAGTGTCTTGCATCATTATTGGAACGGTCCAATACGTATTTATCTCCTGCTGTAAATTTATTACTTATTTTGGTAATTCTAATGATGAGTGTTAACCTAGCATCTCAAATGTTAGCATCTCACAAAAAACAGGAGTATTTACAGCATCCCCCATAGTTCCACAGTATTGGATAGTTATTTAAAATAGTTCCGTTGAGGTTACCCTTAAAATCGAGTTTATAAAAATGAGATACTGACTTCCCGTAAGCCAAATTTCAAAGGTTAGTTTCTCAGCATATTTTGATTGATTCTCATGCACTAGGCATAGTTACATAGTTCTTGACAAGTTTTAAGAATAGTTAGAAATAGTAATAGAAAACATTTGTTTTCTATTCGTTTGTATTTTGATACAAATAAAAAGCAATAAGTAATACCCTCTGTGGGATCGAACCTCAGACTCTTGCACTGAGTGTCTGCTGATGAACCGCTCAGCCACGTGGTCGGTTAATACCATTGTCTAATATACATAGTCAGGTCATAAGTTCTGTCACATGTGCAATATGAAATAATTTAGACATGTTTATTATTTATGTAAACATTTATATAGCAAAATGAACTTAATAAAATATAGATTCTTATGGTAATAAAGTTTATTCAAAATGACCCCCGCGATTTTGAATAGATAGATAGATAGATAGATAGATAATTCATTTATTCATTGTTCGGTACAAACACAAAAAAAAATATTGGTTATTAACATATTACAAACCACACAAAATTAATTATGACAAAAAACATCAAAGTAATTAAATAAAACAATGAAAATAATTATAATTAACACAGCAAAAATATGGAAATTAAGGATCACTATGTGGCACCGTGACTGTACCGCGACAATGAAATGGCCCTGACTCAGCAATGTCACAGACGAATCTGTGACGCTGATATTCTGCCAGAGCCAAAGCGGACGAGACAGAAATAGGCTTAAGTACACAAAATACACAAATTATTACAGCAAATAAATAAAATTTAAAAAATTAAATAAAATATTAAAATCTACTAATATGGAATTGAATTAATTATTGCAATTGAATTTGAATTTAAATTGAATTAATAATGCATAGAATAGTATCGGAATTGTGTGATTTAAATTAGATGAAATTTCAGAATTGTATAATATGAATAGAAAAAGGATAATAAAATGTCAATGATTATGTCGTATGGTAGTCAAAAAAAATAAAAAAGAATGAATTTTGTGAGGTAGGAGATTTCTTCAGGTTATAACCGAGGGCATTACAGTTATTTTAAAGTGCTGCCTCCTCAGCCTTCTGCTGCAGTATTAGAAACCTTCTAAAGGCACTTCTGAAACCAGCCTTACTATTTAGCAATCGAAGGGGTGGTGGGATGTTATTCCAGCACTTTGTGGCACGGTATTTAAAACTGCCACGGAAAGCTGCACTTTTGTGTCGAGGCATTGAGAGGAGAGGAGCGACTCTCTGGGACAGACACCAGGTAAGTTTATAGAATACAGGCCTTTATTCTGCGCGGCCAGTCGTCTATCGCAGCACGAACGAGGTCCATGTCAATATCGGCGGCTGCCTTAATCAAGGATGCCTTGAGTGACTCCAAATCGGGATGAGGCTTTGAGCAGGCCTTTTCCTCCAAGTGTTGCCATATCTTGTAATCTAACGGAGTCAAATCTGGACTGGAGGAGGGCCAGTCTTCGTGCCGTATGAAGTCGATTTCACGCGCCGCCGCCAGCCAGTCTTGTGTGCTTTTCGCTCTATGAGCTGGCGCAGAATCTTGTTGGAATACCCAGTGCCTGTTATTAAACATGGTATGAGAAACAGGTTCCACAAGGTTCTTGACGACTGTATTTTGATACACAACTGCATTCGTTTTTACGCCTTTCTCACAAAAATGTACCTCAGTTAAGCCCCAATAAGAGACTCCCAACCAAACCATGAGCGAGGATGGAAAATGACCTCGTTGGACACGCGGAATACGGTTGCTCGCTTCTTCGCTGCTGTGTGCGTACACCTTATCATTTTGTTTGTTGTAGCTCTCTTCCACGGTGAAAATTTTTTCATCCGAAAAAATAATTTCCCGATGCTTTTTTCCCGCGTACCGCTTCAACAAAGCGCGGCATCTCTTCAGTCTCAGGTCCATTAAACGAGCGTCCAAACGATGTCCTGTTTTTCTTCGATATGCCCTAAGCCCTAAGTCTTCATTTAACACCCTTTTCACCGTGGTCCTGCTTAACCCCATCTGAAGGGCCAACAGTTTCTGCTTACGTATGGGATTTCTTTGAATTCGCGCCTTCACAGCTTTTATCACTGCTGGAGTCCTAACAGAGCGAGGGCGACCACTTCTTGACCTGTCATCTACACTAGAGTCTTCATTGTATCGTTTTATGGTACGATAAACGAATCTTTTGGTTATATTCAAATTTTTCAGTAAGTCGAAAATCTGAATTGGCGCGTAACAGCAACGATGCAACGCAATAACTGCGACACGGTCTTCTTTAAGTGTCCACTCCATATTTAAAAATGAGGAAAATTCTAAAAAGTACACATTTTTTCATTTTCATGAAAAAATCCGAAATTCTAATTCAATAAACTTTTTTGTGGCCAGCGTTCTAAATTCAAAAGTTTTTATTGTGTGACAGAACTTATGACCTGACTGTGTAGTTATCCGTTAAGAAAGCGACGCCGTTTCACAAACTTGTGATCGGGATAGGTTCGTTTCATCCGATTCCCAATTCATCCAATTCCCATTTCACCCATGTTGCCAGTACGGAGGAAATAATAAATTACGCTAAATTCTAACTGACAGCTCTTATAAAAATAGAAAGATCTTGAAACGCAGACTAAATAAAATAAAACGGTCAACTGAGAGTCGAATTCGCACAAAAGCGTCCGTACCACCGCACAATGGTAGAAGGATGGTGGGTGGATCTTCTCTTTTGATGTTTTTTGTTGGGCTTGGTTTAACAGAACTATTGATGGTATCTATCCAATACTGTGTAACTATGCATATTACTACTCATGCTGAAGTCAGTTTTTAAGATTCACACCTCCAGCATCACATTTTTCAAATCATGACTTTAAGATTTTTTTAAACATAGTCTATTCTTAATACTTATCAAGAACTGTCTAACTATGCCTAGTTCACGAGAATCATTTAAAATATGCTGAGATGCTAATCTTCGAAATTTGGTTTACGGAGTTAGCATCATAGTTTTATAAACTCGAGTTAAGGGTAATTTCAACGGACCTCTTTTTAATAACTATCCAATACTGTGGAACTGTGGGGGATGCTGTCGATACTGTAGTTTATTTGTGAGATGCTAGGTTCACACTCATATTCGAATGGATGGATGGCCTTTTGCGGTCCACATTTTCACGTCTGTAAACAGAGATTATAATCATCCTTCATAAGATCATTTATTCTAGCATCGTCATGGTCTAATTCTAGCTAACACAGATTAGGCTATCTTTTCGACTAATCGCTAAAATTTATATTTTGTAGACCTTCGCACATCAAGTTCGAATCGTGTCCGTCACTGGAATAAAGTTGGTAATATTTGGGTCATAGCGTTCGTGGCCTAGCCGTATATTCGCATATCGGAAACGATTGTGAGGGTAGCAACATCTGACCGAGATGATACTGGATGGGTGTCCGTTTCTATGTGGTATTTGTTTCGGATGACAACTTAAGCTGTTTGTCCCGACTACTATCGCTACTCGGTGGTAGTAGGCGTAAAGCTGTGTCAAAGACCCTAATAGGGCAGCTTGATAACTTCTGACAGTCGGGTTGGCCACTGGCCCGACCCCCCTCCACCAACCCGCACTGAGCCAGCGTCCTGGAGTATGGCTCAAGCTTACTCGTATCCGAGTCAAGGCCCCTGCCCTTCGGTGGGGACATAATTGGGCTACATTTATATGATATGAAAGGGACTTTACAAAGAGGGAACCTTCATAACTTTCAAAGCAAAGTAGCGATGGGATAACCCCCTGTCACACAAAATATTACACAAATTACCAAATGCAAATATGGAATTCATATTCATAGGCATATTCTTTATTGCACAGAAAATATATATATATACAGACAGTTACAACAAATGTTATAAGCAAAGGTGAACTTAACTCTAAAGAGAGATTTCTTCCAGCAAACCTAGACAAGACAGGAGTGTTTATGAAACAGGACATTCATTCACCTCGTGTTGGAAAAGGTGTTAAGGTATGCGCGTGTTTTGTGTGATTTAATGTAATGTACCTTTGTCAGAACATATTTAGATTTTCTAGGCAAGCCCTGAGCGATGCATCATCAAAGAGCTCCGAGGTATAGTGGTTTAACGCTCGCTTCTCTTGCAGGAGATTCGGGTTGGAATCCGGTGCTGACCAAATTAGAGTATTGAATAACGTATTGTTTAGCTAACAATACCAAACCAAATCAATAACAATACAAAACATCAGTAATTAACTTGTATTTAAGGGCAAGGTCCATACGTACCAACACATCTTCATTAATTACCTCCAAAAGCTTAAATATAGTTTTACCACGAACTAAATTATATTCTTATAATTTTACTTCCTTACGGCTACATCGGAAGTTTAGGGTTAGCAATCATCGCACGACTTTAGAAACAAAAAACCGAGTAATTAACTTGATTACAGAGTTGCACACTAAGGAACAGTTAGTATGATTTGATCTGTTGATTATTTAATTTTTAATTCGGCATATACGATAGTGAAGCGTATCACAAATCCGTAATTACTGAAGTTATTATCTGATGACTGATACAAAATGCGCTGATTTCATGGGACGATAGCTCCGGCAACTGGTCAAATGATATATTGGACTTTGATTTTCCGCATTCTGATTATAACAAGATCGATGATGTTTTACTATTTTATTAGAATTTTCTTCAAATAGCTAAATGTAACCGTTGAATAAGCGGAAAAATGGACGCGGGCTGCGTCCATTTGCGACCGAATTGGACGGCGCGTGTCACGACCTACAACAGTATGTTCCCTAACAGCCTTTTATTGATGATCCCTCCATTAACCAACCATCTTCCGTTCCTGGCAGATATACCACATGTGCGACGGCCTCGGGCGTCAGTTCAGCTACACGTGCCCCAACACGACGCTCTTCCAACAACGGATGCTGATCTGCGACCACTGGTACATGGTCAACTGCTCGAAATCCGAGCAGGATTATGGCGCTAACCTGCTTATTGGTAAGGAATTAAGGATCGTTTTTCTATAACCTTAAACGAGTCATCATCATCATCAACATCATACTAAGTTTATGTACATGAATACACATTTCTAAGAATTTCGTTTCAACAGAATCCCATGTCTACAAATTCCCATTTCTACAGATTTTTGTGTCAACAGAATCCCATATTTAAAAATGCTCATGTCTAGAGATTCCCATTGCTTCAGATTATCGTTTCATCAGAATCCCAAGACTACCGATTCCCACGTCTACAAATACGTATTTACACAGATTATCATTTCAACAGGATCACATGTCTACAGATTTCCATTTATTTTGATTTTAGTTTCAACAGAATCCGCTAACTACAGTCATGCAGTACCAGGCAAATGGCTGTATTTTCTGAGATAGGGTGGCAGCGGCATAACTTCACATAATATAACCTCCTACCGTCCTGAAAATGTTTACAGCGTAATTTATTTTTGACAGCTATCAATAATTTAAATAGACAAATAAAAAAATAAAATTATCAATATGCCTAGTGTTTGTGTTGTGTATGCACCTAAGTGACACCGGTCAAAAATAGTCACACCTGTTAAAAATAGCGACAGCTGTCAAAATAGTAACATCTGTCAAAATAGTGACAGCTATCAAAAAGTGTGTTGCTTGTCAAAAATAATTATAGCTGTGAAAAATAGTGACACCATCAAGCATTTCATGAAGGTAGGCTAAGGTTATACCTATTAAGTAATGCCTCAGCCACACCTGAGAGACTTTATTGTGATTTGTATGGCTATGCTGTGCTTCTGCCACCCCATCTGAGAACAGCCATGGATTTGTCTACTATTAATAATTCGTACAGTAGGAATATGTAGAGATGGGCATCATTGAAACTGATCTGTAAAACTGGGAATCTGTAGAATTGGGTTATGTTTAACTGGGCATCTGTAATGGAAATCTGTAGAATCGGGAATAACGACCCACTAAAGGCCTCTTCTGCATAGCGCCGATCTTCACGGTCCAGTGCCGACCGCATCCAACGAGATCCCGTCGACGTCATCCGACTGCGCTATACTTAACAAAATATACTGTACTGAAAATGTATGTTGTCAGTAATCATTCCAAAAAAGGCCATTCGTTGAAACCACCAAAACCACAAAACAAGTCATCTCAAGTCACATCGTCCTAATGCATCAACTATTAGGCCTTCGGAAGCAGTAAGCGCGCCATTAGAAGCGCAAAGTCAAGGGCGTCCGGCCACTGACATGACATTGGCATCGACTGCTAATTTGCGACCATTCATCCAATAGCCATATGTGTTGGTGCGTTTCCACGACACAAGATTCTCATTCACTGAGATTCTCATACACAGGGTCTTACCACAAAATATAAACTCCTGTTGAACACTTGTTGAAAGACAAAAATGTATAGGATTTGACGTGTGTTTTGAGGTTAAACTTTTATTTTATTGTAGACAATAAAAGCGCCACGTCTTTTTAACCCCGGATGACGAAAATTTTGGAGCGTCTGTCTGTGGCACTCTTGCGCTCGAACGGGTGGACAGATTTTAATGCGGTTTTCTTTAAATGGTAGTACACTTCCTTGCGGTGTTTCTTATATATGTTTTATTAAAATCGGTTCAGTAGTTCGAAAGTTCAGGTCAACCAGGAATAGCGGTAGTGAACCAAATTTTATACTTTTAGGGCCTTACCACAAAAAAAATAACTACCGTTCAATAACGTTTAAAAACAAAAATGTATAGGATTTAACGTTTGTTAAAAGACTCTCTCTGGTTTCCTCCAAAAGTGGTGGCGATATTCAGCGGACGTAATATGGTGGCCGTAAAAAGGCGACATGTGGAATGAGACTGACCGCCATTCTTTATACAAAAAAACACAGACCACGAAGTACGTGCCAAGGTACGTAAGGTAGAAAATGGACTTTGAAATTCATTTTGCAATCTGCTGAAGAAAAAAACCTTCGAGACTCGTCAACACCGTCATGACGGACGTCATGGAAACGGTGGCACCGCTTTTTGACCTTACGGTGCCGAATAGCGCTCTCTAGAAAACCGCGCCATTTGGTTTACATAGACAACGTTCTGGTGTCGTCATTCACCACTGTATTAAGTCCGCTTAATGTTGCTGCCGATTTTGGAGGATACCAGTAGCTCAAACAGGAACCAGCTAGCGAGAAAGTATCCGTAATCGAGCTTAGCTTCTTTCACAGTGTGCGGATAAGTATGTGACAGAATGGAATGCGTTGCCCCTCCCTTCCTCGCTCTCGTCCTCGTCTCATCAGTAGGACAGTAACGGACGCCATGACGTCATCAGAGCAAGGCATCAAGCCAACGTATAGTACAGATATTCTGACGATGTAGTGACGATGTTGGAAACGTATCATAAATTCGTGAGCCGTCACTGACGAATATCGACGGCGATGGACCTGTCATTTATACCAAGATGGCCGCTCCGATGAATAGGCGCTGATGAGGGTAATAAATGGTTTGTTTTCATTGCAATTCATACATTTTTGTGTGCACCTGTTGAGTTGGGGTTTATCTAATGGGCTCTGACAGACTGAATGATATATGTTTGAATAATCATTAAACCTGCTATAAGTTTAAATCGGTTATGTTAAGTTACGTCTACGATGTCTATCTTACACGAATTATATACATAAACGAGATTTACGCAGATGTGTTCTAAGCAGTGGTCGGAATACCTTGGAGCGAAACGAAAGGAAAAACCAATACTTATTTTTTATCACTGTTTAGATGATCTTACTTATAAATGAAATACAGGTTTATGTTTGTATTTTTGTTGGCTTTAGAAGTTAAAGGAAGGATGGGAGATAAGGGCGATCCTTCAAATTTCAGACCAATATCTGTTCTTTCAACACTAAGTAAAATATTTGTAAAGATTATACTCAATCAAATGCTCTCACACTTTAACCGTACAAAAAAACTCCACATTAAACAATATGGTTTCACTAGGGGTAAAACGACTACAGATGCAGGTATTATCCTTATATCTCATATTTATTCTGCATGGGAGGCCGCAAAGGATGCTATCGGAGTTTTTTGCGACCTGTCGAAGGCGTTTGATTGTGTTGATCATAATACGCTATTAATTAAATTAAATCATTACGGAGTTAGAAATAATGCGTTGGATCTACTAAGATCATACCTAAGCAATAGAATTCAAAAGGCAGAAGTTAACGGCGTAAAATCTGATGGATCGTATGTTAAAATTGGCGCTCCACAAGGTTCCATATTAGGCCCTTTCTTATTCCTGGTATATATTAACGATCTGCCTTTCATGGTGGAGAAATTAACTGACATAGTGTTGTTTGCTGATGATACTTCAATGGTCTTCAAAATTGAAAGACAAAAAGGAGATTTTGATGATGTTAATGGTGTATTGTTCACAGTTAATTTAACCTTGAATTGGTTCACAGTTAATAATTTATTGTTAACCGCTGGTAAAACCAAGTGTATCAAATTCTCACTTCCAAATGTCAGGCAAGTTGAGACCAGTTTAGTGTTAGACAACAGCACGTTAGAATTAGTAAATGATACGAAGTTTCTTGGAATAACTATTGATAGCAAATTGCAGTGGGGACCCCACATAGATAAATTGGCTGGTAAATTAAGTTCTGCGGCTTACGCTGTTAGGAACATCAGACAAAGCACGGATGTGGCTACATCTAGGCTAGTATATTTTAGTTACTTTCATAGTGTGATGTCCTATGATATCTTGTTGTGGGGGAAAGCAGCGGATATTCAAACTATTTTTATTTTACAGAAAAGAGCTATTCGAGCAATTTATAATTTAAAACGAACAGAATCCTTAAGAGAGCTTTTTAAAGAAATTGACGTAATAACAGTAACTAGTCAATTTATTTTCGAAAATATAATGTATGTATGCAAGAACCTTACAACATTTTCCAAACTTAGCGATAGCTGTAATGTTAACCTGAGAAATAATCACAGACTATGTGCGCCCCGATTTAGACTCGCGAAGGTTAGCAATTGTTTCAAGGGTCAGTGCATTCTCTACTACAATAAGATACCTCTGGAGATTTTGAAATTGCCATTTGAGCAATTTCATATGCATGTTAAAGCGACTTTGTCGAAAAAGGGATATTACAATGTTCAAGATTACTTAAATGACAGGACTGTATGGGGTTAATCTGGCTCAACACAGACCCTGCTGTTAATAATTTTGTAATTATTTATTCCTGCTTATTAATCATAATAATTAAATTTTTCATATTTGTATTAATTAAGCACAACCTATTTTTAAAAGAGATCTAAAAATCAATCTGTCGGAGTTTCTACGCCCTTCCTCTCCCACAGTGGTCCACAGAGGCAAAAAATGACGTTTGCTAAGTATATGTAAATATCTACAGTAATAAAGTAATTTGACTTTGACTTACTTTGACTTTAAAAATATAATATCAAACAACAGAAAATATTTGTTAATATATACATAATTTAATTTTAAAACAAATTAATTTACATAGTTCAGTTCACTGCGTAATGGCTAATACTTTTGGATTTAAATTAGGTAATCGTGGGAAGTTGCAATAAAAAATTTCGGAAAACTACGTGTTTTCCAAACTGAGGTATCTTGACATTGACGTTAGAAGATTAGATAGCCCACGTTATTAATAAAAAATGCTCCAGGCGAAACTTATTCTTCATTTGAAGTCTCTTCTTATATCTTGTGTTTTGAGTTATTGAAAAAAATCCTCTTTTAATGTGTTTCGCTTTACCTTTTAAATCCATTTGCAGCTCGAGAATGAGTACTTCACATCAGTGGAGATAAGATAAGCGAATTAAAAAAAAAATACGAATTTTTTGCTACTTACAATTCTTCAAAATCTTTGAGTTTTGAGTTTTCGATTCTTCGGGCGCACCTTTTTTGACTTGGTCTATCGCTACTATAGAATCACTTCTATCCAGATCACTTTTTCTGTACGTAGTTCTTTTAAATAAAGTATATGATACTGTAATTGCCATCTATAAATTTTAATTATTTTTGTAAGTTTTCTCTCTCAATCATTCAATAATGTTTTTGGATTTGTAATTGTCACACCGTCAGAGCCATTGAAACAAGAGTAGGTTTATTTCTGTGAAATATTATTATTAATAATAATAATAATAATAATACCTTGGACACTATTGACACACATTGATCTAGCCCCAAACTAGGATTCCCTGTATCTTGGGTACTAGACAACGATATTTGGCATAATATGACGCTGCCTCTATGGATGTGGATTATTCGTGATCTTTTACTATATATATTTTAATGAAATTATCAAAGTAATTATTTTGTGAAGTAAACCAGCGACAATATTAACTTAAGACCAAGGTATACCTTGGTTTTATTAAATGAGGCAGAAGTAAAAATCGTCCTCTTTTTTTCATTGTGCCACCAAGCCACGGTGATTTACGCTTCGAAAGTGTCTTTCTAAAGCAGATTTATTCGTAGTATCTTATTTTATATCTGTAATTTATTTAAATGAAAACGAACATCGCACTTAGTAAAAAGAAAAGACATTGTCGAAGAGACCCATACTAATTCCTGGTGCTCGGCAATCCATTTAAAAATTATGTCTCGTTTCGGCGGCATGTTTGCATACTTAAAATACTTTCGAACCATTGTCGCGATCCTTTATTGGATTTATGTTTTGGAATTATCTCGCAGACTCTTCATTCCTTCTCACAGCGATTACTCAAAGTCACATTTTTATTCCTCGTTTTCACCAGAGTATGACGAACAATGTCGAATTTTGAATGATGTAGTTGCGATGTAAGGAGGTCGCAACAGAGAGGTCCAAGGAGGCATTAAAAATAATCGATGCATTTCTGCTCAGAACAATACTTATTTGTACAATACCATAGCGAATGTAGAGTGTATACTCGCATTACTTATCTTTAGGATTTTATGTTAACCGAGAACTGTCATTGTCCAGTACAGAACCTTTGACCTTAGACGTTGATATTATATGTTTTGTTCTGGACAATGAGACTACTCTGTTTACATAAAATCTACAAGATTAGTAATGCGAGTTTAGGTGTGTGATTACGAATATATGGATGAATTATAATGAATATGAGAAATAATGCTTAGAGCGGCCAAAGATTTTTATTCCACATTCTATTTTCTAAAAATAAATGTATAACTTCCTCGAAAAACAAACTACGGTTTAGACTATTGTGAAAAGTTTTTTTTTGTGAAAATAATAAAGTTCCGATATGTTCCGGAAATTAAGTATCATTAAAAAGTCATGTCCACACTTTTGCTTTCGTTGCGCTCCAAGATATTTTGACCAGTGGTTAAATGAAGTCAAACACAAAATAAATAAAAATGCTTAAAACTTTGGCGGGTTATTAAGCAATGTTGACGTGACCGGGAATTAAAAGTCATCTTGTATCGATGAGTAGCGGATTTTTTTGAAATATATGTTCTATTTTGGAGCGTCAGCAAACTCAACAGAAAAGCAAGAAGTATTTAACCTGTTAAAAATTAAAATTCATTGATTTTAATTTTTAACAGGTTAAATACTTCTTACTTACTTACTTCGACATCAACTAATTTCTGAAGTAAATAACTTATGATTATATATAAGCCATGATTAGGAAATAAAAAAAGTCGAAAAAGTGGATGACAATGAGGGGTGAAAACCCAATGGCTAAAAGTGGTGCCTTTTTTTTCGGCCTTCAACCAAACCATGAAAACGATCCTAGACTATGTAACAAATAAAACATAGCATGACATCTATACCCCAAAACATAGAGCGAATGGTTTAAAAATTTGCCGCCCTCCAACTTCGGTATGGGGTTAAGGGTGACTTACTCTGATGATATAGGTACATACATTGGCTTCACGCATGCGTGTATTTATTTCCGTGAATTATTGTAATTCATTCATTCTTTAACCAATCACCTTTTTTGCAATCAGTACATTGTACGAAATCATTCACCTCTTCTTTCCTGAATATTACTGTACGGGTAAGGCCGTGTGGACTAGGCAGCTCCCTTAATACTACCTCCAGGTTACTAAAATAGATCGTATATACGACAAGTAATGTAATCAGTGACATTTCTAGTACTTAGAGCATAAATAAGCTGTACAAGTGGTGATAAATCGTGATTTCCTAAAGTTTATTCCTAAACTAGAGATTAGCAAAGGGCGCATCGGAAGATGCAAATTCTAACACCTAGAACTACCATTAGAATGGTAAAGTTATGTGTTTTGTATGATTTCGTAACACATTGGCAGCATTCTAACGGCGATGGAAAACTTCGTGAGGACGCCTTCATATTTACGTAGCTGCGGCAATGGGCTAGCCTCTTGTCACGAAAATTGAGTATTTAATACATTGCTTCGCGCCCCACACTAGGATAGCCACGTCACACACATATAAACATCCAAGACCTGGGGTTTTTTTTTCCTCTTAGCCGGGCGAAGCGTCTTTTGCCTAGAGGAATTCGCACATCGGAAACGATCGTGCGGTTAGCAACATCTGACTGATCTGGGTACTGGATGGGTGTCCGTTTCTATGTGCGCTTCCGTGTTTCTACGTGTTAACGCTGACACGTTAAGCTGCAGGTCCCGGCTACTATCGCTACTCGGTGGTAGTAGTCGTAAAGCTGTGTCAGAGGCCCTAATAGGGCAGCTTGATAACTTCTGACAGTCGGGTTGGCCACTAGCCCGACACCCCTCCATCAGCCCGCACTGAGCCAGCGAGGTGGAGTATGGCTCAATCTTGCTCGCATCCGGGTAAAGGCCAGTGCCCGTCAGTGATTGATGGGCTACACTTTATTATTATTTATAATATGTGAGCCGGGATTTGAACCCGGGACCTCTCGCTTGAGTGACAGAGCCTTGAGCGCAATGCCACAGAGGACGTCCAACGTATGGGCGCAACTGCTACCCCTTATGGAAAAAAGCGTGACGCTATGTTTGTTTTTAACCCCCGAAAAAAAGGAGGGTTGTTATAAGTTTGAAGCGTCTGTCTGTGTGTGTGTCTGTTTGTGGCTCTCTAGCGCTCAACCAGATGGATGTATTTTGATGCGGTTTCCTGTAAATGGTAGTAGACTTCCCAGCGATGGTTCTTAGGCATGTTTTATTAAAATCGGTTCTGTAGTTCGAAAGATAACAAAGAAATAAATCAGCCTTTTAGATTTAGTGCCTTTTCATATGCATACGGTCGTGGTGCCGTATAGAGTAGAAATGTATGAGCTAGATCACGGCATATAAAAGCGCCGTCTCATTTATTTATTTTTTTAATTTATTTAATATACAAGTACAATATACAACATTACAGGTATACACCCAATGCGCTGTACAAAGTCTAATAGTTATACAATGTCAGTATCAATTTAGGTAAGTCGATTTCACAGGTAGGGAACAAAGGGTACAAATTCGTAGAAAATACTACATATCAAATCACATTAAACATTAAATCTAGGTCAAATTCAAATAGTATTAAACATTATTAGGTATGTCAAGGGTACTGAAATAAAATGTCAATGCAAAAAATAATAATAATATTTCTAAGACAACACTTTCACTCCTTCATCTCACAGAACCTGCCACATTCTCGCACAATATGCCTCCACTCATCACCAAACAGATCAGTCAGTGGTGCTGCAGCCAGCAGAGCATTGAGGCTATCCCGTGCCCTCACCAGTGGAGACTGCTGGCGCGCCACCGTGCGGTACGTGCCGCCCGCTAACAGCTGGTGCCTACGCTCGCGGAGATATCTGTCGGGCACGTATAGCGCGCATACCGTACCGACAAGCGCGACACAGTCACTGTCGCCTCGCAACAATCGACACACAGTCAGAAGCTGCTCGGTGTTACGTCTGACCTCTAGTGAGTTGTATCCGAGCATCCCAATATAAAAGCGGATGGATAAAGATAAGGGTAGTATCCAAATTTCCGCTTATACCGCTCATATAAAACCCTTCAAAGTAGGTCTTACATTTCTTCTTTACACGGCGCCGTGACCGTGCCGTGACCGTGCCGTGACCGTGCCGTGACCGTATGCATATGAAAAGGCAATTAATGTCGGGTTTTTTTTTTCAGTTGTTAATTTTATAGGTTTTTCTTCTACTGTTTGCGTGATGGAGGGACCGCCCCTCGCCGCCGCTACTCAGACCTGTCTTCAAGATCATAAAGATGTTATCATTGTTCAAACTGATTGATGATCCATTGTCCATCTTCAAAGCTTCACCATATTTTAAGAGATCGTGATATTAAAAAATAATACAGATGTCAAAATCGACGAGTTCTCAGTTCCTTGATCACGATATTGTGTTATCTACGTAATTATCCAAACAAAACGCTCTATCGATTTGTATCGATCGCTGTATCGATTACAATGCAGTCACGATTATCGAGATGTTATTATTAACTTAAGTGATTGTCGGTGATATGATGAAGAGGCGGTAGTTATTAATTTTGCGTAAAAAAATCGCCAAGTTGGACTCGCGCACTGAGGGTTCCGCACTATTTTTTTATGGAACTGCAAATTAACGGTTTTTGGAATTGTTCACTTGCTTGTGCTAAAAGACCCTGCTCCTTGCCAAATTTTATGATTCTAGGTAAATGGGAAGTACCCTTTAGGTTTTCATACCCTTGCTAGTATCAAGTAAATACAGCAAAAATGCGACATGAGCAGGTCCTTTGGTTTCGTTTAACTATAACTTTGTTTTTTACTTTACAAATTTAAGGGCCCTGAGTAATTAATATTAATTTCAACTTTATATATCAAAGTAAAAGTCATAATTTATTTATTTCTTTAGACATTATACTTAGTAAATATTATGTTTATGGTTCCGTAACCGGTGAGTGCCAAACGGGACCCTATTACTAAGCCTCCGCTGTCCGTCTGTCCGTCCGTCTATCACCGGGCCCTACCGGATCAACCGAAACAGGTAGAGAGCTGAAATTTTCACAGAGGAGGTATTTATATTACCGCTATATTAACAAATAATGAAACATACCGGTTCTTAAGAATTAAAAGAAGTACCTATGCAAGAAATTATTGGTATGGCCATTTTATTAGCCATTTTGTTTTATTTGTTTATCGGTGAAAACTGGGCTTTCCTGATCTTATCGGAAAAGATCTTTAATGGCAGGTTTAGTTTAGTGCATTGTGCCGGACCTCACTTACAGCAGCAATAACACAGTTCGGCCGTCACAGATATATGCGGAAATATCTCATCACGTACTATGTCTTATGAACGTCATTAATATCATATACCAACTTAGCGTATAAGCTAGGATTGTATTCCAATCAAATAGACATTAACTGAGCATGTAGTGATAAGCCTTTTATTCAGTCTCCCGAAGGCTGCCTGCCGTTATTTGTCATTATACGATTAGTTCGCTCATTCGAATTATAATGAATAATATTAAGTTTTTTATCATATTTTATATTATTTCTGTAAACAAGTTACTCAATTTCTACCCATTTCCGGTTTCAGTTCATCAGCAAACAGTGTTGTTTGCGGATGACTGATCCGTTGCCATAAAATGTACAGAGCCACTAAACTTCGAACTAGATATAGAAAATATATTGAATGGGCTTGTCAAATGGCTTCAGAATAACGATCTTAAAATTACCCTACAAAAAACTAAAATTATGCCCTTTCATAAACCACACGCAAACCCACCGAAACTTAACATAAACTATGATAGCAATAACGTAGAAATAGTACAAACAATAAGATTCCTCGGGCTGCACCAACACTGCGCTGCGGATGGAAACTGCACATAAAAAAAACTGTGGAGTAAGACAAACAGGTTTGTTTACCCTCTAAGGAGATTAACACAGATTGCGACCACAGAGGCAGCTGTTACTGCATATATCGGATGTGGGTATTCTGTCCTTAGTTACGGTATCATCTTTTTCGGAAATTGATAGGGACAAAATATTTAGGCATCAGAAAAGAAATATTAGGGCCATCGCTAGCATAAAAAAGACGGAAAGTTGCAAACCATTCTTCAAAAAATTAGACACTCTTAACTTTTCCATCGATATTTATCCTAGAGTGCTTAATCGTCGTTTCGTTAAGAAGAACTATCGTATACGTTTTATAGAACGAAACACAATTCACACTCCTTTCTCACTTCACATACACCTGATACACCTAGGCAAATTACACTATCATTCTTCACCAGCAAATAATTACTTTGTTTTCATAGTGTTTGTATGAATGACAAAGTTATATCGGTTTTTAATAAATGTTTTATATCTTAAAAACTGCTTATTTTATTTGGTTCAAACAAATTTTTGTTGAGTTTTTATACACAACATATATTTTATTTTATTTATTTTTCTATCTCTTACTTTAAAAGTTAGATTCACACAATTTTTTCCACTTTGGAAGGGTCTGTCTCTTTAACGATTTATTTTGAGGAAAAATGGTTTCAGAAACCTCAACGTCATTTTTAAAGACCTATCTATATAGATTTGATGACAAAAAATCTTTTTGGTCTCAGCTCCATGTACTTATTATGATGAATATTATGACGAATCTGTAAGGGTTCCTTGTTTCTCTGCGGAACCCTTAAAACAGTTGAATTGGGAACCTCGCCCTTTTTGAAGTCGGTTAAAAATGGAAAATACGTGTGCAAAGGCGACCCAACCTGAATCACTAAAAACATATTTCTTCCAGCAAACCTAGGATGGACAGCATATAAGTAAACAATAAAAGGTTTATAACATTAAATCATATAACCATTTCCCGAGCGAGAGACACAGGCACGGCGTTCAGTGATCGGCATTGAGCATCCGCCCGTTCCCAAGAGTTTGTGGCGCCATGTAGATAAACAGTTTTAGACGAGCTACTCATACGAGCTCATTTCGTAGGACCTTCTTGCTATAAGTATTTACACAAGCTATCAGTTTTCCATACATAATGCATCAGGGTATTGATAGCAAGGCAATGTAACGATGATACCCGTCCGCGGTTTACCACAAACAAAGTGATCGGTTTTATGACGCCTTTGGAAGAATTATTGTAAGTCGAGCCCTTCGGAATGCTTAGGCCTAGCCTGTAAGAGTATGAATGAATATACCACACAAAGGGTCGTCATCTTCAGGTAATGTTACGTCAAAATACTGTCAGTCCTATTATGAGGCATAGTACATGTATACAAGGTCTTGAAGAACTTAGTTTGCTATGCTAGACCTTGCTTGTTAAAGATAAGCTCGCCTTTGGAGTCATCATCCCAGTACTGAACAAGTGTGATAAGCAAGTACACTACTTATATATGATACAGATTTTCTTAATTGTGATGGAATACATCGTGGGGAAAACGCTAGCTCAATATATGAGGTAATGGGAGAGCCTCCTGGTACAGACCACGGACGAATAACTCAATGATGAATATATATTATTCCTCATCCACAGGTCAGCGTGACAAGCCGTTTGTGTCTGAGGCTGAGATGCAGCTCCGCACTCCAAGGCCTGACATCCTCTCCGTGCCGCCCAACAACAACTACTATGATGGACTCAAGGCAGCTGAATCTAAGGTTTGACTGATAATATGCATTACTCTTACGGCTACATTTCTAATAAGGAGTTCCCAGAACAGCCAGACCGCATCATGATTCCAAGACCACATTTACCAATTTACCATGAACTTGAATATGAATGAGTTGTATCATTAGCAAAGAATGTGCACTATATACTGCCTTTTCTAGCAAAATACTTTCCTGTTTTGCCTAGGTTTTCTGTGAGAAATTGTCTTTTTAGAGAGAAGCCCTCCTTTGGGCACAATTATTCATGTAATTTTGCCTGTTATTTACCGTGGAATAGAATATAATTTCATATAAGAATTCGCTTCCGTTTCCCTTATTCGACTTTTATAATATGCACGGGATGAATTTGTTACATTCCTGCCGATTGGCATCCACCAACCCCAATTTAGTACCTAAGTATATAGGTAACAAAATATTTATATGTGGGCTTTCTTCTTATGCTTATTTCTAACCACTTCTATCTCTCCCCTTCCAGTACCCAGCACATCCTGGCAACAGCATCAATGGTGTAGCAGACTCCATTTCCAACAACAATGATCTGGACAGCGCCAAGAATCAATATAGACCACCAACATCGTGGTCAACAGGCACCAACAACCAACGACCAACCACCAGCAACCAACCAATCAATCCTACCAGACCACCAACTAGTAATCAATACACCAATCCAACAAGACCAACCTTCAATAACCAATATACAAATACAGCCACCAATAACCAATATACTGATCCGACGCAACATTTCCCGACCACAAACCAAAACACCAATGGTCAAACAATTGATGTAGATTTCCAGGACAACATAGCTGGAGCAGCGTCACAAAAGCCATCGCCGACTTTCCAAACCTTCCCAGAAAATACGGGATTCACACAAAACACTGGACATCCGACCCGACCCAGCCAAGACCTAGTGCCCCCATTCACACCCTCCACTACTGAGAACCCATCTTCCGAAGAATACGAATTGGACATGAGACTCAAGAATGATGACAAAGTTGTCAAATTCATCAATCGCTTCGACCCCAACTCTCCAGATTCTCACAAAACCGCTATGTCTCAGACAGAAATCCATAATCTCAACCAACAGCTGCCCCAAGGACAGGATGTTAGTGGAGAAGACGAGAGATCTGGACGAAAACAGAAGACTGGGAGCAACTTTAACACATTACAAACAGAAAAGTCCAAAGGTTTCACAGAACAAACGAGATTCAACTCCGTAAATGTAAAACCTACCTCGCCAACTCCCAAGTTTGATACAACAAACTCCGATCTTGGCAGGACCAATCAGGGCGTGCCTGAACCATCAAAGGTTCTGCTCCCGCCCAAAACCGAATTTACGAAACACGAGTCGACGACCATGGGACCTCCCATTTACTATGAGTGGAAATGGGCGGCCCCGGCCTTTGATCTGGAACCCCCTAAGGAGACGAACGTGACTCGCGACACTGCAGAAATACCTCAATCTAGAAACGCCCAAAGCCCATTCAGAAGTGTGACAACTACATCGACAACCGAGTCTGAACTGGTTGGAACTAACGTGGAATACAACATCAGTTCTTACTATGTTCCTGACTACCTGTTTCCTTTAGATAAAGCCCACCCAGGGTACGATAACCAGGATGCCCAGACCTCGTTCCAAGTGAACGTGGCAAGGCCGGACAGGTCAAGTTACGGTGAGAACCTGGCCTGTCCTCAGTGCCATCCGGCGTATCTTGAGCCCGGAAAGTGCCGGCCTTGCATTATCAAGCGGTAACGATACTGATAAGTTAATTGAATACGTTCCCTTGCCACAGTTATAGGTAGAGGTTTGAAACAGTAAGAAGGAGTGAGAGTTTTTGGTGAAACAAGAATCAATAATGATAAGATGTAGGGACTTTAAATACTTTATTCTACTACAGGACAAAATATACCAGGTGTTACGATATCAACTAGTTATTGAATGCACCATAAAGTGGTTATTCATAGAGTGAACAAGTAGCGGAAAATACTCAATATCTTTGATAGTTCACTAAAATCCAAGTAGCTTTTAGGCTCATGTCATGCAACAAGTCATGATTGTCTGGTTTCACCTGAAACTCTTTGGTAATATGAATCGTAGTAGACAAAAAGTTCAAAAGGCTAGTCTAGACTCAGAGTCGAATGAGCTGAGATTAGGCCCGGGTGCACGACCGGAATAACGGACACTCAGGAGACATGCTGTCACTTTGTCCCGCTCGTGAAATGACATCACCAGCGTGACATTTAGGCAGCAGCTTATTACAGCAGAAGAGCCTTCGGCCACTGAATTTGTCAAGTTAATTCAATCTTAGGTATGAGTCTAGTACCTATCTCTAAACTAAAATTGTTTACCGCCCGCGAATTCTAGAATGTAGATTAAACAATTTTAGTTAAGTTTCTACTAAAACAGAGCCTAAACCGATATCACCTGTGAATGGAAGCACGAAGCTATCCATTGTCCATGAATAGTGTAAATAACGTTTTGTTATGGAGGATGGAACCTAAAATATTGAAGGGCTGGCTCCATTCAATGTCGTAAAACCCTAAAGATACCAGACGAGAGAACCAGTAAATTATTTTAGTCCCCAATAAGCCAATGTTGTAGTTATACATATTGTTAGCCATAGTTATTAGTGAATTGTACAATTATATTTAACGTAGATAAGAGACTATGTTTTACGATTTTGTACTACCATTGATGTGCCTGTTTGTATGTATTTTTTGTAATAAATTTTTTCTAATTGCCATAAAATGAATTGCTCTAATTCATCGTATGTAGTCGTGCCACATCATCATCTTCAATCATCATCAGGCCTTTGCCCATCGACCCACTTCGCATAGACTTGTTCTACAGACTTATTTCCCTGCCTTTTAATACACTTACTTTTGCCAATATCCGCTTAGAAGCAAAGGGCCGAAGCAAATCTAGTAATAGCCAGTTATTAAATATTCCATTATGCGCGACAGGGGGCCAGTCCATCGCCGTAGCTATGAAGATTAAAGATTTCTTCACGTTGTTTTCGGAAGAAGCGGAAAAGAGGAGGGTTATGTGTCTCAACTGTATGTATATATGTAAGTGTGTATGTCTTTATCTGTGTCCCCTCGTTACTACCTAGCGGCTCAACCGATTTTGATAAACGATAAGTCATTAGATCACTCTTAAAAAAAAACCGACTGCGGTACACAAAGAACACAAAATAAGACTTAATGTGATTATTGATATTCGATAAAATTATGATAGTGCAGTTAAATTAAATTAAATTTAAATGCAGGCGCGACCAATTAATCGAACACAGTGGGGTGGTGGCTTGCATTTTTTATCTTATCTTATACCAAGCATCATTTATAATAGGTGTACCAGAATGTGTACTCGAAGCAGTGAAATCTCCAGCTGCGTGGCCTCCGCGCGTCACGCTGTCGGCCTGGCTTCCCGCCCGTCCCCGCAGGCAGCGGGGTGAGCAGCTCAGTCACAGCACGTCCAGCGCCCCGCGATGATGACTGCGCGCGAAGCGCATCCCACTGCGGTTCCACCGTGAATACTTCCGACGGGAGTTACCACTCCAAAAACTTAACAATTTGTTACCAAAATATACAGTCTCTTAACAATAACACGAATATTTTAGACGTTCTGTTAAAATCAGATCTGAAATGCGATGTCCTGTCAATAACAGAACATTGGCTTACTGCGGATAATTTACAATGTCTCTCCACGACCTTCGACAATTACACACTCATATCGCGTTTTTGTAGAACACAAACAGAACACGGTGGTTCAAGCATCTTTGTAAATAACGACATCAAATGTTTAGAAAATAAATCCTTAGCCGAATTGTCTGTGGAACGATATTGTGAGATATCCGCTGTGAATCTCATAGACTTTAATATATAACTGTGATGTATTTCTATAGAACGAACATGGTAGGACATAGCGAATTCCTCGAGTACTTAGAAAAGCTGCTTACACATATAACTGAAACTGGTTTAAACTGTGTTATCGTTGGGGACGCCAATATAGACGTGATTGGAGACAACACAGTTCAACGCAAAAACCTTACAGGCTTGTTACTGGCCCATAACTTCAGATGCGAAGTACCTAAACTTTCCGACGCGAACCGTTGGCAGCTCCTCCACCAGCCTCGGTCACGTGTACACTAACGTCACGGCCGGCCGGCTCGCCCGCCGCCGCGCCGCTCGACCTGCGTGTGAGCGACCACCATGCCATCCGCGTCGACCTGCTGTGCCATCACACTCCGCCGATTCAGCCGAGCACGAGACTCGTTAGGAACTACTCGCAAATAAACCGCGACAATTTTATCGCATCTATTGTATCCGTAGACTGGGAAGAAACCTGGCGTAACCTTCATTCAGCTGATGCATTTGCTAAGTCTCTCATTAACATCCTGTCCAATAAATTCAAAATATGCTTCCCCCTAAAAAACAAAAACAAAAATAGACGGATAAACAATAGCTGGGTAACAGATGAAATAATTAACTTAAAATGCATGCTATATGATGTAAATACCTCCCTGATCAACACGCACTAACTTCAATGATCGAGACCGTAACAGCGCAATACAAAAAACTACTAGGTGATAGCAAGTCAGCCTATTACAGTAAACTGATTCAAAACAGTAAAAACACGTGGATCGTGGTAAATAAAGAACGAGGAAAGGTTAACAACAGTTCTTCCACAGCGGATTTCACGGACGTACTAAAAAACTCCGAAGGTTTCAAGTTCCCAAATAAGAAGGAAGCGGTCGATAGCATGAACAAAAGGTTCTTAAACGCCGCCACCCCGTGTGGAGCCCCGCGCGCCGACGACGTGCCGCGTGCCTGCGCCGTCCTCGCCGCGGCGCGCGCGCCCGCCGATCGCTCCTTCAGACTGCGACCCTTCCACGCTGATAAGGTATACCGCATAATCACAAAAGTGATCCCAAAAAAGCCTACAAAAGACATACATATGATTAATTCCATGCCTCAACCGAACGGGCGTGGAATCATTGTAGGGTTGGTTTTCACCAGGAGTATCACAAGTGGTACTGACCTTTGACGCCGTGGACCGGAATTCGAAAGCTCAATTCGAGGCAGGAACACGGGATAAGGAGCACACGGGGGGTGAGGGGAGAGGAGTCGAATCTTACTCTCGTCGTAGCCCGATGCTGTCGACGTCGTGTTGCTTGCCGACACAAAGGGTCGCTGTCCGAATGCGACGAATTGATCCCCGAATCACATTAACCTTCCACAACACGAAGCACTCACTCCGATGACGTGAATCTACTTATTCCCGACGATTGTTCCGTGCTTATTATAATTAACACTCCGACCAGGCTTGACACCTGTGTTAGACAATTATTACAATAAAATACAGCCAAGGCCCGAATGCCATGTGCCGACATTTTCTCCGTCAAGAAAAGTAACCTCTAACTCGTCATCTCGTTTCTATACAAGTGACAGCTGCTAGTTCCGTTTCCGATCACTCGCGGTGCGAGTCGCGCAACAAAAGGAGGTTCGTTCCGAAGCATAAATCTTAAACAGTCGCCCGCCCGGACAGGCCCGAACCTGTCCCTAATCAATAGGAAGGCGAGAAAGTGTTGCGACCGCTCTCTTGAGGACCGAGTCCCCCACCTTGACTTCTGCTGATCGAGGCGTGCCATCCCGACCCGTGTACAATTTGACGATCCGTCCTCGTCTCCATCTCAATGATGGCAGGTTCGCATCCTTAATCAGCACCAAATCACCGACTTGAGGGGGGCTCGTCCGGTCAGTCCACTTAAGGCGCTGCTGCAAGATGTGCAAGTACTCAAGGGACCACCGTTTCCAAAAATCCTGAGCCATCTGCTGCAACATCTGCCACCTAGTTAACCGACTTAAGTTAACATCACCGAATGGGTATTCTGGCAGGGCGTTAAGGGGCTGACCTATCAGGAAGTGACCCGGCGTCAACGCTTCCAAATCATTTGGATCCGAACTGAGCGGGCACAACGGACGCGAGTTCAGTGTCATCTTAATTTTACAGAACAGCGTCGCAAGCTCTTCAAAGCGTAGAGAGGTCTCACCGATGATCCTCGTCAGGTGCGACATAGCCGATTTAACCGCAGCCTCAAAAATTCCTCCCCAATGAGGACATCCCGGCGGACTGAAAACCCATTCAATCTCTCGTCGGGAGCAAGCCGTACCGATGGCATCCAGGTTACCGTTCAGGAATTGAGTTACCTCCTGCAGATATCGCCTGGCTCCGACAAAATTTGTGCCGTTGTCCGAACGGATTAATGTCGGGAGGCCCCTTCGTGAGACGAACCGATCTAGACATGCGATAAATGGATCTGTAGTGAGGTCACTGACCACCTCCAAGTGGACTGCCTTCGTGGCCAAGCACACGAAGACGCACAGGTATGCCTTCACTAATCTGGCGTTCCGTAGCTGTGAAGACTTGACCATTAATGGTCCCGCGAAATCCGTTCCGACACCCGCAAAGGGCCGGATTTCGTTAACCCTATCCGAGGGCAAATCGCCCATCTGGGGCTGCATCGTAGCCGCCTTGGCCCGATAACAAGGCAGGCACCGAAATACGACGCTACGCACTAAGCGTCTTCCCGATAAAATCCAGAACTCGCGCTGGAGAAACGCCATCAAGGCGTGGCATCCGATATGCCCATTCCGAATGTGTCGATCCTGTATCAACAGTTCGACCAACTTCCCTTTCATAGGGAGTAACAACGGGTGGCGAGCCGCATAAGGCAGGTTGGTATTCCGCAGCCGACCTCCTACCCTCAACAATCCTTGAGAGTCAATAAACGGGTTGAGCCGAGCCACAGCTCCCTTCAGTTGGACGCGTCCGCGTCTCAGAATGTCCAATTCGGACTTAAAGTGCACCGTCTGCACGTTCCGTACCAATGCGAACAACGCATGGTTCCGTTCCCGTGGTGTCAGGACCTGTGTCCGCACCCGTTGCGCCTCAGAATTGCGACAATTCCGCGCAAATCGGAAGATCCAGGCGGTCACATTGACCAGCTTGTCGAGCGAGCTGTACCGTTCCAGCAGGCTGAACTCCTCTTCCGGCTCTGGTTGCGTCGTACAGACACCGACTGTCAAGGCGCCGTTCGCCGAGGTAACGCGTGGACTCATTGGCCAATCCGATTCGGCTTCAGTCAACCATTTTGGACCCCACCACAAGGGATGTCCAACCAACTCCGGAGCGTGACACCCACGAGACGCACAGTCTGCTGGGTTCATCTCCCCTGGAACATGTCTCCAGATTAAGGGAACCTCCGAATTCAAAATCTGCGAAACCCGATTCGCCACAAAAATCTCCAGCTTGTGAACTGAAGCCTTCAGCATGCATAACACGATCTGGCTGTCCGTCCAAGCGTAGACCGTATCTTCTAACGCTATTGACCCACGAAGAACCGTCATCGTGTGGTTGAGCAGACGAGTCAGGAGAGCCGCTCCCGAAAGCTCTAATTTGGGAATGGTCAGGCGAGTGCGCAACGGCGCAACCTTGCTCTTGGCCATGACCAACCGCACATCAACCTCCCCCGAGGAGTCGACCGTACGCAGATATACCGCAGCTCCGTAGCCCTTCTCCGAGGCATCGCAAAACCCATGCAGGGTGGCGGTGTATCGTTTAGTGGGGACCAACCTCCTAGGCAGTGAAATCCGATTGATGCCAGGGAGGGTCGAAAAGAACGAGTCCCACTCTGAGCTCAATGACCCGCCGATCGGGTCGTCCCATTTCAGCTCAGCAGACCACAATTGCTGCATAAAACACTTGAGCTGAAATGTTACCGGGGTGATCCACCCGTTTGGATCAAATGTCCTAGCCACCGTTGAAAGGACGTTCCGTTTCGTCCAGACTTCGGGGAGTCCAACTCGACCCGATACGAAAACATGTCTGACACCGGCTGGTACTGGACGCCTAATACCGACAACATATTTGGATTTTCCAAGTTTTCAAAAATGTGGGGATCCTGCTGGTAGTCATCCGGAAGACCAGACAGTAACTCTGGAGAGTTCGACATCCATTTACGGAGCTCGTAACCTACACCCCGTAAGAGCTCAACTAGTTCGTCCCGACGAGCGAGCGCCTCCTCTACGGAATCTGCACCGGTACAGATATCGTCCACGTAGAGATCCTGCTCCAGGATTGCTGCTCCTCTAGGGAAATTTAACCGTTCTCGGTCCGCTAACTCCCGCAGAGTGCGAATCGCCAAATAAGGACTAGACCGTAGCCTGTTGGTGTTCAGCTCGTACACCCTGATGGGCTGATCTGGGCTCTCTCGCCACAGTATCAGCTGATACCGTCTATCGTCAGGGTGAATGACCGTCTGCCTAAACATCATCCGGATGTCAGCTACAAACACAACATTGTGTCGACGGAACCGTGTGATAACATCCGCGATGTCATGGTTCAACTTCGGCCCTGAATGCAAACACTGGTTCAGGTTCATGCCGTTAGATGTTGATGCCGATCCATCGTACACTACCCGTATTTTGCCCTCCGGGATCCTCAAGACCGCGTGATGAGGCAGGAAGCAGTGGTCTTCACGCTTCCAGTCGATACCCGAAACCGACATGTGGCCGAGCGACTCGTATTCCCGCATGAAGTCGACGTACTTCTGCCGGAAAATCCCGTCACGCTTCATGCGTCGTTCCATCGACAGAAGCCGCGTCTCGGCTGCATGGTGTGAACTGCCCAGCGGTGGGCGATCACTCCGGAATGGAAGACGTGTGAGAAATCGACCTGACCGAAGGCGACCAGTATTGTTCCGATAAAACTGTTCACACTCTTCCTCAACCGGGTCCAACCGGCGGACCGTAGGTGGTTCCTCCACCTCCCAAAACTTCTGTATCACCTCCGAGAGTACAGAACCGAATAAGGGACTACGAGTCGCTAGGCGTGGGGCAGCCGGCATGACCGGACCCATTACCGCATGGCCCAGTCTGGTGTTGACCGAACCCAGACCAGTCGCCTGCAACACGTGGACACCTGGCACTAACAGGTATCCCAAGGCATCGACACCCAATAAAATGTCTACTGGGCCCGGAATATCGAACTCCGGGTCAGCCAGTGACAACCCAGCGACCAACTGTCGCACCGAGGGCGACAACCGTACGTGAGGGTGTGAGCCCATCACATTAGGCATGACTAATGCAGTGACCGTCAGATTCACCGATGAATCCACCCGTGACGAGAGAGTAATCCGACATACTCCCTTAACGGAACCGACTTCCGTGTTCCCAATTCCCCGAATGGAATGTGGATACTCCCTTACCGAAATGCCCAACCTTCTTACAAGGTTGCACGAGACTAAGCACCCCTGGGCCCCCGAGTCCAATAGTGCTCGTGCCACACAAGATTTGCCGTCCGAACTCCACGCTATCACAGAGGCGGTGGGGAGCATGACCGTCTGTGGAGTGGCGGCACCCTGTAAGTGGGCGGCGTGTCCCTAGCGGGAACCTCCGCGGGATCCGAACCCGCTGAGACCTCCGTCGGTCGTGGAGTAACTCGGCTGCTGATATGCCGGTGGCATATCAGACCGTATGTACATCAAGGGGTCCCAACCCGTATAATAGGCCCCTCGCTGTCCCGGTATCCGACCATACCGGACGGTGTACGGTGTGCCCGGTGGCCACCGTGGATGGATGGGGGAGAGCGGATCCAACCTGGGGCGCTGTAGGAATGGGGGCGACATCCGACTGTTCGCCTCCCTGTTCGCCTCCCAGAGCGACGGGCAGGGTGGCGTAGAAGGTGGTGGGCTCCCAGCCTTCGCGCCACTCATAGGTGCCATCTGACACCCGCCCGTAACACGCGGTGAGCCAGCGGCCCGAAGTCCTCGCTGACCGTGGACAGCGGCGACCGAACCCCTGCTATCCCGCATGTTACCCCCCGCGCTGCCCCTTTCCCCTCGGGGGGGGGGGTCCCGTCCGCGGGTACCCCAGTCACCCCGTTAGTGACTCCCGTTGCCCGGAGGGGGACTGGGTCCGGCCCTGGTTGGGCCCTGTGGCCGACCAACCTGAGTCCGGCCCTGGTGACCGTCCGAAGGGCCTGACCGATTCAGGCACAACACGATGTGGTGCTTGCCACCACAGCACTCACAGGGGAACGCGCGCGAGCACTCGCTCAGCGGGTGCGGCCCCAAACAACCGAAACACAATGGGTGGCGGAAGACTAACTTCCTGCGGGCAGCTACCCCGAGCGCCTTAAAGTTGGCGCAACTGGTCACTTCATGACCGGCACTGTCGCAGTGCACACAGCCGTCACCCGACGGCGCGGCATTCAAAACGCCAAATTGTTTCGACCGCCCACCCCCCCGTGGGGGCGGGGGGCGCGGCCCCTCCCGCATCCGCGCGGGTTGGCGCTGCACACTGGCCTCCGTATCCAGTGTGTCACATCGCCTGCATTCACCCTCCAAAAAATCCGTCAATTGGACGAGCGTGGGCAGTTCCGTGCTACTGCCCCCATGCAGCTGTTCAAACCGACTTTGAACAGCTGCAAGCAACCGTGACAAAACCATATACAAAACAATATATGACCATTGGTCTACCGGAAGACCAAGGTTCTGAAGGGCCTTAGTGGCCACCAGCACAGGGTTGAGCACCTGTACTCGGATGTCAACATCCCGGGTTACTTTAGGGATGCTAAACAGCTTCCCCAGCTGCGCATCAACCAACCGCCGTTTGTGTTGGTAGCGGTCAAACAATATGGACCTGGCTATCTCTGACCGTTAGGTGACCGACCAACTCCTTCGGTTCACCCCGCAGAGCCATCAATAGTTGGGCCAACTTGTAGGCGTTGTCCAGGTCGTCCCGACCGTGGACCAAACTATCAAATAAATTAATGAATGCCGGCCACTCATCAATTGCCCCACTGAAGGCCGGAATCTCCAGGTGTGGCAGCCGTCCAACAACACCCTTCGGGGGTGGGTCTCCGTTACCCTCCCCGCGGTCATTCCTTCGCGACCGCTTAATTTTCTCCGCGCGACGCTCGATGTCGCCCAAGCATTCCATCGCTTGGTCAGCATCCGCGCAGAGCTGTTTCACTGCAGCCACCGAGGCTTCATCAGTAAGCCCGAGAGCTTCAGCCTCCGCAGCCAGCCGACACACCTTCCCGACGCGTGTCATTGCGTCCTCCACACGCTTGAGCAGGACATCGTCCATGTCAGGTCGCTCCACATACTTATGAGTATGGGCGAGCCATCTCATTTCCTCACGGACACCATGCCGCAGTACCGTCAAGGGCGAAGGTGCCATGTTTACCGATTTAATAGATTCTGGTCTTATACTTCACTACCGAACTAAGTATAGCCAGACCAGCACTTGCCCGTCAGCGCTTGGCACAGAAATTAAAACTAAGTTGTCAAAACTAAGGCAACCACTAAAACAATTAAGTCCTAAAAAATATTTAATATGGTCGCCCTGTGGACATACACCTTATAACTATACACTCTAAATCAATTAGAGAATGCCACCATAAGGCACAATAAAAAATAACACACAAAAATTTATTATAAGAAAAAAGGCTACATATTTTTAATATAATGAAGGTAGCTGTGAACCTTCTAGAAGTGGCCCCTCCGATATGACCCATACTTCTACTGAGGTCAGCAAAATCAGCTTAATACCCCTTAAATAGCCTGACCCTGCTCTGTAATCCGAAATAACACTGCAATGCTATGGAACCCGACTGCAATACTATAGTCCGACCGAATGACTGTTTCTTATGCACACCGAGTAGTTTCCGACTACAAATTTATAATAATTGTTAACTAAATCGTCAATTATACGTTCACTAACCGAAAATGAAACTAAATTGTGGTATACCGACCACTCGACTCACTCACAAACTGATTGCCGACTTCGAGGCAGGAACACGGGATAAGGAGCACACGGGGGGTGAGAGGAGAGGAGTCGAATCTTACTCTCGTCGTAGCCCGATGCTGTCGCCGTCGTGTTGCTTGCCGACACAAAGGGTCGCTGTCCGAATGCGACGAATTGATCCCCGAATCACATTAACCTTCCACAACACGAAGCACTCACTCCGATGACGTGAATCTACTTATTCCCGACGATTGTTCCGTGCTTATTATAATTAACACTCCGACCAGGCCCGACACCTGTGTTAGACAATTATTACAATAAAATACAGCCAAGGCCCGAATGCCATGTGCCAACATTTTCTCCATCAAGAAAAGTAACCTCTAACTCGTCATCTCGTTTCTATACAAGTGACAGCTGCTAGTTCCGTTTCCGATCACTCGCGGTCCGAGTCGCGCAACAAAAGGAGGTGCGTTCCGAAACATAAATATTAAACAACATATATGACCTCTCAATGGAATTTGTGCCGGTCGACTATGTTAGTCATATTTCCACGTAATGTTAAGATAAGTTGACGACCGTCACAGATAAGGTATATTTATAGTATATATTAGATAGTAAGTTGTATATAAGCTTATAGTATTTCCTATTATAAATTAGTCTAGTATTTGCGCGCATCTCAAGCCTTTTACTTTACTCCCGAAGATGTCGCTCTCCTTATAATTGCCTCTGGCAAAGTGGTGACCCGACTTTCTGAACATCGACAACCTTCGGTAATAGCAGCATGAACCCAGCCGCGAAGAAAACTCCGTGTGCTGCCACCTTAGAAGTGCAAGCAAGAAGCACTTCGTCCAAGATCACCGAGCCCCGACTTCGGTTTACCTATTTCAAACCACGCTGCAGAACTCCATAATCAAGACCCCACCCAAACCAAGACGACATCAAGCAAGCCATGACCGGATCAGATTTGAAAACGGACCAGAAGCCAAAAGATAAATAATTTCAACTGAAGATTTCCCGCATCGAACTCAAAATACCGCAAGAACAATGAACCGATAGTCAGCTGACTGCTGATTTATCAAAATGGAGCTCGCACCAGCAGAAACGAACGCGTCGGCAAATTCATTCACAGCAAGGCGCGTTTCAAGTTCAAGAAATAGGAAGCCGTTCCAGCCCCCAGAAGAGTATTGAAACATCATCGATATACCTAATTCAACAAATATTGAAATCATCCAGGAAGAACATCGCACGAAGAATAATCAAATCACTGAAGAGAGAGAGAGAGAGATATACATATATATATAAACGATTGGTGTACAAGATGTGCCCTATGTTGCCAAATCCCAAGGTTTTTAGGCACACAAATTTCATCAATCGACAACTTAATATTCACTCAAGAGTGAAGAGCACGCACGTACATATGACGTACGAGATCATTGACTGCCTACAGCCAAGGTTACAGATTTAATGCTGACGCTGATTCAGCACAATCATCCTTGTGTAGGTACGGTCGCAATTATAAACAAAAAGTGATTACAACTTCAACGACGTGCGATGTAAATTGACTCATCGATTCCTGAAAAACATGGGCGGCTGCAGCATCAGACTACTCTCCTGCGGATCATTTCCAGGTTATAGGTTAGGTTAGTTTACTAATCGCGAAGCCCCATTTTCCTAGTGTTTTACTGTTTTCCAGTTTTTTAGTTTATTTTATGTAGTGTGCGGCCAGATACAAGACTTGCCTGTAGGTAAATATTAAGTAATTCTTTAAACTTATGTAGAATTCACATAACCGTAGTTCCTTTATTTTTCTAATTCGTGTCAGATTTACCTTTAGATTAAGTTGAAGTATGCACAATTACTACCTAATTTATGTTTATTAAAATCCTACTAGTTATTATTGCAGTTGATATAAGTTTGTTATGGTATACACATTTTTAAAGTTATTTCGATTCATTTAAGGTTATTGTTTGATTCTAACTTAGATATTTGTTCATTGTTATAAGTACATTCATTTATTTTTTTCCCTAAAGGGGGGACTATGTTAGTCATATTTCCACGTAATGTTAAGATAAGTTGACGACCGTCACAGATAAGGTATATTTATATTCATCACGTAGTTTTGTAGTAAGTTGTATATTAGCTTATAGTATTTCCTATAACAAATACTCTAGTATTTGCGCGCATCTCAAGCCTTTTAATTTACTCCCGAAGATGTCGCTCTCCTTATAATTGCCTCTGGCAAAGTATTTAATTTAGCGGAAATACCTCTCTCCCCGCTTCTAGCTAACCTGTATAACCTATGTCTAAAGGATAGTAACTTTCCCACTACTCTAAAAAAGAGCAAAATATCACCCATCTTCAAAGGTAAAGGGCACAGGAGCGATATAGATGGATATCGACCCGTGTCGGTAATTCCAGCGGCCGCAAAAGTTTTCGAAAATGGCATCAGCTCGCGACTAGTCGCGTACCTCTCTGAAACCGATGCGCTATCCAAGCAGCAGTACGCATACCGCGAAGGTCGCTCGACAACTGCAATGGCGCGCGAAGTGATAAGGCGAGACGTGAGCGCGCACGAGCGGAAGCTGCAAGTTGCCGTCCTCTTCTGCGACCTGTCGAAGGCGTTTGACGTAGCGGACCACAGAATCCTATCAGCCAAGCTAGCTCATTATGGTATAGGCGGCCCATCACACGCTCTTCTTACAAGTTTTATGCGAGAAAGGACGCAGATAGTGGTAGGAGACCGGGGTTCTGTAAGATCTGACGCACTCCCAAAAACGATGGGCGTCGCTCAGGGCTCTTCCCTGTCGAACATAATGTTTTCATTGCTGCTCAATGATGTCCCTCAGAACATAGACACCGCTGACATACTTATGTACGCCGACGATGTCGCAGGATTAGTGTATGCCTCCAACCTGGATGAGATAGAGTCTCAACTCAACACAACAGCCGCCAAACTCGCGAAATGGTTCTAAACTAACGGCTTGATACTTAATACAAAAAAGATCCAATTCCTCCATTTCCGACTAGCAGGCATGCCCCCGAGACCAATGGCGGTCAATATCGATGGGAAGGACATTGCGCAAGTCAACGTCGCAGGATTTCTCGGCTTCGAGCTGGACAGAGGCCTCACCTGGGAGGCCCACATCGACAAGCTGTGCAAGAAGCTGGGAAGTGCGTGCTTTGCTCTTCGACGTCTGGCCTGGAGCGTTCCAACCGAAGTGGTTCGGACATGCTACTTCGCCACTATACACTCGCTGCTCCAGTATGGTGCCGAGCTATGGGGACGCGCAGCGAATTGGAAGCGCGCGTTCATCATGCAAAAAAGGGCCGTACGAGCCATCGCACGGGTTCCATCAGATGCGTCTGCGAGGCCGTAATTCAAATCACTTCGCATCTTAACAGTGCCCGAAATAGTGATCTTCCAGGTTGCTTTGTATGTTCGGCAAAACCTAGACGAGTTCAAGACTCTAAATGACCTCAGCAAGTATGCCACGCGAAACGGACATAAACTGGCTGGCATACCGCGTACATTGGAAAAGTCCAACAAACTGACCCATGTTATGGGTCCAACTATTTATAACAAACTCCCCGACAGCATAAAAATTGCCCCAAGTACAGACACCTTCAAATATAAACTTAAAAACCATCTTATTGACTTGGCACCCTATAGTTACGAGGAGTTCGCTATTACCTCCAAGGGATAATTTGTGACGTACCTTAGTACCTAATAATATTGTTAATTGTTATGACCGCATTTATTTTTATAATTATGACCACGCTTTTAATGACTGTAGCTAGTTAGCTAATTTACATAGGTAGTAGACCTATTTATATAAATATGACATGTAATTGAAAAAATTATGAATAAATATCTTATATCTTATGTCTTTATATCAATAATTGAGTTAAGCCTCATCTGCTTGTTTTGTGCTTTTTAGTAAACATAAACATTAACATACAGGCACATATATTGCTTCTGGCCACTAGGATACCCAGTGTCGTGGGAACCAGAATCAGCGACGTCACACATATAAACATCCAAGTCCTGGGGTTTCCTTTTTCTGTTTCCCCAGCCGGGGAACCTCTCGCTTGCTAGGCAAAGCCACAACCACAGCGCCACAGAGGTCCTCGGCAGTGTGCCGCAGTCGGTTTTTTGATCACGTCATTAATTTAACCATAAATTACTTATCTCATTGGTACAGGCCCGGCCGCCTCTCTTGTACCCATTCGCCGCTACCCACTCCCTGAGGCTAAGAAACCTGGCGGGGCCTGTACATGGTCACCAGCGGATTCGAATCCACATCTCCTCCGAGACTCGAAAGCGTGAACCCGCTAGACCACGGAGCTCTTTTACCGAAACCAAGAAATCTGAACAAGTTCGTCCAGTCACTTTACTTCACACCACTCGCACTGTGGGTACCCCTAATCTTACGCTTTCTTTAAGCGCTGTATAGTTACAATAGAAGATTGTATAACAACTCAGTAACATTTACCATTTATTTACTTAGTCCTAAATCTATCAATTGTCAATGTACAGTACTATTTGCAATATCGGTCAGCTTTCATTTTACTCCGTCTATCGAGGAGAGTCTCATGCAGGGTTCCTTCTGTCTTCGCCCTCTTTAGCTCGATGACTCCATCCTCGTTGACTCGCAGCTTCTTGTCCTGGAACTTCTGGAACTTTCGCCTGGAAATGAGAAGTGATAACATCACTGACAGGTCAATTTAATGCGCTTACTTTCTCAATGGGTTTGCTGTTTGCGCTCACTCTACGACTTGCAGGCCTTTTACAACAGACCAATTGGCAAGGCAAACCTTTAACACGTTGTGTGTCCATAACGCGAATGTGCGTTTGTTACAATTTCGTTGAGTGGCCAGGGCGCACATACGCGTTTCATAGAAAAATGGCTCGGATTTCCCGAGTGGCACACGTCGCGCCATTGCGTTTGGGTTTCTGTACAGTCCATTTTTCTTAGGGTGCCTGTAGTGTTTAAGCGCCGACGACGAAAAAGAGATATGTTATGTATGAGTTTAAAGCGTCTATTTGTGTGTGTGTCTCAAAAGGTCTTTTTTTTTTTTTGTTGGAGGGGAAAAAAATGGAATTACCCATGCCCAGGAGTCAGACCTCCCTGCTATGTCCGGGTCCCCACATATTGAGCGGGCATCAGCTTGTGTGGTATACGGACTAAAAACAACCCCTTTGTGGGCAGATTTTAGGGTCCCTTTTTAGGTGGTAATAAACTTTATTGCAATGGTTCTTAGCTATGTTTTATCAAAATTGGTTCAGTAGTTCGAAACTTTCTACAAAGAAACAAGTGCACCAAATCTGATACTTTTAAGGTTTGATATATTGTGTCGCTGGTACTTTAAATTTTTACTTTATAGTAATCTCCTAGCGCAAAGTCGATGGACATACGCGAATTTTTATGGACGCACTAACGCGTTCGGGAACTTGTTTAAAGTTATTTTAGACGCGTTTTGGGCACTGTAGGATTAACCAATCATAGCGGCAGATGGCCAGTTACTGTTTTCCTAGTAAGCATCCTATTCGTTAAACTAAACCAATATTGCCAATCCACTGAAATATTAGCAATAGATTTTATTAAATTATATTTATGTCTTCGCTAAGGATTGCCTGGAGGACTGGCTTACCCAATGATCTGTTGCAATTTTTTTTTTAATTATAAGACTGGAGTATGGTATACATGGCCATGTAAATTGTAAACAGTAGGTAATACATCCCGCTTATTGGATAACTCAAATCCACGGGAAAAATACCAAATTCATAGAATCATAGAAGATAATTCACGATTTATCTGTCCGGATAAGCCCTATATATATATCCGAAAATTGTGAAACAGGGGCCCGATTTTCTTATGAAAAACGAACAGCGATGGCTCCAAGGACGCAAAATGCCATATTTGGCAGATTTTGGCAGTCACGCTTCAAACAATATAATTGGATACACTATCGCTACTCGTGTTTCATTAAAGAATCGAGCCCCAGGTCATTAGTCTTCAAAAGCTACTAATAAATTCATATGGTTAAAACCTTTATTAGGAGACCAATGCTTTTTCTGAAATGGCCCCGTGATTTGAACTTGACGTAAACTTTCTAGAAACGCAGAATTATGCAAATAATAAAAATAACTTACACATAATTAACCTCCACTTCAGCCAAGTTTGCCTGCTCCTCCACAGGTAGAACCTCCTTGTCAACCTCCTTGGTCTTGTTACTTCTTATATTGCAGAACTCGTGCACCCCGGCCACTGTGGTCTGAGCCTCCACTGAGTCGTCTTCGGGGTTTACTGACATGAACTTGTTAAGCGCACTGAGGACTGCGGATTTACCTGGAATAGTTTAACAAAAAATATAGAACATATCATGGAATTCTTTCTTTATTTGCTGAATCAGTAACACATATAACATATTGTCACGACTTTTCCCTTACTGGGCGGCAACGGCACAGTTAGGATAACATTAAGCCAGTCTATTCTGAGGGGTTCTGTTTAGAAAGAAGTTTTGGAAGTTACACTGACATGAAAAGGACTTGGACCAGAATACATCTGATAAGTTAGTCAAATAAATCTGGGAAAATGTCGCTTTAACAATATAACATGTAAAATGTTATTTTGTTGAAGCATTGTGTGCAAAATGGATTGAGAATATCAGAAATGTACAGGGCGTTGGATCAATGCAAAGTCTTAAAACAAAGATAGTACAGACCATTTAGAACCATTTAAGCTAAACTTGTGTTAATCAATGTCTTACCATTTCTTTTTTATCAATGTTTTATTAATTTTGATGATAAAACCCAGAATTTTAAAGTTAATTGGATATTATTGCGATTATGATTTATAATTTTTTCAATCATAACTAATTAAGTACTGTTAAAGTAATCTAACAAACTTTGTAGTAAAAATACCTTGCTTAAACCAGAGAAAATTTTCTAGTACTTCAAAGGTCTGTGAAAACCAAGCCCTAGTCCCAGATGCCTAAAACAAGTTTTGTTAGATTACTTTAACAGTTCTTGATTAGTAATGAATAAAAAAGTAATCAATTATTATTCAAAATCACAAAAACTACCAATTTAAAATTTTGTGTTTTTTCGTCAAAAACAATAAAAACGAAACAGCTTCGGCGAATACAAGTTTGGCCTAAATGGTTCTACTTCTAAATCAGAAGAGGCTTTGCATCGATCTACCAAACATCCTGCGCATATATTATATAGTATTATATTTCTAGCAGCTGTATTTTATAAACTCAATTTTGTGTAAAAAAACAGCATTTGATTATGACGTCACATAGAACTATTTTATAAAAATAATACCATTTTGCAGTTCCTAAAAAGTGTCCATTTTGACTAGCAGTCCAATACCGAATTGAAGGTCAATTGGCCAACAGTATGTTAAAATATGCTGAAGATAAAGTAATAGTAATAATAGTTAGATGATATAAATCACACCTTCCTGCCACACCGGCTCCCACTGCTCCATCGGGCCGACTGCATCTGACCGGCCTACCACCACACCTTCTTTGCTCACACCCAAGTACTTGCCGTACCCCGACTTGAGGGCGATCTTAGTCTCGCCGGCTGGGAATGCTGGGAATAAAATTTGAGTTTTAAATTGATTAAAGAACACATTTAAACCCTTCGGCCGTCTATGGAACCGCAGTTTCGGAACTGGTTCCGTACGAGGCTTTTAATTTACTTGTATGGAACTGATTCCGTACGAGGCTATTAATTTACTTGTATGGAACTGGTTCCGATTAAGTAATTATCATTTTCCACCAGCCGTGTACGGAACTGATTATATGATCTGTGACTGAAGTAAAGACAGGTCTAAAAAAGATTGAAGTTTGTAATAAAAAAAAAACAAACAACTATTAAATAAACAAATGTATAATTCTGTAAACTAAAATAACTTCACTTAAATGAATTAACTTAAATATTGCAGTGCAATAGTGCAGTTTCCAAATAAAAATGGCTTAATAACTGTAGGCCACTGTTATGCTCCTGGCCATCTCTCCATAAGCATAAGCTTATGTTTAAAATAGTTTCTTAAGAAAAGAAGTACTTAAGAAACGATCTTAAAATTTAAAAGAATATGGAGAAATTAATTCAACGCAGTGGCCTACAGTTATTAAGCCATTTTTTAAATTGGCAACTGCACTGTTAATTTCATGGTCAATTTCAAGATAGGTTTTTGCCTTCTTGGAGTTGGTTTTAAAAATATTAGTAATTTTCGTTTCTTTGATCAATATGTTCAGTAAATCTGCAATTGTTATATTTTTTTTTCCAATATAACGATTGATCCGGCTGTGCCATCCTTCCACATTATTTGTGGTTCGTAGTTGCTCTTCGCTACAACAGCAAGTTTTATTGAAGTTAGTTTTCTCTAGCCATTGGGTTTTGAAATACGCGTTAAATTTTTTAATATCCATACCAGACGGGCTCATACGCATTACATACTCGATACCACTTGCTGTGAGTTCCGGTGGCAAACGTGCAATTCCAGCACATCGTGACACGTGCCGTTGCTTAACAGGAGATGAAATTTTTAATTGCTTGGCTTTTCGAAATAAGCATCTATTGAAATGAAAGTAGCATCCTTTGATTTCGATGCCATTGTATACTTTGGCCACTGCTTTCATTGCGGCCTTTTCGTAGTCCATTGTTACTTTCAACGGCTTCCAGGCAGGAAAGACTGATTTAATGAGTCGGAAGAGGATCTCATATGTTTCCTGCTTTTTATCAGGTAGTAAACAATAAATTATCGGAGTCACAGATTTACTTTTTTCGTTAAAAGCATGGATTGTGTATAACTGCCTGAAAGTCTTTGGGCAGGATTTGAAAGTGCCATCACACAATATATGGCTGAAGCTTTTAACCATAGCTCTGACATCTTTACGGCAGAATATAAGAATTCTTTTACCATCAGTTTCACCATTGTAGTCAGCTAGCAAGAAATCCTGGAACTTTTTTGGAACTATTACGTCAACAGAAGACGAAAATCGCATCTTGGGCACACCTAATATCTTGTTTCGGTTATTAAAGAGACCTGTTTTTTTATTTTCAAAATTTGGTATTTCTGCCATCAAATGCACGCCCTCAGTTTCTAGATTATATACCATCTCGTCATATTGTTTTTGAACAGAATCGAAATTGGACCCAGTTTTGTCTTTGAGCTTGTCAAGTTCCTTGAGTACATCTTTATTTTGGGCTTGGTTTGGTATACAGTCCGCATCATGTGTTTTTGTTTTTTCATGAATCACTTCGTTCTTCTCGTTTAAATTAATACTCCCTTTGCAGCCGTTATTGTATTTGGAACATAGATATATTGTATTACCTTCTGTGTATTGCTTTTTGCGATGATATTTGCGCCCTTCAAATAAAAGGGCAATACCTCCTCTCCGCGTTGAAATAAATTCAATGTCTCTTAATGACATTTCAAAAATGAGTGTATGCAGAGACTCCTATTATTTTATAAGCAACAGAAATAAACACTTTTCTAAGAATAAACATGGAATAAACATTCATTGACCTATTGCACTTTTATCTATATTATAAAAGACATTTAATTTCATTGACATGTAAGTATGACATTTATTAATTGAATAATTTGTAATTTAATTTGTAATTTAATCTGCACGTGTATGACGATTAGGAAGCATTTCTGTTATGTTGTACATGTATAATTGACAATAAATAAATAAATAAATAAATAATTGTCATAAGATCTTGTTGACAAATGACGTCTTGATTTATTCATCTTACATGCCAGTCGTCTTGAAAGAATTTTCCTCCAAGGAGGAAATACAATATAGGCAGTCACGGCCGTCATGTCAACCTTTTTTTGGGGAACAAGCAGTTCCATACAAGTAAATTAAAAACCTCGTACGGAACCAGTTCCATACAAGTAAATTAATAGCCTCGTACGGAATCAGTTCCATACAAGTAAATTAAAAGCCTCGTACGGAACCAGTTCCGAAACTGCGGTTCCATAGACGGCCGAAGGGCATTTAAACAGGGTAAGTTTTAATTCATCAAATTAAAAAATATATTTAAGTCATAAATCCACACAATGCTTTGTCAAAACAAATAAAAATACACTATTTCATTACACAAAGAAACCGCCTCAAGAATCACCCGGCCCAAAGGTGCCCATTACACTGGCAGCATTACCATGCTGCACAGCGAGAGAGATCCTCTGCATCAGGAAAGCACCAGGTCTCTCAAGAAACTCCTAGTGTTCTTGTTAAAGGTCCTACCATGCAAACCCCATAGCTGCATGGTCTCGACAGCCAAAGGAACAAAGAGAACTAGGGTAGCTAGATATTTAAGTAGGTGATGTGATGAGCTGTATACAGGCAAGAATGGTCAGTGTTATATTTAATGTTAGTTTAGTTGTTCACATCTGTTCCCATAAGAGGTGGCAGGGGCACAGTTGCGCCGACACTTCCCTGGTTAGGTACTCTTAGGAAATAACCTGCCAATTGCGAGTCGGACTTCTAGTTCATTCTGTATCCCATTTTTTTTTTAATATAAATTTTTAGTTACAAAATATTATGATAGGTTTTGATTATCTTATAAGTATCAAGCAAATTCAGCAAATTTCGGCTTATAGGGCCATATCTTTTGATTGTGTAGACCTTGTTTGATTTTTTCACAACACCAAGGGACCACAAACCTGAGTGAGTGATATTAATTTCAAGTAATACCTCAATGCAAACCTGAGAAAAAGCGTCTTGACAGTTGGACAGACAGGCAGACAACAAAGGGTTGGAGTGTAGAAAAGGGGGCGCCAAGGAAAAACCCCCATATCGACACTCTGGCCCAACAAAGTGATCCTATAAATAAGGATTTAATTGTTCCTTTTATGGTAGGTACCTACGTGAAAATACCTGTAAAGATCTCTTCAGGAGATGGCCCCTCCCCATCACCGTGCGGTGCTCCGATAGTAAAGAGGCCGTTATCCAAAGCAGAAATATAGCTGTTATTCCCAAACTCCAGGGAAATGGCACCAGAGGCATCCTCCACTTTCAGCACCTTCCACCACCCGCCGTGCTTGACTGCGTCTTCGTCAACATTGGAACTTTCAGCATTGTCTTTACTCTTCTTGTGCTTTCGTTTCTTGGACCTGGAATCAGGATTGAGATGAGATCATAAAATAGAGGTTGGATGTGACAAACATTGGGAAAGTAACTTACTTGGGTTTGTCACCTTTCAAGATTAGTTTGCCGCGTTTCACCGCAGCATATTCATCAGCCATTGTTGTTTTTTTATGATTTTAAAATGTAAATTCTTCGATAGAACAACAAATCGAGTGAAACTATTTGTTTGTAATTATGTATGCCCTAAATTACTCTATAAAAGTTAAAAGTCAACGGATTTTAAGAACAGAAAGCAAGAATTTGCTGCTCTTTAATTTAGTCGCGTTATTTTATGTCAAATGTGACAGTAGTTTTTTTTTCGAGTCAATGGCCTATGTTTTTGATTGTTTAGTCTATCGCCAAAATGATAAAAAAGGCAATTTATAAAAAAATAAAAGCCAAATAAGCAACCCAATACGGTTCTGTGAAACTACCTAAATGGGGTCGCCTCGCTCCGCTTCGCTCGACGCCAGGTAGTGCATAAAGTTGTGACCTAACCTAACTTTAGTTTTTAGACAGAAAGTGACCTTTAGCAACCAATTTAGCTCTAAATTCTTGTATAAGTTCAGGTTGGGGAAGACCGTATACAAGGCAAGACCGTCTGCGCGCAATAACTTCCGTTCTTGAATAGCCATGCAGCTTGCATTGAAAGTCGGCAAAGCAGTATCATAGTTTGGTTCGATTTTGTAATCACGATGTCGCTGGCAACACTATGGATGGTGAGTTTTTTTGCGGTTTGAAGGTCCATTAGCAAATGACACGTGCTGACGAAAAAAAAATAAAAAGTGATTTATCGAACGAGTTTATTAAAACAGAGTGGTTGAGAGTATTTCAATTGCACCTTTAACACGCGGTTCATAGGTGGAGTGTGAACAACAAACTTTTATTTAACACGTTGAGCGCCAGTGTATCTTTAATGATACACCATAGGGTGCTTTGTCACAGGCCAGTGTATCCTTAATGATACACCACACTGCCCGACTTCGGAGGCCGGTGTATCCCACAATATACACCGTTTCATACATTTTAGTAGCGCATTCAAAAGCGTTGGCCCTGGAGAATGTGCCTGTGTTTTTGTGGTGTAAATATTTTAAAAAATAAAGAAAATATGGGGTTTTTCTTAAAAAAATACTACAAAATTATAAAATTAAAATTAAAATTGTTTATTTCAAAAACTTTTTACTTATAACTAATACAAGGTAAAGACCTCCTATTAAGTATAAAATACCTGTGCCAGAAGGTCTCGCTCTCCATAACAAAGTATACATTGAAATAATTCAGTTTCAGAAATAAACTTAATTAAGTACAGATTATGTGAAATGGGTGTGTGTAAGGGTGTGTATGTGTGTGTGTGTGTGGGTGTGTGTGTAAAGGTACCTATGAGTAAAATCTGCATGTAGAATAGAAGATTAGTTAGTATAGTCCAACAGCTTTTCTGTTTCTTCATAGTTTATTGTTTTAATCCATGTAGTAATTATTTTTTTTGATTCATAAAAGGTCTTTGTGTATATGCATAGCAGTTTGTTAACTTGATTATATAGATGTGCTGATTGATTACTATACTGCTTCTTAGCAAAAGTGGTAAAGTTTAGACGGACAGGTGCAACTGTATGGTGCCTTCTTCTTTCTAAAATAGCGGTATCATAACTTAGCCTTTTGTGTAATCGCAAAATAGTAAACAGGATATACAATTTTCTCACTGTTAGTAGGTTACTCATTTTATATAATTTATCAGTCGGGAATCTATATGGTTTAAAGAACATTACTTTTATTAAATGTCTTTGGGATCTTTCTATAGCTATAAATTTCGTCTTAAATGCACCGCCATATATTGGAATGCAATATGTAATAATAGATTGAGCTAGAGTAACATATATTCTAATCAGAAGACTAACAGAAGCTACATGCCTCAGGGTTTTGAAAATCCAAGTAAGTTTTCTGATCCTATTACCTACCAGGTCAATGTAAGCAGACCATGACAAGCGCTGATCTATCACAACGCCAAGGTATTTTGTACTATCTACTTTGTCAATGCTGAGACATCTGCAATGGTCATCCACACGATTGTCACACACAAGTATTTTAATGTTAAAGTCTCTTTCTGGCTGCGAGTTATTATAAGTCGAGAAACATATATATTGGGTTTTTGATGTGTTCCATGACAGAAGATTTGTTTTAAGCCAGTTTGCTACCCTAGCTAGTCCTAGCTCAGCTGCTACCTGAACCTCCTTCCATGATAGGCCAGAAAATACTAGGGCTGTGTCATCAGCATAGGAAAATACTCTTCCATTATCTATATTCATATTGTCATTAATGTAGACCAAAAACAATGTAGGTCCCAAAACACTGCCCTGTGGTACTCCATATAGACAAAGTGATAGTCTTTCTGCAGATGCAGAAAGACTATCACTTTGTCCTATTTTAACCTGTTGCTTTCTATCTTTGAGATAGTCCTTAAGAAGTTCGAGAGGTATACCTCGGATGCCGATCCGTTCAAGTTTCTGCACAAGAATGGGGACAGATACGGTGTCGAACGCCTTTTTTAGATCTATGAATACTGCCAAAGACTTTTTTTTCTCATCTAATTGATCAACAATCAGTGAGCTCAGCGCTGCCACAGCATCTTCTGTTTAACGACCATGTCTGAAGCCAAATTGTGAGTCCGAGAGAATTTGAAATTTTTCTAGGTATTTATGTAGCCTGTTGTTAATTAATTTTTCAATTATCTTTGATATAGCTGGCAGTACTGATATCGGCCTATAATTGTTGACATCGCATCTGTCACCACTCTTGTGCACTGGTGTAATAATAGCTTGTTTCAATGCAGACGGGAAAACACCATTAGAAAAGCAAGCATTAGCTAAATAACATATGATTGGGACCAATTCTACCCTGGCAAACTTAAGGAAGCTACTGGATATATTGTCCCAACCTGGAGCACTATCAGATTTTAGGCTCATGAGTACAGTGTTAACTTCTTCGTGAGTTGTTTCTAAGAGGACAAAGCATGAGGCGACAGAGGGGGGCAAATTAGATGTACTTAATACCCGTGGTGAATCATTCACCGAAATAACCTCTAATAATTATAGGTATACACTGGCCTGTGAGAAAGCACCCTATGGTGTATCATTGAAGATACACTGGCGCTCAACGTGTTAATACTGCCAAGTGTTATGTAATGTCCTTTACGCGCTCTTCTCAGCCTATAAGCGTGACGCATACATTCGGTACGGAGTCTATGACTCGAGTGTGTTCGATTAAGGACCTCGGTGTTACGTTCCGACCCTAAACTTACATTCCATGAGCACATGAGCACTTTAGCCAAGGAATGCTTTTAACGATTGGAGTTCTTGATACGGAATAGTAAGGATTTCCGGAACCTGGGTGTGGTCCAGCTTCTATACATGGCCCTAATGAGAACCAAACTGGAATCTAGCTCGGTTGTTTGGAATCCGCACGAAGGCTCTTACATACTTTTGCTCGAGAAGGTATACAAAGCTTTCCTACGATACCTGTATAAGAGGAAATTTGGATACTATCCTTACCTTTATCCGTCCGCTTTTATATTGGGTATGCTCGGATACAACTCACTAGAGGTCAGACGTAACACCGAAGTAACAGTAAGCTGTGTGTCGATTGTTGCGAGGCGACAGTGACTGCGTCGCGCTTGTCGGTACGGTATGCGCGCTATTCGTGCCCGAAAAATATACCCGCGCGCGCAGGCACCGGCAGCTATTAGCGGGTGGCACGCACGGCACGGTGGTGCGCCAGCAGTCTCCGCTGGTGAGGGCGCGGGACAGTCTCAACGCTCTGTTGGCTGCGGCACCTCTGACTGATCTGTTTGGTGATGTATGGAGACATATTGTGCGAGAATATGAAAGGTTTTGCGAGATGAATGTGTGACTGTGTTTAATTTGTAATTTGAAATATTTAAATTGAAGTTTAATTTTATAGCTGACATTTAGAATTAATTGACTATGTTTAAATTGTGTTGTCTTATTTGTAATTTGACTTATTGTAATTTGAATTTAATATTAACTTGACATACTGATTGAAGTGAAAAGAACAATTTGTAATTTAAATTCTTAATGTTATCAATGCTATCTGGTTCGGTGTATGTACAACGCATTAGAATTATTTCTGTAATGTTGTATGTACGAAATTTGACAAATAAATAAATAAATATGTAGTCGCAAACGTTTTAATACTTATCTCAATGGTATATGGTCAGCACCTGATTCGAACACGCGTCTCCTGCCTGAGAAGCTTAATTGGTATAAACCGGTTTATTAGGGTTTAACCCATTATTATTTTGTACACGACTGGACATTTATTGAAATGTATGGGAAATTAAACATTTCATTTTTAATGCAGTTCTTCAAAGTGTTTCGGTGGACTATTTCTGGACTATTTTTTGGCACAAATATCTAACTGAAGGTCGTTGGTGGTCCGGAGAAATTTGATGTTATCCAATGTTCAAGCTGTAATCCTCACCAAGATGTCTTAATAACTCTGGAATCGTTGAAGCACTATTTCTGAAATTTGGCATGTCGTGTGGACTATTTCTGGACTAATTTTTGAAACCTAAACCAAGTCGATAGGCCCTTCCGTTTGCTTGCACGAGATGAGGATTACAGCTTGACGTCAAGCTGTAATCCTCACCAACCTATAGCTATAACTTCGAAACTATAAGGGGACTAATTTTCTTTCTTGATGGACTATTTGGGACTATTTTTGGACTAGTTTTTAGCATTATCAAGTTTCATTTTCATAAAAGTTTCAATTTTCATAAATGATGAGGATTACAGCTTCAAAGTCGTAAATAATGTCTTAATTGTCAATAGACGGTCTTGCCTCCGATAGCACGGGAAGACCTTCTACACGCCGAGTTTCAAAAAAAGGTTTGTATCTCAAATTCGATGATATTGCAATTGTGGAGGCGTGGAGGTCCACACCAAAACGTAACATTACGTTCATAAGTGATTTTACAGAAATTGGCAAAGTTTGATCACATCATGGTCATTAGAGCTAGTTCTATTCTACAAGGGGAATTAACTAACATAAATAAAGATACATGTATTGGGTAAATAAAAACTCGGAAATTTCGGTTTTTATAGCCAGGACATTCATTTTAAAGAAATTTATGTTACTTTTTGGTGCAACAGCTTGATAATGTTGCGTTTTGGTGGAATCATTGTAGTAATGTTACGTTTTGGTTGGATCATTGTAGTAATGTTGCTTTTTGATTATGACCTACTAATAAATATCACTTTTTGGTGCAAACGGAATAAAATATAGATACTTTAAAATTACACATTTTTATAACAAATAAACAAATGACACAGCTTAATTAAACTCTAAGACCGCAGTCTTCTTCACAGCAATCACAGATTTCTATCTGTGGATCCGCTTGAAATTGTTCAATTCCCGGAGTTGGCCTTTCATCATCCAACAGCGTTTTAAAGAAGTCTAAATCTTCAAAATCTCTCCATGCCTCTCCAAACTGCTTCACCAGTAATTTGGTGATATCTCTCATTTTTTCACTGGAAATTTTATTTCCCAAGGCAATAGTTTCCAATGTTGCTGGAAATGTTCTTCCTTTCTTTAGATATGAAATGTAACACTCTGTACCTTCAAATACAAAATTATCAAAAGTTTTCAGTAAACATTGGTGGTGGTTTTGAGATCTCTTGAAATATATACGTTTCATATTTTGTATACCATTTATCGGTTTTAAATATTGGCTGAGTTTCTTGACATCATACAAATTCCAGTCTTCTCCCAAAGTCCTTACATTGCCATGTTTGGAATACATTTAACAATATTGCTCTTTCTTTGTAATTATTGCCACTTTCCTCAAGTCCTTTTCAATTCGGGCAAATACTCGATCTGCCGGCAAGAAACTATGTCGCCTTACTGGGAAAACCAGCTGTATTATTTTCAGTGATGATGGTGCTTTGTGCACGAGCCAAAACATCAAGCTGTGAAGTAAATGTTGATTTTTGTTTTGACCCCCACAGCCGTCACAAAACAATCGTAAAGTTTCAACATCTTCTAATACAGTGTTCTCCAGATGATGGAGCAATGCTGAACTTACACACACTGATCCACGTCCAGCTTGATCTTCACTCCACTGGTAAAATGTTGGATTTTTAGTATCATATGCAGTTACACACATTGTCTCAAATAAAATGCATCCCCTATTGAAGATTTTGGTAAAGGCTGGACCTGTTGCAGGTCAAAACACAATGTGAGTGACCTAGGTACATCTTTTTTCAGTAATTTATAAAATGTGTTCGCTCGTAAGGTATGAACCTGATATTTAGTTCTATATTCTTGTTTCTTCAATTCATCTTTCTCTGTTTTTACCTTGTGTTTTAACATGAAACATGTTGCACAAACATCAGATGCTGGAGTAGAAAACCCAATATTTAAACTATTAAATATTTTCCAGAAAAATGTCTTCTTTACTTGGAACGCTGCATCGACGGAATTATTGTATATTTTCCTTTATTTCGCAATACCCAAATCACTTGACAAGTAACAGCGAACAGATTTCTGTCTGTTGTAGTGGCTCTCTTTTGCATGAAGAGACTTCAAAAACATGACAACTTTTTCTCGCTTGCCATTGTGTTTTGCTGCCTTCCTATCACCACCCCTCTTTTCTCTTGGAGTGTTTCCATCATACAATGTTTTCCCAATTGTATTTAACCTGCGACTTTTAATCAAAAATGTCGCCTGGAAGAATTGTTTGCAAACACAAGTCGGCTTCTTCTTCCTCAACACAAAGTATGTGCACGAAAATTTGCGAGGTTTTCGTTTCTCAGATGTCGATCGACGATGCTCTTGTGGTCTATAGGGTGCAATAAATCGCGTAAGGAATTTGTCTTGTTCCACTTTACTTTTATTCTTATGCAGGAATTCTCTTTGTTGAATTATGTCCCTGATTGACACAGATTTGCAATAAAATTTGCTTTTCTGACTGTGATCACAGGGCCTCCTGAATTGTAATCCTGAAGGATCCATATTCAAGTACCTAAAACAAAGAAAAACCACATAAAATATCATTAGGTAAAGGCACAAAAAAGTGAACCGTACTTTTTGTCACGGCTTTCTTTTCTCGTCTCTTGCCATACAGATGCTCGTTTCCGTTGACCCTGATTAAGATCACCTACGGTAGACTCCATTGCACCGTTTTTATATTAAAAAGCTTAGTTTTATTGCTAAAATGTCTCACAGCCACAAAACAATCACACCGAATACCGATCCGATTCAAATTAGCGCGCAAGAAATGACGTTTTGCTTTTCTTTTTTTTGTTTTGGTTGACCAACCGTTCAGAAACTGAATAGAACTTTCTAACTCACACCGCGTTCCGAATGGAGCTTATAGCATTAAAACTACCATCAAACTACTCACGGCGCCCGAGTCACGCCTACGTCAAACATTTTGAAAAGAAAAATGTTACGCTTTGGTGCGACTATAGGGTACAGTATGTACGAGTTTGGTGGAAATGTTACGATTTGTTGTGATTACGTTCATCGTCAATTTCAGCTGGCAAAACTGTTACGTTTTGGTGCAATCGACTGATTTCAGGGCGGTGTAACAAGCGATTTGACGCGTTTTGTCGCAATTTTATGTAAGATTTCGATAGAATTCAGTATCCGTAACAATTCAGCATTCATAACTTTTTTTTTGTTAAAAACTGAAATGTAACGTTTTGGTGGGGACCTCCACAATTCATGTAACACAACATTGTTACTGATAATATATTTCATCACATGGAATGCTAAAGATCGGTCTAGAACTTACCAAATATTCGTTTTATTCATCTGAGTAAAATTTTCAATAAAGTATGCCGGTCTTCCCCAACCTGACCTTAACAAGAACTGACATGTATTTTTGGCCGTTACTTGAACAAACTTGATCTATAAGTATAAATTTTGAATAACTATAATTAGGAAATAGGTAGGTACATCGCTAATGCACGAAAAGCCAGAGGGACACAACGCCGCAGGCGCTGTACCCCAAGGGCTATTCAAAAGAAGGCTTGTCAATGTGAGCGCTGAAAAACCTCGTGAGGTACAATCACATTTAAAGCGTCGCGTTGTAGCGCTCTGGCTTTTAGTGGTTCGAAATTCTGAAAAGCGGCTGGGGCACAACGCGGCCCAGCGATGTACCCCAGGGGGTTTTCAGAAGACGCATCCCGCTGGTATTAGTAGTCGTAAAACCAGTCCAGCAACCCACTGAGCCATAGTGATGGACTAACCTTCGGTAAGCAATAATGAGCTGCATTTATTATAAGTATGACAATATAAGCAGGATAGTGCAGGAAAGAAATCGCAGAAATAACAACACAACATAATTTTGATATTTATTTATTCCTCTCAGAATATTCGGTACAGTTGCTAAACATTTTTGTGAATAATTTCGGCGACGTCGCGTCTGATATTGAGAGACGTTGTCCCGGCGGATGCACAGACGACTGCTCCACAGTTTCACGAACACTCAGGTCACAGGCTATCACTGTCTATCGCTCGTGAAATGTCAGCGCGAATGACATTTAAGCGGCAATTTAGTTGATCAGTAGCCTGTGCATTCGGCCGGTTATCATTTACATCCTAGATAATTTGAATAATACTCACTACGATGCCTTACAAAACATATCTACACCTATCCGTAGCAAGTTATAGATAGACTAGACGTGGATACTTATATTCAAGACATTGTGATACGCGTCGGTCCATTTTGTAACTTTGACAGTGTGTACAAAATGGATAGACTGGAATCTTTGAGTAGTCTAGTTTGGAACTTGTTTCCTAATGTTTCTAGACATATTACCTATAATGCGAGACATTTGTTTGCGTAGAGTAGGTACAAAAGTACAATTAATATTTGCCACTTTTAATTTGACATCACAAGGCCAATAGATAAATTTAGAATTATGACATGTTAAGCTACATTTTGGCTCCGCATCATTTTGAGAAAGGATATATCGTTAATTACCTGTAATAATTGGCCTGTATATTGTCGTATGTAACTTAAAGCTGGGTTCAGACATGCTCTTTTGTCCGTAACGTCCCTCCGTTTCATATCAGCGTCGCGATCCAAGAACGCTTGTTTGGACGCCCGGATCGGCTGCGATCGAGACGCGCCGTACCACCGTACCGTACCGAACATGTCTGGACCCAGGTTATATGTAAGCACAAGACTCGCTACCTTGAATTGATTTACTAGTCGAGCCAATTATGTTGATACAAAAAAAAATACCCAACTTGGTTTCATGGTATTAATATTAAGTTCACACAAATCAAAGCATTCGGAGAACATAGGAAATCATTAAACAGTTGTACTATTTTGTATCGGTGGGCGTCATGCATGAACTAAAACAAATACTAGATCCTGAATCATTGGTCTATGGACTGGCATTAGTGAACTAAAAAATCTATTTAAAATTAACCATTATAGATACCTACTAAAACTCATCTGCAAAATTAAAGCTTTAAGCAGAATTTTATGTGAATAAGAAATTAATAAAATCTTTCCTTTGAATATTTCGAATAAATTAATAAAAGCTCCCTATTAAGATCTTCAAAGTAAGTTACAGGGTATGGAAAGTTACTATTTGATGCAATAAACCTGACTGAACAATAAAACGATGACATGTATTAAATGAGGCTTTAAATAAAAATTACTTTGCCTATCCATTGGGGGCCTGTATCATATTTTAATCATAATTTGTAGTATCCTGTTACTAGTGAATTAGCAGTGTACTCACATTATCGCTTCATTCAAAACATGGTATAATGCGCGGCGTATAAGTAGACCCACAATGACGGCGTCTGCGCAGGTAAAAACGTCTGTTTTAGACACATTTTACCCTGCGCAGGCGCCGCCATTGTGGCTCAACTTATACTGTAGTATTGGCGACGACAATACACAAATTAAGTTCATTCTACACCCATAGAGAGAGACAACGGAAGGTGGACCAAAGTAGTTAGAGGCTAGCCAGAACCGCACGACGTCTCGTGGGCAGACCTGCAGCCACAAGGACGGAGCCCATCAACGCCACATCTGGCGGCAGTGGATGCGGAAGGTCAGGACCGGAGTGGATGGTGTGTTAAAGAAGAGGCCAATACCCAGCTGTAGCTGAATGTGGACTGACGGATTGATTAACTACACCCTTAGAGATAAATTGAATAGAATAGGTTACTACGCACTCCACTACAGCAGAAACCAACTCAGTTTTTATGGGTGTATTTACTTGGAAATAACCAACTGTTTATCACAAAGTTTGGCAGTTAGGTGAAGCTCGCCAACATTTGTTCAATCCCCTAATTGTTACTCAAAATAAAATAATTACAGCACTTCTAAACAAAGAGATTATGAAGTAAGTATAATCCATTTCATTTCCTCGGCCCATTTTTAAGCCACGCTTCTCAAAACAAGGCAAATGCAAGATGGTGTGAACAAGACAAAACTATTTTCTGGTATTACCCCGTTTGGGTGGATCGCAAATGCCCGAATGCACAACCGAGAACTCATAATGTAACGACCACTCAAAGTCAAGCCGTCACCGTCTCTCGGGAACTGACCGCATCCAGCAATACATTGAAGCGGCCTTGTATTTGAGAAACGTTCTGGGCACCCGACCATTTCATTAGAGCCTAAACAAGACCTACACATATCCAACGATTTGGGACATGCAAAGTGCCGTATTCCAAAATAAAATTGCACCATTTTGAAGATTTGCAGGGCGACATCCAATTAAAAACTTAACATATGCAGATTAGATACCTATGGCTATTTACGGAACGGCACTTATTTTCTCAAAATAAGACTTTACTATGCACTTTCTTCCGTTATCACAACCATCCTTATTTTATATTTATTCCATTAGTCATGTCACAAACTCTAATAAAATTAAGGAAACTTCTAACACCGTTTTCATAAAGCTGTTGTCAAGAAGTGCAGTGTGAATGGAGATTTACTTCTGAGTCTGTATAGGACATACCAATTTAGGTATTCTACTCAAATAGACCGCAACACGCCCATTGTAAGATATACACAATACAATAACACATATTAATGCATTTCATTTGAGCTAGACAGAATAGTAAAAGTGTCGTATACAACGATCGAAAGGAAATGACTATGAAATCAGAAGTAATTTATATATAATGTCACCGTAAGATAGTCAAAATCGTTAGTTGATAAACTAACGCGTTAGGTGATCAGATAAACTATCGACAGATAGTAAACAAGACCGACGGGGTTTACTTTCTGAATTTACATTTCTGTTGCTCTTACATGTCAACCTAACACGAAGACTATTCGGGGGCTTCGCTGCGCTCGCCCCCTATATTTTGCCGCAGTGTTTGCCCTGGTATTTCGTTTGCAATTCAAGTTTTAACCGTTACTTTATCAACTTACGGTTTTGACAATCAAAAACATATACAAAAACAGGCGAATCAGCTAGGTTTTTTGAACATTTTGTTGATATAAAAAAAAACTTAGTTGACTTTAGTTGGCGATGCATCAAAACACTACAGAAGTTAACCTTCACACGATGCGCGCTGTAGCGACCCAACACAGAGACATTCGTTCCTGTTACGAAAGTTGACATCCGTTACATCGGGGCGGCGCGGGCGAGGCGGGGCGGTGCGGGAGAGCGGTGGCGCATAACGTGTGAGCGCAGTCCCTTAAACTTTGATTTTTATACAACTAGACCAACATGGCAGTTGGATTCGCCCTTCTTAGGTTTCCGTACCCGAAGGGTGCCAGACGGGAACCCTATTCCTAAGCCTCCGCTGTCCGTCTGTCCATCCGTCACGGGCTCTACCTGATCAACCGAAATAGGTATAGCTGAAACAATTTTCAGAGTGTATTTTTATTGCCGCTATAACAATAAATGAAATAGGTACACGAATTTTCAAAAATTAAAGTGGTCCCCATACAAGAAACGTGTTTGCAACACGCTTGTATTATGATACGATTTTATGGCCATGTTATTTGGTAATTTTTTGTTTTGCCCCCTCAGTTATAAAACAAAGTTTACATTTCGAATCCTTTTTTTTTGGTCACGAGATTTAGGCACAGATATTGAATCATTCAGCCTACACGAAAGTAAACAGCCTATGATTAATGGTGATGATGATGATTTAATTATTAATTGGCTGGCGAAGAAGTAGAATAAAATCCCGGTCTTGGATGATTATGTATGTGACGTCACAGTTTCTAGTTCCCCCGACATCGACACAGGCTAACCTAGTGTGGGGCCAGAAGCAACGTATGTGGCTGTTTACTGGGTGTAACAGAAAGGTGTAGTAATTTTTAGGGGGTTGTTAGGGACATAATTCTGAACAACTTTCACTATGAAAACAACATGACTGGATTCCAGTGATAGATGAAATTTTTCCATATACATGACATACATACATGATAGGTCCCTACAAGTGTGTACGGAACCCTTGGTAGGCGATTCCGACTCGCACTTGACCGTTTATTTACTTTTAATGTTGCAAGCTTTGTACTCCTAGTGTTGTGAAATTCGATTTAGTAAAATCGAAGGCATACCGATTCAATAAGAAAAATAGGTAGTTTTGTCGATTCATCGATCGATCGGTCAATAATTATTATAGGAATGAGTATTATACCAATAATCTTAACGAATGAATTGACCGACTGTGACTACAACACTATTTTTAGGGTTCCGTACCCGAATGGTCCCAAACTATTACTAAGCCTCCGCTGTCCGTCCGTCTGTCACCAGGCTGTATCTCATGAACCGTGATAGTTAGGCAGATGAAATTTTCACAGATTATGTATTTCTGTTGCCGCTATGACAAAAAATACTAAAAAAACAGAATAAAATAAATATTTGAAGGGGCTCCCATACAACAATTCTTTAGATACCACATACATACTAATAAATACAACTGGTTACGTACATGGAGTGTGAACGTAGCCGCACCAATAACTTTGTAAATAACATTTTGCTATTTAAAATCCAAATTATTCACTCCACACGATCCCTACTATTGAACGGTGGTACGGAACCCATTGTGCGCGAGTTAGACTCGCACTTGACCGGTTTTTTTCTACCATAAAGCGGCAACCCGCCAACTGTCATGTTGGTCTAGTGGTATATAAATAAGAGTTTAGATCTATACAGTTTGTTACCAGCATGTGGGCATTTATTAAAACTGATAATGACATGCTCCGTTAACAATCGTTTGCACGTATTAGTAAATCATAATTATGTTGATTAACTCCACAATTAAACTTTCTAAATTTGCAGCTTAAATGACGACCTTCAAGCTGTAATCCTCAAAGTTAAAACCTTCATGAAAATGAAATTTGACACTGCCAAAAAATAGTCCAGTAATAGTCCTAAATAGTCCACAAAGAAAGAAAAATAGTCCTCTTATAGTTCCGAAGTTATATCTATAGGTTGGTGAGGATTACAGCTTGACGTCAAGCTGTAATCCTCATCTCTCGTGCAAGCAAACGGAAGGGCCTATCGACTTGGTTTGGGTTTCAAAAATTAGTCCAGAAATAGTCCACACGGCATGCCAAATTTCAGAAATAGTCCTTCAACGATTCCAGAGTTATTAAGACATCTTGGTGAGGATTACAGCTTGAACATTTGATATCATCAAATATTTTCGGAACGCCTACGACTTTCAGTTTGAAATTTGAGGCAAAAAATAGTCCAGAAATTGTCCACCGAAACAATAATGATTTCCACCTGGTTTACTTTGAAGAAGTGCATTAAAAATACAATGTTTTATTTCCCATACATTCAATACATGTACATTCGTGTACAAAATAATAATGGGTAAACCCTAATAAACCGGTTTATATCGGTTAATTCAATCAAAGGGCCTGTTTTTAACCTCTGAAAACTAACGGTATTGTAATATTGTAGGAAAGTGAGCGAATTAAGATGGGAAGACTGGTAAACTTTATAAAAATGATTTATTAAACAAACAGAGTAACGTCTAAGATTATACTAATACAATATTGGCTTATTCTAAGTTGATATTCGTATTTATAATAAAATTATGAAAACTAAGCATTGACGTCATGACCTAATTTGGGGTAGCGCTGATAAATGACAATTGTAGTGGTTGGTCTACCTTAACTCCTCCCCCCTTAAGATCGAAATTATCTGGAGCCGACAGAGTTGGTTTCGGAGAATTTCAGGATATATACAATTTGTATATATCCTGAATTTAAACAATACAAAAACAACAAATGAAAACATAAAAACATACAATAAAATAGTCCAAACACTGATATTTTTCACAACATAGATAAAATCATCCGAAATAGTTTCACTAACACTGAATTTAGCACTGGTAATAACGTCTTTGATGTCGCTGAAGTCCACGTTTTGTAGGTCCAGTTGCTTTTCCTCTTGTCTGATGGGATGTCATAGCTCTGGTAGTTGTACGAACGGTAGCTGCATGCTGGTCGAGGTGTTTGTGGGTGTTGAAATGAATACCTCCCCAACTTCGGTGTTACAGTGGCTCCTTGGTTGTAGAAAGAAGGTCCCTTGTACAGTTTGTCTGTACACTTCTTCGTTGCAGTGTTCTGTAATTATCAATTCATTTTCAGAGTATATCAGCCAGAAGTTTTCGGTGATCCCTTGTATTTTCTCCTTCTCTAAGTGTATGATGTGTTGATGACACCTGGTGCAGTTCTCCTTCAGCATCATGATCTGTTCTATGCAGGTTTCTGTAGAGTATGGTACGACGTCATCGCTCGAACACAGGAACTTGTTGTCCTCGATCTCGTCGCATAGGTTTACTATGGGCCTGTATTTCAACCTATTCACCATAAGGTAAGGGTGTTCAGGGATAATGGTAGTGGTTTTCAGGGTTTTAGGATTATAGACAGGGATAGGAATAATTTTATAATATGTATACGTGTTTGCTTCTATCAATGGAACTTCTAATACAAAAACCAATCTATTATTATTAATATAAGATTTAAGAATAATACTATGTTCTATTTTAACTAAATTCGCCTTATTTACTGGGTAAATTAAATGAGCATGTTTCTCTACTTCTAAAAGTATGTGGATAAGTTCTGTGGTATTAATTATAGACTGCTGTAGAACATGTAATTTGCTGAAAGCTATGGCTGTCTCAGTTTCCTGAATGAAGTCGTAAATAGTGTGAAAGTTATTCGAAATTTGAAACAGGCTATTCATAAGAGATAAAACATTATCTTTTTTAGATTCTCTTTCTAAAAATGATTCTATTTCTACAGTTTTATTACTCAAAATGTTAACGTTCATGTTGATCTTTTGCGATATATTAGCGAATTTATCTAGGGCATTTACCATTAATGACACTTTGCGTTCTACTGAATGTTCTGCATTTTTAAGATGGCTTATCTCTAAATCATAACGTACTGCATACTGTAACTAATGAACCTAAAGGGCTAAATAATGCAAGTTTAAATCTAGAAAAGGGTAAAATCTGAATTATCCTATCTCTTATTATCGATTCTAATGATTCTATTTGTCTACACAAACTACCTAGTTGATTTTTAAATTCGCTGTCATTTGAAATTGTTACATTTAATTGATTATACTGTTGAAAATTAGCATCAACTTGGCTTAACAATAATTCTAAATCTAATGTCTTAAAAATGGTCCACGAGTTAATCCTCATCAATGCCGTCCCAAGTTTGATCGGAGCTATTCCCGGATTTGTCTCCAGACTTTGAAGTTCCAGGCTGTGGATTGAGCCGATCAGTACCAGAAGTACCTGGCTTAACCTGTGGAGGACGTTTAACATTCTTAATTGCCACTCTTGTCTTTCTTTTCTTTAATTCTACTGGGATTATATTCCTATTCGGTTTACCTATTACTTTAGCCTTTTCATAACGCGGCAAGTCTTTCGCTTTTCGCGTCCTAGTATTTTTCATGAATATATCATCACCTTCTTTGATTGCATGTGGTTCTTCTCCACCTCTCTTTTCCCTGACTTTAGCTTTATCTTCATGAAGCTTCTCTGTGACATATTCATATAAAACATTCAACCTTTTTCTATGATCTTGTAACAATTTTTGCATGAGATTTCTTTCTCTATCAATATCAAACACATTGCTAGAATCTGTATTGCCGAAAACTATTTCAAATGGTGTGAAGTTAGTAGCAAAGTGAATGGAGTTATTATACGCCATGATTGCGTAAGTCATATCTGCATCCATGTCACTTTTCTCGTATTTCGCTAAACGATAGATTTCGATAATCGTTGAGTGGAATCGCTCGACTAGTGCCATTGAGCTGGGGCTATTTGGAGTACCTATGTGGAGCTCAATTTTATACTACTTCAAAAGTTCTTTGATTAACTCATTATTAAATTCAGTACCTGTGTCACAATTAATTTTCCTGGCTAATCCGTACATGCTGAAATATTTTATTAAAGCTTGTACTACTTCTGGTGTACTGCGATTCGGTATATTAATGGCCTGTCCTAACTTACTAAAAGCATCGACTACCGTTAGATAGTATTTACTATCAATGTACAATAAGTCCATGAAGACTTCCTGAAATGGTGAGCTTTGACTCTTTGTCAACTGTATACATGGTTTTATGGTTTTCCTTTCATACTTCATTCTTTTACACTGTTCGAATGAATTTATAATAGCTGTAACGGTTTCCTTCATATTTTGCCACCAGTAGTGACGTTTTAATTTCATTAGAGTTTCATTAATTCCCCTGTGACACGTTTTCCCTTCATGATATTTTAATATGACCTCTCGTTGGTCCTGTTCAGAATCGGTTAAGTTAACTGTACGTTCCGTACATTCAGTCAACTTCAGTGTTCCCTTCTTATAGAGTCTTGTTATTACAGTTGAAAAAGTTTTCCTGTAATCTGGGTTCTCAAAATAAATAAAGTATTTGTATTTCGTGTCTATATATTCTTTAAGAAAATCCTTTGTTAATTTTTCATTGTTAATGGGCATGAATACTTCAAGTATACGTTGTTTCTTATTAGATATATCGTTAACGTATAGTTTATCTTTGAACCATGTCTGAACCAAAATCTGTTTTGGTTTACAGTCTATCGCTTCTTTCAAAATAGGTATCCCTTCATGTTCCCTATTTGATATTGAATTTGCTGTAGCGCCGTCGTCTGAATCTGAAATTTCTATCAGTTCAGGTGACTGCTCGCATTCTGAATCTGAAAGTTCTATTGCTTCAGATGGCTGTCCACCTTCGGATTCTGAAATTTCCATCATCTCCGGTTGTGGCCTATGATTCTTCTGCAAATTCTTATTTAATTCTTCTAACTCTCTCCTAACCTCAAGTACACGATCTTCGTTTTCATCTACGTTCGCTATTATAGAATCTAAATCATCATCTATGGCATTCACTCTAGAAAGAGCGTCAGCATTCGTGTTTTGCTGTCCTTTCTTATACTTGATCTCAAAATCATATTCTTCTAACCTTAAACGCCAACGTGTGAGCTTGCTATTCGGTTCTTTCAGTGAGTACAGCCATGCCAATGGTCTGTGATCTGTGTAGATTGTAAACTTTTTACCATAGAGGTAGGGCCTAAAGTGCTTTACAGCCCATATTACGGCTAAAAGCTCCTTCTCTATCGTGCTATACCTACTCTCAGTATCGCTTAAAGTTCTACTAGCATAGGCTACGGGTTTGTCTGCCCCGATTGTTCCCTGTGATAAAACGGCACCTATGGCAAAATTGGATGCGTCGGTGGTTAACACAAATGGTTTGTCGAAGTCGGGAAACTGAAGAAGGGGTGCATTGGTTAGCAGCTTCTTGCAAGTTTCAAAACTGTTCACATATTCCTCATTCAATACTATCTTTTTCCATTTCTTTAAACAAGCCGTAAGGGGTCTTGTGATTTTTGCAAAATCCTTAATAAACTTTCTATAATATCCTATTAATCCTAGGAAACTTTTAATGTCAGTTGTTGTCTGGGGGAATGGGTACTTTAAAACAGCGTCTATCTTATCATTATTTGGCTTAAGGCCCTCACTGGTTATTGTATGTCCTAAACACAATACTTCCTTCCTAAGGAAATGCGATTTGTCTAACTGAATTTTCAGATTAGTTTGACGAAATCTTTCAAAGACAGCTTTTAATTTTTCCACATGTTCTGGTAAGCTTTTTGAAAATATGATGACATCATCAAGATATACAAGACAGTGTATTCCTTGCAACCCTCTGAGCACATTGTCCATTGCTCTTTGGAAGGTTACAGGTGCAGTTTTCAAACCGAACGGCATTCTGTGAAATTCAAAATGCAGAAACGGGGTGCTAAAAGCTGTTTTTGATTTATCATCTGGTTCTACCTCTATCTGATGATACCCACTGGCAAGATCGAGCGTAGTGAAGTACATACTCTTGCCTAGCATATCAAAAAGATCATTAATATTTGGCAAAGGGTATTTGTCGTCAGTCGTTATCTCATTCAGTCGTCTATAGTCAACGACCATTCTCCATTTTTTTCACCCGAGGCATCCAATTTTTTTGGCACGAGGTGAACCGGGGCATTCCACGGTGAGTGTGATTCCTGAATAATGTTATTGCGTAACATTTTACCCACTTGTTTCTTAATTTTCTGAGTCTGAACAGGAGGTTTCTTTCCTATGTGCTTTTAAGTTAATGGGGTCTTCGTTCTTAGTTCTAATACTATGCTTCACTTGGTTGCTGAAGGATAACGGTATATCCTCGCAATAAAATATATCCCTATATTCCCTACATATACTACCTATATTGTCATTCTTTCTTCCTCATTCATGTGGTCTAGTCTAAGTTTATTAAGGTTATTTTCTAATAATTCATCAACATCTTTTTGAACTCCTGACCGTTTCAGGTGAGTTGAATTTACGTTATGCGATTCTTGATGAAACAACTCTACATTGAATGGGGCCGTAACCGTTAATTTATGAAGCAATTCAGTTGTATTCTGAATTACAGTCGTCGCGAAGCCGTTAGTGCAATTCACTATAGCGGCTGGCATTCGAACTCCGTTGCTGAATTGGGTATAATTTAGAATACCTTCTCCGTGCAACAAGTTCACTGGCAACTTGACTCTCATCTCACACCGAGGAGGTAGGTTATACATCTCTCTCGTGGGTGGTGAGTAAATTATTGGTATTTTTGTATAATCTGTAAAGAGTGTTTGAGACTTCATATCAATTTTCGCGTTCAGTTGTTTCAACAGGTCACTACCTATCAGACCATCATACCTTTCATCCACAGAATAAATATAAAATTTATGCTTTTGATTTGTGTTAAAAATGTTGGGCAAGTTGATATAAACTACCTCATTGTGCCTGCTTGAGGCATGTGTACTAATCACTTCAAACGATTCGTTTTGTTTTGAATTTGCGTAGTATTCGTTAGCAACCTTTGGGCTAAGAAATGACCGAGTACTACCCGTATCTATCATGAAAACGGCGTTAAGTTCCGGTACACGAATATGCGGCAAATTTAAACGCTTACTACGATTTAGTTTTATTTTCTCTCTATCATCGAGGCATCTACGTGAAAATTTTCCGCTGGATCACAGTAAGGGACAGAATTTTGATCGTCACATACTTGTGAGTTGCACGGTTGAGAATTATAGTAATCATTCTCGGTGTAATTAACGCGCCTTGAACTAGCCGTTCGCATTGTTACATCGGTGTTTGAACCCGATGCGATGGGCTGTTGTGCGTCATAGCCCATGCGGTACCTATTGTCCACGGCAGCGGCGGCGGGGTGCTGACGATGCGCTTGCGCTTGCACTGGCGGTGACTTACTTACGCGAGGCCCGTGTTGCATATTATTTTCACTAAATCTATTTATAGCATTATCGTACTGCTGTCGATTATTTCTGAATTGAAATGAATTACTTTGTCCGTTTGATGCGTTGTTGGGTGCAGATGCACTTGGTAGCCTTTGCGTGTTGTCAAATCTTGGAGGATTGTTATTATTAGTCTGGTTTCGATTTGCGCTGACTTTCGGGTTCTTGGCATCGTACACCGTCTGAAAGTTTTGCTCCTCTAATACAATCTTCAAAGCTTCCTCTGAAATTGTGACATTTCGCAAAGGCACCAACCTAACTAAATAAGCCGGTAAATTGTACAGGAAAACATTCAGTGACGTGTTATCATAGATGTGGTGTTTAGCCACACGTAAATTTGCGTCCGCAACTGTTTCATTTATTTTTGAAAACAGACTACTCCTCAAGTGTTGAATTCTGTGACAAAAATCAACGTACTTTCACTTCTATTTCGCTTTAAGGACTCTAATTCCATTGCCAAACACTCTTCGGACCTTGGATCACCGAAGCGTTGGCTTATGAGTTGTTTTAATTCATCCCATGTTTGGATTAATTCCCTTTCTCCTACTAAATTAGCAGCTTCCCCAGCAAGTCGACTGGTAATCACGTGAAATAGGTATTCATTTTGTAAGTTCCCCCCTTGAAAACTTTGTAAAATATATTCACATTTCTTAATAAACAGTGGTAGTGCTCTGGTTTCTCCATTGAACACTGGTATGATTTTAACCATTTCCACGGGAACCCTAGTTATATCTTCCATTTTGACGGTTTAAAAAAAAAACTGCCGATAATCAACTTTACCTAATGATTTACTTACTTACTACGAAACTTTATTCAAGAAGAAATTAATTCTCGAACAAAGTTACTATCCACACGATAATGTCAAGGCGTTTACTAATCCCTAACAACACGTATAAATATTATAATCGGAATCGATATCGGAAGTGAAGAGAATAGGAATGGTGAATAGGTGTACTCACAGTCCCGTAGCTGCCATGTCCTTCCGGAATATTGCTAGTCTCCAAGTGTCCTCTGCCTCTGGTCCAGTCCTTGTCGGGTCCTTGTTCCTGGTCCGTCGCTGCTTGGCTGCTTGGCTCCACAGGAACTTGTCTCGGCTTCTTAATAAATTTATTTGTTCGAGGGTCTCAACTAAACCGTAGAAACGGATAGTGGATGCACGTACGGTAACGGCAAACCAACTGTTGAGATCCTGTCCGCAGCGCCAATTAAGATGGGAAGACTGGTTAACTTTATTAAAATGATTTATTAAACGAACAGAGTAACATCTGAGATTATACTAATACAATATTGGCTTATTCTAAGTTGATATTCGTATTTATAATAAAATAATTAAAACTAAGCATTGACGTCATGACCTAATTTGGGGTAGCGCTGATAAATGACAATTGTAGTGGTTGGTCTACCTTAACTAGCGCATAGCTCTGTCCTTCACGTTCACGACACTTAACTTTTATGTTCTCCCATTTAGCCGGACTTTCATCAGAGTTTTGATAACCGCTAAATACAGTTTAAATACAACCTTAATAAAACACGGATGGTTAGGGGCAACCTGGCTGACAGGCAATAAGCTTGGCCTGCTTGAGTACGTTACTTACCTTTTGCTTGTTGTGCTTAGGTTGTGCTTAATTTAAACTGTTTTAACGGCTGTCAAAAGCCCTTAGAAGACTGAAACATAAATGAGTTTTTTGTTGTACATAAGTGCGGGACAGTGCGATTTGGATTTTGAACGGGTCTTCGAGCTTCGGTTGTAGCTATGATATATATGTTATATATTATATAGTTGAGCTAAGATGTAAACAACAATGGCGGAATTGGTATCGCGAACGCGCTGGCAAAATTTCGTCGAAATACGATTTTGCTGAAACTTTTGCAGACATCTTAAAGCATTTTTCGGTGGCAATTAAGGCACGTGTGTTTAAAAATCACGTCAATCGGTACATGACAATTGCAATAATGACATCATTGCAATGGAGGAAAGTGTTAAGAACTGACAATAAATGTGAAAAGGATAACATGCTAGCTTCTGTACTCTGCAATAATGACATCATTGCAATGGAGGAAAGTTTTAAGAACTGACAATCAATGTGTAAAGGATAACATGCTAGCTTCTGTACTCACAAAACATAATTTGAAAAAAGAACAGATCCATTTATGTTCGTTATAGTTATATGTATATGTTTATATCATATTTATATATATAACTTTTAATCACAATAATCGCCGTCGGTTCATTGGTATAATCATCACATAACATCAAACATTGTATAAATAAAATAAATAAATAAATTGATTAATTACAGTCTTAATCATTTTAATTTTAGGTATTTAATTAAGTGCTTATGTCTAAATAATTGGCACCTCCCGAGTATAAGTATACTGTTATGTATGTGGGAAATGACAACACAACGTTCTGCTATAAGGGCTCAGTAACCACTGTTTAATAGAGCGAGAGGTTCGAGTGCGCTGACGCAGTCTAGCGCACTCGATAGTTATAGCTACATACGTAACACTCCTCCGGACTTAGATAAGATACTACAAAGAATGTAATAATATTTACGTGTAACTAGATGTATACATGTGAATATATGATACTAGCTAGGTAACTATTGCTTATAATTAACCTTAGGACGGTCTCTTAAATTCATGCTTAAACCTATATCTCTAGGTCGTATTTGACCAGACGTTTGCTCATTAGTTCCTTCTCCCCCAACAAGTTGCGTGCTTGCACATTCTATGGTGTCAGATGTGTCATCTGACAGCGTGTGAGTCACCGGTGCGCTGGTCGATGCAGTTGAAGCGGCGGCGGCAGCGGGGGTGAGGCTTGGATGTGCAGGCGGAGGGGGTGGCGGCAGAGCTGCTGGCGACGACGAGGAGGTTGACACAGGCCCGTCCTGGTTAGACGACGGTGACCAGTCGTCAAAACTGTCGTCGTTGTCCAGCTCCAAGCCATCATATTGGCCTTTGTATTTTATTATTTGATTTTTGTGTCTTTTTAAACTTATATCTAAGCTTTAAACTTATTTTTAATGCTTTGTCCTTGCTTCTCCTTTATAATAGCCTTGATCCATGATGTAGATGTTTTATGGTAAGTACATACTAATACAGTTTCATTTGGCGCAAAGCTTACATTTCTTGTACCTTTATATGTATTACACTGTGAGCACTGTTTGATTCGGACAATTTCTTACAATGTATCTCTCGATATTGATGATGATGATTGGTGGTGTGGATTTAATAAATCTAATCTAGACTTTAATGAACTGCCCAGCATTATTTGTGCCGGTGATAACTCTGTCGTTGAGTGTTTTGAGTTTCTGTAGTCTAATAGGAAATCCCTGAGTTTAAATTGCATATCCTTTTTTGTTGATGATAAAGCCATGATACTTTTAATACCTTTTTTAATTATTTTGACGTATATTTCAGCCTGTCCATTGCTTGATGGAGAATAAGTGGGCGTTGTAACATGCGTGATACCGTTCTCTTTACAAAATGACTTAAATTCTGATGACACAAAAGCGGTGTCAGATACTATTGTTTCCATTAACCCAAAATGTGATATAAGTTCGTGTAACTTGTCTATCACTGCTATTGAGGTACAACAACTCATGTCAAAACATTCCACCCATTTGGAGTACGCATCCACAATGACTAAGTACGTTTTTGCATTTATAGGGCCGAGGAAGTCAATGTGAATGCGTTGCCATGGCTTGTCTGGCAAAGGCCAGGGTGTGAGGGGTACCCGGGGTGGCGCCGACCTAAGCGTTTGGCATATTGAGCAGTCTGCTATGAAAACTTCAATCTCCTTGTCTATATTGGGCCACCAAAATCGACCCCTGGCTTCACATTTGGTTTTAATTATTCCTAAATGAGACCTATGTAGTTCACTTAATACCGTATGTCTCAACTGATTTGGAATAATCAATTTATGTCCTCTCATGAGGCAGCCGTTTTCCAGAGATATTTCATATCTGCAATTGTAATATTGCTTTAAAGTTTGGTCACAGTGTTTCGGCCAGCCAAACATAACAAAGTTGCAAACTTGTTTCATAAGTATATCTTTGTTTGTTTGCTCACGCACATCATCGAGTTGTAACGGTAAATTATTTGATGCTATGTGATTTATGTACTGCGCCCTATCACGGTCAGCTGATGCATTGGCCCCTCCCACTCCCACTGAGTTTGTATCTGAATCGGTTACTCCCGCTCGGCTAAAGAAATCTGCGCAGTTTTTTTCGCTTCGAACATATTCTATTGTGAAGTTGTAAGCAGACAGAAATATCGCGTATCTTTGTAATCTATTTGCTGACACCTCTGGGACACCTTTGTTCGGACTGAAAATTGACAGTAAGGGTTTATGATCCGTGCGAAGGATGAAGGGCACATCTCGTCCATACAAGTACTGATGGTAGCGTTTAACTCCAAAAATTATAGCCGTAGCTTCCTTTTGAATCTGGCTGTAATTTTTTTCAGCTGAAGAAAGGACACGCGATGCATATGAAATCGGTCTTTCCCTGTCATTCTCTAACTGAGACAAAACTGCCCCGAGACCTGACGGTGATGCATCTACAGTTAAAATGAGAGTGGCATTCTGATCAAAATGAGTCAGCACTCTATCAGATGTCATTTCTTTTTTAATTTCGATAAAAGCATCTTCATGTTCTTGAGACCAATTCCATTTTGCGTTTTTGAGCAAAAGACTGTAAAAGGGGGCCAATACGGTGGACGCAGACGGCACAAAACTCCTGTAATAATTTACTAAGCCAAGAAATGATTGTAATTGAGTTACATTTTCCGCATATTTGGCATTTACAATAGCATTTACCTTTTCTGGCGACTTATGCAAGCCATTTTTGTCGATTATAAAACCCAAATAAGATATCGACTCTTCGAAAAAACTGCATTTTTCCTTCCTTAAAACAAGTCCTGCCTCACGAAATTTTTCAAGTACTGTTTGGAGACGATTTAAATGTTCTTGTCTATTACAACCAGTTATTAAAACATCATCCTGATAAGTCAATACTCCTTCTATACCCGTCAAAGTATTTTCTATTGATCTTTGAAAGATAGCACTAGCACTAGACAGCCCGTATATCAATCGCGTGTACTGGAATAGCCCTTTGTGAGTGTTAATGCATGTGAGTGGTTGTGCATCCTCAGATAACAAAAGCTGCATGTAGGCATTTGATAGGTCAAGTTTTGTGAATTCTACACCTCCATGTAACTTCGCGAATAACTCCTCAATTTTGGGAAGTGGGTATTTTTCGACAACAAGTTGCTTATTTATGGTTTGCGAAAAATCTCCACATATCCTAACATTGCCATTATGTTTAAGGACAGGTACAATGGGGCTGGCATAATTCGAGTGTTGTACTGATTTTAGTATGCCTTCTTGTACCATCCTATTTAATTCCTGGTCCACTTTTCTTTTAATGCAAACGGGACAGATCTTGCTTTCATAAAGATCGGTTTCGAGTCAGGTTTTACATATAAGCTAACTGTGTGCTTATTAAAGCAACCTAACCTGTCTGAAAATACCTCTGGATATTTAGAAGTCAGCGACTTTACTATATTTTCAGTTTTAATGTGATTGATTTTACTTATTTGCAGGTTGAATGCTGACATAAAATTTCTACCCAAGAGAGGTGGGCCGCCGTCAGCTATAACATGTATATCTAAGATTTTAGTATCATTTTCATAAGTCACTGGTAAACTAATTGGCCCTAAAGGATATATTTTACCACCAGTATAAACTTTTAAAACCAAACTACAATTACTTAGCGGAATGTCATTAAAGTGTTTACGGTAAATAAGGTCTGATATCGTTGTTACAAACGACCCACTATCAACTTCAAACAAAATGGTGGTTCCGTTAATGTTTACATTTTGCATCATGGCTTCACCATTTTGTGTTCGAATGTTATAAATGCATTGACCCTTACCATCATCATCATCATCACCAACATCAGCGCTATCATCTACTATATAGTTGTGATTTTTTTGAATTGAACGATTTTTCTTCGTGCACATCCTCTTCAGATGCCCTTTAACACGTCATTGCTTGCAGGTGTGTTTAGCAAACTTGCAGGCATTAGCCGAGTGACTGGTATATCCACACACGCTGCAATGGATGTTGCCCCGGTTTTGTTGCTGTGTTGTAGCAATACGGTTCACGTTTGCAGCTTCCTCTTGAAGTGGGTGCATATATCCTCTTGTCGTCCCTGGAGTCACAAGTCGTGCTGCAGCGCGGGCGCAGCGAAGTCTCTGGGCGATATCTAGTGCTTTTGCCAAAGTGAGGGTAGATGCATCTTCCGTGAATAACTTGTCGCGGGCAGGTCCCGGCACCATGCCGAGCACGAATCGGTCTCGGAGCGTCTCATCCAATGATGTGAATTTGCAATGGGTAGCTAAGCTCCTAACGCGAGCAGCCCATTCATTTAATTCTTCACCAGGCGTCTGGAGTGCAGCATGGAACATATGACGCTCACCGATTATACACTTCCGCGGGACAAAGTGGTCATCCAGCAATTTCAAAACTTCTTTGTAAGTAAGCGAACTGATGTCCTTTGGATGTGAAAGGTCACGTACTAGCTTGTACGTAACCTCAGCGAGTGCACTGAGCAGTATAGCACGTCGTCTTACTTGTGATTTTTCATCATCGAGCAACTCATTTGCCACGTACCACTGTTGAAAACGTTCTTTGAACACTAACCAGTCCTGTGATTCATGATTGAATATTGGTAAAGATCCAATTAGCGACGAGTTTGACATAGTGGCGGTTTATTTGCACGCTAAAGTATTTATTTTGATCCGAGTCGACACTGTTATGTATGTGGGAAATGACAACACAACGTTCTGCTATAAGGGCTCAGTAACCACTGTTTAATAGAGCGAGAGGTTCGAGTGCGCTGACGCAGTCTAGCGCACTCGATAGTTATAGCTATATACGTAACAGTATACATAAAGGTGTAGTCAAATTTTCAGAGGTTTAACCCCTTCCCTAAACTATGATGTCCCTACATATACACAAATATTTCGCCATGAAACATCTTCAGAGCATTTTTATTTTTAACCTTTTCCAAAAATTAATATATAGGCTGTTGTTTTGTAAAGTTACGCCTATAGTACCTATCATCATGCATAACTTTCCTCCAAAAACATATGGTCGCAAATGGAAAAAAAAAACATCCCTCATTACATTGACCAATCAGCTGATTACATGTTACTATGGGAGACCCATATACCTATATTTCTTAAAGTTATTCATAATTATGGATACTATAGTCCCTTACCCGGGGGTAGCTTTACATAACAATATCCTGTATAGTGGTGAAAAATAAAATTGCTCTGATAAAAACGGTTTCATAGTGAAAGTTGTTCAGAAAGATGTTTCTAACAACCTCTAATTTGACTACACTTTTATTTTACAGCCTGTATATAAGTCACATGTAATGGACTTATAAATTATGATTTATTATCATATCTAAAAAAAAAACAGTCAAAATAAAGTAAGTATAATGGCTAGATCTATAACCCAACGAGTAGTCAGTAGAGTTCAATTATTATGGAAAGTGGCAGTAAAGTCTTGAAATATACTAATAAATGATGTTGATTTTAAATATTTTTATCATTTTTTAATTAGTATAAGAGCGTACTATACTTTTTTACAAAATACTATGCTTTTTGTATTTTTGTGCTATCCTTTTCAACGCACCAAAATCCAACACTGGTTGTCGTATAGCGCAGCCGGTCTGGCGCAGTGGGGTAATAAAATTGTAACCTCATATTTTTTTGTAACCTTGTTGATTTGTACCTTTGTAGGAAGGTAGGTAGTTAGGTACCTACAGCAGGGGGCTACCTCATCGCCGCAGCTATGGAGATAAAAGGTTTCCTAAAAAAAAAAACCATCACCGTAAGAACGTCTGTATAATGTACATTGGTTAAATTACTTATCTCAATGGTATAAGGTCTGCACCGGATTCGAACACGCATCTCCTGCGTGAAAAGCGAGTATGAAACCACTCGACTATGGAGATTAATTGGTATAAACCGGTTTATTAGGGTTTACCCCATTATTATTTTGTACACGACTGTACATTGATTGAAATGTATGGGAAATTAAACATTGCATTTTTAATGTCGTTTTTCAAAGTAAACCAAGTGGAAATTATTATTGTTTCGGTGGACTATTCCTGGACTATTTTTTGGCACAAATATCAAACTAGAATTCGTAGGCAGTACGGAGATATTTGATGTTATCAAATGTTCAAGCTGTAATCCTCACCAAGATGACTTAATAACTCTGGAATCGTTGAAGGACTATTTCTGAAATTTGGCATGCCGTGTGGACTATTTCTGGACTAATTTTTGAAACCGAAAACAAGTCAATAGGCCCTTCCGTTTGCTTGCAAGAGAGATGAGGATTACAGCTTGACGTCAAGCTGTAATCCTCACCAACTTATAGCTATAACTTCGAAACTATAAGTGGACTAATTTTCTTTCTTGGTGGACTATTTAGGACTATTTAGGACTATTTTTTAGCATTTTCAAATTTCATTTTCGTGAAGTTTTCAATGGTGATTATGAATGAGGATTACAGCTTGAAGGTCGTCTTAAATGTAGTAGAGTATTTCTCAAAAAATATGTACATTTGTGAATAAAAACTTGTCGCAAAAGTTAAAGTGAGAAAATATTAATAAAATACTGTAATTTTCTTGAAGAAATTGAAGGGAAATAAAGAAAATATAGGCCTTACTATGTTTTTAGACATTAAAGATAGAAAATACTTCATAACATAGTGTAAAACATCAGATTCTCATAGACGTCATTTGCTCTTCCATACAAAATCTTTTTGTCACTGTGGGTACCAACGACATTGCTTCTTCAAAAAATATTATTTATCGTATGTCTAACGTTTCAGGTTTCTCTGATTAGCACCGTAGTATAATATAGATTAAGGTTTAAAATAGTCCATAGCCTGCTTTCTTTAAGATATTTTCATTTCACGCAAAAAACAAAATGTCTCACATTTCTACATTTTAGTCACGTACTTTTTCCTCACACAATGTCGTAGTAGTTTTTTTATATTTCTGAACGAATCTTAAGCACTTTTACTGGCAACACTAAAAACGTCCTTATTGGCTGATGGCCAAATGTCAGTGTCATATTTTTTCTCTTCTGGACCGAATTTTCTGCGACCGCCTGCTGTTTTACTATTTCGATACAAAACGAAAATATTACTGTTTACTGGGTAAGTACTCCTGAAATGTTTATCAAGATAATAAAGTTATGTGGTAGGATATTTGTTCAAGTGAATTATAATCGTTAAATCAATGTCGAACAAAAAATCTTCTTCTGACGAGTTTTTTAGGTTATATTTTTCTTACTGTTTCGTTATTTTTCGTCACGTAACGAAATAGTATTGTGTAAAGCTGGGTATACACTAATACCCTATCCTAAGAAATGGGTGTTGTTTTGTTCGTTTTTCTTTTATGTATTCATAAGCCGCTCGCTCCTTAGGTTTTGGGGGCTTCCGCCCCCTTATCGACACTCTGACCTACCATTCACCTCCCAGTACATTTTGACCTGAGTGGGTTAGCTGATTTCTAAGGAGAAGTAGAAAATAAAGTTTCTCTGATCAAATCGGTTTCTTTGTGGACGTTGCACAGAGTGATGTCCCTAAAATAATAGTAACTTTTGGCTAGGGGTCCAAAATTAACGCTGTATTTTAAACGAAAATTTGTTATTTACAGAGATGCCACCAAAAACGACTGCCGAAAGGTAGAAAAAAATATCGAGATAAGTTAAAAAATGAGAATCCTCAGAAATACGAAGAAAGGCGTTTACATCTGGAAAAGGTTAAAGAAAATATAAGAAAGAAAAAAATGTCACTGACTGAAGCAGAAAAACAGGACCAGCTTAAAAAATGGAGAAAGCAAAATTCAGATAGAGCTAAAAATAGGAAAGAGGATGCAGGAGCAAAAGATTATCTAAAAACCGGTTATGCATCGGCATCGCATACTAATAATAAACGTTGGATCAAACATGTTCTATCAATCTTATTTCCTGAACACCTATAAAAGCACTCAGAGCACTAATGTGTACTTACCTTAATTTTCACTGTTTCGTTACAATGTAAACTATTTCGTTACAATTTTTCGTTACAACTTTTTCGTTACGTACATTCTATTTGAGAAATACTCAGTAGACGTATTGCCTAATAGCCGTAACTCATGTCGTTGAATTACTTGGTACAAGGTGTGTCGTGGTACGGGGGACAACTAGTGCAAAAATCATAGTATATCTGTCAACTGTCGTGTTGATAGTAACTTGTCAAATTTTCGTGCTACCGTGCTTTACATTGCGGGTAATTAAAATTTTGTTAGAAAGTTAACAAACTCTGAATTTTAATTTATTAATTAAATTAATGTTATGGTTACGTTACAGACACACGTTATTTTAACTTCCATAATTAAAAGCCCAGCTGCTGGCTACTAGTATATTATCTGTGGCTGCTGGTAACACACTGTATATTATATTACTCTATGGTTTAGATATCCCGTGTCGCCGATTATTTATGTAACTATAATTTCTATGAGTGCATATGAAGAAAGTAGAGCAAGCAAGAGAAAAACTCAACTGGGCCTCCATACTGAATCACTAAGCTACCCGGCCGCCTTAAGGTGATACGAAAACCTTTGCTTTTCTGGGGCTGCAGCACGCAGGGATTGTAATAAATATTTTCATTGATATCATATTAGAAAATAATAGTATCGGGTGCGTTGCAGAGAAGCGGGCGATTCCAACGCATTGTTTCAGATACGTGATCTGCGATTGTGGGGTAGTTTACCCAGAACCAAAACTCAAAAATTAAAATAGAAGTATTTGCTAGAGGTATCTCAGAAATTGTACGACTTGACAGCCCGGGAGATACAAACTTTGTAGAGCTGAGAAGATTCCAACCTGAAGGGCACTCGGTAGATAGTCTAGAAGTAGATCATATATTAGATTACATCCACTCCTATTTGAACGCAAAAGATGTCTACCAATGCCATCTCGGATGTGGTGAAGTTAACTGGAGTAGCAGTTAACACTGACACAACGGGTGTCTATCGAAAATACAGTTCCCAAGCTTTTGATTTCAAAGAACTGTGTAAGATCTTTGGAGACTTTTGCAAGGATTTTAATAGCGAAATTGTAAGGGATAAGCCCTCACAGGCCTTGGAATTCTCCTCCAAGGTTTTATTAGAATTCGGTCCCATGATGAGGAATTTGAAGGGGAAAGGAGATAAGGCGGTACGTTTCAGTTTCCCCGCCAAGCAAACCGATGGTTCTTTGTCTATAAGAGTAGTGATCGTATCCACCTTCAAAATGAGGCCTGAGCTGATCGTTGATGAGAAGATGGTCATTACTATGAAGCAGGCGACCTTACTCGCTATGGTCACATTCTGCAAGGTCGCAGAATACTCGATCGCAACAGACGGTGACATAGTTATGACTCCGCTTTGCCACGCCATTTATTCGAAGGATTCTGTCTCTGAACTGTCCGCAGCGATCGGAAAAACAATAGGAGACACAGTAAAAATTATCAACTGCAGCACTACTCCTAATGGTCATTACTTACCGGAAAGCGACATGGCGTGCGCTATTGTTGCAGTAATATCTGCAACCAAAGGCATTTCGAATAAAGGTACTAGAGACCAGATGATGAACAAGGTCATCAAACAGTATGCTGCACAACATAAAGAGTACTCGAGCAGCAATTTCACAGCCTTTGCAGAGCACGCATTGGGTGGTGTACCCCAGGGGCTAGATGCCGGAACACTTATTGATAATTTTAGAGATGTTCAAACATCAGCACGGCTTCGTAGGGAACCTAGGGACATCCCAAGAGTTGGCAGCAGCGGTGGCTCGGGGTCGGACAATAGGAGACCTCCAGGGGGTGGCGGTGGACGTGGAGGCCAAGGTGGATCAGGTGGTATGGGAGGACAGGGAGTGCAGCGGCCACAGCAAACAACCGCACCTGCATATAGGGAGTTGAAACCAACTATAGCGCCGCAGAGCCAGGCGAAAGGCGGGCTACCTGCGCTAGGACTAGAAGCAACCAAGCAGAGGTTGGCGGAGGAGATATAGTTGCAGATGAGAAGACTCATGCTGTGACATACTCAGATCAACAAATATCTGGGCTTTTTAACCAGTATATATTAAGTGCCATGGGTGCAAGGAGGAATAAGTGTTAGTACCACCTTGTGACACGTGCTAGTTCATAGCTTTTAAAATTGAGTTTATTGTTAAGTTCTTTATTTTTAAAATGTTGTGTTTTCAAGTTGTGTTTTAACCAGTTGCCTGTGGCGGCTATTTTGTAACTTTCGCCGTGTCGGTGGGTACCGGAGCGGGAACCCCACACATCAGGAATTCTGAGCGCCGATGTTTAGTTTTTGATGAAATTCTCCTATTCTAGTTAGAATTAAGATAAGTTCTAATTAGAATATTACTCTAATTGGAATTCTTTACCCTTTTTCCTTTCCACAACTCCTTTATGTCAGTTTAATAACAGCTAATATGTGTTACCTACTTAATATGAAGCTACCTGTTGTACTTATTTCTGTATCATTTTTAAAATAAAGCAAGATTTAGCGGTTAAGTTTAGTTTTATTTATGCGGTATAATGTATAGAACTAAAATAATGTCAATCACAGATAGTCTTTATACATTTATTTATCAATAGAGAACTTTTTCGATAGTTACAAAAATAGGGCCCCTTAGAAGTCAGTTTTATTGAGAAACTAGCTGACCCGGCGAACTTCGTACCGCCTAACAGTCAAATAAAATATCGTGTTAACTTTAGCTAAACTTAATTTAGGATTTCAATAAGGTGATAACATTAATACAATTTTTTATTACAAATGTTTTATTGCTTCAGCGTTGCAAAACCAAGAATTATAAATTCGGTAGGGTTGCGAATAAAAAATCGGTAGTTTTCGGTAGATTTTTATTTGTATCAATTTTGACAAATTATTATTTATACCATCCTTGAGACGAAATTTTACTGAACATGGCTTTAGGTATATTAAAATCATAGCAGTTTTTATCGCCTATGTGTCTCTTCGCATGCAAAAGCCCAACTAAGGCATCGGTTGACAGGCGGTTGCGGTTTTTAGTTTTTATTAAATTTACTGCAGAAAAAATCCTTTCCACGTTTGCAGATGAGTGCGGTAAAGATAAAATATGAAAAACGAATGTAGTCACTAATCCGAATAAAGGTGTTCCATCACCGCCTTTCATTTGAGCCACATTTGCCCAGAAATCTTCGGCATCATCTTTAAACATATTAATTTCTTGAGAGTTCCTAAGCAGGCGCCACTGTGTATCTATGTCCTGGTAGTCTTTAGCATCAACGAGTCCGGGAAATGCTCTGCAAAGTGGGATTAGACTTGGGTGAATTCCTTTTTTTACATTTTCTGGAGCCAAAACATTTAAGTCTTTCAGTGGGTTGTTTTTTAGGGGAAATCTTTGAATAATTTGCTCAGAAGCTTCAATATAAAACTGTAGACATCTTGTTCGAAATAAATTCAACTGATCTGCAGTCAAACTGTTATTATTCAGTAAAGTATCCATAACTTTTGCTCCAAAGTACATCTCATGTATATCCAAAAAGTTATGAGGATTTTTAAAGTTCACATCTTCAATGTTAGTTGCATTCAAGTAAGACCTCTTTAAAAAGCAGTCTAACAGAGTTTTCAAGGATGCACACACGTGCGAGTATAAAATGTGAATTCTAGCACCCTCCGCTTGCATTTCTTTGTTCAGCTGGTTAAAAATTGGCAAGACAAAATCTAAAAATTGAAGGAATAAAAGAGATACCGGATCGTTCAATTTATTAAAAATATTTGAGGCCATTAGCAACTCGTTTTGTGAGGCGGCAGCATCGATGAAATATAATTTTAGAGCAGGATATTGCTCTAGAATCCGACTAACAGCTGCATGTACCGACAGCCATCTCGTCTGGCAAGGGTGTAAAATCTTGTGAATTTTTAATTGGCAAAATATTTGAAACTCTTCATACTCTTTTGTTCTTTTCGGACTTGAACCGAAGTAATTATAAACGTCCCGGACTAAATCTTCGACGAATCGAGGGATTTTCTCGCCAGCATAAGATGCGCATAAATGAAAAGAATGGCATATACATTTCATGATGAATAAATTTGGGATTTCTGATTTTAATAAACCATCACTGAATGTCTTTGTCCCATCATTACATTTGCACCATCGGATGCAAATCCAATCAAATTATCTTTATAAGGAATATTGTTGTCCATGAAAAACTTTACAATGCTTTCACAAAGTGTGGTGGCATCTGCTGAAGAAAGGGGAATCAGGGCGAGAAAAGAATCACGTAGGTACTTGATTATTTTTGACATACCTTGCCACCATGCAAAGATGTTTTGTCGTTGATAGGTCTGTTGATTCATGAATAACCAACGAAAATTTAACATTACGTAAATCTTCACAAAGTTCTGCGAAACTCTCTGCACCAATTACATTTTCCACGATAGACTGCACTCTTGGACGTGAGCATTTTAAACTTTTTGCAACTTTAGAGTCTGGACAAATCTGTACAACTAATTTAGAAAGATGATCAGTAATATTATTGGAAGATTATGCTCAGCCACAAACCCAGCAATCCGGAATTCACCTGAAATGAATGAAATTGTTGATTTAACAATTCATTATACAGACTCTATTTTACATTGCTAACGGTGCGGCGCAAAGAATTTGATAACTTACTTACCTTCTTTCACTTGATGTTTAAACTGGGTAACTTCTTTACTAACGAAGTCTGACAATTTTGGTTGAACAGCTAAGCTCTTAACACTCTTTTCGTGAAGTTTAGAACTGGCATGGTTTTTGAGAGCGTCGTATCCCGAAGATATATTTATCTCCTTATTACAAGATTTGCACATTGCAAAAGTAGGTTTTGATAAATGTGGAGACAACCATGCAGAGAATTCCTGTCGTAACTCCCACTCTTTTTTATATTTTTGTTGATATTTCTTTCGCTTGACACCTGTACTGGTCGATGCGCCAGCACCAGAATCAGAATCTGAACTTTCCTCAGACATTATAAAGTTAACTTCGCACTAAGAAAATGAATACGTACGAGCTCTACGAGAAAGAATGAATCGAATATGAAGTGTTTTCAAAAAAGAAGTCATTTCATGTTAACAGGGGATTTCCCTTACTGTATCCTATCAAATCCTTCTAGTATTATGAATCTTAATACGTATTCTATAGAGTCCATTTTTATTTATAGTATTTGGAGCATACGGCCAAACAAGGTTCTTCCCCTTGGCATCGAGCGAGACGATAAGATCAGAATATGCGCGAGAAAAGGATAGCTTAATAATTTCGTTAATAAGTGTGATTGAGATGGACTATGGGCAGGGTTCATAGCATGTTCATAGAGTAAAATAGTGCAGTGTTGCTACAAATAATAAAGTATTTAGTTTTTTTCTCGTAAAAACCAGCGGCAAACTAAAAAATCGGTAGACATGCCTTCGTAATCGGTATTTCGGTAAACGAGGGCTAATATCGGGAGATCTACCGAAAAATCGGTAGGTTTTGCAACGCTGTATTGCTTGCCATTGCAAAATTTAGATGTTAAATATTCACAGTTTTTAATGGCAATACCTGGTATGTGTGCTACATAAAATACAATAAATAAAATAAAATAAATGTGTACTAAGTATACAATAATCTTATTTAAACATCCTGAGCTTAATAGTTAGGTACCTGTACAGTAACAATAAAAATTAAGTAAATGGTGGTAATTTTTACATTTTTTTACATTTTACACATTAGGCCTCTTCTCTGTACCGCCAATATTACGATACTGCATTTTAAAGCACTTTCTGATATACAACATTTTTTGTTTTATTATCCGGCGCAAGAACAAATAATGCAGATGGTTTGCCGACACGTGAACATGCCACATACAATTGACCATGAGAAAAACATGCATTTTCTAGATTTAGACCACAAACACTCAAGGATTGTCCTTGTGCCTTGTTAATCGTCATGGCGAATGCAAGACGGATCGGAAATTGAATTCGCTTGAACTCAAAGGGTAAATCGGTTGGGATCATCGGAATCTTCGGAATGAGAACTTCCTCACCTTTGAATTTTCCTTTGAGTATCGTCGCGTGTATCACATTCACCATCAGTTTTCCAATCACCAAACGCGTACCGTTGCATAATTTCGGTTGGTTTAGATTTCGTAGCATGATGACTACTGAGCCAACCTTAAGTCGTAGATTATGCGGTGGTAAGACAGGCACATCCAAGGAGTTTAAAAATTCAGTTGGGTAGTTGGTAGCTTCGTCTACATTTGTTACACTGTCAATAGATTTAAATGAATGCAGCGTACCAACGATTTGATTCTGAATTTCGACATTTAAGTTATCCACATCTTTGCTCTTAGCCGCCAAAATGGCTCGCTCACTCAACCATTTGTTGTTTTTGTGGTTAGCAATGATGTTAGGGAACACTTGGTTGATGAGCTCGTCTTTTGATGACACGAAATTGCAAAAATTTGGAGGAAACGAAATCAATCCGCTCGATTGGTTGACAGGAACACAACCATTACCGACAGCCAGCAATTGCTTGGAGAATTCTTCAGCAGATGGATCGTTCAGCAATGCAACTCTCATGTTTTCTGTGAGCTGAAGTTTCTTCACATAGCGCCACAGATTTGAGGCTTTGAGGCAAGCGTTTATTTCATCGGCAGCAGTCGATCTCGGAATGACTGGCAGTGTTTGGCGGAAATCGCCTGACAGTAAAATCATTGCGCCTCCAAAACATCTCAAGTCATTGCGCAGATCTTTCAATGTTCGGTCAAGTGCTTCCAATGCGCGTTTGTGCGCCATCGTGCATTCATCCCAGATGATGATTTTAGATGCTACTAAAACTTTGGCCATTGCAGAGTGTTTCGCAATGTTACATGTCAGTAGTTTGAAGGTTTAACGGTAATTTTAACGCTGAATGAGCCGTACGGCACCCTTCTAACAATGTGGCCGCTATTCCAGAAGAAGCAACTGCTACCGCAATGTCGGATCTCGCACGAACAGTGGCCAAAATCAATGATATGAGGAATGTCTTCCCAGTTCCACCAGGGGCATCTAGGAAAAATAAGCCACATTTTCCATCATCTATTGACTTCATTAATGTATCATACACTTGCTTCTGTTGGTAGTTCAACAGGGGTACATTCGTTAGAACTGATTGGTTTAATTCATGTCGATCATATTCACGTTCACGTTCCAATTCTCGATTAAATACGTCATTCGCTCCACGATCTGGCGCTGTCATTCCCAACTTGACTAACATACTGCTGCACATGAGGTAACACATGTCTTCGATCAAGATCAAAGCCTGGTTATGCATCTCCTCATTCACCTCAAGATCGGAATTTCTTGAACTGACACGAATTCGATGTAAAATGTCTTGTGACATGTTATCCTTGTATTTATTCCACAGGTCTTGTGGGTTCGATGGGAAGCATGTCGAAATGATGATAGCAAATAATGTGCGTATCTGACTTGGAGATGCAGAAATAATTGCTTCAGCGATTGTCGTGTCCCAATGAGTATCGTTTTCAAGCAAATTGAGCTCCAGACATGCAGCACGAAATGTTGGGCACACTATACCATTAACAGTTCGCAGTGATTGAAATGATGTTGGCCCACGAACATTCACCAGCAACAACCGCAAATAGAAGCATTCATCATTCTTTGGATGAACTGTGTAAATACGACCAAGAGCATCAGTAGAACGCACATCTGGATGACCAGGAACTGCATCGCCTTGCTTCCGACGTTGAAATGTCTTCGATAAAGAGTTCCAAGTGTAGTAAAGTGGCATCTCAGAGTACAGCAACGTTCGTGCAAACGGATCGTTTTGGCAAATCGCAAAGAAGCTGGTCAATGTTGTCGCTGGAGGAGGTGCCACAGCACGTTGAGCAGCATTTGACGCAGTGAAATATACTCGTTGACCATTCTCCAGATGCACTGCCAAAAGTGGGATGACGTTCATGAATGGGGAATGCGAATATACGCAGTTTAAAGAAGTAAATATATTGACAGTCCATAGTCAATATATTTACGAGAATATTATGTATGTCCATAAGAACATTGTTAACTTTCGAAGAAACTGTGATATACATAACTTTAATACTAGAAACAAGGACAAACTTGCAGTGCCCACTACTCGGCTCCATAAAATAAAAAACTCGTTCAAGGGTAATTGTGTAAGATTTTACAATAAACTCCCAAGCACTTTGACAGATCTATCAATTAATAAGTTCAAGAAATACATCAAGCAAAGGCTTATTTCTAAAGCTTACTACAGTATTAAAGAGTACATAGACGATAAAAATGCTTGGGACTGAATTGTTCTAATTAATTGTGAGCATCCTCACTGCCAGAGTTTCTTTTACTGGACACTTGGAGGCCTTTTACACCTCCAAAGATTAATTTAATTATACAACTCTTGACTGTGGGGACCATTTACATCTCCTATCATCATTGTATTATTCACTAAAGAGACTATACATCTCTGTTATTTATATTTTAATTATTTTATTATGACATTTGAGACTTTTTACATCTCTCAGAAACAATAATTAAGTACTTTTTTTTCTGATAATATGATACAAATAATAATACCAAATGTTCTGTAAAAAATGAAATGAAATGACATGTGAAAGTGCCCTTGTGGCCTATTTACAGAATAAACGTTTTGAGTTTTGACGCTAAATTGCCTCATTGCAGTTCACGTATCGACCAACTTGATACCGCGTAATTTCATCGTTGGCATTAGAGGTTTAGATTCCAAAAACCGCCATATCGCTCCCTTTCGTGACATATTTGCAGATATATTTGATGGATTTCACCGAATTGCAATATTCCACATTGCAATGTGTTTTAAAGGTTTTGGAAAGAAGTGGTGAATATGGAACAATCCAACTGTTGTCGACCACGACATCATTTCCTTTCACCTTCGCTGTGATAGTTCTACCGTTATCATCGGGGGAACGACGCCGATATAATGGATATCCATCGTTGCCAGTGATGGTCTCCGCCGTCAATTTTCGTGGATAACGTTTGGAACACTTGCCTTCGACTGGTGATCGGGGGTTGATGGCGCCACAAGGTCCATGAATCATATTCGTAGTTATAACATCATGTAGGTCTGGATCGGTGTCTGGATCAGGAATCTCGGCACATATGATATCATCAATTTGTTCTGGTCGAATTCTTTCGACTAACCAAATAAGAATGTGTGCATGCGGCAAGCCTCTTTTTTGCCATTCGATTGAATACATCCAGCATCGAGTGTCCCCAAATACTCGTTGCTTAACAATGTAGTTCATCAACGACCGGATTTTTTGCTTGAATACACGTGCGGTGATGTCGTGCCGATCACTTGAAGTTTGTCCGGGAAGCAGCATTTGAACAATTTCTATCCATTTCGGTTTACACGTAAATGTAATAAATAGATCTGGCCGACCGTAATGGCGGACATATGTCATTGCATCTTGGGCATATTCATGCATATGACGTGGACTACCAGTGTACGTCGCCGGTAAAATAGTCAATCGTCCAACATTAGCTGCATCTCCTTCAGTGCTTACTGCATCTCGTAAATGGATATACTCCTCCGAAAGCAGTTTGGCTTGGTTCAACCGAATGAAAGTTAGGCGCTCTGTTTCGATTTTGACATACATGTCGACACAGTATTGCTGAAGCAATCGACGAAATCTCAGCAAATAGTTCAGTATTTTGACGAATCATCAAACGATATGCGTAATAATTCATTGAGCTAACCTTTTTGGTAGTTTCCTCACCTGAAATTAAAAAAGTAAAATTAGTATCATAAAAGGAAAACTTACGTCCGTCCTGAAGGGGTGGCCAGAATCATGTGACCAGTAAATCTCCGAAACTCACATAAGCAAGGAGTAGGAAGGAGGAGGAGCAAGATCAAAATTAAGGAGTATTTCAAAACTATGATATTGATTCTCACCATTCTGTGGATTTACCATCTTGATATTGAAGTGATATCCATCATCTCCTTGCCAAAACATCAGTGGGTATTGCAACGCGTCATAAGAAGGGTGTGTTTCAGATATTTGTTGCAGTTCCCCAGTATCGCGACGTGTAAGCACAATATCGCGAGATTGTAAGTTTTCACCAACAATCACAATTGCAACTTCATCTATTATTGGAGCGTTAAATGTGCGTTCTTGTGTTCCAGCTGGACGTTTATCTGCTCTGATCACAACCTTGTAGTCATCGCTTGACATGCGCTCCAATGCAGTCTTTAACTTCTTGACCAATACATGATGTTCATGAATTAGCTGCTGCAGATCTCGAAGAATTGCTCTTTTCATTTCTGCGTTGATCTCTTGACGCCGATCAAGTTGCTCCTCCATATTTCCCATGAAGTATATTTGTAAGAATTTATGCTGCGCATCTTCAATGATCCCATTCGATGGTGAATTTGGCCTTGAATCTGTAAAGTCGAAATAGAAGATAAGCACACATTTTAAATGCCATGCCTTATTTATTCTAGGCATAAATTTAATGGATAGGATGAAACATATTACCTTGAATGTCGGATTAAAACCATGTTCTCTGATAGTGTCAGCCCCAAAGGAAGTCATTTGAAAACATCCATTGTATTTTTGAGTGTTCGCCAGAAAATGTCGTGATTCTGGTGTTTCGCCATGCAGCAATGAATTCAATGGCTCAGGTGGCGGAGTCAATGACGGCAATTTCACTTTACCATTAAGGCAGCACAATCCAGGTGTTTCTGCAACAAACTTCAATGCGCCACAATGCTCACAACGAATATTCATTGGACCTATGCTGACGAAAGGATGCGAGCTGTAATCAATTGTGCAATCGTATAGAAATGCTGCACGATTCAAATCAACACCTGAAGCACTTCTTCTTGCGCGTCGAACAATATCTCGTTGTTGATCTATGCGATAAGCTCGACGATTTCTCATCTCCAACCGAGCCGTTTCACGAATTGCTGCTCTTTGCTCTTCTGTTTGAGAAGCGCGAACTCGGGCCATACTAACGCGCCTCTGTTCTCGTGCGATTTCTTGGTCATCTTCAGTAGATTCATTCGCCCCGTTCCGCAGCCTCACTGCATTACGGCTTTGTTGGGAAAGGTTAGATCTTCTGGGTCGCGGCATTGATAATTAAGAACTTTCCCAAAACAACAAAACAAACCGACCGACCGGTACATAGGTAACCTCCACAGAGAAAGTAATCACTACGTGTAACCTAACCTCAAGCAAGGATCCATACTAGAGATGAGATTATTGGTTGTTTTTTATTATTGGTTAATGGTTCATTGATAAAAAAAAATATCGATAATTTTGTTGGTTGAAAATATTATGTACTTGATATTTTTATTCAATCAACCATTCACCTCACTGACTGACATCGTTGTGTAAGAATAAAAATATCAACAACAGTAACTATGTTAAACTGTGTTTTATCCTAAGAGAAATAGAGCATACAATCAAAAAGCCACAGAAATATCACTTCCGTTTGTTTAGAATAAAATATCCCCAACAGTAATGAGCAAATATGTGCTATCGTAAGAGCGATAGTGCATACAATTGATTAACTTGCTGTATACTCGGCGCCACGACTAAAGGGCTTTGTCCTTGAATGCGCAGTAGTCACTTTTCACAAGTGTTTGGCGCGGGGAAGTGAGGAGCGACGGGGGCGGTAGTCAGCGCCGGCACCTGATTCGTTGATCAGTCGCTTCCCGATGCCCGCACCGAAAGCACGTCTCGAAGCTTCTTGAGTACAGTCGCATACAATATTACCCAACGTTATCTTTCGCCCCGAACGAAAATGCCGAAAAATAAAGTACTCACTAGGCAAGCTAGAAAAATGGTTTACGATGTGAACTGTTATATCAAAAAAGAGTCTGATGAAATACTGATGAAGAAGTCTGATGAAAAACTTAATTGTGGTTTAATTGTTACAAATTATTAGTCAGCGGGAAGAAAAGAGTGTGCAGGACTATTACTACAAGTATCTATATTCACTAGGCCCTAGTGACTAGGGGCATTCTATGCTAGGGGGTTATTTATATATAGGTTTCAACCTTGACGTTAACAAATGTTGTCAATAGAGAGTACCTATAGTTTATTTGACACAAAGTCCATTATTTACATCGGCTAATATCCCAATCAACAAAATATCAAACAGAGAAAAAATAGAAGTGAAGAAAGTCCTGAACACTCATTCCTTCACACTAACCCTAAAAACGCACTTCGGAATTATGCCGCGACTGTACACATGCGCAGTAATCCCCGCCAGTTTCTCCGAGAGCTCTTTATTCGTGGCGCCGAGTGTACCTAACTATGAATCCTGCAACGTTGCCGCTCCTAATTCGACCCGAGCGACAGAAAGCGCGACGTTGTCAAATCTCCTGTTAAACTCTGACTGAAGTTGATATGATATTTTTATTCGTTATTGCGTTAGTGTTAATTTTGTGTATTTTATTTTATTTTATTTTATTTTACAATTTTAGGGAAGCTTACAGCTATCTTAACTATTTAATAACATCATATTGCAGACTAAAAGCTAATAACAAGCATCCACATGTAGATTGGGTACCATATAACTAGTGATAATGTATAAAATTAAGTTTATTTTGTCGCTACTCACTCACGCCATCACCGTCGCAATACTCCTCCTCAACAATCCCGTCCTCGGTATTAAGAAGTGCTAGAAAGTTCTTTATTATGGCTTTCCGCAATGAGAAAAAACTACTGCAGAAGATATCAACATCATTGTCGCCATCGCTGTTGGAGCTGAAAAGTCGGTTGAATAGTGCGCATGCTCTGTTTATAAAGGAGTTTTGTCTGTAATTGCTGTGAGCTAAAGGAGTCTGAAGCAGTGGACGCCTACGGACACTGTGTGTTGGTACCTTAATTTTTAATTTACATAGCAGTTCAGGACAGTCAATAATACCCCTAGCCACCTTCATCAGGAATGTTAAATCTGCAATGTCCCTGCGCAGGTTCAACGGAAGTAGATGTAGTTTAGCACATTGGTTATGGTATTTGAGTTTAGGCATTTTAAACTTAAAGCCAAGATATCTGATGAACTTCCGCTGAACCCGCTCAAGTCTTCCTCTGTAAATGTCATAGCAGGGGTTCCATATTTGCGATGCATACTCGAGGTGGCTACGAACATAAGCACAGTAGAGAATTTTGACGGTTTTCATTTTCCTGAATGATTTAGACGACCTCATGACAAAACCAAGAGCCTTCGAAGCCTTACCGACAACGCTGCCTATGTGCTTCTCAAAAACTAGCCCACTGTCATGGATCACCCCAAGGTCCTTACTTTCATACACTCGAGTCAGAGGAAGGTACTTTATACTGTAGTTAGATATATATCGATTGAGCTTGCGCGTGAATGTCAGAAAGAAGCACTTTGAAACATTAAGATCTAATTTATTGGTAGTGCAGTAGCCGTCAAGTCTTAGCAAGTCTTTTTGCAGCAGAGAAGCATCAGAAACGTTATTCACAACTCTGAATATTTTCATGTCGTCTGCAAACAACAGTACGTTAGAGTTTATAAAACACGAGTCTATATCCTGTATAGATATAACAAATAACAGCGGGCCGAGTTGGGATCCTTGGGGTACGCCTGAAGGAATACTCATCCATGCTGATTCGTAGCCATTCAAGACAACAGCCTGTTTACGGCCTGCAACGTAAGAACTTAACCATTCCAACAGACTGCCCCTAACACCGACACCCTTGAGCTTACCTAACAGCATACCATGGTCAATTCGGTCGAAGGCCTTGCTATAATCAGTGTAGATGGCGTCTACCTGGTCACCACCATCCATACGCTGGGATACGTAGTCATTAAATAGTACAAGGTTTGAGACAGTAGATCGACCCTTTAAAAACCCGTGCTGTAGCGGGCTAAAGCTCATTTTGAGAGCACTCTAAAGCTGCGAATATACAATACGTTCAAGAACCTTGGCAATTAAACATAGCTTCGAAATAGGTCTGTAATGTTCAATACTGCCACGAGTGCCTTTTTATGAATGGGAGAGATAAACGCTAATTTCCAAAGGTCTGGCACTGCCCCCTCATTCAGCGAGCGCCTGAATAGTATGGAAACCGGAACTGAAAGCTCTTCGGCACATGAAACTAAGAATATAGCTGGTATCATAAAAATCAAAATCAAAATCAAAAATCATTTATTTCCATAGGATGTTGTTACATCACTTAGATCCGTCATTACATTTTTTTGGGTGAGTTCACTAACACAATGGCGGAATTTGTGGAGAAGAGCTCACCGAAGAAACTCCACAGTCGTCGCATATTTTGCGTTTCCTTTTTTAAATAAAATATTGTCAAATTACAAAATGAATGCTAATTATATATCGAAACAGCCTGTTACTCAAACAATCTATTCCCATGGACATCTGTCCTCTAAGTAATCAGATATCCTGTAGTAACCTTTTTTATACAATTTCTGTTTTATTATTATTTTAAACTTGTCTAAAGGTAAGTTTTTAATATCAGTAGGGACCTTATTGTAATAGCGTATACAATTGCCTTTTAAAGAATTACTAATTTTATGTAGTCGGCTTACATAAGCAACCAACTTGTCTTTATTTCTAGTATTAAAATTGTGTATATCACTGTACTTCTGGAAATTAGTTATATTTCTTTTTACATACACAAGATTGTCATAGATATATTGAGACACAAATGTCAGAATATTGATTTCTTTAAACTTTTCCCTCAGTGACACTCTAGTATAACTATATCACTCTATAAATTGCACGAACAGCCCGTTTCTGCAGAATAAATATACTATTAGCATTCGCAGCGTGACCCCACAATAAAATACCATAGGTCATCAGACTATGAAAGTAACTAAAGTAGACTAGTCTAGCGGTGTCTACGTCGGTAAGAGCTCTAATTTTTTTAACTGCGAACGCTGCCGAACTCAGTCTGTTCGACAATTTATTTATATGAGGATCCCATTGTAGTTTGGCGTCTAAAGTAATGCCCAAAAAGACAGTCGACTGTACAAGGTCCAATCTCTGTCCTTTTATAAATATGTCTGTAGTTACCGGGTTCACATTGGGTAACACGAATTTAATACATTTAGTTTTCTTTTCATTAAGTAATAAATTGTTAACAGTAAACCAGTTCACTATACTAGAGATAGCATTGTTTACCTCGTCATAATTTGATTGCTGTCTTTTAACTTTAAATATCAAAGAAGTATCATCGGCAAGCAATACTAACCCATGTTTTGCTTTAACAAGGTAAGGTAAATCATTAATATATACTAAAAACAAGAAAGGACCAAGAATTGAACCTTGCGGTACGCCCATACTTATTGAAGACCCAGGTGATCTTTTCCCATTAACATCGACCATCTGAACCCTATCTGTTAGATATGACTCCAGAAGGCCAAGTGCCTGATCTTTTACACCATAATGGCGTAACTTCCTGACAAGAGTGTCATGATGGACGCAATCAAAAGCCTTGGATAGATCGCAGAAGACACCTATTGCATCCATTGCGTCTTCCCAGGCATCAAAAATATTGTCGATTAGTTCAACACCAGCATCGGCTGTTGAACGACCCTTTGTGAAACCAAACTGAGCAATATGAATTAAATTATTGAGATAAAAATGACTTTGCAATTGATTAAGTATGAGTTTTTCAAATATTTTGCTAATAATATTTTATCATGTATTTTTATATCTCAAATATTTTTCATGTCAGGGCCAGCTGATTTTGAAAGATCCAAATTCTGCAGGAGACGTTGGACAGTCGAGGCGTCAACCTCGACACCAGCAATGTCACACAGCAAAGCAGCAGTGTCATAAATCTGTTTGTTAGCATCCGGAGCGATACCAGATGCAGCTGGTATCAAGAAGGTGGAATGAAAGTACGCGGAGAAGAACTCACATATCGTCGTTCTTTTTGACTTAACAAATGACCAGAACGCTTTAGGGTTTTTAGCTATAGAATCCTCAATATTTGAAATATACTTAACATAACAGGTCCGTTCCATTCTGCTAACCCTGTCACGTAGGATTGAATATGACTGTTTATCAGAAACATTTCCATAGGTTTTAATTTTTTTTAAATACTTAAATTTTTCTTTAATAACCTTTATTAACGAATAGCTAAACCATGGCGGATACTTACTTTTGTAGGCTTTGCGGACAGGAACGAAATAATCGCGAATATTAGAAATTATTTCATAGAAAGACTCGACGGCGTTGTTGACACTACCCCCACTCAAAGCGCTGATCCAGTCAATTTTATGTAAGCTTTCGTTTATTCGGTCGTAATCAGCTTTAAAATAGTTGTGGGACGTGCGGGGCAATACCTTCAGTGGAGAGTAGTTGGATATTGGAACTAGAGTAATAAGTGCCCTATGATGCGGATCTTCTGGGACTAACGGATCAGGACAAGCTGTGGTAACAATGTTTACATTGCAAAGTACTAGGTCGAGAATCCTACCAAAGTTATTAACAGTACTGTTAAATTGCTGGAGACCGCAGACATTTAAAGTATCTATGAAGTCTGAAGCTAAGGGATTAACTATATTTACAGCTTGAAGTTGGCCATTCGTTGGTAACCATTGAACGCAACTCATATTAAAGTCACCCAATATAATGAGTGTATCTGAATTATTATCTGTTATTATATTAATTAAATTGTTGCTAAAGTTCACTAATTGTGTCTTAAAACAATTACCATTGTTTTCGTCACAAAGATACAGAACACACAAATGCAAGGTGATTTTAGGCTTGTTGTTGCACCCTAAACGAATTGACACCCAGATGTCCTCGGCCGAGGACTGCCAAGCAACATTCATATATGAGCACAACTCACGCTTGACCGCTAATAAAACCCCACCCCCCATGGTCTGCTCTGTAGAAATGTAGTTACGGTCGCGGCGCCACACCAAGTACCTGCCATCCAATAATTCATTGTCGGAGATAGAATCGAGAAGCCAAGTTTCCGTCAGAGCTATTACGTCATAATCATTAAGCAAAACACTCCGCAAAAAAGTCTCGGTCTTACTCCGTAGCCCTCTCACATTCTGATAGTACACACACAGGTTACTCTCGTTGTCACCAATCACAGCTAATATGACTACCAACGGTATATAATCGACGATCTAAAAGACATTCATAGGTAAGATTATTTATTAGCATTGAAAACAGCGTTAAAGTTGCGAGACATCGTCGCCAGCAGCAGACAACCGGTTTTTTACAGGTAGGACATAGGTACAGAGCACACACAGCCAAATTAGCAGCGAGGTGTCGTAGGATAATGAGCGGCAATGCTACAGCGTTGCGCGTAATAATAGACTTTAAATACAGCGTAGCAGAGATAGTAATGCGGGGAAGCGATAGCAACAAATTACGACAGTAGTTTGCGAGATTCGCAGAGCAACGGTGAGATATGAGTGGAGCGACACACAAAGCGGTATGCAGAGGCAATAATAGTGTTACAGCGCGAATACAAGTGGTTTCCAAACTGTGAACATTCAAAAAATAAGCATTTAAAAGATAAACATACGACACAAGAACAGAACGGAGGGCAAGTCATTTAATTTTTGATAGGTCGTTATTGGAGCGAATCTGTATAAAGGGCGACGTAGTGTAGTGTTAATGGTTGATGGTTATATTCCCGCCCGGCGCGGACTTTGAGTGGAGTAGTTGATATGATATTTTTATTCGATAATGTTAATTTTGTGTAGTGTTAATGGTTGATGGTTATATTCCCGCCCGGCGAGGACTTTGAGCGGAGTAGTTGATATGATATTTTTATTCGCTAATGTTAATTTTGTGTAGTGTTAATGGTTGATGGTTATATTCCCGCCCGGAGCGGACTTTGAGCGGAGTAGTTGATATGATATTTTTAAGAAATAAGAAATAAATAAGAAATTTATTTGCAAAGATAAGGGTAAAAGAGCTCTTAACCCCTCGCACCCCCAGCCACTTGGCGCCGACACAGCTCGTCCCCCAGGCACACTTAAGCCCGCGCGGCGCGCGACACTTGACTGACGTATCAAGTGATTATGTTGAAATGGTAACTCTTAGAACTATGAGAGTGCTAAATATGAGTAGCTAATGAAACCCTCTCTTAGTCAATGCAAAACTAATGTCACAGTGACCTTCCTTTATTATTGTACCGACATGAGAATCACAGACATCTATGAAAATGGTCCTTCTCGACACAAATCTAGCCGACATGAGAAAAACATCAACAAATATACATGTTGTTTGATACCTACGTAATCTACACAATATATCTTTTTTAAAACAATAAAAACATTAGTGTGTTCTTATAGAAACAATTCAATATTCACCATAAAAGCTCAGAAAAGATCAGTCAAAATTCGCTCGCGAGAAAAAGTGATTTAGTTTTTTCCAGTCTGAATATTTTTTTCTATGAATGACCATAGACAATTGTATCGGATTATAGACTTTGTCTTATTGAGCGTCTGGAAAATCTTTAACAGTACCAACATGACAAAAATTGGCCAAAATATACCGGTTTAAAAAAGCGCGGGAGCGAGAGCGTCATATGACGCTTGGGGGACGGACGGTACTCGAGGCGAGCGTCATATGAGGCTTGGGGGATTGTAAGGTTAAATAACATGAAAGTTGATCGCCTTAATCAGCTATTAAATTGTAGCATGCAAATGTTTGAGATCTAGTTTTAGTTTATTCTCATTAAATCACATAAATTGTATAAATTAAAAACACAAACAAAACAACAAAAGCCAAGACCAGTTTCACCTACGTTTGAAGTTCAGAAATTCGTCCACAGAGTAAAAACAGTTTTGCAGAAGCCAATAGAATAATCTGCGTTTAAAAGTGTTGAGTGGCAACGTTTTTATGTCATCTGGTATTTTGTTATACACAATCACACACATTGCTGAGCAATTTTTTAAATACAGTGTTGTTCTTGGTGTGTGATTAAATACAAGCCTGTTCGGGTTTCTAGAGTTCCTCGAGAAATAATCATGAGCTTTTACGAAAAGTTCAGGATTTGACTTAACGAATTTACCGATTTCAAGTATATAAAGACAGGGTACCGGTAAGATGTTTAATTTTTTAAATGTTTGTTTGCAGGACTCATATGGTGCCATACCACAAATAGCACGCAAACATTTTTTTTGGGCAATAAATACTCTGTTAATTTCAGTTCCGTTACCCCAAATTATCAGACCATATCTTATGACGGATTCTACATACCCATGATAGGCAAGCAGTGCGGTTTTTTTCTCGGCTGTTTTGTGCAAACGTCTTAGCACAAAAATAAATCTGTTTATCTTATTACATATTTTATTAATTTGATCTTTCCAATTCAAATGTCGATCAATTACTATACCTAAAAATGTCACACTATTAGCCTCCTCTAGAATTTGTCCGTTATAATTTATATTTAATGTCATGTTCCTGTTATATTTGTCAAAGTTATTAAAATTTATATACATTGTTTTATTAAAATTTACTTGCAGATTATTATTATTTAACCAATTAATTATAGAGGTAATAGTTGTATTAATGTCAAATTCATGAAGTGAAATGTCATCAGTAATCACGCGAGTTACATTTATTGATATATCATCAGCGAATAAAATGCAGCTTTGATTAGTGACTTCCGGCAGGTCATTTATATAAATTAAGAAAAGAAGAGGCCCGAGTACACTGCCCTGAGGAACGCCAAATTTATTACATTCTAGCTCGGATTTATAGCATTTAACGACATGGCTATCATTAAGACGACTTATTTCTACACTCTGCACCCTATCGTCCAAGTAAGTCTGTAGCCAGTTTCGTGCTAAGCCTCTTATACCATTAGCCTCGAGTTTCGATAGCAATAACTCATGTGCAACAAAATCGAATGCTTCATGGTTGTTTTTAAATATTAGTTAAATTTATTGGTTGATGGTTATATTCATCATCTATAATCCATACCTCAGAAGAGAAGAATGAAAAAACTCTTTATACGTTTTTTTTTTTTTTTCAATTTGACGGCTGCAGGGCTGATTTCAGAAACATCGCACCGAGTGCGATTATCGTCGGGCGAAAGTCACCCGATGACAGTTGCCCATACAAATCTATGATCGCACTGGCTTTCTGACCGGGCTGGTGGGTCGGCGGGCGTGATCGGGCGATGTTTCTGAACTACTTTGAGCTATCAAATTGCATTGCAACTGTGGCGCCACCGGTTGATAGTAGTAGGTTTCTTTTATAAAAATATGCGTAGTTTTGTCAACAGATGGCATCACATGCTGTTTGCATTCGTAAAATTAATTTATTTATTTATTGTTATTCGATAACTTATCCGATATTTTATTACTTATTCTGCTATTCGGAGCGCAGTAGAATCCACCAAAAAAGAGAAATCTAACATCGGTCCAGCCGATCTTGAGTTATAAGTGGTGTAACTAACACGACTTTGTTTTATATATATAAGATTAGTGACCACAGAGTATAAATCCATTCATTCATTATATAGCCTGTTCTTTCATGTACAATTTGAATAGGTTAGAAAGAGATAGGGTTAACATAAATGCTGCAACGAAGCAAAATTGCTTCCATATCCACTTTTACTCAGCTGATGCGATGTCATCTGATCTTCGCATATTGTTCGGACTTGACACCGATTACAGCAAAAATAAAGGTATGTGTTTACGCTGTTGACTTCTTGCCACTTATTTCTGCATATCTTGCTCATTGTTGTACATTCTGCAGCTTCCAGGTCACAAAAACTCTTGTCGTCTTTTAGGTGATACTCTGGTTTCATGAGTTGGCAAAAATAAGTTTGATATAGAACCAAACAGGAACTGATGTCGCTCTCGGTCAAAGGAATGTAAATGTCCTTTTTCATGTTTAGCGCAATGTAATCTGATACTGGGACAACACTGATTGCTTGTTGTCCTTTCGCTTCAGATATCGGTATCATTTTATGAATTTCGTAACTGTCTCGACTGATGAGTGGCAGTTTTATTTCAAAGAGAAGTACGTCGTCCAAAAATCGTGATTTTACTTGTAGTAATTTATAAATTTTGTACACTTCTGTGTGGAGGTTCTCCAACGGCAGCGATACATCTTTGGGTAAATGGCTTGCAATTGTCGTCAATTCCTTGATGAGTTGCTCGGGAGTTAACAAATGGTAATCGAACCGACCGTGGTGTAGATCGGTGATAGTATCTAATAATGTGTTTTGAATATTCCGTAGACTGAGTAGCATGTTGCTTGCTGTTGTCGCTCCTATGGTGAAGGAACTAATGATGCGATTTCGTTGGGCTTCATCGTTCAGTTGCTTTACGGATTCTTCTATTGCGTTCATATGTTGGTTCATCATCTTGCGTTGCTTTTCCATAGTATTTTCGGCTCTCTTTAACAAACTGAACTCTGCCTCTATGATTGAAGTCTGATTTTTCCAAAGTGATGCTATATGTCTCTCATTGTCTCGAACTAGAGCTATGTCTTTCCTGTATTGTTGGGCGAAATTTTCATCCAATACTCCAAACAATCCGTTAGCGAGATATCCGACACCATTAATGAGACCTCGGCGCCGGCGCTGTCTGGCAAGTCGCATGCTCGACGTGTGCTGAGTAATTAATACCCGATCGCAGTACTCTAGTTCGGAGAATCCGTGCCGTAATTGAAGTAGTATGACGGCACAGTGGGCTTGTTCCCGTATCATATTACATGTCTGTTGGAGCGTTTGTGTATATTTGTTGAACGCGTCTATTCCTTCCCAATAAGGATCCAAGTGGTAATAACCGACGATTTTCCACTCGTCTTTAATCAGCGTCATATCTGAGATCTTGTCGAAATATATCGCTTGTCCTTTCCTGAATTGTGTAACGTTTGTATTGCAGTGAGAATTGCAGACGAATGTTAGCAGCAGAAATAAAGCTGTTACCACTGCACTGAGATTGCACTTGATAGGACTGACTGCGCTAGTTCGCGTTGGCCTCTGTCCGGTCGCCGTAACTACGTCACTTGAATGACGTGGTTTAACCTTCTCGTCGTTTTCTAATAAGGTTGAAATTTTTACTATTGGCCGTTTTAAATAACCATTCTTGGTCTTCAACGTAACGACACGCACGTATCCGTCTTTGCCTTGGTGCAATTCTATAACACGACCCATCGCCCACTTTCCTGGCGGTAGATTGTCATCATGTATTAGGACGACGTCGCCGACTTGAATATTACGCTGAGGACTTTTCCACTTGCTTCGGGCGGCTAGTTGTATCATATATTCTGATACCCATCTTTTCCACAAATCTTGTAATATTGTTTGTGTTAGGTACCTACTCTTGTGCGCTGATCTTTCTCTGTCTCAATCAAGGTGAGAGTAGGTCCGCTGGTTAAGAAGTGAGCGGGTGTGAGATAATTTAAGTCTTCAGGATCTTCAGATAAAGGACTTAAAGGCCTAGAGTTCAGGCAACCCTCTATTTGAGCGAGGAGAGTTGAGAATTCTTCGTAAGTAAGGCGTTGTTCGCCAATCACTCGCTTCAGGTGGAATTTGAAACTTTTCACCGCTGCCTCCCATAGACCTCCTGCTGACGGCCAGGAAGGGGCGTTGAAGTGCCATGTTATCTCCATGTCTGCTATCTCCCTCAGAAATTGATCGTTGATGAGCTCTTGTATCTCCTGAAATTCTTGTTGTAGGCATCTGTTAGCTCCCACAAAGGTGGTCCCATTATCACTGTAAAAATGTCCTGGTTTTCCTTTGCGCGCTGCCATTCTTCTTACAGCGGCGACGAATGAAGATGTTGTCAGGTCGGAAACCAGCTCTAGATGCACCGCCTTGGTCACCATGCATACGAAGACTGCGACATATCCTTTGGTGGTCTTGGTACCACGTCTCTTGTTGGATTTTATGTAGAAATGTCCCGTGTAGTCAAAGCCGGTATGCAGGAAAGGACGAGATGGGTTGATCCTTGATTCAGGTAAGTCTCCCATTATTTGATGATTTTTATTAGGGTTGTGTTTCTTGCAAGTAATACACCGACGAATAAACTGCTTAGTGGTCTTGTTTCCACTGAGTATCCAATATTTTTGCCTTATGAATGACAATGTAATCCGAGCACCGCCGTGGTAGGTATGTTCATGCGCTTGCAAAATAATTAACTCCGTCAAGCGGCTTTCTTGAGGCAAAATTACAGGGTGTTTCATATCTGGATTAATGTGTGCATGTTTCAGTCTTCATCCAACTCTGAGCAAGCCTTGTTCATCGAGGAAAGGTGTGAGACTCAAAATCTTGCTTTTGGGTGAATCTTGTTTTCCGTTTTTGAGGTCATTTATCTCTCCGTGAAATTCCCTTCCTTGAACATCCTTTATTATCATCTCAGTAGTTCGTCTACTTTCCGCCAGTGTAATGTAGGGCTCATATTTTCTGTCTTGTTTCCGACTTGTGAATCGGCGTATCCACGACAGCACATGTACTACCTTGATGAATGAGCTGTACTTGTTTAACAACTCAAGTACAATATTGCTGTTTCTTGTTACAGCCTGTACAGTCGCTTTCATTGGCTTGGTCTCTTCATCAGTCGAATAAATCTTGCTCAATCTTTGTTTTTCATCAAAGGCTTTTAGCCAAGTCGGTCTATGCCACCAAAGTGGATGATCTTGTAGTTGTGTGGCGTTGAGCCCTCTGCTAGCACAATCTGCGGGGTTTTCGGCAGATTTGACGTACCGCCAACATGACGCGGGTATTACTTGAGTAATCTGTTGAACCCTGTTGCCAACAAACTGCTTCCAGCGCTGGGACTGACCTTGAAGCCAGCCTAAGACGGCAGTCGAATCTACTCAACCATACATCTTAATACGATGGTTGCTCAAACTTTCTAGTACTTTTTCCATCAGTGTGGCCAGCAAATGGGCTCCGCACAACTCCAGTTTTGGCAATGTAATCTCTTTGTTGTGTGGTACTAATCTTGATTTTGCAGCGACGAGACTGATATGATATTGACCATCTATTTTTAATTTACAATAAATTACGCAGGCGTACGCTTTTTGAGATGCGTCACATTACCCGTGTAACTCGATATCGCTTGAGGTCTCTGTACCTAACCATCTTTGTATATTTAGGTTATTTATAGCTGCTATGTGATGTTTTATTTTTATCCATTCTTTGTGAATATCTTCGGGTATCTTGTCATCCTACTGAAGATTTCTATTCCAGACGGATTGAAAAAGTAATTTTTGTAGAAATAGGTGTGAGCCAGCCAAGAGGGTCAAATAATCGGGCGATTTCCGAAAGCAACTGTCTTTTCGTACAAACTTTATTGTTTTTAGTCGTGGTTTCAATCTTCGATCGAAATTTGAAGACGTCCTGTGTCGAGTTCCAGTTAAGTCCCAATGTTTTCATCGATTCTGGTTGTATGAACTGATATGTGCCCTCCGCACCTTCACCCTTGTTGGTGACTTGTTGCATTAAGACGGGATGATTGGACTTCCATTTTCTTAAATTGAAACCGCCTGCTTTCATTAGTTGAATGAGATCTTCTTGTAATCTTTTGGCTGACGTCACCGAATCTGACCCATGTAACAGGTCGTCCATATAGAAACATTCCTCAACTATTTTGGCAGCTTCCGGGTACTTGAGTCTTTCATCCCACGCCAATTGCTTCAGCGTCATCATGGCGAGAAAGGGGGCGGCCTTGGTGCCGTAAGTGACTGTTGTCAGTTGATACTCTTGTAAGAGTTGATGTGGAGAGTCTCGCCATATGATTTTCTGGAGATGTTGGTGCTCTGGATGTACCCACAACTGTCGAAACATCTTTTCTATATCCGCCACAAATGCGATTCTGTGTTGTCTCCATTTTAGTATAAGAAACAAAATATCTTTTTGTGAATTGGGTCCTTTGTGCATCAGGTCATTCAAACTGATCCCATTTGAAGTTTTTTCGGATCCATTGAATACCACACGAAGAGCCGTTGTAGTAGATTCTTCTCGTAAGACGCAATGGTGGGGCAAAAAATATTCGAGTTTCTTGTCATCACGTGCCCGCTTCATATGTCCAAGCGATAGGTATTCGTCCACAAATTCTTTGTAAAGCGAAGCAATAATTTTATGCTTCGAAAATTTCCGTTCGAGTTGTAAAAATTGCCCAATGGCTTTGTTTTTCGACTGCCCTAGATTTGATTCGGCAGTGGACTTAAGGGGAAGTCGCACTTGGTATCGGCCGTCGCTCAACCTTGTTGTTGTAGACTTATAGAAATTGATGCAATCTTCCTCCTCCGTCGAGTGTCTTGATGCTCCTTGAATGTCCTCTATTTGCCAAAATCGTTGTGTCCTCTATATTATTCAGCACAACGTTACAATGCAAACTTTGAATACTTCCAAACAGTATCCACCCAAGACTTGTTTCTTGGGCTAACGGTGACGAATCTTGTTTTCGTACTCCGCTAAGGATAATGTTAGCGTATACTTCAGCGCCCAAGAGTATGTCAATGGGGTTGCTTAAGTAAAACTGCGGATCGGCTAATTCTATTTCTTCCAGGAACGCCCATGATGGTTTACTGATTGTATTGTTGGGTAAGTTTCTTGTTAAACTTTTTGTTCGATTCAGAATCGATACTCGATCGATGGTTTTCGGAACGGCCATTTTGAATTTGACGGAGCTGCCAACCGAGCAGTTTTTGACAACTGACAGACGAAAAGCCCTCGCGATGGAACGCGTATTGGTATAGGGCATTGAAATTAAATCGTAAGCCATCTGGAATTGTATTCGGGCTCCCCTCAGGATTGTCTTATAGCTGAGTGTATTGTGGTTCTCCGAACCAGATAAAGTTCGTATTTACGTAATATAACCTGTGTTGGGACACTGTGCGCGTCGAAGCTGGCCTGCCAGCCATACCTGGTTGGCTGAAGAACCTGTCTACCAAGAAGAGCCTAGGGTGCACCCAGGCCTTGCAGAGAGACAGGTGTTTGACGGGAACGAAGCTCAAACCAGGTCAGATAGAATCTATTTACTTTAGCTCGGTGAATCGCCGACGTTCTTGCTTCTTGGCATCCGATCGCTACGCTACCTCGTAGCTATGGGCCCCTGCGAGGTCATTGGGTGCCGAGAGGCCTGCAGGCCTACCATGACCTTATAAGAAACTGCTCTTAATCCAGGCAGTTCAGTTAAAGTACTTAAACTGAACGACTTAATTTCGTACCATGACCTCATAAAAGGTGAACGACTTCTGAGCTGCTTATTTGATAAGGTGAATAGTTTATTGTCTCTGGCTAGTTAACTTACATCCATGTAAGAACGAGAAGGGAATATATAGGATTCCATAAGAAAGAACTACTCATCGCATTGTCTGGAGGACCGTTCCTAACCAACGTTTATTGTTTATACGGTATTTACCGGTTTTTTTTATTATAAGGATATCTTATATTATAATTTGTTTTATTATTTACGAATGGTACTTTGAAAAAATTAAAGCTTAAAAGTAATACGCGCATATTACTATTTAATGCAATTTGTGATAAAACTTAGTAACTTATGCGTTGTTTTTTATTGATCGTTCAAATTATATTGAGCATTTTGAACACAACTCATAACTGTCAAGTGGTGCATGTGTTTGTTTACAATATTTTACGATTTATTTTGGGATGTACTTTTGTGTGTTGATTTAATAACATATTATTAAGTAATATACATTCTTTCTCGTTCGCTACGCTACAAACAACAAGGCATACTCATTTAACAAACATAGCATTGGCCTCACTGGATGGCGGGTCGAAACTGTAAAATAATATTTTACATATAATTTCTAATTAAAATCTGACTCCGTGTAATTTTAAAATATTTCGTATGCTTAACATATAATTATTGATACTCCTTTTTATGTCAGCTTTTCATACATTACATAGGTGTATTAAATTTATATTTGCTTGCAGTAATTTGGTTGAATTGCCTATACGACGACGCCCCCATCGTGTATCATACGACTCTGTGCATACGATGATACGACCAATTGGGGCTCTATGTGTTTTTTTAAATTCACACAGAGACATAGTCTTGGGCTATAATAAGTCCACTCAGCCATCTGTACCCTAAGAATGTGGCAGAGAGTTGCCACGCAATGTAACTAGATGGGTGAAGGTGCATTCAAAGATAGGAAAGGATGGTCATCGGTTATTTATCTAACTAATAATATAGATTCGAATGTTTGTGGTTGAGAGGATGGATGTTTGTTACTCTTTTGCGTGTACTGCCTGATAGAATCAATTGAAATAGGCTATCTTCTCTGATGGGCGCATATCCGAAGCACTGGCACAGTTTATGGAGTCTCCTTTGTCTGTGCGAGATTCAGTATGTACTCATTAGTTTTGTTGATCATATTTGATTTATTTTATCTAGTGTTTCACTTGTACAAAAGTGCATTATTTTTAACTACTTACTTTATTTGAGTTTGGAGTTTAAAATCAAAATAATTACATACACAAGTATACTCAATAGTTAAGTCAAAGTTAGATTTTTTATTCAAAATTACATGTATGATGATGTCTTTAAAAAGTGACAAAAAAAAACAGTGCTACAGTATATATAATATTATAGTATCTGTGGTGCTTCTAAATTATGACTGTCTAAATATGTATGTATAGATATTTACATACATGCATATTTATCTTATTACATTAAATCTTTACAAAACAAAAACATTGTAACTTAAAAAACAACAAAAACTAAACAACACAAAAAACACAATTTTTACATAAAACTTAAATGAAGACTTTTTGATGCTTGCAATAACTGTGTAATTACATTTCTAGTTTTGAAATGGCAATTAGTGTAGTAGGCTTCAGATGAGCCTTCTGTTGCATCCAATAAAGCAGTCATTATAGTTTTCCTCAAAGGATAACCAGAGTCACCTGCAAGTAAAAATATTATATTAGACACAATTGTAATTAAAACTATTATACTTTATTAATCATCATAGCAGCCTATAACAGCTCACTGCTGGCTTTCTGACTGAGTGCGCCACAGACCTCCTCTTTAAAACTTACTTTATTAAATAGATAAAATATTTATGTGAATAGTGAATGTTTTATTATTAATTTTGTTGCTATGTTAAGTTAGCTAAACATCATCATCAATCGGCACATATTCTTTGCCACTCCCTCTACTCCGGTCCTGAGCCTCCCGCATCCACTGCCTTACAGTTATACATACTCTAGTTCTTAGTGTTACTTGACAACACAAATAAGAATGCTACTTGTCTGCATCTCGTAACCTACTGCTAGTACTAGTGCGGGAGGTAGGGGCATTCTTATTAGGTTTGTATGATTGTAAGAAATGGCATTTTTTTACTTTATAAACTATTATTATAATAATTCAGAAATAAGTAGCATACTTATTTGTAAATTTCTGTTTGTTTACTAAATAAAATAATTCTGATTAATATGGATTCCAGTTTTATTTTGATAGTCGGTGTACTGTAGGCAGGTATCCCAACAAAATAATCCATTCTTAGAAATACATTTAGAACAGCTTACCTAAAAGCCTTTATTATTACCACAGTTATTACTGAGGCCTTTGAAATAGTCTTGAAGTTGGGAAGAAGGATGGACTGATCATCTAAATGAGTCATGTGTGGATCCACCATAACTGGCATCAACATACAACTAAATAAACATTAACATTTATGTACAGGCACTTACATTGCTTGGCCCCACACTGTTATGTTGTGGGAACCAGTAACAGCGACATTACACACACATAAACATTCAAGACCTTTTTCCAATTTTTTATTAATTTATCCCCAGCCGGGGATCGAACCCGGGACCTCTCGCATGGTAGGCAGAGTCATAACACACTTCAATTAATCTTATCAATTGAACATTTAGAGAATTATAGCACTTCCGACAGATATACCTCTCCTCTCCTTTTGGGCTTACAATAGCTACCTGTGTCCCATCAATGCAGCCAATAACATCACTCCAAATTTTTCATTACACCTGAAATTAAAAAAGTGTTAATTATAAATAACCTTTTCAAGTTAGCGACTGTTTAGAACCGGTGTCTGACAGCTACATAATTAAAGCTATGGTATCAATAAAAAATTCACCTTATTCTATTCATAGGAACAACATTCTTCTACAGTTTGTGTGCATTCTTTATAGGTATTTCCCATTTCTATTGAGTTCATTGCTGCAGTGACCTATGTCCAGTACTGCTGATATGGTTTGTTACGCAATAAAGCCACGGATCTTACCTGTTGGCATTTGATATGTTCCATAGTCATAAAATGATAAAGCTGTAAAACCCTGCAACAGAAAAGAGTAGGTATTTAGATGTACACTGTCTAGATCTCTTGACTAGAAATTACCTCATTAAGTCTCTTGACAATGAAACTAATGTATTTCTATAAACTCTTACTTTTGTTTCTATGGTGGAATCCGACGATTTACTTGGCTGTGGTTTACCACTCGTCGCCAGTTCCTTGCACAAACTTTGAGCCAAGTCGGGAGTAAGCCGATAGTTCGACGAATTTGTCGTCAGTTAAATGAAAGGGATCATACATTTCCCTTGTAAGGCGGTGGCGATTTCTTTTTAAATTGTCATTCAAGTTATTGTCCGTTTCAAAAAATTCAAACAATACCTGTTCACTCACTTGCCATTATTATAAAGAAAATAACTCAAAAGCACTTGAACAATCACAAAGAGTCTACTAAACTATCAACAACAAGACAACAATTCACATAAAGTTAATCTCAGAGCAACTTTTTAAACATTGCTTACTTTGACAGTTGAGCGTTTCAGTAATCGCCGAGCGCTTGTCAAATGGCACGTCATGGTACGATTTCAGGAGGAAAAAAAAGGTGAACTGCATGAAAACGCTGGACGTATTAAGGGCTTAAACTGCCTTGCTTTTTAGAGGTCATGGTACGAATTAGCAATGCAGTTCAGTTTAAGGCCTTAAACTGAATAGATTTAAGAGGTCATAGTAGGCCTCCTGAACATTTTGGTAGCAAGAGCGTGGTTTCCTGAGATTTGCAGCCGTCAAGGGCTCCAGGAACCCACGATTTGGGACTATCAATCTGTAGGTATAGGCGGTTATTAGCTAACTTGGTTTTGTTCCTGTATCCACATAGATTGGTAGTATTGTAAGCTATAAGTCTATTGCTGGTAGTAGACAGACAGATATAACAGTTTTCCCTAAATGACCAGTTGTACTGAGATGTGACTCAGAATAGTAATTACATTACAGGTACATTGTAGGTGAATTGAAATTTGCATTGAAGTACCAGTTACCAGTTAGTCAATCTATTAGTGGTCTAGTAATGCTAATGAATGTTTGGTTAACATAGGTAGTTACATCTATTGATAGCAGCCTATGACATTGTTTTCAGTTTATAGCAATTTATAACTTGAACTAATATTGACTATCTGTGTGTGTTATATGATATAGGGAAACTAAATTGTTGTTTACAGAATTTGTGTAGATATAAACTCGGTTTCTATTGTTTGGGGAAATCAGCATTGTTTAAGTTATAGATTAGGGTTCCCTCGTTTGGGTTGTAGACTGGAGGGTCCAATATAATTGAGTTATTGCAAATTGTGAGTAAGTATCGTTCCGATCATGTCGTTATCTGAGATCCAGAAGGGTGTTTCTAAGGAACTCAGATGGTTTTCCTCCGCACACGGTCTGATAGACCGTTTAGATAGGCATGATGTGGTATTGGAGCGGTCTATGGACGTTAAGGAACGTTACAACAGGGTGCTCGAATTGTCCGCGCAGGCGGAATCAGTTGATGGTTGCGCACCTGATAGGCTGTCACGGTTGCTAGGGGATGTCGACCAGTGTATGGAGATGGCAGCTGCTATCACGCAGAAGGCTGCGGACATACGTAGGCAGCGCGAGTCCAGCCATGGTGGTGACATTGAAGCACCTCTGCCGCATCAGGGATCGGGGACCAGGTTACCCGTTATAACTATGCCTACTTTTGACGGAGTGTCCGGTGAATGGATGAGCTTCATCAATCTGTTCGACAGTTTGGTGCACATGCGATCGGACATTACCAAGTCTGTCAAAATGGCTCAGCTGGTGGCAGCATTGAGGGGTGAGCCCAGGGAGCTGGTCGCTCATTTGACAGTTACGGAGGGTAACTATGAAACGGCCAGGCAATTGTTGGTCAGACGTTACCACAACAAACGGAGGTTGGCCGATGCCCAACTGAACCGTTTGTTTAGCATCCCGGTTGTGAACAAGGTCGGGGCCATACAGACGGAGGTTTTGAACCCGTTGTTGTCCGTCACCAAGGCCCTAGAGAATCTTGGACTTCCGGTTGGTGAATGGTCCTACCTACTGCTGTACATTGTACTTTCCCGCCTACCCGCTGACGTGCAGACTCGTTTCGAACAGTCTCACGGGAGGTCGGCCGAGGACCTGCCCGCCTTCTCCGACTTGGTCGGATTCTTGGAAGAGGAGGCTCGAAGGGCAGAGAATTTGGGGTTGACGGTCACCCATCCTTCGGAGCCACAGAGAGCTGCCGGGAGCGCTGTGAGTAGGGGCTCTCCGACGAGGAAGGACCGCACCAACCGGCAGTCATATGGGACTGTGAGTGCTTTGACACCACATAGTGAGACCTGCCCATGTTGTAGGCAGATTGGCCATGCTGTGGCCGATTGCAATAAGTTCGGGGAACTTAGGGTTGAGGGACGGCGCCGGATGGCCAAGCAGCGGAGCTGGTGTTTCCTGTGCCTCGGGCCACACATGGCTAGGTACTGCACGCGCACAAGAATGTGCGGATATTGTGGTGGGGCCCACAACAATCTGTTGTGCATGAACCGGTCCGGCCAACAGCCACCACAGGGCCGTACCCAGGGTGACACGGCATGGGGCCCTGAGAATTCGTTTGCGACTCGGAGCGCAACTCAGGAGCCAACGTCCCCATGTCCACAGGGCCGTACCCAGGGTGACACGGCATGGGGCCCTGAGAATTCGTTTGCGACTCGGAGCGCAACTCAGGAGCCAACGTCCCCACGTCCACAGGGCCGTACCCAGGGTGATACGGAATGGGGCCCTGAGAATTTGTTTGCGACTTGGAGCGCAACTCAGGGGCCAGCGTCCCCACGTGCACAGGGTAGTACTAGGGTGCAGGGCCGCACTCAGGGTCATCACATGGGGGGCCCTGAGTTTTCGGTTGCGACTCAGCATCCGACTCAGCGGACAATGGGGCCACAAGCACGCGGCCACCCAGGGGTGCAGGGCCGCACTCTGGGTCATCACATGGGGGGCCCTGAGTTCTCGGTTGCGACTCAGCATCCGACTCAGCGGCACATTGGGTGTGTTGAGCAGGCCGTAACGGGCGGGTGGCATGGGACAACTTCGAGCTATGCGGGTGCGGTTCGGACGCCGCCTCAGTTGTCGCCCCGCTCGTCGCCTCGTCCTCGTCGGTCGCATGTGATGTCCCCCCCGCTCATGGAGCGGCCACGGTTGAATTCACGCCCACAACCCTTCGGGGGGCGTCGTAGGGTGGCAATGGAACCGGCGCGTGGGCCATTTGTACAATGGGACCCTCTGGCGTATAGCTGCCTACCTGATCGGTTACAGGCACAGTGGGGCCCCGGGGGCCCTCGCTAGGAATTTGCGGCCCAACAATTTGTTGCCCCCCAACCGGAGACGGTGGTGTTACCGATCGCCTCTGTGCTTGTTTGGGATTTGGCGGGCAACCCAACATACGTTCGCGCCCTATTAGATTCTGGAGCTCAGGGCTGCATTGTATCGAACGATTTAGCGAAATGGTTGGGCCTCAATATAAATAATGTATCGCTGCCGAGGAAATTGGTCCCTGCTGGGGATTACAGGGCAACCCTTCACGGGTTTTGTGATGCCTCTGAACGAGGGTTTGCGGCAGCGGTTTATTTGCGAACCGTCACCTCCACCGGGGAGGTCGACGTGCGTTTGGTTTTGGCAAAAAGCAAGGTAGCGCCTATTCGGACAAGGATGACGATTCCAAAACTGGAACTGCCCGGGGCTGCTCTTTTGACCAAACTTTTGAATCACACTCTAACAGTGTTGCGTGGGTCAGTGGTTTTGGAGGATACGGTGTACGCGTGGACGGACAGCCAGATTGTTTTGTGCTGGCTGAAGGCTTCGGTCCATACCTTAGAGGTTTTTGTTGCGAACCGTGTCTCCCAGATTGTGTCGTCTGAGGTCCCACTGACTTGGAGACATGTACCAGGAGAATTGAACCCGTCTGATTGTGCATCCAGGGGATGTCGGGCTCCTGAACTCGAGCTCGTTGCTGATCTCTCGACAGAGGCTTTCATTGCTTGTTTGGATAGGTTTGTTTCTCGAAGGGGACTTCCAACTTTGATCCGCTCTGATAACGGCACTAACTACATCGGTGCGGAACGATGCTTACGAGAGATAGTCAACTTTTTGAATGTAAATAAAGTGGATATTGGAACGGCCCTCTCCCGTCGGGGTATACAGTGGACCTTCAGCCCACCGAGTTGCCCCCACTGGGGTGGGATTTTTGAGGCCGTAGTTAAGTCAGCTAAGACGCACTTGGGGCGTATAGTAGGACAGACCGCGCTGACTTTTGAGGAGCTCGCGACATTGTTTTGTAAGATCGAGGCCGATCTCAATTCGCGACCGTTGTGTCCGCTCAGCTCGGATCCAAATGACCTGGAGGCTCTGACCCCAGGCCATCTCTTGATAGGACAGCCACTTAACGCGTTGCCCGAGCACCCCTTCGAGGGAGTGAAATTGTATCGGTTGTCAAGGTATCAGGTGTTGCAGCAGTTTACTCAGAATTTCTGGAAGCGTTGGTCGCTCGAGTATCTGCATATCTTACAACAGCGCCTTAAGTGGACTGACAAACCAGCCCCTCTAGTGTTGGTGACCTCGTTCTGGTTAAGGATGCTAACCTACCGCCACTGCGTTGGCGCAGGGGGCGCATTGTTAACTTGTTCCCTGGCAGGGACGGGACCCCCCGGTCTGCAGAGGTTCTAGTAGGAGGCTCGGTACTAAAACGAGCGGTAGCAACGTTGTCTCGGCTGCCCGTAGATTAAGGGACAGGTGGGTGCCTGTCCGGGCGGGTGATTGTTCGATTCAGAATCGATACTCGATCGATGGTTTTCGGAACGGCCATTTTGAATTTGACGGAGCTGCCAACCGAGCAGTTTTTGACAACTGACAGACGAAAAGCCCTCGCGATGGAACGCGTATTGGTATAGGGCATTGAAATTAAATCGTAAGCCATCTGGAATTGTATTCGGGCTCCCCTCAGGATTGTCTTATAGCTGAGTGTATTGTGGTTCTCCGAACCAGATAAAGTTCGTATTTACGTAATATAACCTGTGTTGGGACACTGTGCGCGTCGAAGCTGGCCTGCCAGCCATACCTGGTTGGCTGAAGAACCTGTCTACCAAGAAGAGCCTAGGGTGCACCCAGGCCTTGCAGAGAGACAGGTGTTTGACGGGAACGAAGCACAGACCAGGTCAGATAGAATCTATTTACTTTAGCTCGGTGAATCGCCGACGTTCTTGCTTCTTGGCATCCGATCGCTACGCTACCTCGTAGCTATGGGCCCCTGCGAGGTCATTGGGTGCCGAGAGGCCTGAACACTTTTCATAATTAGCGTTTCTACTTCAAAGGTATAGCTTCCCCTTAATGAAGTGCATAATATGGTTACAGCGCCTTTACATGTTGTGTCGTTAGTGCCGATTCCAGTAATTACGCCTTTGCAACTCTGTCTCTGAATTTTCAGAAGTTGTGTAGCTCTCTCGCTTATCAACGACACTTGTGAGCCTTGATCTATGAGCGCGCGCAACGTATGTTGAACTCCGTTGCTAGCTTGTACTTTGACCAACGCTGTCGCTAGCAAAACTTCGTTTGCTGACGCTTTCTGAGTTGTTTCGCATGACTGTTGCGCAACATGCGTATTACCGCTGGTTTTAGTCCACTGTTGGGTCCCGAGCGGCATATTTCTTTGGGCTTGATTGTTGAAAGCTTCGTGTAGAATGGTATTATGATAGCCATTACATTCACGGCAGCGCTTTGTTGATGAACAATCTTTCCCTTTATGTGAATAGAGACAGTTACTACACATGTTAAACTTCATAATTGTTTTCTTTTGCGTCGCAGGATCCATTCCTCTGAACTGTGGGCAATAATAGACCCCGTGATCTTGAGCGCAAACCGGACATTGTATCTGATTTCTTGATTGATTATTCGAAGTAGCCTTGTTGCTTGAGTAGTACTGTTTGAAACGGGATCCGTTGTTGGGGGTCGATGATGTAGAAGGTTGATTGTTATACGACTTTTGAGTTGCATTTTCCTGTTTTCGCCTTGATGCTTCTAATGCAGTAAATTTTAATTCCAGATATTTCAGAAATTCATCCAATCGTGGTATCTCTCTTGGTTCTTTTAGTGTAGACATGTAGTCATTGTGTGTTTCCGAGTCCAGTTTTGATGATAACAGATGTATAATGATAGGATCCCATGTATCAATGCTGATACCCAAATTTTTTATGCCATTCAGACATTCTACCGTTACGTCATGCAGTCTCTTGAGGTGACCCGATGTGCCTTGTTGCAGAACGGGGAGGGACATCATAGAATTCATATGGGTCGTGAATATTAGCTTCTTGTTATTGTATCGATGGTTGATGATTTCCCAGCAGGTGACGTAATTTTCGGAGCTTATCTGTAGGTGCTGGATGAGGCGTTCAGGTTCTCCCTTAATTTTGCTTTTTAGAAACTGCATCTTCTGCGCACTTGATAGACAGGGATTGTTGTGAATGGCCTCCGTGAAAAGATCTTTAAAGGATGTCCACTGTTGATAGTTGCCATGGAAAACAGGAATGTCCAGTTTTGGCGTGGACTTTTCACGGTGAGCCACTGACCACAGCTTGTTATTGATCTCTCTTTTTATATCACAGTAGCTCTTCTCGTACTTGGTGAAGGTCTGCTCATAATATTCATTTTCTTCCCCATGGAGCTCGCTATCGATATCCCAATGAAGTTTATCGATAGTTGTCCACCGTGCTTCTAAGTTCTTGAGTGGGTCGTCGAATTCCCACTTTTTCTTTACTTCTGATAAGTGGATGCTTGACAGCGTGCGGGAGAAGGCTTTGAAGTTACTTGTTTGTCGACGCAACATTTCCTCTAACTTGCTGGGAGTATTTTGGGCAGATTCGGCGTATAGATTGATTCAGCGCTTGACTTATCTTCACCCGCTACTTCAACCGTCCTAGGAATTACTAGTGGCGTAGACGGTTTTAGGGAAAACGCGGGGCTCTTGACGATCGACTCCCTTATTTCTTGGTAAAAGGATTGGGAACGCTCGTATTGATTGGCAGTAAAGTAGTCGATATCTTGATTTTCAGCCAACATTAACTGCTCATGATTCCGTTGAAACTCAGCCCAATACTTATCTAAAGTCTCCACCCTCCTTTTGATATAATCAGCTGTCTTACGAGATTGGCCATCTTTCTTGTAATTTGATTTTGCAACAGGTAGACGAATTCTTGGCTTGTCTCCATTATGGCTCAGTTGCTAGATATAAGTATAAAATCACTTGTTTGATAATTCCTTGATGAATTTCTTGATAAAATCACTTGTTTGATAGTTCCTGTTCCTTTGATGAAATTGAGTTCCTTGTCATTCGCTTTTTACGGGTTTCTTGATAAACCTTGTTACTTGATTAACTTGCAGAGCTTGATCTCTTGTTAAACTTGGGAGAGCTTGTTCTCTTGATAAAAACCTTCTTATGGCTTGAATCCTTGATCGCTTGGTCGTGCGTGTCTAATGCTTTTGTATTCCTCACGTATAACCTTTTGCGCCTTCTCAACTCTACCGGGGATTGCCGCTGGTGGCAGGCCAGCAGAGCCGATTCGCAGTCACACGATTAAAACACAAAGTTACACTAAACACAGGTTTCGAAGGACCACTTAATGTACGAGCCCTTGCTGGCGGTACCTTAAACTTGATTCTGATGATGATTGGTGGAACAGGAAAGAAGAGTGATAACTTGATAAATCACTTTATTTGTAATGATTACAATTGGTGCGCACTTATTGATAGACGAATGTGAACTGATCGATAATTCTAACTTACAAAATAATGAAAACAGCAATTTACATTAAAGCTGACGTTAAAATATCTGACGATGCACGATGGAATCGTACACTCATCTTCTGTTCTCAATATTTATCAATTCCATATCCGATGTCCTTTATTCTTCCTATCAACTCTACGCGGATGACCTTCAGATCTATCGTCACTGTTGCTGGTTGTGGCAAATGGCAACACTGCCCTTTACCTGTAAACATTGTTTTTTTTCTTCGTCCGATCATAATTAATACTAAAATACAGTTTAAAGTGGTTTACCTTGGACAAAACAAGCAGATACTAAACATCTAACCTCAAAGTTGTGTCTGAACCTGTGAACACAGAGAAGCACGAGTTTTCCAGGGAAAAAAAAGCTTTTCCAGGTATACTTGCTGTTTTCCGTTACTTCAAACTGCACTCACACATTTATACACGGGATAAAACAAAGAAAATAGACAACATCGACCCTCACACAATAACACGAATCAGCTGTCTGAAACTTTCACCTCCTCAACTGACAGCTAACAGTGTGGCCAGTCACAAAACTGTGAGAACCACAGATTAACGAAACGCTTTGCTAAAAACTAAGATTCCACAACAGAGGGCAGTCTGACAAGAAATCTATACACCGTATTGTGGTACTTCATAATTTGTACCATTATCAACCCTCATAACAATGGATAGAACTCCAGATTATGTTACACAAAGAAATATGTATAGATCTAACTCATTAAAGGATATATCCCTCTCCTCCCCTGTACTTAATAATAGCCTGCTGAGCTTACCAAACACCTCCGTGGACGACATACAAACATTCGTTATAAGTTTAGAAGAAGTCGAAGCTCTCAAAAGCAATCTTATGACAGCGGAACACGAAATAGAAAACCTAATCCTGGAAATGAATTAGAAAAATGCAACAAATTGCTAACCACGTACAAGACTTTCAACTTCACGAACATCACCCCTATGACCCCAATATCTTCCAGAAAAAAAAAAAAGGTTAAGAACACCAGAGGAAATACCCCATTATACAAAACTATTGACAACAACAGAAGACACTTACGATTAAACAACGATCTGAATAAGAATCTGAAGTCCCATGCTGCACTCGTATTCACTAGAAAAGAAAGAGGTGACCCAGAAGAAAATATTACTCTACAAGAACAGTGCACCAGTGAACCTTCGGTAGAGTTCAGTATAGAGCCGAGCAAAGAGGTGAATATGTATACGTAACGCTACTATTGAAGAACAATCTGAGCAAGGGCGTACCCAGGATTTCAGCTGGGGGGGGGGCAGCTCAGACCTGTTTCGAGAAGATGGTCGGTCAGGTATATTGAAACAAAAAACGTTGACGTTTATTTTCTAGGGGGGGGGGGGCAGCAGCCCCCCCCCCCCCCCCTGCCCCTACCTGGGTACGCCCATGAATCTGAGTATGTCAAAGTAAAAGTGAATGTAGAGTTACGCGAAGAAACTTTACTAGGTACTAAAACTGCACAAACACATATTAGCCCTGTCATCAGACCTAAAAAGAACGCATTTCCTCGAGTGAAACCAAATAGAATATTTATATTTGGAGGTAAACAATGTGTCGGAGCTGCCTCTAAACTATCTGAAATGCGACGACAAAAAAGACAATCGCAAAAAAGCAACGAGGTTGTATCCTTCCTGAAACCAGATGCTTCAAGCGAAGAGATCCTTAATACGTGCATTCTCTTTGACATAACTTGCGAAGATAGGATCGTACTATCAGTGGGGGAAAATGATAGAAATCCTAAAATAATCAATATCGAACTGTCTGCAGCCTTGAAGACTCTACCAAAGTGTCCGATATTTGTACTAAGCACAGATATCGAGAGATAGGTTGAGGGGCGTGGTACGTGCGAACAAATGTAGCTCCGACAGGTTAGATATTAAAAATTCTCGGTAGTCACCAGGCGACCGCAGTGACGAATTCATTTCCGTTGTTTTTCGAAAATGCCGACCTGTGCAATACTCACGTGCAAAAATAGAAGCGAGATTGTGAACTCCAAGAACGCCGGTGTCACATATCACTTGTAAGTCTCATTCTAACTATTATTTCTTCTTAAAACACAAGAAATAAACATTATTACGAAAATAAATCATTCGCGGAAAATTCGTCACGAATTGACATTAAAGTGACAATGTCATGTTGTTCTCGCTAAGTTTACTATAAATTGCTTGTTTTGTATCTTAATTTCACTACTTATTACTTACACTACGCAACGCAACAATCCTGCGGATAAATCTCATCACTAAAGGATTGGCTAAGTGATACCACAAATTCCCCACAGATGTCGCCTGTGCAGAGCACACAACGTACAATCCTTCTTTTCGCAATGATTTGTATTGCTTGGATGGCGTAAAGTCTAGTACAAGCGCTTCAGACCCAAACGATCCGGGTTCGATTCCTGAGTATCATAAGAATCACTTTTTATCACTTTTTATTGCCTCATAAACCAAACTAACATGGCCACACATTGCATAATATGTAAGATCCCTGCTGAAATCCGAGATACCGTGCAATGCTCTATCTGCACTCATAGACTTCATTTCGATTGCTCAGGGCTATCCGAAAAACTATATCAGTTATTGACTGCCGAAAAGAAAAAACACTGGAAATGTAGAACTTGTGTTACACAGAAGAGTATAAATGTATCAACAAAAACACAACTTAATGCAACTTTACAGCAGAATGTAACCATAAGGAAGAAAAAAACGACACCTAAAAAGACTACAAGCTTTGTTCCATCGGAAACACTAAGTAACATGGATTCTACCCATTCTAAAACTGTCGTAGGTAACTCATACTCTCTGGACTCCAGTTTACTATCAGATGGCAATACCCGCTATGAATACTCCCCCCCTGGCCAACTATCTAACAGTATGGAAGAACGATCATGTATTAGCAGCACTCAGGATCTACAACACCGGATTACTACACTAACCTCCGAATTGATGACTACCCAGAATGAGTTAGAAAACACCATCATTGAGAACAATGAGTTAAAAAGAACTGTAGACAAACTTACACAGGAAGTTGGAATCCTTAAATCCCTATGTACAAGCCCTCCATTAATGGCCCAAAACTCGTCTACACCCCGAAAAAAAAGGACTTCTAATATTAGTCACAGATCCAAAACGCCCCAACATCCCGCGTCTGCACGAGACTATAACTTAGAAATAGAAAAAATTAAATTAGAGAAGCAGATTTTAGATTTACAAGAACAACTATCACAGGCCAACAAGGACATTACAGAGCTAAAAAACCTAATGAATAATTTAGAATTAAAACTGATTGAGAACTCGAACAACTCTACATTACCGAAGCCAACACGCACTGTCAATTCTCAGACCAGAAATAAAATATGTGTCATTAGTACAAACAGAAGAAACAAAATTCTAAATATTGCAGAAAATACATTTGAACAGGAAAAATATGATCTTTGTCACTACCTAATGCCAAATCGTGATATAAAAAACCTACTAAAAGACATAGAGCTGAAGATAGTGGACTATACAATAAATGACTTCTGTATTATACTCCTGGGTGAAGACGATTTTAATAGCTCTAACAACTACAGAGAACTTGTTTTATCGATCCGAACAACATTACAAAGAATACAAAATACCAACATTTTAATCTGTCTACCAACATTCATCTGTGTAAGCAATGCCAATGTATTCAACTGGAGAGTGGAATATTTTAATAAACTACTAAATGATGATGTAATTAAATACGAGTACGCATATTTGATTGACTCAAACCGCAATCTGAAATACGATGAAACGACGTTCCATCCACGTAGGGGTACTATTAAAAACTTTGGCATGCGTATTATGTTTGAGGACATCTTTAAAAAGATTGTAGAAATTAAGGACTGGAACTACAATATAGATACAGACATTGATAATTATGTAAACAATAATAGTCAGTCATTTTTTCGTCCCTCAACTATTAGATAACCATGTAAATCCAATACCATCCTCAAACACCATACCCAATGGCGAAACTAACCTTAATGTATTGTTCCAAAATATTCAAAGTATTTCTAACAAATTACATCTTCTTGATGCACTCACCGAGGAAAAACCTAACCTACATGTCTTGTGCATATCTGAAACTTGGATAAGTAGCGAAAAGAAGAAATTACTAAAAATTCATTACTATAATTTAGGCGCGACATTCTGTCGTGAACAACATACAGGTGGGGGTGTTTGTATATTAATAAAAAATACATTTGAATATTTAGAACGTGTGGACATCTCATCTATGTCAATAGAAATGGTTTTCGAAATATGTGCAATTGAAATTCCCAAAATTAATTTATTAATTGTAAATCTGTATTGGCCTAGTAGTAGTCGAGAAGTTAACACATTTTACAGTTCTTTGGAAAAACTTTTAAGATATATCTATACCAAAGAAAATTCTAAAAACATCATGATAGCTGGTGACATGAATATAGATTTTTTAAATAAACACGAAAAAGTTAGGCTTTCAAATTTCATGTTAAGTTATAATTTTCATCAAAAAGTCACAAAGCCGACGAGAGTTACACCAACCAGTTCAAAATGCATAGACTTAATCTTTACAAACTTTAATAAAAAAGACTACCATGTCGATGTCCAAGAATTAGGTCTTTCGGACCATAGAAGTGTCTTGTTTTCTACTCCTCTTAATATTCAAAACCCTAACCACTTTACATTGATCAAGCGTAATTTTAACGATTTCAATATAAATAGATTTAAAAACGAAATCTCAACAGTAGACTGGGAAAGTATATTAGTACCTGATAAAAATGTGAATGATAATCTTAATACATTTGATAATATTATACATACAGCCCTAAATAAATGTATTCCTAAAATATTAATAAAATATAAGCCAAACCAGAAAAATACTTACCTAACTAAGGGTATAAAAATATCATGTCGCAATAAAAGACAATTAAAACTACTAATATCACAGACTAATAATAAAGTTCTACGAAACTACTATAAAATGTACAGCAAATCTCTAAAAAGGATAGTTTGTAAATCTAAGAAACTTATCAACATATATAAATTTAATAGTTCAGTTAATAAAACCCAATGTATGTGGAAAATAATACACAATGTAACAAACAAATATAAAATTATACAAAATATAAGACTCAAATTTTCGAACAATACTTTATCTAACCCGAAAATAGTTGCAAATGAATTCAATAATCTATTTGCATTTATAGGAAAGTCACATAAATCTAGATCAGAGAAAAACAATCTTCCCGCAAGTAAAATAACAAATTCTTTTTTCCTCAAACCTGTTAAACCAAAAGAAACATTTAATAATATAATAAAAGGCCTTAAGAGTAAGAAGTCTTTTGGTATAGATGAAATTCCTCCGTTGCTGGTAAAACATTGCGCGGATATTTTGGCAGTACCCTTTTGTAAACTTATCAATCAATCTTTTACAGAAGGAATATTTCCCGAAACCTTAAAAACATCTCTTATAAAACCTAAACATAAAAAAGGGAACGCCACTGACATTCATAATTATCGACCTATTGCTTTACTGCCTACTTCAGCAAAAATTTTTGAAACTGCTATGGCCATACGACTGAATAAATTCTATGAAAAATATAACATACTACATGATAACCAATACGGGTTCCGTAAAAATAGGTCTACTTTATTGGCAATATATAACTATGTGCAAAAATTTTTTGAATCAATAGACAATAAACGGTATGCTGTGGGTTTACTGCTTGATATGAGCAAAGCGTATGATAGAGTATGCTTTGAAACTCTATTAGAAAGACTATACGACTCTGGGATTAGAGGCTTAGCATACAGGTGGTTCAAGTCATACCTGCATAACCGTGTCCAATACGTAGAGATTGAAAATACTAATTTTATCACAGGTAAAGTAGAATGCGTTAGATCAGATAGAGTCCTTTCTACTGGATCTATTCCCCAAGGTAGCGTCTTGGGATGTTTATTATTTCTTATTTATATAAATAATCTACCTAATCTAATTGATGACCCTTGCACCCTTTTCGCAGATGACATTTCCATATTATTTTCCTGCTCGAATACCACCGAATTAAACCAAAGCTTAGATATGACCTTAGATAAGATCACCGACTGGCTAGATGAATCAAATTTAGAACTCAACCTTAAAAAAACTAATATAATTCAATTCAAACCCTCACAAAAAGTCCCATTACAAATTTCATATTGCTATAAACAAATACCACTGGAGACTACAAAGACAGCAACCTTATTGGGGATCGATCTAGACACAAACTTGAGCTGGAAACCTTACATACAGAGATTGCAAAACAAATTATCATCTTTTACTTATGCCCTCCATCAACTAAAAAGGGTAACTGATGTCAAAACTGCGCTCACAGCCTACTATGCACACGCACATTCCAGACTATCGTATGGTATTATATTATGGAGGAATTGTTGTGAAATAAAGGATATTTTTATTCTACAAAAGAAATGTATTAGAATACTTACAAATATTGACCAAATGGTATCTTGTAGATCTTATTTTGTAAAACTCCAAATACTTACCTTAACTTCTATCTATATATTAGAATCTTGCAAATTTGTAAGAAAACATGGTAACTTATACTTCCCTCTAGAAAATAAAAATAAAAGGAATAATCGAGACCAAAATAAATTAAAGAAACCATTTTCAAAGTTAGAACTCGTGTCTTCTAGTCCCCATCATATGGCCATCAAAATATACAATCACATACCAAATTACTTAAAAAACATAGAGAAAGAAACACTATTCATTACTTATTTAAAGAAGTTCCTCATTGAAAAATGCTATTATGATGTGAAAGAATTTTTCAATGATAAAATTAGGTAAACATTTCTAGTCGCTAATTACTTGTTCATTACATGTTATTACTAATTTAATGTTTATATAATTTACTCTTAATTTATTTACTTATTGTTAATAATAATAATCTCTACAATATTTTGTCAATTGTCTCTATACAATTTTGAACATAAATTATTATTATTATTATTATTATTTTATTATGCACAAGCAGCTTAAAGCTGATGCGTGCATATCAGTTCACATTTCACAGCACTTGTTTTATACAATTGTCAAGTCTATTTTTAAAACTGTTCACTGATGGTGCACTAATAACAGTTTCTGGAAGTCTGTTCCACTCGCGGACCACTCGGTTTGATAGAAGGTGTTTGCTTGGGTTACTTGTAAACGAGAGCCCTTGGAGTTTCAGTGTGTGTCCTCTGAGGTGGTGATTCTGGTTCATCGTAAACATTTCCTTCATAGTCGATACATCATAGTAGCCAGTTAGAATCTTATATGTTTCTATGAGATCTCCACGTTTACGTCGTTGCTCTAGAGTGCTCAATCCTAGCTCTGCAAGTCGCTGCTCATAAGGCTTGTCACGAATTCCTACTACCATCTTGGTTGCTCTTCTTTGGACTTTCTCCAGCAAGTCTTTGTCCTTCTGGAAGTAAGGGCTCCATATTTGGAAAGCATACTCAAGGAGTGGTCTGACATAAGTCTTGTAAAGTCTCAAGAATAATTCTTTGTCAATATAATCAAAGGATTTCCGAATCATATATGTTAGCGAGTTGGCTTTTTTAGTAATTGAAAGTATATGAGTCTCCCATTTAAGGTCAGTTGATATTGCGACCCCTAGGTCTCTTTGTGTTGTAACAGGATCCAGTGTTTGCATATTAATGCCGTATGGTAACTTTGGATTATTGTTTCCAACATGCAGAACCGTGCACTTTCCAGGATTTAAGGTTATTAGCCAATTCTGTGTCCATTCAAAAATGCGGTTCAAGTCTTCTTGTATTATATTGTGCGATATTAGCGGATTTCCCATGATTTTTGTATCATCTGCAAACAGTGAAAGTCCAGACTTTATTATTACCTTTAGGTCAGTTAGGTATACGCAGAATAAAATTGGTCCAAGCACTGATCCTTGTGGGACACCACTCAGGACGTTGTAGGAATCTGAGAGGTCATTCCCAACTCTCACCCTAAAGGTGCGATCGCTCAGAAAGTTTTCAATCCACATAAGAAGGTTACCACGAATTCCAAAGTGTTGCAGTTTCGAGACTAGTCTTTTTATAGGAACGCGGTCAAACGCTTTCTCGTAGTCTAGATAAACCACATCTGTGGGCACGCGGTCATTCCAATTTGCTGTCCAGTAATCTAGGCATAGCAGAAGGTTGGTCACCGTGGATCTTCTTGGAACAAAT